>OX451739.1:795855860-797055860 GCA_948472305.1 Vicia faba
GCCTTGCTTAGCACTCTCTCAAGGAAGAAACCACTTCTTACTACTAACATAGAGAGTTGATCTTCATATTCTTACTAGTGAGAAGAATTAGTCTCGTATTCTTACGCTCTAGTCAAGTAGTTAGAAGGGAACCAATTCCTCGCTCAACAATTTGGCCCACGAGCTATGACTATAAATATCCCAATTCTTAATATATTCAGTACTTACGATCTAGATCATTCAGTATTTTTATATATTCAGTATATATAAACTCTTTTGCGTCTATGCACGTGAGTAGGTTCTCCTTATTAATTTTTTTTGAGTACATTAATTTTCTCGTTAACTATAATAAACATATTTTACAAATATAATTTTTTTTATAAAATTAAATATTATATTTCTTTATTGTTTAAACTAAGTACTCTGTGTGTACAACTCTTATAAGATTAATTTCTAAAATCGAAAAAGACCGCAAAATATGATAAAATTCTCTCTCCAACGAATTTAACATTGTTGGATCTTGAGCTATAAACTATAATTAAAGTCAGAAAATATCTCTTACATATCATTCAAATAATCTTGAGTATTAAATGCATAATAATATTAGTGTTATTTGTATAAGTTTGACTCTACTCATGTTATTTTACCTCTATAGTTTTCTCAAATAAAATAATTCAGAAAGACTCACTATAATAATCTCTAACAAGGAATAAAATATGATACTCATAACAATATAATACAAAAAGAATATTTCCGTATACGTTCAAACATGTAAAACAATTTAAAATCATTCATCATTGACTTCAGCATAAGGGGGTTGTTTTGTCCTAAGGTGGGTTGAAGACCACCGAGAGAAAACGTACGCAGCAGAATAGTGTAGTGTCATTCCCCCACAAATCCACTCACCTTGCCTTTTCCTCTTCTCTCTCCATTCAACTTCTTCAAATATAACAAACTCATATCCACACTTTAATCCCAAATTCCCACATCTATCACAATGAAGTTCCAATTTGCATTATTGTTATGTGTATATGTTAGTGTTATTCTTTTCTTTTCCAAACACACCTTATGCATTACCATTGAAGAAGGCTTCAAAGAAGCACCAAAATTCTACAATTCCCCAACATGCAAAACCATTGTATTCTTCCATAGCAATCAACAATGCTCAATCGAAGCCGTACACGTGGCAATGACGCTGGACGTGTCATACATCCGCGGCTCCATGGCAGCAATCCTCTCCGTACTCCAACACTCTTCATGTCCAGAAAACATTGTCTTCCATTTCATTGCCTCATCTTCAGAACCTTCCTCAAAAACCGTTCTAAACAGAATCATAACTAACTCATTCCCGTATTTAAAATACCAAATCTACCCTTTCAACGACGAGCCCGTCGCCGGATTGATCTCAACCTCCATCCGCTCCGCCCTCGACTGTCCCCTCAACTATGCTCGCACCTACCTCGCTGACATCCTCCCGGTCTGTATAAACAGAGTCGTTTATCTCGACTCCGACTTAATCCTCGTCGACGACATTGCAAAACTCGCTTCCACTCCTCTTCGTTCAAACACCGTCATCGCCGCACCGGAGTATTGCAATGCAAATTTCAGTATATATTTCACTCCTTCTTTCTGGTCGAATCCTTCTCTTTCACTCACATTCGCGAACCGTGAGGCGTGTTACTTCAATACCGGTGTTATGGTTATTGATCTTCAGCGGTGGCGCTCCGGTGAGTATACGACCATGATCCGGGAGTGGATGGAGTTGCAGAAGAGAATGCGGATCTATGAGCTGGGATCGTTGCCGCCGTTTTTGTTGGTTTTTGCGGGGAGGATTACGCCGGTAGATCATCGGTGGAACCAGCACGGGCTTGGTGGTGATAACTTTCGTGGGCTTTGTCGGGACCTGCACCCGGGCCCGGTGAGTTTGTTGCATTGGAGTGGAAAGGGAAAACCGTGGGCCAGGCTTGATGCTAATAGGCCTTGTCCTTTGGATGCTTTGTGGGCTCCATATGATTTGCTCAAAACTCGTTTTGCTCTTGAGTCATAGATGACGTCAAAATTCAATTTTTATTTTTATTTTTCAAACATTAAATCCAAATACTAAATAGTTTTACATTTATTTTGATCATTTACTATGTATTATACATGGAAATACTAAATAGTTTTACATTTATTTTGATCATTTACTATATTGTATTATACATGGAATGATTACATATTATTTATTACTATCTCATTAAATTAACTAAATTGATAATGATGCAGAAACATCAAATATATTATCTATATTATCTATTATTGAAATTAATTCGACTGATATTTATAAAGAGACGTAAAATACATTAGATACTACTTATACTACTGCTACATAAGTAAAAAAAATTGAATTAAAGTGAATTATAGACCATTTTTTTTACCATGTCTAGTTAAAGCCAAACATTACTTTAGGGAGGTTTTGACTAGATTCATAATGATTGCGCATTACTATTTTTCTAATTTAAATTTTAAGTTAAAATGGGTAAAATTGGTTGTCGGCAACAAGTAATAGCATTGATTAAGCACTAACGTTTGTAAATGACTTTGCAAAAGTGTGGAGATATTTATAAAGTAATCAAGGTTGCACTTTCACTAACTTGCTTTTTAACGATTGGTTTGACGAATACTATGGATTTAGGATCCTTCTTCTGATATTCTTGTCGCCAAAATTGAGTTGCTCCCTTAATTGCTGCTTGTTACTATACCTGAAAATCAGCCCTATATTTATGGATCTTAGAAAGATGCTAACCTCGAGCAAATAGTAGTCGGGTTGTGTCCATTATGGCGCATGCATGGCACTTTTAATGGAATATATTATATCCCTCTTCTCATGTTTAAATTACACTGGTGTTATTTTGGTTTACCATCGAATTCATGATAAATACTCATAAAAATTTTGTAATGATAAACTGTCGTCATAATCTCAAATTTAATTGATTATTTGTTCTCAAATGACTTGTCTGCAACTACACATTTCAAATAGAAAAACAAAATGTAATAATAACAAATGAACATCGTCATTCCATATTTATTTTATTTGATCACCATTCTAGTTTCCAACTTCAATTCGACAAATTCAAAAAACATCATCAACCTTGTCAAGTACTCATCATGTCTCTCATCTCACTATAATTGACTTAAATGACTGGGTAATCTCTCATCAACATGCAAAACTTCTTATATTGAATTTGGTCATGTTCTACCAAAATTCATTAAAGTAATCAAACCACACACATTTGAGGTCTTTTTTTGGTTGTAACGTGGCTTATGTTCGAGTAAGATATTTTTAGGAAAGTAGGTTTAAACCTTTGAAGTTAGGTACCTAGTTCTCCTTTTGTTATCACACCTACTCTTTGCTTGATTATCGATACTAGATATTTATACTTTTTGGGGTCTTTGTTGTGCCTTTTGTATTCTTTCGCCCTTTTTTTGAAGAAGTTGCTTTGACTTCTTGATTTTTCTCAAAAAATTTTGAATTTTTTTACCAACATCTCTAGTACCCCAACCCCAAACTTAAACTTTGCTCACTTCCAAGAACAACCCCAAATTTTTTCTTTTGCATAATACAAGAAAACTAAAAAATCTACCTAACTCCAAAGAGAGGGTGTAAAGGTTTAATCTTTCAATTCAATTGGCTAAAATATGAGGCTATGTCACAGAAAGAAGGACTATGATCAAAGTTATTAGCAAATGATATTCATATTAACACATGTTGGCTTAAAGAAAGGCTCAGAGTTTAAACAACATATTACCTCGGTGTGTGTAAACAATGGAAATATTTAGCTCAAACCTTACTATGTGAGGTATCTGGAGATTGAATACAAGCCTGCTGATTCCTTTTTCCTACTCCACTTTCAATTTGTAAGGAACTTTTCTGATGACCAAAATTGTTTCTGATGATTCTCTAGGTACACCTGTTCATTTCTAACATTGCAATTTTATAAATCTGAAAGAAACAACAACAACAAACTTGTTTATTAAAGACAAGCATTAGAGAAGTGGTACAAAATAAAATTGAGTATTATAGCTACTATTCTAGATTGACTTGTTGGACGTAAAAGGAAATTGCAGAAAATAATATAAATTCTGAAAACTCCAAATTAATATGTCATTGGAGTGGAAAAAGTCTTGCACGTCTTGCATGGTGTTGTTGAAGTCTTGGTTCTGTTTGGTCCACTCTGCCACTCGTCTCATTAACGATGATGCTCGAGAGGAGCAACTTCGTTTTGGACCCATTGCTTGAAACAACAACACTAGAAAATGCAAAGAGATTAGAAAAAAATAGGATTAGAGAGTGTTTTTAATCTCTCTTTTTTCTTCTAATCCCTTTCTCACGTCTTTGTCCTCCCGCACCTTAATACGTCATGCTACAAAATAAAAATGATTAATTGAAATAAAATGAAATTTAAAATTGCAAATGAAATAAAAACTTATATGTTGGGTTGCCTCTCATTAAGCGCTTCTTTAAGGTCCTAAGATTGACCTTTTAATTTTTGTGTTAGGGAAGCATATATGATACGAAAAACACACCATTCTTCTTCTTTCTTTTGTTTAGTAGGAATTCCATTACTTTAAAGAATTGAAGGTTTTTCTTTCTTTTTCTCTTCAGCTTGATACTATTGAACAAGGCATAAATCTCATCCAATACTTCATCATTTTATCCTTTTTCGTCAGTCTTCTTGGTAGAAGTAAGAATATTCTTTTGTTGAAGATCTTGTTGTTGGATATCTACGTCTAAACGAATTATTGAATTTAGAGCTTCATCCAAAACTATATAATCTTCAAATTTCATTCTTACTCTTTTCCCACATATCCTTTTCACCTCTTCTTCTTCTATTCTCGCATCTATTTCTTTATCAGATGGTGTGTACTTTTCTTCTTTTTTCTCTTTTTCAACTCCTTCTTCATAGACTACCTCTCATTCCTGTTTAACTTATCTTTTAATTTCCTTATCTCTAGGACTATCTAATATGTTTCCCTTGAAATCTCCACTAGATCTTATTTTTAATGTTAATTGGCTAGATATTTGACCAAGCTGCATCTCTAAGTTCTTGAAGGATGTTTCCATGTCACTTCGCAAGGTTTCTTGGTGCCTGTTGATTTTCTCGAAATTGAGTTGAGTCATCTTTATAAACTGAGTCAAGGTTTATTCAAGTTGAGATGATGAATCCTCTTCCCATGAATGATCAATTTTGATGAAAGGTTCTGGCTTTGAATAATTTCTCGCATTTTTTAGAATTAGAGTTTTTGTAGCAAGTTCCTTTGTATAAATTTCAAACTTTGCTAAGTTAGCATATATTTCAAATTGCATGTATGTCTTCACCTTGCATACAAAATTAAAATAAGATTACCTTAGTAGCTTTGTAATAGATAAAAAAAATTAAACAAAAATAAAAGTAAAAAGAAAAAGAAAAAGAAAAAAATTTAATCCTAAAATTTAAATCTAACAAATTTCACACAAAAATTGCCTTGTTGAAATTTGCAATCCCCGACAACAACGTCAAAAACTTGATGAATTCTCGACAAGTGTACCGATAATATCGAAGTAATAAAAAAAGATATCGTCTCTATAAAGGTTGAAATTTAACAAGGTTGAAATTATGCGAATGAAAAATAATAATTGAGAGGTTTTAGATTGTGTTGTGAAAACAAAGTTAAATTGATTATAATTTCAATAACGAGAAAGCGATTATGTTTTACTTGAATTCCTTGTATTATTCTTTGTTGATGTTTAATGCATTATATGAATGATAATAAAGTCATTCTATTCCCATAACAAATTAACAAGGCCACTATACTCAATCCCTTGGTGTATACTCACAAATTTCTACTGGAGGTCTTCTATCCTTATTCAACCAGCGAAATTGAAATTAGTCAGTGTAACTGTAAGTTAATTCAAATGTCACTACTAGAGGTCTCCTATCCCTATTCAGCCAACATAAGTACAACGATTGTCCTAGTTCCGACACATAGACTAATGGCCAATAATCCTTATGAGCCTATAATCAAATGAACAAAGCATCTCAAATAAAAATCATTAAGCACAAGACAAAATTAAATAGAAATTTAATTTCAATTATTCATATAATATTAAATTAAACCTATGTCCCTATGTACTGGAGAGATGAGAGTTTGTTGCTTTCTAGTTGAAATCTAGGTTTCACAGTAACTTGCTGGGGAGGATGAAGTTAACTGTTGTCTGAAAATGTGTTAGAAATAGCTTGTGTAGGGCTGTTTCAGGATGAGTCCGTGTTAGACCGCCGCCCCGCTTGTTTCGAGAATTGATCCATAATCAGTTGTTTCACATATAGTTGTCCTGTCTGGTTTCAGGTATTAATCTGGAACTTGGTTTTGTCATTCGTTGAGATAGTTGTCCTGGCTGGTTTCAGGTATTAATATCTGACCTTAGAAAGAAAGATAGTTTTCCTGGCTTGTTACATGTATTAATATTCAATTTTCTCATGTAGATAGTTTTTCTGGCTAGTTACATGTATTAATCTACAATCGGTCGTCCACGGATAGTTGTCCTGACTTGTTACAAGTATTAATCTAGAACTTGTTTTTGTCGGTCGTTGAGATAGTTGTCCTGGCCGGTTTTAGGTATTAATCTCTGACCCGAGAAAGAAATATAGTTTTCCTAGCTTGTTACATGTATTAATTTTCAATCTCCTTATGTAGATAGTTTTCCTGGCTTATTACAGGTATTAACCTACAGTCGGTCGTCCATATATAGTTGTCCTGGCTTGTTACATGTATTAATCTGGAACTTGGAAATGTTGGTCACATAGATAGTTTCCTCGTCCGGTTTCGGGCATTAATTTGTGGCCTGCTGTATTTGTTGGTAAATCCGTCTTGTTCCGGGAGTTCATACCACTTGGTCGTGTAGATAGTTTCCCCGTCTGGTTTCGGGCATTAATCTTTGACTTATTGTATAAGTTGATAATGTTTGTCTGTCTTCGAGCTCAACCTAGAAAGGTAAATTCAGTTTCATGTAATGTCATGATGTATGAATTGCATGATGCTCTCAAAATAATTGAGATTGTGATATATGCATTTGTGTTGCATATGTCATGAGGTTTGTAGAATGATGTATGAATGCAATGTATGAACATATCAGCTGTTCTATTACAGTGTTGCTAAATTAGGGAAAATAAATTTGTGATTGTAGCTGGGGGTGAAGAATGTAGGTCTTCAGATATGTTGAAGTTAAATGTTGGGAGACAGATTTCCGTTGTTAGAGAAATAAACTCTGTTGGGGAAGGGAAACTCCGTGAACCGCTTGGTGATTGTCAGAGTGAATATATGTCGTGATTTTATATGAGGATTTATTGAATAAGTTTCAGGATGACATCCATCTCTGGATCGTACCCGAACCGTTTCTAGAGGAGAATCTGGAATAAGTGTCAGGATGACATCCGTCTCTGGATCGTACCTTAATAGTTTCTAGAGGATAGTATGGAATAAGTGTCAAGATGAAATCCGTCTCTGGATCGTACCTGAACCGTTTCTAGAAGAGATTATGGAATAAGTGTCAGGATGACATCCGTCTATGGATCGTACCTGAACTGTTTCTAGAAGAGAGTCTGGAATAAGTGTCGGGATGACACCCGTCAAATGTATCAAAAACGTATGATCAAGGCTTTCAACAAGAAGATCAAACCTCGATTGTATTAGACTGGAGATTTAGTAATAAAGCACATCATTCTTCCTCAAGGAAATCCTAGGGGAAAATGGAATCCCACTTAAGAAGAGCCATTTGTTGTTAAGAAAGTATTCTTGGCGGTGCCATGATGATAACTACTATAGATGGAGAAGATTTCCCGTATCCTGTAAACGCAGACATAGTCAAAAAATACTACGCATAAAATGACCCGCTAGGTTGACATAGCTAGGAAAAAAAGGGCATCCTGGCGAACCAAAGAGGTTCAGGCAAAAATTAGGGATATATACAAAAGATTGTACACCAGGAAAGTTGAAAACCCGAAAGGGCGGCTTGGGCAAAAAAAGGGTATCCTGGTGGGCTGAAAACCCGAAAGGGCGGTCTAGGAAAAAGTTAAGGATTAAAGCATATGACTATGTCCCGTGAAATCCCTACAACCAACTTTATTACCAAGATCCAAGTTCTTGGGTGTAAGATCAATTAAATCAACTTCTTTTAATGGCAAGGGATGATGTTCAAATACATATGGGGCAATAGCGAAGTTGGAACACAATGAGATCACTTCCACATAGCTATTATTTTTGTTTTCACTTTGTATTCTTTAGACGATTTCCTCTTACTAGGATCTCTGTCTCCTTGTACAAAAAAAACCTATTTATAGGTAAAATATCAATACAAATATACTTCGAAGTGCAAACTTTTTGTTTTTCTGTTTTTAGTGCAAAAACGTCCAATGACTAAAATTGAATGAACATATGCATATGAACATGATTAACTGTTAATAAATGTATGTTTAAAAACAGTAACAAACATTTCCTTAAGGATTCGGGATATCCCACAAAGTTACTTCAACAAAATTATCCCCATATATTTGGATTCATACAGTATCTGTGATACGGTGGGAGAACTGACTATGGTTTTGTGTTTGTTTTCGCAAATGTTTCGGTTGAGCAAGAGTCGCCACCGACTTTTTATTTTATCCTAAGGAAAGGTTAAAAAGCACAGCAAAAACCTTTGAGATATTTTCTTGGGTTCGGGGAGTAGATTATAGAAAGGGAAGGTATTAGCACCCTTTCTATCCATGGTTATCCATGGGCTCTTAGTTACTTGCTTAGATCAACTTGCCTTAATTTTCAATTGTTTGAAATGGTGCTTTGTGTGTGTGGGTTTGAAAAATATTTTGAAAAGAGGCCAATGTGGTGGCAACCTTTGTAATGATCCACGTTGGGATGTATACAAAGGTGTATGTCTTTTGAAAAAGTTTTCATTTATTTTTTGAAAGTTGTTTTGAAAGTGTAGTGATGTGTGGTTTAGAAAATAGGCAAGTGTTTTGTTTTGCAAGTTTGATTCAAGTAACTAAGAGGTTGTCTACTCCTAAATTTCTCAAAGATTTCTTCTATGTTTTTAACCCTTTTAACAATTTTGTTCCACCATTGCATTTGGTGGACAATCTTATGTTAGGATGTGAAAGGGACGGGCGCGGGTCATCGTTTAGACCATAATTGCAATGATGCCAAGTATCTTTGGACAATGTTTTCTTTAAGGGACTTGATCATTTTTTAGGCAACTTTCGAAAGCGTCATCGAGGGACTATGATCATTTGATTGTGTTTGTTTTGCCCAAAGAGACCTAACATGCAACATGGCCCATTTATTGAAGGCAACAAGTGGAATACCCTAGGGGTACAAGTGTGATGAGTGTTGTCCATTTTCATGCTTGTTTATCTTGAAATTAGGTCAAACTATTTTTGTTGTTTTTGATTCGCATACAAACCCTAATTCTAACATGGTATATTTAGAAAGCATTAAAGTGCGAAAAATAAAGTTCCTAAGTTATTACAACACAATATGGGAAGGGGGGTACAAATGTTCAAATGAGGGTATTTTGACAAGGAATTTAAACCTAGACTATTACATCAAAATTGAATTATTTACAAGATATTTAATTGCACAAATTAAATAGAAATAAAATAAATATGCAAGATGCAAAAAGGTTTTTTTATATGTATGAAAAAAAGAGTATTTTTATATGTATGAAAAAGAGTATTTTTTATATGTCAAATAAACAAAATAAAAAGTATTAATTTTTGGATTTTTTATGTATTTAGGGAAAAACCCTAATTCATTAAATAAAAGTATTAATTATTTAATATGTACAATATTTATTTGTTATATACAAAAATAAAATAAAAATGAAGTATATTTGTCAAAAAGGTATTTTTTAATGTTAAATATTAATAAAAATAAAAATGTGTATATTTTGTATTATTTACTAAATATGCTAATAAATATGTAAATATTTATATTATTTATCAAATGTATTAAATATGTGCAAAATAATAATATTTAATATTTATAAAAAAAGTATATTTTATATAAAATATTTTCAGAAGATAAAATAAAATAAAAATCAGAAAATAAGTGTGTTTGCAATATTTTTAGTATTTTTGAATAAAAGTATGTTTATATATTTATTTATGTACAAATATTAATCTAAACAAATAAATACCTAATAAATATGAAAATGGTGTAAAAAATATTTTTTATATTTTTAATATTATAAGAAAAAATAAATAAGTCAGAACAAAAAAGAAAAAGTCAAAAAGTCATAAAAATAAGCAAAATGGGCCTAGGGGGTGTGTGTGTGAAAATGAGGTGTAAACAGAAATGAGATCTCAGGCCCAGCCCAAGAAAGGTTGTCTTCAACCTTCAGACAACCATTTGAAAAAACGCGCGCCTATGATGCCTCAACCACAACTCCTGATTCCTGGACTTTTAGCACAAACTTACAACATGAAAAATGTCAAGCATTGAACCACGAATCCAGACATATAAAGAACTCATCCTAACTCTCAGAAATGAGAGAGAATTTCTTCTCCCCCAATTCCTGACCTAGTTTTTATTCAATGTTCAGAGTTAAAATTCTCTAAGCATACATAATATAAATGAAATCTAATTACATGGGCATGTTCAGGGCTATGAATGTGACATGTTTTCTTTACAAACCTAAAGCTAACAATGCTTGGATAGAGAGATACGAGTTCATGAACTTACCTGTTCAGTTGAAGTTGTATCTGGTGATGGAGGTGTCTTCAATGCAAGGTGATGATTGGTACAGCTTCCTTGATGTCCAGGGATGCTATTCCAAGCTTTACTTTGTCTTGAAACCAAGTGAATCGTGCTATGGATCTTCAACTGCAAAACAAGAAAATGAAAATGGTGATGTTGCTTGGGAGTGTTACAGGTCGTGTTTGAGGTTTGGAATAGCTTCAAGGGATGTTGTGGGATGTGTTTGAAGTGTTTTTAGCAAGAATGCATGGAAGGTTTGAGCTATGGAACTCAAACTGCAGGGATGCCCTGTTTTGGGCAGTTCAATGGTGATTCTGTGAATGGGAAGGCAATGGAGATGGTTGGCTCGTGTTCTAGCTCAGAATGGATGTTTAGAATGTGTACAAAGTCTTTTCTTAAGCTTGTGTTAACTGAGATGAAAGTTGTGTTGTGTTATGCTAGCTTTCTTCACACTTAAGCAAGAGATGGCCACTTGAGTTTTTAGACAGGTGTTGTACCCCAAAATTTGCCCTCCCATATTCTTCAAGAATTGCAAAGAGCATGCTTCAAAATCTCCCCAAGGGTTGCACAGTTCAAGGGCCTCCTAACAGTCAAAAACTAGGGTTTTGATTCTGACAAAGAAGTTGAGGTTTCCAAGGGTCCAATCAAGTCCCATTTGCCTATAAACATGGTCAAGCATCCTCATGCCAAGTTTCAAGACTTACAGCACAAAATTGCACAGTCAAAAACCATAATTGCCCTACAGTCAACTGCAGGGGCAAAATGGTCATTTGACAGTCAAAAGTTCAAATTTTTGGTCAACATCTTATTTTGAAGCCACAAACATCATTTGATCAATTCTTGATCATGATTCTCAAGGCATGGCTCAAAAAGTCTCAAGATGCAAAAGTTTCCATATTTGGACAGTTGAAAAAGTCAACTGTAACCTGACCAAGGCATAACTTCCACATGGTTTATCATTAAAATTCCATCCAAATCTCATTTTGAAGAGAAATACATTTCCTACAACTCCTCTTCACACTTCAAGTCCAAGAAATGCTCTCACAAAAAGTTATTAATTTCAACATTATAGGTCATTTTCAAAAGTCAACAAAAAGGGAATTTAAGTCAAAGGCCATAACTTTAGATTGGTAAATCAAAATGACATGGGACCAAATGCATTGGTTAGAGGGCTTCAAGACCTTTCCAAAATGTCCAAGAACATGATCAAAGCTTAAAAATTGAGCAAGATATGCCTTGTGGAAGTTGGGAAATTTTTGGGAATTTTGAAAAGTCAACTTTGCTTCAAATGCCTCAAAATTGCTAATGGGCCACATTTTCCTCCAAGATTCATCATCCAAAGGCTATGCACGACCATTTGGCCCAAGGGGAGTTATTTCATCATTTTTTATTATTTATTTGAATTTTTAATTACCATTAATTCATTTAATTAGATAAAATATGAAAAAAATACTCATTCATGCTTTTCAAATCTTTTTGTGCATAGAATACCTTCAAGATTTCGTGCACTATTCAATATGGAAAGAATCAAGGTGATTGGCAATGATTGGCACATTCTTCACATGAAAAAGATACCATGAAAATCAAATCTCAAAAGCATTGATTACCAAGGTTTTGGACACGTTTTGCAACCCTAATCCGTTGGCATACATATACTGATCATAACCCTAAAGCACACAACCTGAAAGCTGCGCCTCATACCAAGAACACACTTTGCAATTTTTGGAAAAAAAGTCAAAACTGAAAACTGCATTAGAGTGGGTTTCAAGGCAAAATATTGATTCCAATAGCTTGCTAAGGCCTCAAGAAACGTTTCTGGATCAAAACCACTGCTTCTAACACCAGGAATTGGTAACACGATGCCACCCTGTTCTTAAATTTTTCCATATTCATGCTTTGATTTATACGCCATGTTCATTCATTTTAATGATCGTTTTGTACTCATATGCCTTTCCTGAAACTAATGGTATACTTTAATTGAGTTTTCATAGCCTATATGCAAAGTTGCCATTGAAGCTTGCTAGGTTTTCAGAGGTCACGAATTAGGGCTTCCTTGTTCTGGAAAAATTGAGACACAAGACCCATGCCATTGAAACCAGAAGCTCATGACTAATCGTTTCCATACCTCGCGATCAATTTATGATCAACAGGTTTCTAATCGCTATTTTTGTGTGCAACGTTTAGTGGGGGTTTAAAACCCCCGCCACTTGATGTTTTTTTTCCAGGCAAATGCAGAACAATTGGGGAATAAGGTGAGGTGTAAGCCAGCGGTTGGTGCGTTTGAATTTTGCGCGAAATTAACCACTAACCATTGTTTGCATTATGTTGTTTATTGTCTATATTATATACAAAGCGTGTAAATGGATCAGTGGCAAGGCATTGATTTGGTACACTCTGGGACCTGGGTTCGATTCCCAAGTCCCCCATATTTTCATTGAATTTTGTTTTCACTTGATCTCATGCAGTGTACGCCCAGGGGTTCATCATACACCCACCATCCAGGCTTGCCACATGGCCAATAATCTCAATCCAATGGCCATGACCTAAGGAGCACTCTATGCATTGGCCAATGAAGCCATACGTGATTACCAGAAGTCAAACAAGCCTCCAGTGAATGGGCCTAATTATTGGCCAAACACCTCCAAACTGGGGTCAACACCCCCAAGTGTTTGTATTTCTTTTCTTTTTCCTATTTTTTTTATTATTTGTTTTAATTTAATTATTTCCCTTTAATTCATAAATTAATATTTTCATAACAATATAAATAAAAAAAATCAGAAAGACAAAAAAACAAAAATATTTTATTTAATACATTTTTGTAAATAAATTGTACTAATTGATTTAGTCTTAATTCTAGGTTTAAATTTTAATATTTTTTGTAATAAACTAAAAAATGTAGAATTAGGGTTTTATACTTTTATCCTTTTTTCTTTTTCACTATATTTAATTATTAATTGTTATTTTGTAAATAAATTTGTCATGTAAATAATTAATTAAAATTAGGTCAAACTAAAAATATTTCTTAATAAATAAAAAATAGTTAGAACTAAGGTTAATTAACTTTTCTTTTTAATTCCAATTTAATTTTCTCACTAAAAATTCATAAATGCAAAAAACTCAAAAAAATAATTTCCTTTTCCCATTAAACTTAATTAATTTGTTAATTATAATTTAATTTCCTTAAAAGGGTCCAACGCTCTCGCATTCGATCATAATTCTAATTCGCGCGCTTATTTTATTTCCCTTTTTCATGTAATTCTCCCAAAGCCATGTAATAAACTAATTAGGATATTTATTTTTCGCATTTTGTTTTATTTCAAATCGGGTCTTGGATTAATTTGGCGATGTAGACCCGCGCCTTTGTAATAGCGTAAGACTTTTAATTCCACATCTTTTTAACTGTTAATTAATTTGCATGAAAGAATGAATGTCAAAAATAAAAAGCAATGCGTAGATCACCAATACATGACAAGACAAAAATATCTGAAAATGATACACAAATCACACACCACCCCTAGGGTACGCCTCACTGTTGCCTTGCCCCTCGAAAGGTGATCGTCGAGTAGAGGACATTTTAGTAAGTCCTCATGTCCATGAACATGGCATGAGGGTAGCTTCTAAGGTGTCTTCCTATTGCTCCGGTGATCACCATGTCCCGAACCCTCGAATTGACCCGAACACCTCCAACGGTGGTGCTACCTACCTCTCAATGGTGGGATGGCACTATTTCAAGGACATTTACACAGACGAATTCCTTAGGGTAGGTAGAGAACTTGTAAATACTTGCTCTAATTTCAAAACAAATCAAAAATACTTTTCACACCGACACACTTTCAAAAAGATTTCGAAAGCAACTTTTCAAACACTCTTGAGGACCGATACAAGAGTCGAACTGAAATTTTCAAAGAAACTTTTTAAAACCCACAGTTGAAAAGCAAGCAAACAATTTTGAAAACACAAATGAGCAAGTATCTAAGAGCCCATGGATAACCATGGATAGAAAGGGTGCTAACACCTTCCCTTTCTATAAATCTACCTCCCGAACCGAGAGCAATCTCTATAAGGAATTTTTCTGTGCTTTTGTCCTTTCCATTTGGAGAAAATAAAAGACGGTGGCGACTCTTGCTTCCGCGACATTTCGCGAACCAGCGTTAAACAGTCAGTTCCAGATCCACCGATCACAGAACTGGCGACTCTGCTGGGGATTCTTTATAAAGTGAGGTGTACCTTAGGATTAGTTCATAACTGTGTTTTCAATTGTACTGATTTGCTTGCTTTAAATTGTGGGACTGTCTTGGGAGTTCTATAGATCCTAACCCGGATCTGGGGATACCTTCTTAGAAAGTAGCAACAAGGCTGTGAGGGAACTATGTGGGGTATACCGGCATGGTTGAAACAGTATGCTACGTTGATGTGGCACTTTGGTGTGTACCGGTAACCCTTGAGTTCAGTCAAGGAGAGTACAGGGCCTCCACGTGGTGTCGTGAAGCATCAACAGACCTTAGGAGCCTTAATTGAACTATCTTGGCCTCTTTAGGGTAGTGAGATAACTGACTTTGGTGCAGTCCGAGGTTGGTTGATACTCGATACTACACTCAATTGAGGGTTGCTTTCCTGGAATATTTCGGTTGCCAGTTCAGTGGCTAAATCGAAATGATGAACAATGAAAGCAATCCCGTGATATTGGGACCCTTAGAACCCGGTTACTTCTGATAGGACAGGTTGAGCCCACCAACTTCAAGAGGGTAATACCCAGACCCCATGCTGGCCTAAACTCTAAGGGCTTGTCTTGTGTGACTCGTGTGCCATACATGTTTGCCTTTGTAAATATCTGTAGTGTGTTTAATCATAGCATCATGACATCATACAACATCATATGCATTGACTAACCATTTCAGGGGTTCGAATCTTCATCTTTGTTTTTGTTTTGTAGGACATGGAAACTGTTCGCAGAAAGACAATTCAAATCAGCCTTGTAAGGATCCCTCCTCAGCTTAAGGAGCTTATATCCAGGATTCCCGAGAGCTCTTCATTCAGTGAAAGACATGGAAGACTCATCAGCTTGGTCAATACCAACATTGAGGAAGATATGATAAAGGTCCTGTTCCAGTTCTTTGACCCTCTGCATCACTGTTTCACTTTCCTGGATTATTAGCTGGTACCTACATTGGAGGAGTTCTCCCGGCTTCTGAAGATCCCTATCCTTGATCAACTACCCTACAACGGTACGGAAAAGGAACCCAAGCTTGAAGAGATTGCTAAAGCCTTACACCTACAATCATCTGACCTCAAGGGACATTGGGAAGTTAGAAGTGGTATCAAAGGGTTCTTAGCCAGGTTTCTGTTTGAAAAGGCCCATGAATGTTGGAATTCCCTTGACTTACAAGCTTTTGAAGAAGTTGTGGCCCTCCTTGTCTATGGTTTGGTGTTGTTCCCTAACCCAGATCAGCTTATAGATATCAGTGCTCTCCAGATCTTCATGTCCAGGAATCCTATACCTACGTTGCTGGGGGACATCCTTCACTCATGTTACACTCGAACCATGAGAAAAAGAGGTGTCCTTATGTGTTACACTCCTCTCCTGGGAAGGTGGTTTATTTTGCACCTTCCACAATCAGCTTTGAAGAACGAGTGGGGTTTGAGATGGTCACAACAGTTGATGACTCTTACACATGCAGATATACATTGGTGCCCTCGGTCCAGAGAGGATGTCACTATCATTGATCGTTGCGGGGAGTACCCTAATGTTCCTTTACTTGGAATCAGAGGAGGTATTACTTACAACCCATGCCTGGCTTGGAGACAGTTTGGTTATGCTCGGAGGGATGGCCCTCATGACATGTTAATTCCTGACATAGTTTTTGACTTCGACAACGATGCACAAGGACTTCGCCAGAGATTTATCAGAGCTTGGAGGATGCCTAGTAAGATAGACAGTAAGACACTGGGGCATAGGAATTCCATCCCATTGGAACCTTATCTCAAGTGGGTACGAGCCCGCTCCCAGAAGTTAGTAATGCCTTATCCTCATGTGCTCCCTGTGATCAAAGAGCCAGTCTTGGAAGGAGAAGTGTCCTACACTATTCAACATCCTGACATGCCCACGTCCTGGGAAGAGATGCAGAAGAGCTGGATCCAGCTTAAAGAAGAACGGAATTCTCTTGAGACCAGTCTACATGCTAGTGAAAAGAAGGTCTTGGAGCTCACCCGCCTATTGCATGAGGAGAGGAATCTCAACACCTACATAGCTCCAAAGAGGATGCGTAGTGTCTTTTGGGATTGATTTGCTTTGTAATATGTGCCCATGAGGCTTTGATGTACTGAATAATTATTTCCTTAATGATAACATGTGTTCCTTTTTGTCTACAACAAATTTGAACTTTAGAACCCTTGAATGCATTGCATAAACACATATCATTCATCATGTGCATAGCAGGTTTTCTTCTTTTCAGGTTGCTTACTGTTCTTCGCTGTTTATTTCAGCATCATGAATCCTGACTCATCATCAACCGAGATGTCTATCAAGGCTCTTCAGGCGTAGAACGCGCAATTTCAGGAACTGATCATGGGTTTGGCTCAGGGCCAAGAAGAGCCAAAGGCTTTGCTCCTGAAGAAGGAGAAGAGGAAGAAAAAGAGAACTGTTCTTTTCAACTCGGGCCGAAGGTTTGGCAACACTCTGCAGAATGAAGAGGCTGGTTCTTCTATAGGCAAGAGCAGTCCCCAAGGGGGAAAAGGTCCTAGTCCGGTAGTCTCTGACAACGAGACTGACTTTAATGAGGAACAGTATCCTCCTGCTGAAGACCGGTATAAGCAGTTGGAAGACAGACTGAATGCAATGGAGATCCAACAAGTGCCTGGGCTGGATTTCGGAGACTTGGGCTTATCTACTGGTGTGATTATTCCTCACAAGTTTAAGGCACCATCTTTCACCAAATATGACGGGGCGTCTTGTCCCAAGCTACACCTCAGATCTTACGTGCGGAAGATTCAACCGTACTCAGTGGACAAGAATTTGTGGATCCACTTCTTCCAGGAGAGTCTTTCAGGGACTCATCTCGAATGGTTCTATCAGCTGGATGGAACCAAGGTTCATAACTGGGAGGAGTTGGCTACTGCTTTTTACAAGCAGTATCAATATAATGCCGACCTTGCTCCTACGCGTACCCAACTCCAGGGTATGTCGCTAGGATCAAACGAAGGTTTTAAAGAGTATGCACAGAAGTGGAGGGATCTGGCTGGCCGGGTGCAGCCTCCGTTAGCTGACCGGGAGTTGGTAGACATGTTCTTGGGGACCCTATCTGGGCCATTTTTCAATCATCTTATCGGTAATTCATCTGCAGGGTTTACTGATCTTATTCTGACTGGAGAGAGAATAGAGGCTCGAATGAAGTCCGGCAAAATTCAGAAGGGTGCATCTACAAGTTCTGAGAAGAAGCCCTTTAAGAAGGAGGTCAGTGCTGTATATGGGTCTAGAAAACAAGAGAAACCTGAACACCGCCAATCTGTCAGCGCGATGATGATTGCTAAGCTTGCTGCCGCTCCTCAACAAACCAATCCTCAAAGGGCTGAGAGACCCAGAAGAGATTTTACCCGGCTAAGTATGACTCTATCACAAATCTTGCCGCAGTTGCTGTCCACCAACTTAGTGACTGTCAGGGAGGCCCCGAAAGTTGTGAATACTGCCTCTCCGAGATACAATCCAAATGCTCGCTGTGCTTATCACTCCGATAGCCCGGGGCATTCCACTGATGACTGTTGGGCCTTAAGGAATAAAGTGCAGGATCTTATTAACGCCAAGGAGGTACAGTTTGAGGCACCTGAGAAACCCAATGTGGTGACTGCTCCCATGCCTAACCATGGAGTAAATGCTATCAGGGAGGATGATGAAGTGGATGAAGCTGAGTTCGACAGCTGGATTTACCCGGCAACCGACAGTGAACCTAGCAATTGGATTGCAAAAGACAACCTACTTGTTTCTCTTGTTACTGAGTAATGAATTCTTTTGTTTTTGTTATTTGTAATAAACAATTAAAACTCTATGGCCCGGTGTCTTACCCGAGGCACCGTTGGCTTCATTTGTGAGGGTATATTAATTGTCATCTCATATATCATGAATAAAGATCTTGGACGTTTTCTCACATTTCAAATCTTATGCTCCTTTTCTTTCTTTCCTTTCTTTATATATTGCCAAGGATACATGAATCCGAGATGGCTGAAGATAAAAGCAACTTGACTGCTACCGGGGAAAATAAATCCTTGGCTGCTGCTGGGGAAGAGAATTCCTGATGACCTCTACTGGGGAGTTCCAAACTAGTAGGCTCATGCTGGGAAGACCAGGTTGAGAATCTTCGGCTTGATGGGAAGTAACCCTGGAGACTTCACTGGGGAGCTCAAGATTTGCCCTCTCCAAAACTCTGTGGGGAGAAGGTTCAATGGTCTGGCTCCGCTGGGGATACTGAAGCTTAAACTCTGAGGGGAATTGAATTCCGGAGGATTCCCTGGCTGGGGATTTGCAAAGATAAGTTACTGTTGGGGAATTTTGATGAACTCCGCTGGGGATAGGAAGAATTTTGGCGAGCGCGATCTTCCGTGGTTGTTAGCTTGAGAAGAATCTGAACAAGCGATAGGTTAACATCCGTTACTTGGAGAACCCGTGAACTATTTTCAGAACTCTTGAAGTTGAATCAGCAATGGAGCCGCATCCGTTGTTGGGAAGCGTCCGTAAACTAATTTCGAAGGTTGCATCTGAACAAGCTGATAGATTAACATCCGTTACTTGGGAAGAATCTATAAACTGTTTTCAGAAGTCTTGAAGAAGAATCTGAACAAGTGATAGGTTAACATCCGTTTACTTGGAGAACCCGTGAACTGTTTTCAGAAATCTTGAAGTTGAATCAGCAATAGAGCCGCATCCGTTGTTGGGAAGCGTCCGTAAACTGTATTCCAAAGGTTGCATCTGAACAAGCTGATAGATTAACATCCGTTACTTGGGAAGAATCCATGAACTGTTTTCAGAAGTCTTGAAGAAGAATCTGAACAAGTGATAGGTTAACATCCGTTTACTTGGAGAACCCGTGAACTGTTTTCAGAAATCTTGAGATTGAATCAGCAATAGAGCAACATCCGTTGTTGGGAAGCGTCCGTAAACTGTTTTCAACGGTTGAGAAGAGTCTGAACAAATTGGTAGATTAACATCCGTTGTTGGGAAGAATCCGTAAACTTGTTTCAGAAGTCTTGAAGAGGAACCGGTGTAGGGCTTCCTGATGATGAGCTTGCGTAAAACTGCATCGGTTTTGAACACTTTTGACATTCGAATGCCCCAAGTGGTGATGTAGATAAATTCCTGGCTTATTACAGGTGTTGGTCTACAATCGGTCGTTCACAGATATTTCCTGGGTTGTTGCAGGTGTTGATCTGGAATTCTTCAGACATGCCCTGGCTAGATACAGGAATCGAATCTGGAAATAGTCGTCAACAGATATGCCCTGGCTGGATACAGGAATCGAATCCTCGAACTCTTCAGACGTGCCCTGGCTAGAAACAGGAGTCGAGTCTAGAAATGTTGTAGTTGATTTGTTGAACACTTTTGATATTCGAATGCCCCAAGTGGTGAAGAAGGAGTCTTAAATCAGATTACTCTGCATATTGAGAGATTTCTTGAAATCTTGACTGGACTGCCCCAGGTTAACTGTATTTTGAAAGATCTTTTGGACCTTGGCTGGACTGCCCCAGGTTAATTGGATTGTGACATGTCATGCCCCTTTGTTGATAAGGGATTTGATGGAAGTGTTATCCCTTTGAAGTGATTTTGACTTGCTGAGAGAGTTTTCGTTCCTCCGAACATTCGCTGTATGAACTTCTTCGCTGTCAAACAAAAGGGTCAAATGCAGACAGTGATATTCGAATAATGCAAAGTTTATGTTTGTCTTTGAAGTTTTGAAAAATGCGTTTTTAGCAGAAAACTTTTCATAAGACAAGTTAACACAAGATTTAGAGCAAAGCCCTACAGGAGTCAGGATACCTTTTGTAACAGTATGCTTTCGAACTAACCCATGCTTCAATTAGGACTTTTGGAGGGTTGTAACGTGGCCTGGTTCACGGTTTAAGAAACAAAGGATAAAGGCTCGAAGTATATTTGTACCCACCCGCTCTTCGTGATGTTCTTCAACCTAAGCTCAGTTAATTGTGTGTCGCACTCTGTCTTGAGTTTGGAACGACTTTTGGGCGATGGTTCACCAGTTGAATTTTGGGAGACAGTCATCATCTCCTTTTCTTTTTCAACATTTTTTCATGTTGTTGAGGATTTTGTAATGACCCCACTATTTTGATTTTGATTTGTTATCCCTAACTTTTGCCTGACTGTTACCGTTTTCCGGGATTACTGTCAGCGGGATGCCCCAGCTTTCTTAAGCCTCCTTTATAGGTTTTGGCTCAGTGGGCTTCTTTCTTTTGAGAGATTGACTGTCTATGTGATAGGGAACCACTCTTGTCTTTTGATTCCAAAGGAATGCTTTCTCTTTTGATGTCGTTCGTTGTGTTACGAACCGAGAGTTTGCGACTTCAATGCGCATTTTCTTTTGAATTAACTGAGATACTACCCTGCCCCAGGTTTATATCAAAGGTTTTGATTGTTTAGAACAGAGAACTCCTACTTCTTTGGCTCGAAGGGGTTGACTAGGGATTAACTTCCTTATAACTCCAGTGTTTGGGAATTGAAAGAAATGCCTGTACATCATCAGCAAAGTCTGTTCAAAAGCATACTGTATAAGATCACGGTATTGTTTCGTCATCCTCCCTCTAAAGGCTTACAGCTTTTTATCAAGAGTCAGATATCATAGAGAGAAGCATAAGAGTAGTGAAACGAATGGATGAATTCAAGACAAACATATGCAATGCATTAATGAAAACAGAGTTTAACATCAACAGATAATTGTTTGACAGCAAAATAAATTACAACTTTGAAAATTCAAAAAGAAGCAAAAGTCTTTCAGCTTCGAGCTTCGTCACTTCAAGCGGAGAACCCTTTAACGGAAGATCTTCATCTCGCCGTCTGGCATGAATTCCAGCACCCCAATGTCAATCAGATCTTGAATCTTGTTCTTCAAGGCCCAACAGTCGTTGGTGCTGTGTCCCGGGCTGCAGGAGTGGTAAACACAGAATGCGTCGGGATTAAAGTGAGGAGAGGAGATATTGAGCTTCTGAGGAGGGTCCTTTACAGTAAGCAAGTTGACCTCCAACAGGCGCTTCAGTATGAAGAATGATGGTATTTCAGTCTCCGTGAACTGTCTTCCCGACTTTTCTCGTTTACGCCGATTCTCCCGTTGACGCTGGCGAGGTTGTTGATGAGTTTGTGACCCTGAAGCAAGCAGAGGAGCTTTCCCCTTGTCTTCTTGAGTGGATGGAGGCTGAGCGGTGACTTGCTCTTCGACCTCAGATGTTTGCCCCAGTTGGTTGTTTGGAAGCAGTTGGCGGACAAGAACTCTGAGTTCCTCTTGTCTTTGAGATAGGTCTTGGATGAGAGCCATCTGGCCCACCAACTGTCCCATCATTTGAATCCTCAGTGTTGTCAGATCAAACTGCAGCTCCGCAATCTGATCACTCCTGGCATTGTTGGAACTCCCCAAGCCTTTGGTGAGGAGAGCTTTCATCTCTTCTTGCCCCAGAGACAAGTTCAGGAACATCTCCTGCAGCTGAGAAGTCTGGTCTTGGATGTCTTTGACAGACCGTTCTAGAGCCATCTCTTGCTGAAATAAACAGCAGGAGAGTAAGGAAACCTGAAAAGGGAAAGATTGTCAAAATGCAATGCATGATATGTGGATGCATGCTTTCAAGGACCTCTTGGGGTAAACACAAGAAAATGTTAGAGGTTGAACTCTGCTCTTGGATTGGAGATCTCTGCGCCGGTGGACGTCCTTCCACGAGAGTCAAGCTCACCATGTCGAGTGGGTCATAGCCACTGATTCAAGTTGTTGCACTTGATCTTTGACTGGATTGGTTAGAGGAGAAACCCCCTTGCCCCTTGATAGATGTGTAGTTCAATGTAACCCTGCATCAAAAGAACCCTCGAGATCCTTGAAATGGTTATTGAAAATGCTAAAATGCTATGGTATGATGTTATGATGTTATGTGCATGTATGCACAAGCAAGTAAGTGTATATACAGGCAAACAATATTCACACAAAGCACACAAGGCCTTAGGTTTAGGCTTGCATGAGGTTCAGGTACTACCCTCTTTCAGTCTGTTGGTTAAAACCTGTCCTATTAAAAGTAAACGGGTTCTAGAGGATCTCATATCATTGGCTACCCTCAATCGGTCATAACTCCAGCATCGCAACCTTTTCTCGCGGCCGGAACCATCTCGAGAGTTTAGCCTCAATGAGTGTAGCATACTGCTACTGTTCTAATGGCCAAGTTGGTCAATTAGGGTTCTAAGGTCGGTTGGTGCTTAATGACTCCTTGGAAGACCCATATTCTCCCCGTCTGAACACGAGGGATATCGGTACAGACCAAGACGCCACACCAACGTAGCCACTGCTTCACCCATGTCGGTATACGCCGGACAGGTCCCTCACAGATTATGCTACCTAAAAGGGTTTCCCCAGATCCGGGTTAGGACCTATAGAACTCCGATACAAAGCCCATAAATGTAAAGCAAACAAAGCAATCAATTGAAAGTAAAGGTGATCTAAACCCTAAGGTAACCCCACTTTTAAGTACTCCCCAGCAGAGTCGCCAGTTCTGTGATACGGTGGGAGAACTGACTTGGGTTTTGCGTTTGTATTCGCAAATGTTGCGGTTAGCAAGAGTCGCCACCGACTTTTTATTTTATCCTAAGGAAAGGTTAAAAAGCACAGCAAAAACCTTTTGAGATATTTCGTGGGTTCGGGGGGTAGGTTATGAAAAGGGAAGGTATTAGCACCCTTTTCATCCATGGTTATCCATGGGCTCTTAGTTACTTGGTTTTTTTAGATCACTTGCCTTGTTTTTTCGATTGCTTTGAAAATGGTGTGTGTGTGGGTGCTTTTTGAAAATGTTTTGGAGAAAGATGCCTTGTCTTAGGCAACTAATGTATTTGACTCGTGTTTGAGTGTTTTACAAAAGTGTGAATCTTTTCGAAAAGATGTTTTCAAATGTTTTTGAGAGTTTGTTTGAAAGTGTTGTGGATTGTGGTTTTTGAAAAGAAGGCAAGTGTTTTGTTTTGCAAGTTTGATTCAAGTAACTAAGAGTTTTGTCTACCCTATTGTACTCAAAGGTTTATTGTTATGTTTTAACCCTTTTAACAAGTTTGTTCCACCATTGTATTTGGTGGACAATCTTGTGTTAGGATGTGAAAGGGACAGGCGCGGGTCATCGTTTAGACCATAATTGCAACGGTGTTGAATGTCTTTGGGCAATTTTCTTTAAGGGACTTGATCATTTGTTTTTGTTGGTTTTTGAAAAGTTTTGTCGAGGGACTATGATCATTCAAATTGTTTGCTTTGCCCAAAGAAGTTCAACATACAATATGGCCCATTTATTTGAAAGCAACAAGTGGAATACCCTAGGGGGGTGCAAGTGTGATTTGTGTGTCCATTTTCATGCTTATTTATCTTGTATTAGGTCAAACTATTTTTTATCGTTTTTTCGCATACAAACCCTAATTCTAACATGTTATCATTAGAAAGCAATAAAGTGCGAAATTAAAATTACTAAGCTATTACAAAACCAAATATGGGAAGGGGGGGTACAAATGTTCAAATGGGGATATTGACAAGAATTTAAATCTAAATTATTACATCATTTTGAATATTTGCAATTAATCAATGTACAAAAATTAAATAAGAATGCAAGATGCAAAAGAAATGTTTTGTACATATATGAAAAAATATTATTTATGTAAAAGAGAAAGGAAAATAAAAATTATATTATTTTTTGGAGTATTTTGAATTTAGGGCAAAAACCCTAATTTTTAAAAGAAAATGCATTATTATCTAATTTAATACAACTATTTATTTATTATTTATAAAAATAAAATGAAATGAAGTATATTATGAAAAAAAAAGTATTTTTGTATCAAATATTAATAAAATGAAAAATTCAAGTATTTTTATATTTTATCTTAAATATATTAATAAACATATATATATACATATATTAATTTCTTAAATATGCATTATACACAAAATAAATATTTATTTAATATTTTAATAAAACAAATAAAAAGAGTATTTTTTATGTGAAATATTTTCAGAAGGTAAATAAAAATAAAAAAATGTATTTACACTATTTTTCTATTTATTCTAATAATAGTATATATATAATATTTATATGCAAACAAAAGAAATAAATCAAATAAATATGCCATATATTCAAAAAATGATGGAAAAAATATTTTTAATTTTTTAATGCCATGAGAAAAAATAAACAAAGTCAACCAAAAAAGAAAAAGTCAAAAAGAGTAAAAAATGAAGCAAATGGGCTCAGGGGGTGTAAACATGGAAATAGGGTGTGAAAAGAAAATAGTTCCAGGCCCAGCCCAGACCACTTCTTCTTCAACCTCTGTACAACATCCTTCAAGCAAAACACGCGTTTTTATCTCTGGATTCCTGGACTTTCAAGCAAAACTCATAACATGAAAAGTGTAGAGCATTAAAAGACGGTTTCAACCATATAAAGAACTTGACCTATCTCTCTAAGATGAGGGAGAATTTCTCCTCCCCTAATTTCTGACCTAACTTTTCATCAATGTTCAGACATGAAATTCTCTAAGCACACGAAATATAAATGAAATCTAATCATATGAGCATGTTCAGGGCTATGATTGTGACATGTTTTCTTCAAAAACCTAAAGCTAACAATGCCTAATAAGGGAGATAGGACTCCATGAATATACCTGTTCAGTTGGAATCGAGCTTTGCAATGGAGGATGTTTCAGAGTGAAATGATGACTTGTATAGCTTCCTTGAAGTGTAAGGATGCTTTTCCAAGTCCTACTTTGTCTTGAAACTCCCTGAATCGAGCTAGTGAACTCCAACTGCAAAACAGAAATTTAAAAATGGTGAAGTGGCTTGGAGGTGTTACAGGTCAGGTTTCAGGACATGGTTAGCTTGCATATGTTGTAAGGAAGGTAGAGGAATAAGTTTGGACAAGAATGCTCGAAGGGATTGAGAGATAGCACTCAATCTGCAGGGCTTGCTCTGTTTGAGCAGTTTTGTGGTGTTTCTGAGATGGAGAGTGCTTGAGAGGCAAATGGCTCGTGCAAAAGCTTGGTTGGGTAGTTTGGAATGTGTTTGATAGCTTTTGTGTTGTGTCCCTATGCTGAGATGAGAGTTGTGATAAGTTATGGACTTTTCTTGAACTTGAAGCAAACAAAAGCAAGTTGAGGTTTTAGGTCAGTAGGGGGCCTCCTAATGTGCTGCATAATCCTCTCTTGATCAGAGCAACTTGTCCATAATCTTGTGCCAAAAGGATTTAGCTTGTACCTTCTTGATTTTCAATTGGACATAAAGCTAACCTTTTCAAGAATGGAAAGTTTACTTTATCTAAAAATGGATCAATCTTGTGTACAATGCTTGAACTCATGGAACAACACTTTGGTACAATGAACAAGCATTAAATTAAGGAGTGTAATTTGGTTTAAGGACCTGTAAAGTAGCACAAACTATGCTGAGTTCAAATTTGCAAAGTTATGGATATGGAAATTGGTCATGAACAAAGTGGTTTTTTGCTATATTGTGAAATTCGATTCTCTCTAACCATGAGGTTGTTTGAGAAGTTCTTGGACATTTTGGAAAGCTTGGAATGTGTACTACAATCCATCTTTGAGGTGCAAATTAAAATTCCAAGTGGAAGGGTATGAAAAGTGGCCTTGAAGTGGGGTAGAAAACCTTGTCAAAATAGGTTAAAAATTCACTAAGTTAAAAATGGTTTAGTGCCCTTATTCAAAAAATTATAACTTGAGATACAAGCTTCAAATGAGAAAACTTTGTGAATCAAAGTTGTAGATTATGCAACAAGATACAACTTTCATGTTTTGACTTTTGTTTGAATCCAAATGGATCTTGGTGAAAAGATGGGGCAAAGTTGGGAAAAAATTAGGGTTTTTCATAACTTAGAAAAATTCTAAGTTATGAAAAATTCCATTTTCAAACCCTAATTTGCATTTTGTGATTTCTTGGTGAACAAGTTTCATGATTTGGCATGTTTTGATGAAAAATGAATCTTGACTCTTGATTTTGACCAAAAAGTCAAAGTTTGACTTTTCAGTGTACAGTCAAAATTGATCAATTGACTGGGAAAGTCAATTGTCAATCTTGTGTACTTGGGATCTTTTGAGCTTGATGAACATGTCAAGATAATTCCATGGGGTCCTTGAGTCCATATATGAGCTTGGTTTGCCATTGGCTAGGTCAAACAGTCAAAAATTGCCTTTGTGCAGTCAAAACCCTAAAAATGACCATTTTGCCCTTTTGGTGATCTGATCAAATTTCTTGTGGAATTGTGATCCAAACTTGATCAAATGGTTCATATGAGTTCATAATGTTGATGTGGGTCAAATTTCATGAGATTTGACTGTCAATTGGCCACAGTTGACTTTTTCCCCAATATAGTTGATTTCTAGGTCAACTGTCCAATTGACTGGGCAAAACTGGGAATCAAGACTTGAAACTTGGCATGGGTAAACTTGGGAGTCCAACATGAAGCATGAAAGTCATCTTGGGCATTTTAGGTCAAAACATCCTTGGGCAAACACAAACCCTAATTTGAGTCCACAGTGCAAGGAGAAGTCTTGAGCAGAGGAAACCCTAACTGGATCTTGATCTTCAAGGGTCTTGTGATGAGAAAATGTTGAGGAAATGGGAGGGCAAATTTTGGGGTACAACAGTTGCCCCTGTTCAATCTTCTTGAACCTGAAGAGTTAGATTGGCAAGTTTGCCTTTCGTGACTCGAGGGTAAAAGGAGATTGGACACTAGAGTGCCCGGAAATTTGCACTCGCATGTTGAGGTATCAGCAATGTGATGTCAGGAATGGGCTTACGGATGCCATTTGGAGAGGTGGTGGATAGGGAGATGGGCTTATAGATGCCATCTGGAGACGTGACAGAACCTTGTCGGGAATGGGCTTATAGATGCCATCTGGTGCGATAGAATTTTGTCGGGGGATGGGCTTAGAGATGCCATCTGAGAATGGGCTTATAGATGCCATTCGGCGACTGCTGGTAGGAGGATGGGCTTATAGATGCCATCTGGACATGTTGAATTGTGTGTCAATGGTGAGTGGACAAGTATCAGAGGGGCCTCCATGTTTTGGGGACATCTCTGAATTGGGGTCCGGACAAGCAACAGATTAACGTCCGTATCTGGAGAATCTGTAAACCATCTGAGATTGAATAAGCAATAGAGCAGCATCCGTTGTTGGGACATGTCCGTAAACTATTTTCAAAAATTGAGAAGAGTCTGAATAAGTCGGTAGATTGACATCCGTTGTAGGGAAGAATCCGTAAACTGTTTCAGAAGTTGAGAAGGGTTTGATCAAGTCGGTAGATTGGCATCCGTTGTAGGGAAGAATCCGTAAACTTGTTTCAGAAGTCTTGAAGTTGAAGAGGAACCGGTGTAAGGTTTCTGCTGATGCGTCTGAATGAATCTGGAATAAGTATCAGAATGTCGCCATGTCCGGGTCACATCTGAACTATTTCTGGATGAATCTCGGGAGATGATCTTTGTCCGTCGACTGATCTTTCCTGAAAAGGTGAAGGGTTAGTTATATGCATTGTTATGATGCATGATGCAATGTACGTGACATTAATGTTTATGACATGAATGTAATGAATGCGTATGTAAGCTGATGAGCTAATCTTGCCAAGGATACATGAATCCGAGATGGCTGAAGATAAAAGCAACTTGACTGCTACCGGGGAAAATAAATCCTTGGCTGCTGCTGGGGAAGAGAATTCCTGATGACCTCTACTGGGGAGTTCCAAACTAGTAGGCTCATGCTGGGAAGACCAGGTTGAGAATCTTCGGCTTGATGGGAAGTAACCCTGGAGACTTCACTGGGGAGCTCAAGATTTGCCCTCTCCAAAACTCTGTGGGGAGAAGGTTCAATGGTCTGGCTCCGCTGGGGATACTGAAGCTTAAACTCTGAGGGGAATTGAATTCCGGAGGATTCCCTGGCTGGGGATTTGCAAAGATAAGTTACTGTTGGGGAATTTTGATGAACTCCGCTGGGGATAGGAAGAATTTTGGCGAGCGCGATCTTCCGTGGTTGTTAGCTTGAGAAGAATCTGAACAAGCGATAGGTTAACATCCGTTACTTGGAGAACCCGTGAACTATTTTCAGAACTCTTGAAGTTGAATCAGCAATGGAGCCGCATCCGTTGTTGGGAAGCGTCCGTAAACTAATTTCGAAGGTTGCATCTGAACAAGCTGATAGATTAACATCCGTTACTTGGGAAGAATCTATAAACTGTTTTCAGAAGTCTTGAAGAAGAATCTGAACAAGTGATAGGTTAACATCCGTTTACTTGGAGAACCCGTGAACTGTTTTCAGAAATCTTGAAGTTGAATCAGCAATAGAGCCGCATCCGTTGTTGGGAAGCGTCCGTAAACTGTATTCCAAAGGTTGCATCTGAACAAGCTGATAGATTAACATCCGTTACTTGGGAAGAATCCATGAACTGTTTTCAGAAGTCTTGAAGAAGAATCTGAACAAGTGATAGTTTAACATCCGTTTACTTGGAGAACCCGTGAACTGTTTTCAGAAATCTTGAGATTGAATCAGCAATAGAGCAGCATCCGTTGTTGGGAAGCGTCCGTAAACTGTTTTCAACGGTTGAGAAGAGTCTGAACAAATTGGTAGATTAACATCCGTTGTTGGGAAGAATCCGTAAACTTGTTTCAGAAGTCTTGAAGAGGAACCGGTGTAGGGCTTCCTGATGATGAGCTTGCGTAAAACTGCATCGGTTTTGAACACTTTTGACATTCGAATGCCCCAAGTGGTGATGTAGATAAATTCCTGGCTTATTACAGGTGTTGGTCTACAATCGGTCGTTCACAGATATTTCCTGGGTTGTTGCAGGTGTTGATCTGGAATTCTTCAGACATGCCCTGGCTAGATACAGGAATCGAATCTGGAAATAGTCGTCAACAGATATGCCCTGGCTGGATATAGGAATCGAATCCTCGAACTCTTCAGACGTGCCCTGGCTAGAAACAGGAGTCGAGTCTAGAAATGTTGTAGTTGATTTGTTGAACACTTTTGATATTCGAATGCCCCAAGTGGTGAAGAAGGAGTCTTAAATCAGATTACTCTGCATATTGAGAGATTTCTTGAAATCTTGACTGGACTGCCCCAGGTTAACTGTATTTTGAAAGATCTTTTGGACCTTGGCTGGACTGCCCCAGGTTAATTGGATTGTGACATGTCATGCCCCTTTGTTGATAAGGGATTTGATGGAAGTGTTATCCCTTTGAAGTGATTTTGACTTGCTGAGAGAGTTTTCGTTCCTCCGAACATTCGCTGTATGAACTTCTTCGCTGTCAAACAAAAGGGTCAAATGCAGACAATGATATTCGAATAATGCAAAGTTTATGTTTGTCTTTGAAGTTTTGAAAAATGCGTTTTTAGCAGAAAACTTTTCATAAGACAAGTTAACACAAGATTTAGAGCAAAGCCCTACAGGAGTCAGGATACCTTTTGTAACAGTATGCTTTCGAACTAACCCATGCTTCAATTAGGACTTTTGGAGGGTTGTAACGTGGCCTGGTTCACGGTTTAAGAAACAAAGGATAAAGGCTCGAAGTATATTTGTACCCACCCGCTCTTCGTGATGTTCTTCAACCTAAGCTCAGTTAATTGTGTGTCGCACTCTGTCTTGAGTTTGGAACGACTTTTGGGCGATGGTTCACCAGTTGAATTTTGGGAGACAGTCATCATCTCCTTTTCTTTTTCAACATTTTTTCATGTTGTTGAGGATTTTGTAATGACCCCACTATTTTGATTTTGATTTGTTATCCCTAACTTTTGCCTGACTGTTACCGTTTTCCGGGATTACTGTCAGCGGGATGCCCCAGCTTTCTTAAGCCTCCTTTATAGGTTTTGGCTCAGTGGGCTTCTTTCTTTTGAGAGATTGACTGTCTATGTGATAGGGAACCACTCTTGTCTTTTGATTCCAAAGGAATGCTTTATCTTTTGATGTCGTTCGTTGTGTTACGAACCGAGAGTTTGCAACTTCAATGCGCATTTTCTTTTGAATTAACTGAGATACTACCCTGCCCCAGGTTTATATCAAAGGTTTTGATTGTTTAGAACAGAGAACTCCTACTTCTTTGGCTCGAAGGGGTTGACTAGGGATTAACTTCCTTATAACTCCAGTGTTTGGGAATTGAAAGAAATGCCTGTACATCATCAGCAAAGTCTGTTCAAAAGCATAATGTATAAGATCACGGTATTGTTTCGTCATCCTCCCTCTAAAGGCTTACAGCTTTTTATCAAGAGTCAGATATCATAGAGAGAAGCATAAGAGTAGTGAAACGAATGGATGAATTCAAGACAAACATATGCAATGCATTAATGAAAACAGAGTTTAACATCAACAGATAATTGTTTGACAGCAAAAGAAATTACAACTTTGAAAATTCAAAAAGAAGCAAAAGTCTTTCAGCTTCGAGCTTCGTCACTTCAAGCGGAGAACCCTTTAACGGAAGATCTTCATCTCGCCGTCTGGCATGAATTCCAGCACCCCAATGTCAATCAGATCTTGAATCTTGTTCTTCAAGGCCCAACAGTCGTTGGTGCTGTGTCCCGGGCTGCAGGAGTGGTAAACATAGAATGCGTCGGGATTAAAGTGAGAAGAGGAGATATTGAGCTTCTGAGGAGGGTCCTTTACAGTAAGCAAGTTGACCTCCAACAGGCGCTTCAGTATGAAGAATGATGGTATTTCAGTCTCCGTGAACTGTCTTCCCGACTTTTCTCGTTTACGCCGATTCTCCCGTTGACGCTGGCGAGGTTGTTGATGAGTTTGTGACCCTGAAGCAAGCAGAGGAGCTTTCCCCTTGTCTTCTTGAGTGGATGGAGGCTGAGCGGTGACTTGCTCTTCGACCTCAGATGTTTTCCCCAGTTGGTTGTTTGGAAGCAGTTGGCGGATAAGAACTCTGAGTTCCTCTTGTCTTTGAGATAGGTCTTGGATGAGAGCCATCTGGCCCACCAACTGTCCCATCATTTAAGTCCTCAGTGTTGTCAGATCAAACTGCAGCTCCGCAATCTGATCACTCCTGGCATTGTTGGAACTCCCCAAGCCTTTGGTGAGGAGAGCTTTCATCTCTTCTTGCCCCAGAGACAAGTTCAGGAACATCTCCTGCAGCTGAGAAGTCTGGTCTTGGATGTCTTTGACAGACCATTCTAGAGCCATCTCTTGCTGAAATAAACAGCAGGAGAGTAAGGAAACCTGAAAAGGGAAAGATTGTCAAAATGCAATGCATGATATGTGGATGCATGCTTTCAAGGACCTCTTGGGGTAAACACAAGAAAATGTTAGAGGTTGAACTCTGCTCTTGGATTGGAGATCTCTGCGCCGGTGGACGTCCTTCCACGAGAGTCAAGCTCACCATGTCGAGTGGGTCATAGCCACTGATTCAAGTTGTTGCACTTGATCTTTGACTGGATTGGTTAGAGGAGAAACCCCCTTGCCCCTTGATAGATGTGTAGTTCAATGTAACCCTGCATCAAAAGAACCCTCGAGATCCTTGAAATGGTTATTGAAAATGCTAAAATGCTATGGTATGATGTTATGATGTTATGTGCATGTATGCACAAGCAAGTAAGTGTATATACAGGCAAACAATATTCACACAAAGCACACAAGGCCTTAGGTTTAGGCTTGCATGAGGTTCAGGTACTACCATCTTTCAGTCTGTTGGTTAAAACCTGTCCTATTAAAAGTAAACGGGTTCTAGAGGATCTCATATCATTGGCTACCCTCAATCGGTCATAACTCCAGCATCGCAACCTTTTCTCGCGGCCGGAACCATCTCGAGAGTTTAGCCTCAATGAGTGTAGCATACTGCTACTGTTCTAATGGCCAAGTTGGTCAATTAGGGTTCTAAGGTCGGTTGGTGCTTAATGACTCCTTGGAAGACCCATATTCTCCCCGTCTGAACACGAGGGATATCGGTACAGACCAAGACGCCACACCAACGTAGCCACTGCTTCACCCATGTCGGTATATGCCGGACAGGTCCCTCACAGATTATGCTACCTAAAAGGGTTTCCCCAGATCCGGGTTAGGACCTATAGAACTCCGATACAAAGCCCATAAATGTAAAGCAAACAAAGCAATCAATTGAAAGTAAAGGTGATCTAAACCCTAAGGTAACCCCACTTTTAAGTACTCCCCAGCAGAGTCGCCAGTTCTGTGATACGGTGGGAGAACTGACTTGGGTTTTGCGTTTGTATTCGCAAATGTTACGGTTAGCAAGAGTCGCCACCGACTTTTTATTTTATCCTAAGGAAAGGTTAAAAAGCACAGCAAAAACCTTTTGAGATATTTCGTGGGTTCGGGGGGTAGGTTATGAAAAGGGAAGGTATTAGCACCCTTTTCATCCATGGTTATCCATGGGCTCTTAGTTACTTGGTTTTTTTAGATCACTTGCCTTGTTTTTTCGATTGCTTTGAAAATGGTGTGTGTGTGGGTGCTTTTTGAAAATGTTTTGGAGAAAGATGCCTTGTCTTAGGCAACTAATGTATTTGACTCGTGTTTGAGTGTTTTACAAAAGTGTGAATCTTTTCGAAAAGATGTTTTCAAATGTTTTTGAGAGTTTGTTTGAAAGTGTTGTGGATTGTGGTTTTTGAAAAGAAGGCAAGTGTTTTGTTTTGCAAGTTTGATTCAAGTAACTAAGAGTTTTGTCTACCCTATTGTACTCAAAGGTTTATTGTTATGTTTTAACCCTTTTAACAAGTTTGTTCCACCATTGTATTTGGTGGACAATCTTGTGTTAGGATGTGAAAGGGACAGGCGCGGGTCATCGTTTAGACCATAATTGCAACGGTGTTGAATGTCTTTGGGCAATTTTCTTTAAGGGACTTGATCATTTGTTTTTGTTGGTTTTTGAAAAGTTTTGTCGAGGGACTATGATCATTCAAATTGTTTGCTTTGCCCAAAGAAGTTCAACATACAATATGGCCCATTTATTTGAAAGCAACAAGTGGAATACCCTAGGGGGGTGCAAGTGTGATTTGTGTGTCCATTTTCATGCTTATTTATCTTGTATTAGGTCAAACTATTTTTTATCGTTTTTTCGCATACAAACCCTAATTCTAACATGTTATCATTAGAAAGCAATAAAGTGCGAAATTAAAATTACTAAGCTATTACAAAACCAAATATGGGAAGGGGGGTACAAATGTTCAAATGGGGATATTGACAAGAATTTAAATCTAAATTATTACATCATTTTGAATATTTGCAATTAATCAATGTACAAAAATTAAATAAGAATGCAAGATGCAAAAGAAATGTTTTGTACATATATGAAAAAATATTATTTATGTAAAAGAGAAAGGAAAATAAAAATTATATTATTTTTTGGAGTATTTTGAATTTAGGGCAAAAACCCTAATTTTTAAAAGAAAATGCATTATTATCTAATTTAATACAACTATTTATTTATTATTTATAAAAATAAAATGAAATGAAGTATATTATGAAAAAAAAAGTATTTTTGTATCAAATATTAATAAAATGAAAAATTCAAGTATTTTTATATTTTATCTTAAATATATTAATAAACATATATATATACATATATTAATTTCTTAAATATGCATTATACACAAAATAAATATTTATTTAATATTTTAATAAAACAAATAAAAAGAGTATTTTTTATGTGAAATATTTTCAGAAGGTAAATAAAAATAAAAAAATGTATTTATACTATTTTTCTATTTATTCTAATAATAGTATATATATAATATTTATATGCAAACAAAAGAAATAAATCAAATAAATATGCCATATATTCAAAAAATGATGGAAACAATATTTTTAATTTTTTAATGCCATGAGAAAAAAATAAACAAAGTCAACCAAAAAAGAAAAAGTCAAAAAGAGTCAAAAATGAAGCAAATGGGCTCAGGGGGTGTAAACATGGAAATAGGGTGTGAAAAGAAAATAGTTCCAGGCCCAGCCCAGACCACTTCTTCTTCAACCTCTGTACAACATCCTTCAAGCAAAACACACGTTTTTTATCTCTGGATTCCTGGACTTTCAAGCAAAACTCATAACATGAAAAGTGTAGAGCATTAAAAGACGGTTTCAACCATATAAAGAACTTGACCTATCTCTCTAAGATGAGGGAGAATTTCTCCTCCCCTAATTTCTGACCTAACTTTTCATCAATGTTCAGACATGAAATTCTCTAAGCACACGAAATATAAATGAAATCTAATCATATGAGCATGTTCAGGGCTATGATTGTGACATGTTTTCTTCAAAAACCTAAAGCTAACAATGCCTAATAAGGGAGATAGGACTCCATGAATATACCTGTTCAGTTGGAATCGAGCTTTGCAATGGAGGATGTTTCAGAGTGAAATGATGACTTGTATAGCTTCCTTGAAGTGTAAGGATGCTTTTCCAATTCCTACTTTGTCTTGAAACTCCCTGAATCGAGCTAGTGAACTCCAACTGCAAAACAGAAATTTAAAAATGGTGAAGTGGCTTGGAGGTGTTACAGGTCAGGTTTCAGGACATGGTTAGCTTGCATATGTTGTAAGGAAGGTAGAGGAATAAGTTTGGACAAGAATGCTCGAAGGGATTGAGAGATAGCACTCAATCTGCAGGGCTTGCTCTGTTTGAGCAGTTTTGTGGTGTTTCTGAGATGGAGAGTGCTTGAGAGGCAAATGGCTCGTGCAAAAGCTTGGTTGGGTAGTTTGGAATGTGTTTGATAGCTTTTGTGTTGTGTCCCTATGCTGAGATGAGAGTTGTGATAAGTTATGGACTTTTCTTGAACTTGAAGCAAACAAAAGCAAGTTGAGGTTTTAGGTCAGTAGGGGGCCTCCTAATGTGCTGCATAATCCTCTCTTGATCAGAGCAACTTGTACATAATCTTGTGCCAAAAGGATTTAGCTTGTACCTTCTTGATTTTCAATTGGACATAAAGCTAACCTTTTCAAGAATGGAAAGTTTACTTTATCTAAAAATGGATCAATCTTGTGTACAATGCTTGAACTCATGGAACAACACTTTGGCACAATGAACAAGCATTAAATTAAGGAGTGTAATTTGGTTTAAGGACCTGTAAAGTAGCACAAACTATGCTGAGTTCAAATTTGCAAAGTTATGGATATGGAAATTGGTCATGAACAAAGTGGTTTTTTGCTATATTGTGAAATTCGATTCTCTCTAACCATGAGGTTGTTTGAGAAGTTCTTGGACATTTTGGAAAGCTTGGAATGTGTACTACAATCCATCTTTGAAGTGCAAATTAAAATTCCAAGTGGAAGGGTATGAAAAGTGGCCTTGAAGTGGGGTAGAAAACCTTGTCAAAATAGGTTAAAAATTCACTAAGTTAAAAATGGTTTAGTGCCCTTATTCAAAAAATTATAACTTGAGATACAAGCTTCAAATGAGAAAACTTTGTGAATCAAAGTTGTAGATTATGAAACAAGCTACAACTTTCATGTTTTGACTTTTGTTTGAATCCAAATGGATCTTGGTGAAAAGATGGGGCAAAGTTGGGAAAAAATTAGGGTTTTTCATAACTTAGAAAAATTATAAGTTATGAAAAATTCCATTTTCAAACCCTAATTTGCATTTTGTGATTTCTTGGTGAACAAGTTTCATGATTTGGCATGTTTTGATGAAAAATGAATCTTGACTCTTGATTTTGACCAAAAAGTCAAAGTTTGACTTTTCAGTGTACAGTCAAAATTGATCAATTGACTGGGAAAGTCAACTGTCAATCTTGTGTACTTGGGATCTTTTGAGCTTGATGAACATGTCAAGATAATTCCATGGGGTCCTTGAGTCCATATATGAGCTTGGTTTGCCATTGGCTAGGTCAAACAGTCAAAAATTGCCTTTGTGCAGTCAAAACCCTAAAAATGACCATTTTGTCCTTTTGGTGATCTGATCAAATTTCTTGTGGAATTGTGATCCAAACTTGATCAAATGGTTCATATGAGTTCATAATGTTGATGTGGGTCAAATTTCATGAGATTTGACTGTCAATTGGCCACAGTTGACTTTTTCCCCAATACAGTTGATTTCTAGGTCAACTGTCCAATTGACTGGGCAAAATTGGGAATCAAGACTTGAAACTTGGCATGGGTAAACTTGGGAGTCCAACATGAAGCATGAAAGTCATCTTGGGCATTTTAGGTCAAAACATCCTTGGGCAAACACAAACCCTAATTTGAGTCCACAGTGCAAGGAGAAGTCTTGAGCAGAGGAAACCCTAACTGGATCTTGATCTTCAAGGGTCTTGTGATGAGAAAATGTTGAGGAAATGGGAGGGCAAATTTTGGGGTACAACAGCATGCATCATGGGTCTCCAAGCTGCGATTGACTTAAGGATCAAGTTTCTGAGTGTCTTCGGAGATTCCGCTCTCGTGATCAATCAGATCAAAGGAGAGTGGGATACGAAACATCCGAATCTTATTCCTTACAGAGAATGTGTGTTGACCTTGATCCCCCACTTCACAGAGATAACCTTTGAACATTTTCCGAGAGAGGAGAATCAGCTGGCGGACGCGTTAGCTACAATGTCTTCTATGTTCAAGGTCAAGTGGGACAATGAGGCTCCCCAGATCATCATCTGGAAACTGGATGAACCGGCATGCTATTGTGATCTCGAGACTGAATTGGTGACTGAGAAGCCTTGGTACCATGAGGTGAAGAGATATTTGGAAGCTCAGGAATACCTTGAAGGTGCATCTGTCAATGATAAGAAGTTTCTGAGAAGGTTCGCAGCGAAGTTCTTCCTTAGCAACGGTATCCTGTACAAGCGAAACCATGATTCGACCTTACTGCGTTGTGTGGATAAAACTGAAGCAGAAAGGATCATGGAAGAGTTACATGAAGGGACATTCGGAACACATTCCAGTGGACACACTATGGCAAAGAAAGTCCTTCGGGCAGGGTATTTCTGGTCCACAATGGAAGCTGACTGTTACCAACATTCTCGGACATGCCATAAATGCCAGATATACGCAGACAAGGTGCATGTTCCTCCAGTTCCTCTAAATGTTCTGACTGCGCCTTGGCCGTTTGCAATGTGGGGCATAGACATGATCGCTGAGATTAAACCAACGGCATCCAATGGGCATCGCTTCATCCTGGTAGCAATGGATTACTTCACGAAGTGGGTTGAAGCAGCTTCCTACGCTACGGTAACCAAGACTGTTGTGGCACGGTTCATTCGGCACAACCTGATCTGTCGATACGGCGTCCCAGAAAGGATCATTATAGACAACGGTACCAATCTTAATAACAAGATGATCACTGAGCTCTGCGAGCAGTTTAAGATACGGCACCACAACTCTTCTCCTTACAGACCAAAGATGAATGGGGCTGTAGAAGCGGCAAATAAAAATATCAAGAAAATCGTGCAGAAGATGACAGTGACTTATAAAGATTGGCACGAGATGTTACCGTTTGCTCTACATGGGTACCGTACCTCAGCCAGGACGTCAACTGGGGCAACTCCCTTCTCCTTGGTCTACAGTATGGAGGCAGTCTTACCGATCGAAGTGCAAATACCCTCTCTCCGGATAATGAAGGATGCAGATCTGAACGAAGATGATTGGATCCAGACACGACTTGATCAGCTAAACCTTATTGATGAAAAGAGACTTGCTGCTATTTGTCATGGTCAGACGTACCAAAAACGGATGATCAGGGCATTTAACAAAAAGGTCAGACCACAAGAGTATCAAGTTGGGGATCTGGTAATCAAGCGAATCATCCTTCCTCAGAGTGATCCAAGGGGCAAATGGACCCCTACGTACGAAGGGCCATTTATGGTTAAACATGTGTTCTCAGGAGGAGCCATGATTCTAACCAACATGGATGGTGATGACCTTCCTCACCCCGCTAATGCAGACATAGTAAAAAGATACTACGCATGAAAAAGACCCGCTAGGTTGACATACCTAGGCAAAAATTAGGGCTTCCCGGAGAACCAAAAGGGTTCGGGCAAAATGAAGGGATGAAATGAAAAATCTGTACACCCGACAAGTTGAAAACCTGAAAAGGCGGCTTGGGCAAAAATGGGTATCCCGGTGGACTGAAAACCCGAAAGGGCAGTCCAGGCAAAAGTTAGGGATAAAGCGTAATACTATGTCTCATTGGATCACTTTGCATCCAGAATCCGGTATCTACATCAAGTTCAGACGGCATCGATCAGTCAGCTTCATCTTCAATTAAGGTCATCAAGTGATGAGACGCTCGGAGATATAAAGGCAATAGCAGAGTTGAAACCCAGTGGATCATTCATTTCACACAGCTGTTTTATTTTCTTTTGTACAAATTTGTGTAAACTCTGTTGTTTGGCGGCGTTCTCTTACTAGGACGTCAGCCTCTTGTACATAAACGCCTATTTACATGCAATTCAAAATCAATATAAAATATACTTTTCAGCTACAAACTGCCTTTTGTTTTTCCTTTTTCTGTTTTGTTTTGCGAAGAACGTCCAAGGTTCAATTTGTGATATATGCATTGACAATAATTTGCTAACTCATGAATATTTGCATACAAAACAAAGGATTAATTACAGGTAACATTAGAGACAGGGGCAATAAAGAGTTGTCTAAGCGATCTAATTGTTCCGTCCACCAAGGTACCAAGGTGAGTTCGGCTGAAGAACATAACCAGATGTCTTAATCCCCAGAGAGTGAGTCAGCAAGTCAGTACACTCTCGCCAAGCAAAGTTACAATCAGCCTTAAGGAAGTTGGGTATCCTCCAGCAAATCTCAACATTCCCCAGCACAATAAACGGATATTCTTAAACAAGCATCCCCGGCAGTCTTGACCTAAAGATTGTTCCCCGGCGGTATATCAAACGTTCAATGGAGTCACTTCCCCGATACAGTTTAAAATTTCCCCAGGAGAGTCCAATCCAGTTTCCCTAGGAAAGTTGGAATCCATCTCCCCAAGCAGTAAGCTTATCCCCAGTAGATTCTGGAAGCTTATCCCCGTAGAGCACGAACGCGTCTCCCGACTTTATTCAAAGAGTTATTTCCCTACCAGGATATAACTGGGTTATCCTCAGCCAAAAGCCACGGAAAGATCGCCCCCGATGAAGTCTTCTTATCCCCAACGAAGTCCATTAACACTTCCAACACAACAATGGTATTCCCAGCGAAGTTACCATCAATATCCTAGCAAAGTACCTCTCTCCCCACAGAGTATTGCTCCCCAACAAGATCGCTAGAGTACTTTTCTCCCCGCAGAGTAATCCATTCGCCAAGTTTATTCCTCAACGGAGTTATCTTCTCCTACCGGTATGCTTGCAACTATCATCCCCAGCGGAAGCAACAAAGCATTGTTCTCCAACATCAACCCAGGATTTGACTTCCGGGCATCCGTCAAGGATCTATTTTCCCAGACGAAGATACATTCATAAACATCATATTGTTATACATCATGATACATGCATCATACAATCTCATGTGTTGAAAAATATTATTGCTTGATCCATATCATGCATTGCATATGACTGACCTTTACCTTTCAGGAAAGATCCAGTTAAATTCTCAACTATATTCCAAAACCTAGACCGGTTCAGTTAAATCGACCCTAAGATTTTCCTGATTCTTATCCAGTCAAAGGCCTTCTCTGGTTCAGTCAGATCGACCCTAAGATCTCCCTGATCCTTATCCAGTTGAAGATTCCAAGACCTAGACCGGTTCAGTTAAATCGACCCTAAGATTTTCCGGATTCTTATCCAGTCAAAGGCCTTCTCTGGTTCAGTCAGATCGACCCTAAGATCTCTCTGATTCTTATCCAGTTGAAGATTCCAAGACCTAGACCGGTTCAGTTAAATCGACCCTAAGATTTTCCTGATTCTTATCCAGTCAAAGGCCTTCTCTGGTTCAGTCAGATCGACCCTAAGATCTCCCTGTTTCTTATCCAGCCGAAGACATTCAAGATTCTCTCAGCGTTACTGTTGAGGTTGAAGTCGCCCAAGATTCTCTCAGCGTTACTGTTGAGGTTGAAGTCGCCCTAGATTCTCTCAGCATTACTGTTGAGGTTGAAGTCACCCAAGATTCTCTCAGCGTTACTGTTGAGGTAGAAGTCGCCCAAGATTCTCTCAGCGTTACTGTTGAGGTTGAAGTCGCCCAAGATTCTCTCAGCGCCCCTGTTGAGGTAGTAATTGTCCAAGGTTCTCTCAGCGTTCCTGTTGAGGTAGTAATCGTCCAAGGTTCTCTCACCGTCCCGTTGAGGTAGTAACCATCCCTGGTTCATTCATCATCTTTTGAAGCTCCAGATTCAATTCCTGTAACCAGTCAGGGCGTATCTATACAAAGAGTTCGAAGACCAGCTCCTGTAAACAGGCCAGGTAATCATTTTCTTTTTCAGGTACGCAAGTTCTCGCTAAGGAATCTCTTGCGCGATCAACACCCAGATGGCATCTATAAGCCCATCCACCTATCCATCACCTCTCAGCATGGCATCTATAAGCCCATCATCCTATCCATCAATCTCCAAATGGCATCTACAAGCCCATTCCCACCATCACACTACTATGTGAGCGCAAATTTCTGGGCACTCTAGTGTTCAATCATCTTCCACCTTCGGATTACGAAAGGCACGTCAGCCAATCTGCATCCTCAGGTTTAAGAAGATTGAACAGGGGCAACTGTTGTACCCCAAAATTTGCCCTCCCATATTCTTCAAGAATTGCAATGAGCATGCTTCAAAATCTCCCCAAGGGTTGCACAGTTCAAGGGCCTCCTAACAGTCAAAAACTAGGGTTTTGATTCTGACAAAGAAGTTGAGGTTTCCAAGGGTCCAATCAAGTCCCATTTGCCTATAAACATGGTCAAGCATCCTCATGCCAAGTTTCAAGACTTACAACACAAAATTGCACAGTCAAAAACCCTAATTGCCATACAGTCAACTGCAGGGGCAAAATGGTCATTTGACAGTCAAAAGTTCAAATTTTTGGTCAACATCTTATTTTAAAGCCACAAACATCATTTGATCAATTCTTGATCATGATTCTCAAGGCATGGCTCAAAAAGTCTCAAGATGCAAAAGTTTCCATATTTGGACAGTTGAAAAAGTCAACTGTAACCTGACCAAGGCATAACTTCCACATGGTTTATCATAAAAATTCCATCCAAAGCTCATTTTGAAGAGAAAGACATTTCCTACAACTCCTCTTCACACTTCAAGTCCAAGAAATGCTCTCACAAAAAGTTATCAATTTCAACATTATAGGTCATTTTCAAAAGTCAACAAAAAGGGACTTTAAGTCAAAGGCCATAACTTGAGATTGGTAAATCAAAATGACATGGGACCAAAGGAATTGGTTAGAGGGCTTCAAGACCTTTCCAAAATGTCCAAGAACATGATCGAAGCTTAAAAATTGAGCAAGATATGCCTTGTGGAAGTTGGGAAAGTTTTGGGAATTTTGAAAAGTCAACTTTGCTTCAAATGCCTCAAAATTGCTAATGGGCCACATTTTCTTCCAAGATTCATCATCCAAAGGCTATGCACGACCATTTGGCCCAAGGGTAGTTATTTCATCATTTTTTATTATTTATTTGAATTTTTAATTACCATTAATTCATTTAATTAGATAAAATATGAAAAAAATACTCATTCATGCTTTTCAAATCTTTTTGTGCATAGAATACCTTCAAGATTTCGTGCACTATTCAATATGGAAAGAATCAAGGTGATTGGAAATGATTGGCATATTCTTCACATGAAAAAGATTGGAAAAAGATACCATGAAAATCAAATCTCAAAAGCATTGATTACCAAGGTTTTGGACACGTTTTGCAACCCTAATCCATTGGCATACATATACTGATCATAACCCTAAAGCACACAACCTGAAAGCTGCGCCTCATACCAAGAACACACTTTGCAATTTTTGGAAAAAAAAGTCAAAACTGAAAACTGCATTAGAGTGGGTTTCAAGGCAAAATATTGATTCCAATAGCTTGCTAAGGCCTCAAGAAACGTTTCTGGATCAAAACCACTGCTTCTAACACCAGGAATTGGTAACACGATGCCGCCCTGTTCTTAAATTTTCCCATATTCATGCTTTGATTTATACGCCATGTTCATTCATTTTAATGATCGTTTTGTACTCATATGCCTTTCCTGAAACTAATGGTATACTTTAATTGAGTTTTCATAGCCTATATGCAAAGTTGCCATTGAAGCTTGCTAGGTTTTCAGAGCTCACGAATTAGGGCTTCCTTGTTCTGGAAAAATTGAGACACAAGACCCATGCCATTGAAACCAGAAGCTCATGACTAATCGTTTCCATACCTCGCGATCAATTTATGATCAACAGGTTTCTAATCGCTATTTTTGTGTGCAACGTTTAGTGGGGGTTTAAAACCCCCGCTACTTGATGTTTTTTTTCCAGGCAAATGCAGAACAATTGGGGAAGAAGGTGAGGTGTAAGCCAACGGTTGGTGCGTTTGAATTTCGCGCGAAATTAACCACTAACCATTGTTTGCATTATGTTGTTTATTGTCTATATTATATACAAAGCGTGTAAATGGATCAGTGGCAAGGCATTGATTTGGTACACTCTGGGACCTGGGTTCGATTCCCAGGTCCCCCATATTTTCATTGAATTTTGTTTTCACTTGATCTCATGCAGTGTACGCCCAGGGGTTCATCATACACCCACCATCCAGGCTTGCCACATGGCCAATAATCTCAATCCAATGGCCATGACCTAAGGAGCACTATATGCATTGGTCAATGAAGCCATACGTGATTACCAGAAGTCAAACAGGCCTCCAGTGAATGGGCCTAATTATTGGCCAAACACCTCCAAACTGGGGTCAACACCCCCAAGTGTTTGTATTTCTTTTCTTTTTCCTATTTTTTATTATTATTTGTTTTAATTTAATTATTTCCCTTTAATTCATAAATTAATATTTTCATAACAATATAAATAAAAAAAATCAGAAAGACAAAAAAACAAAAAAATTTTATTTAATACATTTTTGTAAATAAATTGTACTAATTGATTTAGTCTTAATTCTAGGTTTAAATTTTAATATTTTTTGTAATAAACTAAAAAATGTAGAATTAGGGTTTTATACTTTTATCCTTTTTTCTTTTTCACTATATTTAATTATTAATTGTTATTTTGTAAATAAATTTGTCATGTAAATAATTAATTAAAATTAGGTCAAACTAAAAATATTTCTTAATAAATAAAAAATAGTTAGAACTAAGGTTAATTAACTTTTCTTTTTAATTCCAATTTAATTTTCTCACTAAAAATTCATAAATGCAAAAAACTCAAAAAAATAATTTCCTTTTCCCATTAAACTTAATTAATTTGTTAATTATAATTTAATTTCCTTAAAAGGGTCCAACGCCCTCGCATTCGATCATAATTCTAATTCGCGCGCTTATTTTATTTCCCTTTTTCATGTAATTCTCCCAAAGCCATGTAATAAATTAATTAGGATATTTATTTTTCGCATTTTGTTTTATTTCAAATCGGGTCTTGGATTAATTTGGCGATGTAGACTCGCGCCTTTGTAATAGCGTAGGACTTTTAATTCCGCATCTTTTTAACTGTTAATTAATTTGCATGAAAGAATGAATGTCAAAAATAAAAAGCAACGCGTAGATCACCAATACATGACAAGACAAAAATATCTGAAAATGATACACAAATCACACACCACCCCTAGGGTACGCCTCACTGTTGCCTTGCCCCTCGAAAGGTGATCGTCGAGTAGAGGACGTTTTAGTAAGTCCTCATGTCCATGAACATGGCATGAGGGTAGCTTCTAAGGTGTCTTCCTATTGCTCTGGTGATCACCATGTCCCGAACCCTCGAATTGACCCGAACACCTCCAACGGTTGTGCTACCTACCTCTCAATGGTGGGATGGCACTACTTCAAGGACATTTACACAGACGAATTCCTTAGGGTAGGTAGAGAACTCGTAGATACTTGCTCTAATTTCAAAACAAATCAAAAATACTTTTCACACCGACACACTTTCAAAAAGCTTTCGAAAGCAACTTTTGAAACACTCTTGAGGACCGATACAAGAGTCGAACTGAAATTTTCAAAGAAACTTTTTAAAACCCACAGTTGAAAAGCAAGCAAACAATTTTGAAAACACAAATGAGCAAGTATCTAAGAGCCCATGGATAACCATGGATAGAAAGGGTGCTAACACCTTCCCTTTCTATAAATCTACCTCCCGAACCGAGAGCAATCTCTATAAGGAATTTTTCTGTGCTTTTGTCCTTTCCATTTGGAGAAAATAAAAGACGGTGGCGACTCTTGCTTCCGCGACATTTCGCGAACCAGCGTTAAACAGTCAGTTCCAGATCCACCGATCACAACAGGTAGAGGCCCCCCTAATGTGCTGCAAACCTTGGCCTTGATCAGTGCAATTAGCCCATAAACTTGTGCCAAGGAGATTTGAACTGTACTTGCTTGGATTGTTAATTGACATAAAGTGAAACTTTTCTAAAATGGATATTATGCTTTATCTAAAAATGGATTAATCTTGCATACAATGTCCAAACTCATAGAACAACACCTTGGCACAAGGGATTGGCATTAAATTATGGAGTGTAGATGAGATATAGGACCTGTAATCAAGGAAAGCATGCTGAATTCAAAATGGCACAAATGTATGAACATGTAAATTGGCCAAATCAAAAGTGAGTTTTTCCCAACTTGCCAAATTCGATTCTCCCTAACCATGAAGTTGTTTGATGAGTTCTTGGATATTTTGGAAAGCTTGGAATATGTACTACAATCCATCTTTCAAATGCAAAATGAAATTCCAAGTGGAAGTATATGAAAAATGGTCTTGAAGTTAGGTAAAAACCTTGCCTAAAATAGGTCAAATTTTCTCTAAGTTAAGAATGGTTTGGTACCCTTGTTCCAAAAATTGTAACTTGAGCTACAAGCTTCTTTTGGGAAAACTTTGTGAATCAAAGTTGTAGATTTTGCAATAGGCTACAACTTTCATGTTTTGACTTTTGCTTGAATCCAAAGGAATCTTGGTGAGAAAGTGGGGCAAAGTTAGGAAAAAATTAGGGTTTTTCATAACTTAGAAAAATTCTAAGTTATGAAAAATCTTCATTTCAAACCCTAATTTGCAATTCTTGATTTCTTGATGAACAAGTTTCATGATTTGGTATGTTTTGATGAAAAATGAATCTTGACACTTGATTTTGACCAAAAAGTCAAAGTTTAACTTTTCAGTATACAGTCAAAATTGATCAATTGACTGGGAAATTCAACTGTCAATCTTGTGCATTTGGGATCTTTTGAACTTTTTGAGCATGTCAAGATAATTCCATGGGGTCCTTGAGTCCATATGTGAGCTTGATTTGCCATTGGTTAGGTCAAACAGTCAAAAAATGCCTTTGTGTAGTCAAAACCCTAAAAATGACCATTTTGCCCTTTTGGTGATCTGATCAAATTTCTTGTGGAATTGTGATCCAAACTTGATCAAATGGTCCATGTGAGTTCATAATGTTGATGTGGGTCAATTTTCATGAGATTTGACTGTCAATTGGCCACAGTTGACTTTTTCCCCAATACAGCTGATTTTTAGGTCAACTGTCAAATTGACTGGGCAAAATTTGGAATCAAGACTTGAAACTTGGTATGGATAAACTTGGGAGTCCAACATGAAGCATGAAAGTCATATTAGGCATTTTAGGTCAAAATATCTTTGTGCAAACACAAACCCTAATTTGGGTCAACAGTGCAAGGAGAAGTCTTGAGTAGAGGAAACCCTAACTGGATTTTGAGCTCCAAGGGTCTTGTGATGAGAAAATGTTGAGGAAATGGGAGGGCAAATTTTGGGGTACAACAGTATCCATCAGGAGTTCCAATCTCCTGAAAATTATTTCCCCAGCTGAGTTGGTCTTAACTGAAAAAAAGAAACTTTGCGGAGCCCTTCCTCAAAAGAAGTCATATCTCCAATGAGGTCTCCATAATATTCTTCTCAATAGGTTTTATTTCCCCAACAAACTACAAATTCCCCAACTTGAGTTCTTTTCTCAGACCATTAACGGACAAAGCCCCTTGTCACCGACGAAGTCGATACTATCCCCAATAAGTTGTTGCAAAGCCTGGAATTAGACCAGATACCAGTTAACTTTCTTTCTCCCCAGTCAAGTTATAATTCCCCAGTATAGTAATGGACAACCAAGGTTCCTGAACTCTATTCCCCAAGCAGAAATCAACATTTTTCGCAGATTCTCTTCAAACAAAACCGGAATCCCCAGCGGAAACATTCTAAACAAAGTTGAAGATACACATACTCTTCATCTCCAGTGGTAGTCCAGGATCCAGCTTCCAAATACTCTCAAGCAATTTGTCAAGAATTTATTTTCCAAACAAAGATGCACTTCAGTGTTTCAGATTCATACATCATATCACATACATGACAAATGCATACAACATAATCTTATTTATTTTGAGAACATCATTACACCATGCATACATCTACATGCAACTAACCCTCTTGCTTGTAGGAAAAATCAATCAACAAAACAAAATACCTCCTCTAGTTAGATTTATTTCTTCCAGAATAAAGAGAGACAGACGAAGACCTCTTCTGGTTAGATTCATTTCTTCCAGATTAAAGACAGGAAGACGAAGACCTCTTCTGGTTAGATTTATTTCTTCCAATTAAAGATAGGAAATCAACGGACCACTTATGGTTAGATTTATTTCTTCCAGTTAAAGATAGGAAATCAACAAACCTCTTCTGGTTAGATTCACTTCTTCCAGTTAAAGACAGGCAGACGAAGACCTCTTCTGGTTAGATTTATTTCTTTCAGATTAAAGACATGCAGACGAAGACCTCTTCTGGTTAGATTTATTTCTTCCAGATTAAACACAGGCAGACGGAGACCTCTTCTGGTTAGATTTATTTCTTCCAGTTAAAGATAGGAAATCAACAAAACTCTTCTGGTTATATTTATTTCTTCCAGTTAAATACAAGCAATCAACAGACCTCTCCTGGTTAGATTCACTTCTCTCAGTTAAAGACAGGAGAATGACATACCTCTTCTGGTTAGATCCACTTCTTCCAGTTAATGATAGGAAATCAACAGACCTCTTCTGGTTGTGATTATTTCCCAAGTGAAGTCGCCAATCAACATACCTTTTCGGGTTAGATTTATCTCTTCTAGTTAAAAAGAGGCAAAAGATATCTACTGTTTCAGTGTAAATCGACCAAATATTTATTCCGAAACTTCTTCCAATTTCTACCAATAGTCACTCTGGATGGCATCTGCAAGCCCGTCTACGGCAAACTCTTCATCACTTCTCCAAATGGCATCTTTAATCCCATTCCCAACACAATCAACTAACGTATAGTCGAGTGCAAATTTTTGGGCACTTTAGTGTTCAATCATCTTCCACCTTCAAGTCACGAATGACGGGCTCTGCAATCTAACTCTTTAGGTTTAAGAAGATTAAACAGGGGCAGCTGTTGTACCCAAAATTTTCCCTCTATTTTCTCAAGACATTTCTCACAAATATCTTCAATGATTCAAGCTTGCACAAGTATTGACCAGGTCAAGCCATCTCCTCAACACTGATACCTCAAATTAGGGTTTGAGTTTGCACAAGGACAATTGGACTTCTAATACTTCAAATAACTTTCATGGATAATTATGGACCCTTAAGATTTCTCATATCAAGTTTCAAGTCTTGGATCACAAAATTGCTCATTCAATTGATCAGATGACCTAAAATCAGCTGTATTGGGTAAAAAGTCAATTATGGTCAACCTATAGTCAAACTTCAATACTTTGGACCAATATCAACATTTTGAAGTCATATGTATCAATTTGGAAAGTTTGGATCACAATTTCCCAAGAAAATTGTTCAAATCACCAAAAGGGCAAAATTGTCAAAATTAGGGTTTTGACTGTATTTGACTGATCAAGGGTTTTTGACCTAATATATCATCCAATGATTTGAAGCACGATCTCAAGAATTCAAATACAACATATTGAACTAATTTCATGGCTCAAAACATTTCTCAAGATCAATTGATTGATAGTTGAAATTCAGTCAACTAATGAAAAGTCAATTGATACACCAAAAGTCAAACTTTGACTTTTTGATCAAAATTGAGTTTCAAAGATCATATTTCATCAAGACATTCAAAAATATGAAACTTTATCATCGAGAAATTAAGAAAGTCAAAAGTCATTTCCTTTTCAAAGTTTGTAAAGTTGGAAGAGACACTACCAACCATCTTATCCCAATAGAAAGGTTACAAAGTATCCATGAACATATCAGTCAGTTCATTTTCATCCAAAGGAGGTTCAACTTGAGAAGCCAACTCTCTCCAATGTTGAGCATATTCCTTGAATGGATTTTTGTCTTTCTGAGGTAAGTTCTAGAGTTGGCGACGATCAGGAGTCATATCAAGGTTGTATGTATACTGCTTCATGAAGGAATCTGCCAAATCCTAGAAGCTGTGAATATGATTGTTCTCAAGCCCTATGTACCACTTGAGGGAAGCTTCACTCAAACTATCCTGAAAGCAATGGATAAGCAGTTTTTGGTTATTGGTCTACGTAGTCATTTCTGTAGTACATGATCAAGTGGCTTCTTGGACATGTATTCCCTCTGTAATTTTCAAAATTTGGGGTCTTGAACTTGGAAGACATCACAAGGTCAGAAACTAAACATATCTTGCCAGCATCAACTGAAGAACTCATTGTCTTCCATGGCCCTCATTCTCTTCTCTAAAGTCTAAAACTCTTTTTCGACTTCTTCAAAATCAGCAGGATCTTCTTGACTAGCAGTATAATGATAATCAAAGAGAGGATTCTCATAAGAAGCTTATGCAACAGGAGACAACACAGGTTGATGATAAGTAGCATGAAAAATTGGTTGTGGTTTCAGTGAAAACTGGATCCTGAAATACTGGTCGGGATGATTGGCCAACCATTGAAGTAGTGACAAAAGGTGGAGAATAGTTCTGAGACATACCAAACTTTTTCCATGTAGTGGCTGGTTGTTGGACTATTGGAGGATTAACAGCAACAGGTGCAATCTCAAAAATGACAGTCCTCTGAGGTGGTTCTTCTCTAGCAATCAGAAATTGCATCATCTCAGTGAATTTGGTCATGCATAACTTTAACTCATCAATTTCCATTCTGACTTTTATGTCATGTTGTTCTTGGTATTCTATTCTTCGTATGATGTTACCTCTGGTCCCGTATTTGTTTCAGGGAATCAACTTGACGGTTGACAGATAACTGGAAGAAAGAGATAGCTGGAATGAGATCTTGGGCAACTTAGATGTATGCATGAATTATGCAAAGTATGCAAATAATATGCAATGTCATGCAATACGAAGCACTATAATAGGATCACAGGTTCAAAGTCATGAGCATGGATTCAAAGTAAATAACCACCCACAAGGTATGTACTAGGGGTTTATCACTTATACAATAAGGTTCTAAAAAGTTTTCAGAGTCGTGATTCCTCTTTCGGATATTATCGGCTTACACGAGTTACTCGTGGTCCAATAATATTCTCAAGAGAAACTCGTCTGAGTGCAGTATCACATAACAACTAAATTAGGACTACTCCTGGATATCCACTGCACTACATTCTAAAAGGCCAAGATGGGTTAAGGGTTCTACGGTCCTCAGCTTCGCGGGCTCTCGAGTTGAGAATAAGAATGCTTTCACAACTAGCTTGTTCAACACTATTACCCCAAGGAAGCCTCCACTAAGCGGGAAAACTCATGTTAACTTAGTAAGGACTCAATCGAAGTAGGCAAACATGACTATACCACCCATCCTAATCTTAAGTGTAACTTAATCCGAGTATAGGACTTCTCCTTGCAAAGATCACCACTACCCAAAATCCAGAAAATATCATATAAAACAAGCAAACAATAATAATAACAAAAAATAAATAATACATATTAAGTTTAACCCTCTTGAGGATATCCCTATTGAAGTCGCCAGTTCTATAGAAGTAAAAATTTGATATCAAGCCATTGATTGACTTAACTCATACAGTGAAAATCGTCATTGCGCTTTATTATTTCTAAGGAAATGAGAAAAGAGCGAATAAAACCCAAAATAAACATGCAAAGCAAGAAGTGTAAGTCTCAGAGTGCCTAAAAGGGGGGGGGGTGAATTAGGTCTTATAAAAATTTATTCGGTTTTATGAGAATGCTTGGTAGTAATTTTTGGTTAAGTGTTTGAAGGTTTTGATTATATCTTTATCTTTTCCTGATTATGGTGATGAAAGCGATAAATGCGGAAAAGTAAAGAACACGGTAATATATCCTGGTTCCCCTTACAATCCGAGAGTACTCCAGTCCCCTTTCCAACACGAAAGAGATTTCACTATAGTTAGAATGATTGTACAGCCTATGCTTACTATCTAACCTATAGGGTGATCAAAGGTTCTTAACACCTTTAAGACCAAACAAACACTAATGTGAATGAAGAACAATCCTCTTCAAATCACAACACTTACTTCCAACAATCCTGGATAGTAAGGGAATAATTTCTTTAAGTAATACAATTATTTATTTGAAGTAGATGGATAGCACTATCAATCTTCAATTGATCTTCTTCTTCAAGATAAAAACAATTCTCAAACAATGTATATAAATGTTCACAATGTATGTATGAAACTTGTAATGATTTAATGAAAGTGTATATGTCAAGTTTCACAAAATTATGAACACATGAAAGTATGAGTTCAAATTTGAATGAATGAGAAAATTGTTTATTGAAGAAGGTTTTTTGTTAATTTGAAAATTGAAGCATTTTTTTGAAATAAGAAAATCTGCAGCATTTTATAAAGTCATAAGAACCTCTTCATTCATGCCAATTCATATGAAAAGTTGCAATGCATTCATGAAAAGATATCACTTGAAAAATGTTTAAAAACCAAAAGAAAGGCTGCACTGGTTCGCTAGGAACCGGTTCCGACACTGACAGAACCCGGTTCTTAGTGAATGTTATAAGTCAGATTTCAAAAATATCACGCAGGAACCAGTTCCCCTATTGGTACAACCCGGTTCCTGGTACAAATTCCAGGGACATGTTTTTGAACAAGTTTTGGAACCCGGTTCCCTGTTAGGGAGGAACCGGTTCCTGAAAGTTAATTTTCAAAAATTCTTTTTGAAAAAGATTTTAAACAAAGTTTTTCTTAAGTGAAAACATGTTGGATATGTATATGATTATGAATGCATATATTTTTTTTGTGAACATCTATATTCAAGATTAAGAATTATTTATACCATTTGACATTTGATGATTCTTCAATAATTCTTCAATAATCTTCAAGACTTTTATATGATGTTGATAAGCTTTTTGCACATCCTTTGAATGTTGATGTCCATGTTGTCTTCATCAAAACACATGCTTTAAATATGACTTGAGAAGCTTGCAATTACATTCTCCCCCTTTTTGATGATGACAACCAAGTCTTGAAAACAATTCTTGAAATGTTTTATGTTGTTTTGTGTAGTAAACATGTTGAGAAAATGCAAGGCTCCCCCTAAATTGTATGCTCCCCCTAAGTCCATGATTCTTTGAATTTTGGAGTGAGTTTGATATTTATTTGGGCCTGCAATTTCTTTGAAACAAAACAACACATATGCATATTCTTCTCCCCCTTTGTTAACATAAAAAAGGATGGGGAAAAAGAGTGAAACAATTTTATTTAAAAATTAAGACGTGTTTAAACACAACCATACATTAAAATACGAACATAACACATTGTACGATTTCAACGAAACAGAAGAAACTTAAACATCACGAAACATAAAATAGAACATTGTCTAGACATTACAAAGGAAAACACGAAAATAAAAGAAATGACATAAAAATATAAAAGTAAGGCTTTAGTCTCCATCCTCATTCATCTCATCATCATCATCTTCACTTCCACTACCACTTCCGGATTCCTCTTCCTCTAGAACTTCTTTTCTATCAAAGTGGTCAAGAATAAGCTTTTGAGTTCTTTGGACATTTCGTAGTTGTCGCCGTGCAGAAGCATTTTCTTGTTGGAGCACATCAAAGCGATCATCCACATGTCTTTGGAAGAGGGTCATTTGATTAAACAACATGTCTATTGTGTAGCCGCCTTCGGGAGGTTGAGCAACATAGTGGACAGTTGGTTCGAAATCCTCTTTGTAGTGAAAGTGACCTCTTGCATCAAGAATGATTCCGGTGTTCTTAAGAGAGGTTGCATCTGTAATAGCCTCTTTATCTCCTTGAATTCTTGTAACTTCCCGTTGAAGGTTAACATTAGCATTTTTCAGAATGTGAGAGATGGCTCGAGCATATGGTAAACCACCATCTAGAGATTCCATAAGTTGCATATGGTACATAATAGAAAGTGCCCAATTAACCGAACAACGGCGTCTCAATGCATTAAGGATCATCAATTCAAACTCATTGATACGAGAGTGATTGGAATTCTTTGAAAATAGGATATAGGCAATAATAAGGTGGAGCATTCTGTCACTTACAGAGAGATTTGAGCCAAATAAATTTGATGATGAGAGAAGTTGTTGACGAGCAGTATTTTGCTGATTTGGCCTGCACATGTTAATAAAAATCTCTACCTTATTGTATGGTAGCCAATCATGAGGAATAACACCATTCACAAGAACTAAACCTTCATGTGGAATACCCAACAATGCACCAAATTCCTCAACAGATAAAGAGATACTTTTTGACAGAACATGAGAGGTTAGAGTAACATCACTAAATTCATCAGGGATAAGTTTCAAGTTGTGATAAAATTCTCTAACAAGATCAGGAAATACTTCACCATTGTTACCTACAAAACTAGCAACCCCAGCAGAGGCCAACTGAGCAGGGAATAAAAAGCTATGAGCAGGAAAGGTATGAAGTCTACAAAACTTAGCTTTAAGAACCTTCCGATTACGAGATTTGAAGGTGAGCCTTCTGGATTTGATGGTCTGAGGATGAATGTTAGAAGACTCTTCTTCAACCTGAGCCTTTCCCTTGCTGGACCTGGTAGCTCTCTTAGGACCCATGGTGATTTGTGAGAGATCTGAAGTTTAGGGTTTGATTTGGAATTTTCGGAATATTGAGAGATTGGGATATTTGAGTATGAAATATGGAAGGAGAAGTGGTTTTATAGTGATTTGTAGTAGTGGGTATTAAAATGTTGGTGAAGAAAAAGATATGTTGGAGCTTTTATGAGGTGTGTTAATGGAGGTGGAAGGTTTTGAGAAGAGGAAGATGAAGTTGGAATGAGAGATAAATGTATGACTTATGACATAAAGCCAATTAAAAAGACACTTTAAGTTTTCACACAAAAATATTAAACAAAAATAATTATTAAGCATAAAAAAAACGTCTGGGAACCTGAAAGAAGGTGTGTGGCAGGTCTGCTTGCTGGGAACCGGTTCTGCACTATAGGGAACCCAGTTTCTGGCTTTTGTAAAAATAGCGCTTCTGGAAAATGAACCAGGAACCGGTTCCTACCAATATGGGAACCAGGTTCCACATGCAAAAATGCCAAAAACTTATGAGAAACAATTAGAGAGCACCTCCATCCAGAATACCAAGTTCTCTTTGAAGCTTTTTGTTCTTGATGGACCAAAGAGATCCATGTGTAACAATTGTAGTGGCCTTGTAGTAGACACCACATTCTTAGATTTGAAAGTTGTTTTGGTCTGTTTGCCCTTTTGGCAAGCGCTACATAATTTGTCTTTGATGAACTTCATCTTTGGTAGACCAATAACTAAGTCATGCTTAACTAATTTGTTCAAGTGCTCCATGTGAATGTGAGCAATCCTCTTGTGCCATAACCAAGCGTCATTGTTGTTTAACATAAGACATTGTACCTTCAGAGACAAATCATCTAAAGTAATCATAAAAATATTGTTAGTTCTTATACCTTTGAGTTTTACCTCATTGGTTGCCTCATCCATAATAAGACATTCTTCTTTGTTGAATTTGATCTTGAACCCTCTATCACAAAGTTAACTTATGCTAAGAAGGTTGTGCTTTAATCCTTCAACATAGAGAACATCCTCAATTTGAATGGATGGAGGTGTGCCAACTATTCCAACGCCAAGAATCTTTCCTTTGGTGTTGTCTCCATAGGTGACATACCCTTTGGCTTTATGTACTAGATATGAAAATTGGTGTACATCTCCTGTCATATGCTTTGAACATCCACTATCAAGATACCAAACATTTGATGTGGATTTCAAGCATACCTACACAAACAAATTATTCTTTGTTAGGTACCCAAGTTGCCTTGGGTCCTTCATAGTTAGTTCCCTTTTTCACCCACACATAATGCCCACTTGCTATACTAAAGTTTCTAACATAGCAAGCATTAGGTGTATGGCCTTTAATACCACAATAAAAACAAGTAGGTTCAAAGTTGCTTCTATATCTATAAGGATAAGATTTCTTCTTAGGAAATGTTTTCTTTTTCGATACATTAGCCTTTTTCTTTTGATGATTATGAACAACTTGCTTCTTTTCTACTTTCTTGGGATTGGAACTATTACTAGCCTTTACAAAAACAGTGGGATCGTTACTTGGTTTCTTAGAATTCACATAACCAAGACCCCTTTTATCATTTGGATAACGTTGTTGGCTTAGTAATCCTTCCAATCCTATTTGTCCTTTTTCATATCGTTCAATGACTCTTTTCAATTGAACAATTTGAAAGACATTTGATTCACACTTGGAGCATGCAAAGTTTTCTTTTTCTTTAATAAAATTCTGTTTTTGAAGATCAAAATCTTTAGTCATGGTGTCAATTTTTTCTAAACAAATTAGAAGTTCTTTTTCTTGATTTTACACCTTTTTGTATAAAATTTTGCATTCTTTCAAGAGTTCATCAATAGCATCTTGAAGATCATCATCAAAAAGATTAAATTCATCACTAACCTCTTCTTCATCGTCGGAGTGATGTGAAGCCATTAATGCTAGATTTGCACATTCGTCGCTTTCCGAATTGGATGAAGAACTTATCTCATTATCTTCCCATGCAACATAAGCCTTTTTGTTCTTGAACTCCTTTTTGCCTTTGAATCCATTTTTCTTGGAGAGTTTTGGACAGTCCGGCTTTATGTGACCTTGCTTTCCACATTCATAACATGTGACATCTTGTGTTGATGTGGAGGCTTCTTTATCTTTATGATTATAAAATTTCTTCCTTTTGACAAAGTTAACATTATGAAGATTATTTTTATGACCAAAATATTTTCCTAACCTTTTTACAAGAAGCAAGAAGTTTTCATCTTCCTCCGATGCATATTTATCTTGACTTTCTTTTGAATCAACTTTCAAAGCAATGCCTTTGGATTTCTTCTCTAAATTTTCATGTTTTTCAAGTCTACCGAGTTCTGTTTCGTATTCTTGTAGTTTGCCAAATAATGTAGCGGAAGTCATTGCGGAGAGACTCTTCTTTTCCGAGATTGCCGTTACCTTTGGTTGCCATTCCCTAGTCAATGATCTAAGGATTTTCAAGTTGAGTTCATCATTTGTCAAGGTTTTACCAAGAGCATTTAAGTGATTTGTCAAATGCATAAATCTCTTTTGTAAGTCAAGAATGGATTCTCTGGGCTGCATTCGAAATAGTTCATATTCTTGACTCAAGGTATTTAGCCTTGATCTTTTTACTTCAGCCGTTCCTTCATGAGTTTGAACCAGGGTATCCCATATTTCTTTTGCTGTTTTGCAGTTCGAGACACGGAAAAATTCGTCCATACTGAGTGCACCTTGAAGAAGGTTTATTGCCTTTTTGTCATAAAGAACTTTCTTTTTATCATCGTCGTCCCATGCAGTTTTGGGCTTTGCAGAACCAATGCCATTGATTACTGATATCGGGATAAATGGACCATTTTCAACAGCATCCCATACTTCCTCTCCTTGCGCTTCTAAATGCGCCTTCATGTGTATTTTCCAGAAGTCAAAATATTCACCACAGAATAGAGGAGGCTTGTTGTTACTACCACCATCTCTGAAAACTGGTTGATGATTTGCGGAAGCCATTCTGGATCTTTAGGAACAAGTTACCTATAACTTGCTCTGATGCCAATTATAAGTCTCAGAGTGCCTAAGAGGGGGGGGGGGGTGAATTAGGTCTTATAAAAATTTATTCGGTTTTATGAGAATGCTTGGTAGTAATTTTTGGTTAAGTGTTTGAAGGTTTTGATTATATCTTTATCTTTTCCTGATTATGGTGATGAAAGCGATAAATGCGGAAAAGTAAAGAACACGGTGATATATCCTGGTTCCCCTCACAATCCGAGAGTACTCTAGTCCCCTTTCCAACACGAAAGAGATTTCACTATAGTTAGAATGATTGTACAACCTATGCTTACTATCTAACCTATAGGGTGATCAAAGGTTCTTAACACCTTTAAGACCAAACAAACATTAATGTGAATGAAGAACAATCCTCTTCAAATCACAACACTTACTTCCAACAATCCTGGATAGTAAGGGAATAATTTCTTTAAGTAATACAATGATTTATTTGAAGTAGATGGATAGCACTATCAATCTTCAATTGATCTTCTTCTTCAAGATAAAAACAATTCTCAAACAATGTATATAAATGTTCACAATGTATGTATGAAACTTGTAATGATTTAATGAAAGTGTATATGGCAAGTTTCACAAAATTATGAACACATGAAAGTATGAGTTCAAATTTGAATGAATGAGAAAATTGTTTATTGAAGAAGGTTTTTTGTTAATTTGAAAATTGAAGCATTTTTTTGAAATAAGAAAATCTGCAGCATTTTATAAAGTCATAAGAACCTCTTCATTCATGCCAATTCATATGAAAAGTTGCAATGCATTCATGAAAAGATACCACTTGAAAAATGTTTAAAAACCAAAAGAAAGGCTGCACTGGTTCGCTAGGAACCGGTTCCGACACTGACAGAACCCGGTTCTTAGTGAACGTTATAAGTCAGATTTCAAAAATATCACGCAGGAACCGGTTCCCCTATTGGTACAACCCGGTTCTTGGTACAAATTCCAGGGACATGTTTTTGAACAAGTTTTGGAACCCGGTTCCCTGTTAGGGAGGAACCGGTTCCTGAAAGTTAATTTTCAAAAATTCTTTTTGAAAAAGATTTTAAACAAAGTTTTTCTTAAGTGAAAACATGTTGGATATGTATATGATTATGAATGCATATTTTTTTTTGTGAACATCTATATTCAAGATTAAGAATTATTTATACCATTTGACATTTGATGATTCTTCAATAATTCTTCAATAATCTTCAAGACTTTTATATGATGTTGATAAGCTTTTTGCACATCCTTTGAATGTTGATGTCCATGTTGTCTTCATCAAAACACATGCTTTAAATATGACTTGAGAAGCTTGCAATTACAAGAAGCAATACTAAAAGTAAAGTAAAAACAATGCAATAAAGAGACCTAAGGTACAAGGGTTGATTACGCAAAGGGAAGTGTTAACACCCAAAGCATCTGTAGTACTCTACATGAACCTCTTGTAATATCTGTGTTTTTTGGTTTTAAAAGGTTTGTTTGCAAAAAATATTGGAGTTTAAATATCAAACACAAAACAAAGATGGTAAAAGGAAACAACAAACATACAAGTAAAGACCGAAACATAATAAAATAGTCAACAAATGCAATCCATTCCCTTGAATTAAAGCCAACGAACAAAGAGTAAACTCAAAAGTAAGCCTAAGAGTAAGCTATGGAATTAAAATTATTTTAATGAGAATTATCACAATATTAATCAGCATACGTTTATTATAAAAGGGAAATGTACAAGGAAGTAAACAAGCAAAGATTATCAACAAATAAACGATAAAAATCAATTAAAGAAACAAAGAAAAATCACGTATGAAAGAAAGTAATGGCAACTAAACAAACAATTTAAAATTTCTAACTAAACAAAGATAAATATTATAATTCTAAGATTACTAAATTAATTCTAAAACTAAACCAATTAATAGAGATTAACAAAATTATCTAATACTAAAAACACTACATGATTAATTAATTGATTCTTACTAACTAAATTAAACAAATAAGAACTAAAAAATTAACAAAAAAGAAATAAAGCTAAACTTAATTAAAAAAAATGTATAAAACAGAATTATGGGAGTGAACCAGCAGCAAAACAAAATGATTGGACTGTGAGGGGAAAATCACTAGTTGGGTCTGCACTAGAGAGGAATTTGGATCCTGGGTTATATGGGGAAGGGCCCAACGAAAATTGAAACTTAAAAAAAAACCTAGAACTTTTTGGTAACAAGCAGGCACTGCATATTAAAGGTTCAAACATTAATTCTTTTATTAATTCCAATAAAACTTAAATCAGATGACCAAAATTTGCAAAATGCTAACTCATTATGTTAGAAATGTTTATTGTGATTTAAAACTTGCAAAGTTAATAAAGGCTTTCAAATTTTTGTATAAATTTTGTGGAAACAAATAAATATAACACATTTATATGGCTTATAAGCTTTTAAAGTTGACTTTAATCTTGTCGATATCAACTAGTATGGAACGTGTTTTTCTAGATATGAAGTTTGTGAATAGTCAGTTATATAATAAAATGAGTGATCAGTAGATGAATGACCATCTTGTAACATTTATATAAAGATATGTTCTTAGAATAATTGACAATGATGTAATTTTAGCTCATTTTAAAAAAATGGTAGTCGGTTTTCATTGTAAATGTATTACATTAAACAAGATTATTTCTTATTTTCAGTATAATTCAGTTCATAATTTTTTTCATGTTTAGCTCCACCAGTATATAATGCCTAGATCCACTCGTGCTTTAGAGGCAAGCAGAATTGGAAGTTATTGTCTAGGAGCAGAAGAAGAAGAAACCATTTTTTTCTAAAAGTTGATGAAGGGGTGAAAATGGAAGTTTTCAAGAGTTGAGGAGTTTTGGGGATTTCTAAGGAAGAAGGGGTCGTGAAAAAGGGAAAATGAGAGAATGAAAGTATATATGTAGTGGGAGAAAACATTTCAATGTCTCCATCAAATCTGGACAAGTTGCGCACGAGTTTCTCATTTAAAAATCAATTAAACATTTATTTATTGTAAATTGGTTTTATGGACCACAATTGTCTTAGGAAATTGGAGTCATGATGGCTAAATACATGCACGTTCACTAATGTGACAGTTTGGTGAAAAAGGTCATGATGATGATGACGTAAGAAAACTACCTTAAATAGTGTCAAACAGTTACTAAAAACACCATCTTTCTTCCATCTTGTGCATATGATCGAAAGTAGCATTTTTGAAGGTATCTGCTAGCCTAAGAATTTTTTAGTGCTTTGATACAAAGATGTGTGATTGTTAAGATATAGAGTCAACATGTTGATAACCTCGATTGGAGAGTTGACCTCGACTCGCCTATCAGGTGTAAGTATGATTTGGAGGAGTCTTAGGAACAAATACACAAGATTATGATCACTCTCTTTAAAATATGTTCATAATCTTAAAAAGGTTTTCATAAATATCTGAACTTCGATGTAGAGATAAGATGTAGAAGTATCGAATTCGACATGTCCATCAGGTGTTAGGGACTTAGTGTATTTTTTAATTCAAAAATCAAATAAATTAGGGATGCTTTGACAACATTATAGGAGTCGGCTGGAGATTCTCGACAGAGGCAGTTGAGAGATCTAAAGGCAATTATCAGCGTGAGTGATGGTTTGTAGCAGTCCAAACGTAGAAGACACGTGGAAGTGAACTAGAAGACTAAAGATCATGTAGGTGAATACATGTCGATTCTTGTAGAGATAACTGTTATCAGCGGTTAACACTGTAATAATATATAAGTAGAGTTCAGTTTATGTAACAAGGGTCGCAAAAATCATCAAATATTCTCTACATAACTAAGGTATCCAAGTCATAGAGAGAAACAATTTGTGAGAAGATGTATGAACCAATGTCCTTTCTTTAAGTCTTTTTAATTCAAACATTTAGTTTAATGACATTTATTATGCTTTTTGTTTACTTTCTTCTTAGAATGCAATTTTATATTGTTTTGATCACAATTTGTATGCAAACTCTTAATACCCAAACACTTCAGTTCCAGACACAAACACTTTTGTTACATTATTTTGTACAAATTATCCTTAGGATTTTTTTCCGAGTTTAATCCTTTAAGTGAACTAAAGCTTGTAATTTGATTTACTAAAAATACCAGTAAACAAATTAACACGCCCAATGAGACTTTTTTGTGCAAAAAATTCAAACTTTTCAGTAAAGTGTGGTGTTTTCATTGTCTATTTTGTTCGTCATGCATAGAATATTTTCAGCTGTTGAGTGTTTATGTGTCTGAGGAGTGGTAAAACTCTTGCTGAGATGACTCGTCCAACATTGAAAAATCCCCCCCTCCTTAGACCAATGCTCTAATTATAGAAGAACAATCAGTCGAATTGATGGTTGTTAATGGAAGATCTTCAACAACTGTTGGAGTAACCGCTTCTGTTGTAATCTAAATGTTAGTTTCGAAGATATCACCAGATGTAATGGTTTCCACATTCCACGAGTATCCCAACTACTCTCAAAATTAGACAACATAACATAGGAGACCCTTACACTTCTTTCCAAAATTATTATTCTTATGTTTCAATTATCTTATAACCGATCACTGTCAATAAAAAATGAGCTCTATCTTCTTTTGATCCACCAATAAATTCTTTTTTCTATTTTCAATAATAATGCTTGGAGTTCAAGAATCTACGACATCTAATATATACATTATTAGTGTATCATCTTCGCATACAGGATATGCACACTTTCCTTTGACAATGTAGTTAGATAAATTACCATAGATTAGTAAATCATTTATTGTTCCAAATGAAGTAGTCCTCAATATGAAAAGTTATTTTTTGCACTCATCATATACCGCTACATTTATCCCTAAAAAGATTCAAAATCTTCAATTAATAGATCTAAATATATATCTTATATCATTTTTCGATTGTTTTGACCCAAAAATCAACATAGTCAACATTATAAACTTGCCTTTCATGCCTAGCTAATAAAATAGGTTAATCCAAACCTTAGCCTTATAAATGATTCAATTTTGGTAAGAGAAGACGGTTAATTTTTCAATTTAACATCATTGAATACATCACAGCTACACAAATAAAACTAGATAAACTTTTCCTACTTCAACAGATATTCTTCATCATCACTTCTCGCTTCTTTGCCGCAAAAGTATCGATAGTATATGTGCAATATTATCTATCATATAATGTGAAGGTTATAAGTACTATATAACCAACAGGTAGCACCCAATAATAATTAGAACAATCTGAATGATACAAAAATGTCTAGTGCCACACAAACTGTAGCATCCAACATCCATGGCATATTAGCTTTCAAGCTTTCCAATTTTGTAGATCCTACAAGAATACTGCATCCATATACAAAAATTAGCATCAATCAAGTTTACTTATCTTGGATTAGTTATAATGCATGTTTATTTATCGGTACCTTCCCACGTAAGAGACATTCGCAATCAACACAAAGACGAACAAGAAAGGATTTAAGCCCTATAGTTTGATTGGAAAATAGATTGGATAAAAAGAAAGAATTTGTTTATTATAAGTGAAAAAGAATTATAAGAATTTGATTTTTATAATAAAAACAGATTATAAGTGAAAACGAATTAAAGGGGTATATTTATAATTATATACACAATTTCTCTCTAACATTCATATTCTTAAGGCACCTGTATTGACATGTTCCCTATTACCATATAATTGAAGTGTGGCGTGAAACGATAAAACAGGGACACATAGATAGCAATGGCATAGGATCTTTATACCTTTTTCCTCAAAATTGATAGTGCTTCACCGACATATGGAACTGATTCTGCAGGAACAATATCGAACGAAATATTCATTCCAGAAAGCAAAATCAAAATCAAGCAAATTACTATTACCAACATAATCAGAACAACACGAAGAACTAGGGTGAAAAAAATGACGCACAACATAACATAAAATGAGTGCTGGAGAGTAATGTTACCCCATCCGGCTTAAAAACTTTCCACGGTTGCAGTGAAATTTCCACCATGAGATCAACATTTTCAGACCTTTCGCGGAATGAAGGACGTTTCTCACATATAGCTTGGTAACTCTGGTGAATAACAAATGTTGAAAAATCATATCTCTTTTCAATTTGAGAATTTCTTATGGCACCTTGTATATAAGAAAAAAATTCTATGAATAATCAAAAATATATTTTCGGGACGCACCCTAACTATCATTTAGTGTGGCAAAAATTTATTACACTTTTGTTTAACATAAGAAACACATTGTAAATATATTTTTGGTAGAAACCGGAGATAAACATTCAAGAAATTTATGTGGGAAAATCCAAAAAAATTGCCACCTATAAATCAGATATATATTTCCGATTTATTATGAGAAACCAATAGCTTAAAAGAATAAGGTTCATGGAGAATATTGATCATGCTCATTTAAAAAGGTGATCAAAATACTCCTAAAAAACCCTCACATTTTCAATCCCATTTTTCACTCAAAATCAACATTTTTGTGGTGTATTATATCAAAAGGAGCTAAAGAAAACTTAATTTAAGGTAAAAATTTCTCTTTTCAATCTACATTAACCACATTAATCTGTTCTTTCTGAGGAAAAAATGTCATGTTAATACTGAAAATATATTTCCTGTTTGCAGATGAACTTAACCGAAATGTACTTCTGGTTTGCGTAACAGCTATTTCCAGCAACTTCAGTTTTCTTATTTGCCTAGGATATTTCTTAGTTTAATCTATTTTTACATAATAGGTATCGTGCATCCCGATAATATTCCCAAAGTTATTGTGTCTCAAGGTGTTTCACCTAATGTGTCTCAAGGTGTCTCACCTATTATTTCCCACATGTTTCTTCTATTGTGTCTCAAGGTGTTTCGCCTATTATTATTTTGCCTATTATTATCAAGGCGGTCGATGTACGGAAGCATTTTACAAATGAACAAGAATATGAATCTCGAGATGTCATGATGCAGTGGATTCGTACGAAGGCCACCTAACAAGGCTTTGGTGATGTGATAGGAAGGTCCAATAGTGGTTCAGATTGACGACTTGTATTTGTGACATTGACATACGAAAGAAGTGGGATATATAGGTGGCCTATCAAGAATTTTAAAAGAGATGATACTGGTTCAAGAAAATTCTAGTGTCCCATTTAAGTTACGTGGGTATCGGTTGACAAATAATAATTGGAGGTTCAGTGTCCCAAGTGGTTTACATAATCATGATTTAAGTGAAAAGTTAGTCTGTCATCCAAGTGCATGTCGCCTCTTAGAGGAAGAGAAGGAATGTGTGTCCGACATGACATTAAATTTGGTCGCTCCAAAAAACATACTTGAAACGTTGAAGCGCAAAAGACTCGAGAATATTTCAAACATCAGGAAAGTTTACAATCAATGCTTAGAGGGGATCGAACCAACATGCAACAACTCTTGAAGCTTTTAGATGATAACAACTACGTTTGTAGGCACCATACATGTGAGGATGAAGTAACGGTAAAAGATATATATTGGACTCATATTGACATCATTGAATTGTTCAATACATTTCTTGTCGTGCTTATAATTGATTCGACATACAAGACCAACAAGTACAGGTTGTCATTGTTGGAAATTATCGGTGTTACATCGACTAAAATGAAATATTCTATTGGTTTTGCATTTATAGAGTGTGAAAAAGAGGAAATTTTTGCATGGGCTTTAGAGGTATGTCGGTCAATATTAAAGGACCAAGAAAACATGCCGAAAGTCATTATTACCGACCGCGATACAACACTGATAAATTCTGTTGCGAAGGTGTTTCTGAGTTCTTCTGCATTACTTTGTAAGTATCACATTACTAAAAATTTCAGAAGCCATGTAAAACCCGCGGTAGGGACAGGTCAGATTGAGATTGAAGAGGGTAAACTAATTAAGTCGGGCATTGTTGTGGAGAACATTATGGCTGCTTAGAATGTTATCATAAATGCATCTACCAAAGATTTATATGCTAATGTTATTATGCATTTCACTAAGGTGTGCGATAAATAACCTGATTTGTTGAAATACATTGAGACTACAATTTTGGATCAGGTGAAGGAGAAGATTGTTTGTGCACGGACATATCAGGTTATGCATCTTGGAAATACAACAACAAACCGAGTTGAGTTGGCTCATGCATGTCTGAAGAATTGGTTGGGAAATAGCAAGGATGATTTGTGTACGGGTTAGGAATCAGTGAGCCAAATGATACTTAACCAACATAATGAAATTCAAATATCATTTGATCATAGTATCATAGTGTTGGAACACCGGTTCAAAGATAACTTTATCTATTCTCAGTTGGTTGGAGACATATCACGACCAACTCTTAATTTCATTTTTTATGAAGCCAAATGAGCCTCTGACTTAGGCTCTGATGCCACTAAGTGTGGTTGCACAATTGTGAAAACATATGGTCTCCCGTGTGCTTGTGTCATATCTAAGAAGGTGAAACTTGATAGCCCGATACAAATGGACAAGGTATTTAGTCATTGGAAGATGTTGAGTTTTGAAGACGATCGTATAATGGAAGAGGGAAAGTAAAGTATCACAATCTTGACAGAATGGGAAGCGATACAAGAAAGATTTAGGAAAGGCGATGGAAACACAAAACTCCACATCAAAGATCAACTGAGGAAAATCTCATTTCCAGAGACCACCGACTTGAAACCACTGTCTCACCCGGTTAAAACAAAAGAAGCACCAAAAAAGTTTAAACCTACACCAAGTGAAAGTTCTACTATGAGGAGTCCATCGTATTTTGAACACGTTTACAAACTTTTTCCCGATTCGCCGACACTGAAATCTCAGGAAAAGGTCTTCAAAGGTGCTCGCATAAGCAAACCTCTCACTCCACCGCATCCACCAAAAATAAAGTTCATTGAGGAGATGTCAGTTTTCATGCACAATCACATTGATCAAATCGTCAATGTTGACGATGATGGTAATTATTGTTTTCGGGAAATTTATGCTTTACTCCGTAAAGGGGAAGAGAGTCGCACACTTGTCCGCCAAATTCTTATCCAAGATTTGAGGAGCCATAGAGATTTGTACACACGGGTGTATGGGAATAAGGATATGTTTACATAAATCTATAACGCTCTTGTACCATCCATGGAAGAATTTGCCTCGGAGAACAAATAGATGTGTTTACCTGAGATGGGTCATCTCATTGCAAGTGCGTATGAAAGGGTTGTAATACCCCTAATTTTTCCTACCCTTTCATCAAAACATCTGACTTATACATCTCTTACTTTTCACAAGCATTATATTTCCATTAGGTCATTTAACACATCACACATCATTAACCAATAAACTTAGCACGGGATCAAGGATATTGAAGAATTAGGGTTGTTGTATGGCTTTAAGATTCTCATCTTAACTCAAGATTGAACCAATTGATTCTTTCATCAATCAGAGTTTGTTGAAGATAGGGTTTTAATTCATGAACCCCTTTATCATCAAGCTACAAAGACATATTCATCATGGGCTTTTAAGCCATCAAGGTTCATCTCAAGGAAGCTTAGGGTTTTGTGATCACCATCGCTCATATGCTTCTAATTGCTCCTATCTACAAGGTTTTCTTCAAGACATTTGCTTCAAGATCATTAGTTATCAAAATGAGGTGCCTTTGCAAAGTTAATTGCAAGATTTAAATCATGGTACAAAGGTGATGTTATGGATGCGTAATATGATCAAGGCATTATTATTATTTGTTGGTTCAATTATAAGATGTAGATTTAAGATGGAAATAAGAGTTTTATAAAGGAGACGAGATTGATTTGGTTTGGTTCTTATGGATTTGTTATTTAGAATCATTTGAGGTGCTACCTAATGTCATGGATTAAATTTGTTTCAAGTTTGCAAAGTAAGAAGTGCATTTGGATTTCTTGAAGAACAAGTGAAGTTATAAAAATATTAACAAAATATGGTCATGATATTAAGCTAGATTCAATTTGAATTTAAGATGGTTCTAGTCAAACAAGGTTTATTCAAAAGTCATCCATAATTCTCAAGACAAGCTTGTAAAATCAAATAACTTTATTCAATGTCCATCAAAGGTTTTTAAACAATTTCATTCAAGTTTCCAAGGCATTACAAGAGTCACTTCATTCAAGAGCAAAAGGAAACAATCAATAAGGTTTTAGGATGTGAATTCTAATTTGAAAGATAGAAATGATTGAAGAGTGTATCATTACATCAAAGATCACCATTTACATTACCATCACAAGTACATTACAATAGGAATTCACACAAAAGGGCTTACACTTTCTACCAAAATATATACAATGCCTAAGCATGTTGTTCTTAATCCTAAGCTTCATCATAGCCTTAAAATTCTTGCCATAACTCCATGATTCCGCCTTCAATGTCATGCCTTTGCCAAGCGACTTCAAGCCATGATTCAAAACCAAGGCAACCCTGCCATTTTGAAGCAAACAAAAACCAGTCCAGAAAACTTCCTGTAACAGAAAAAACTAACTTTTAACAGAGTTAACAGGATTTTCTATAACTAATGGAAAACCATCTCAAACCTCCAACCAACTTCTAACAGAACCCCATAACTGCCCATAACAGAATACCAACTACCTGTAACAGAAAAATAACAGAATTTTCACAACAAAAACTAATTGTTTACCAACTACCTAAAGCAGAAAACCTTTCTAGTTAACTACTCTAACTAACTGTCGAAACAAAAAAACTAACTTCCTAACCCCTAATTGTTTTCTCTAACAGTTTCCAACCCCTTAACAGAAATGGCCAGTTCATCATAACATAATTTTGAAGCTTCTAATCCAATGGCCGGAAAAAAACTTCCTAACAAAACTTCTAAGATAAGAAAAACAGAAAAACAGAAAAGGGGGAAGGATGGGATTTACGATTCAGAACATAGAAAAATCAGAAGAAAAAGAGGATACTTACTTCTCAATCCAACTCTCTCGGTAATTGTTCCCGAATCTTTATTCTTCAACTTCCCAGAAGAATCACAAAATGATCTCTCCTCTTCTCTCTGCAAATTCTCCAAAAACTTCATCTTCTTTCTTTCTCTGCAACCACAATTTTTCTTCAACATTTGAGAAGAATCACACAGAAAATTCACAAAAAAAAACTTCACAGTTTCTCTGCTTTCTCTTCATCAGTCAAATCAAAAGTTCCTAAACCACAGAACAAAAATTCACAAGAACTTCACTGCAATCTCTCTGAATTCTTCATTCAAAAATCCTCTGAAACCTCTATGTATTTTCATCTTCATCGTGCAACTTGGAATACACATCAACATTGATCCGCACACAACAACAACCTCACAACATCGAAGAAAGAATTCAAGTATCATTCGGAACAGAATCAGAAGGAAAAGAAATCGAGAAGAAGGAGAATAGAGTTTACCTCTGGTTCTTACAATATCACGTTAAAACACCGTCGGAGCGACTCTTAAATGTAAGTAGTGTTAGAACATAGTTTGATTCTACAACCCTTAATTAGAGTTTTGATGATAACAAACACAAAAAACAAATATGCACTCTAAATTTGTGTTGTTTTTTTATATAGAAGTTCTGACTGAAACAACATCAGAAGTTAAGCCACAAAAGCTTTCAAGCTGAGCTAATCAGAATGTTCTGAAGAATGACGATCAGAATCTGCGCTAAAGTAAAAGATACTCTGATTCTGAACAGAAGTCTAATGCGCCAACAGATCCTCATATCTCCGAGTCATCAATGTTCTAAAGTAAAAGCAGCATGCAAGATTCTCAAGTTCTGAAGCGTTACTTTTTAATTAAGACAATATCATATGCAACGGCTTAATTCAGACAAGAATCTTCTCAGTATGGAAAGTGCATTGAGTGTCCATTATCACGTTTTATTATGGATAGATTTCCACGACTATATAAACAAGATCAAAGGATAAATCATTTAAGATTTTAACCATCGACTACATATACATCTCAAAAAGCTGCAAATTCTTATATTCTTTCATATACTCAATTTGTGTAATACATCACAGTAGTGATACCGTTTTTGTAACGAAAAACATATAGTACACAACTAATTTTTCTTTGATTAAGATATTGTTCCTTGAGATAAACCGGGTTGTGGTCATACTCAAGAAGACTTTGGAATTTGTCAAAGTAGTGTTGTGATCTTTTTGATTAGTGGATTAAGTCCTCGTTGGAGAGAGGCAAAATCACCTTGGCGGGTAGACTGAAGTAGTTTGAGATCAAGCGAACCAGGATAAAAATCTTGAGTCTATTGCCTTTGATTTTTAAGTTACAATCCAACCCCCCTTCTTGTGTTTTTCACTTCTTCAATTGGCATCAGAGCGTCTGGTTCTGAGTTTATACACTTAACCGTGTTAGTACAAGATCCAAGCTTTAGAAAAACACTATGGTTGGACCAAGCCAAAACATCAGCAATGACTATCATGATGACAAGGACAGAATCAGCGGCAAACCTCTAGTCTTTGATGGAGAAAATTTTGACTACTGGAAAGACAAAATTGAGAGCTTCTTTCTGGCTCATGATGCTGATCTATGGGACATGATAATTGATGGATACACACATCCAGTGGATCAAAGTGGTCAGAAGATAGATATAAAAAGAATGTCTGACCAACAAAAGCATGATTTCAGAAACCATCATAAAGCCAGAACAATACTTCTCAGTGCCATCTCATACTCAGAATATGAGAAGATCTCAAACAGAGAGACAGCCAAAAACATGTTTGACTATCTGAGAATGACACATGAAGGCAACATACAAGTTAAAGAAACCAAGGCTCTTGCGCTCATTCATAAATACAAAGCCTTCAAGATGGAAGACATTAAATCCATAGAAACTATGTTCTCAAGGTTCCGGATTCTTGTTGCTAGGCTGAGAGTTCTTGACAAAGGGTATTCTATTGCTGATCACGTAAAGAAGATCATCAAAAGTCTACCAAACCAATGGAGGCCAATGGTCGCTGAGCTTAAGCTGGCTAAAGATCTCAACAAGATATCTCTGGAGGAACTTGGTAGCTCCCTCAGAAGCCATGAGATAGAGCTAGAAGATGACGAGCCTCAAAATCAAGGTAAGCATTTAGCATTAAAATCTAATAAAAAAGTTGATTCTAAGGTTTTGCAGACTATGAAAGAAATCTCTGATGGATCCTCATCAGAAGAAGATGAATTGTCTCTTCTTTCCAGAAGGGTAAATCAGTTGTGGAAGCAGAGGCAAAGAAAATTCAAGAATTCCAGAAGGTCAGGGAATCATAATGAATCCTCCTCCGAATACAAAACGTTTGAGTCCTCCTTTGGATACAGAAGATCTGAAGCTTCATCTGGTCATAGGAAGTCAAATAACAGAGACATCATCTGCTATGAGTGCAATGAACATGGGCACTATAAAAGTGATTGTCCAAGGCTTCAGAAGGAGAAGCCTAAAAAAAGTTCTTCAAGGAGAAGAAGAAAAGTCTCATGGCACACATGGGATGATTCAGATACTTCTGACACAGACTCAGAATCAAATGATGAAAGAGCCAATATTTCTCTTATGGCTAATGTGACAGAAGACAGCGAAGCATCTCAGTCAGACTCAGAATCACACAGAAGAGGTATTTCCTGATTTTACTGTTAATTTCACTAAAGCTGAACTAGCAGAAAGCCTGAATGAGATTCTGGAAAGATATCAGCACATCAGAGTCAAATTCAAGAACCTAAAAAGGGATCTTGTCTCTGACTCTGAAGAAACTGTGAGTCTAAGATTAGAAAATTCTGAGCTAAAAGAAAAGATTTCAAAACTAGAAACTGATTTACAAAACTCTCAGAAAGAAATAATCTCAGAGGCTCCCAGTAGCGCTGATAAAATCTTAAAAGAATATGATCATATCTTTCAGAAGTTTCTGGCTAAAAACATAGATAGAAGCAAGATGGCTTCAATGATCTATGGAGTTAGCAGAAATGGAAGAAAAGGAATAAGATACCAAGGTAAGGTATCTCCACCTAAGAAAGTCACGAACCTAGTAATAAAACGCACACCACTAAAATCACACTTCACATATGGGCACACACATGACCTGAAATACACTAGGAATGATTATTCTTCCAAACCAAAATTCAAACAGAATTTTGGTAAAACTAACAAACCAGGACCCAAAAAGATATGGGTACCTAAGGACAAAATTATATATGTAGCAGATATCTTTAGCAGCAAGGCTAAAACACCAGTCATGGTACCTAGACTCTGGATGCTCTCGACACATGACAGGAAGAAAGCATATGTTCCAAAGCTTGGAACTTAAACCTGGAGGCTACATGGTCTTTGGAGGTAACCAAAGAGGGAAGATCATTGGCTTTGGAACAATAGGTAATGGTAATCTTCCCTCTATTAATAATGTTCTTTTAGTTGATGGATTGATGCATAACCTGTTATCCATAAGTCAATTAAGTGATAATGGTTATGATATAATCTTTAATAAAAATTCATGCAAAGCTATTAGTCAGAAAGATGGATCTATCCTTTTTAACGGAAAGAGGAAAAACAACATTTATAAGATAAAACTTTCTGAACTAAAAAGTCAGAATGTAAAATGCCTTCTTTCTGTTAACAACGAGCATTGGGTCTGGCACAAAAGATTGGGGCATGTTAGTATGAGAATAATATCTCAGATTAACAAACTCAATCTGGTCAGAGGACTTCCTAATCTGAAGTTCATTTCAGATGCTCTGCGTGAAGCATGTCAGAAAGGCAAATTTGCAAAACCTGCTTTTAAAGCTAAAAATGTTGTTTCCACCTCTAGGCCATTAGAACTTCTGCACATAGACTTATTTGGACCAGTGAAAATTGCGTCTGTTAGTAGCAAGAAGTATGGGTTAGTGATCGTAGATGACTATAGCAGATGGACATGGGTAAAGTTCTTAAGACACAAGGACGGGTCACATTCTGTGTTCGTTGCTTTCTGTAACCAAGTTCAGAATGAAAAGGATCTTAGAATTGTCAAAGTCAGAAGTGATCATGGTGGAGAATTTGAAAATAAAAAATTTGAAACATTTTTTAATTAAAAAGGAATTTCGCATGACTTCTCTTGTCCTAGAACTCCCCAACAAAATGGAGTTGTAGAATGAAAGAACAGAACATTGCAAGAAATAGCCAGAACCTTGATCAAAGAGACTAACATTGCTAAGATCTTCTGGGCAGAAGCAATTAACACAGCGTGTTATATTCAGAATATAATCTCTATAAGATCTATTCTGGAAAAGACTCCATATGAATTATGGAAGAACATAAAGCCCAACATTTCTTATTTCCATACCTTTTGGATGCACATGTTTTATTCTGAATGCTAAAGATCATCTGAACAAGTTTGACTCTAAAGCACAAAAGTGTATTATGTTAGGATAATCTGAACGCTCAAGAGGGTACAAAGTATATAATACAGAAACATAGATTGTTGAAGAGTTAATCAGTGTTAGATTTATGATAAGTTTCACCCTCAAAAGTTAAAGAAGAATGAATCTTTTGCAGATATAGAAGTTGAATTCACAGGTGCTGAAGATAACTCATCAGAAGTTCCCAACAGAGACTCTCCAACAACTTCAGAAGGAAATATCACAAGTGTTCCAGTACCTTCTGTTGATGAACTCCAGAAAAAGTTATCCAGAAGCAGCATAGCTCACCCAAAAGATAAGATTTTGGGAAAGAAGGATGATCCAATCAGAAAAAGATCAACATTCAGAAACTCTGAAGAATCCCTCATGGGACTGATATCACTGATTGAACCAACAACAATTGATGAAGCTCTTCTGGATAATGACTGGATTCTGGAAATGCAGGCGGAGTTAAACCAGTTCACCAGAAATGACGTATGGGATCTAGTTCCCAAACCAAAAGGATTCAGCGTCATTGGAATAAAGTGGGTGTTCAGAAACAAACTGAATGAGCAAGGAGAAGTCATCAGAAACAAGGCACGACCGGTGGCACAAGGTTATAGTCAGCAAGAGGGGATAGATTATACAGAAACCTTTGCTCTAGTCTCCAGGTTAGAATCTATCAGACTCTTAATTTATTTTGCTGTAAATAATGGCATCACTCTGTATCAGATGGATGCCAAAAGTGAATTCTTAAATGGTTACATTGATGAAGAGGTATATGTGCACCAACCCCCTGGGTTTGAAAATTATAAACACCCAGAATATGTTTTCAAACTAAAGAAGTCACTCTATGGTTTGAAACAAGCTCTCAGAGCTTGGTATGAAAGGCTAAGTAACTTTATGTTAGAAAAGGAATTCACCAGAGGGAAAGTGGACACAACCTTGTTCTGTAAGACATTTAAGAATGACATTTTAGTTTGTAAGATTTACGTAGATGATATTATTTTTGGATCCACTAAACCTTCTCCGGGAAGAGAATTTGCTAAGTGCATGCAAGCATAGATTGAGATGAGCTTAATGGGGGAACTTAAATTCTTTTCGGGCATTCAGATAAACCAGACTCCAGAAGGAACTTACATTCACCAGAGCAAATACGTCATAGAACTTATGAAGAAATTTTACCTCTCAGAATGTAAGCCCTCAAAGACCCTAATGCATCCCACGTGCATTCTAGAAAAGGAAGAGGTAAGTAAAAAGGTAGAACAGAAGATTTACAGAGGTATGATTGGCTCTCTCCTTTATCTGACGGCTTCAAGGCCTGATATTTTATTCAGTGTTTGCTTATATGCTAGATTCCAATCATATCCTAGAGAATCTCACTTAATAGCAGTTAAGCGAATTTTCAAGTATCTGAAAGGTACTACTAACCTGGGTTTGTTTTATAGAAAATCCAATGAATACAGCTTAGTAGGATACTGTGATGCTGACTTTGCTGGAGACAGAGTAGAGCGTAAAAGTACTTCTGGAAGCTGCCAGTTTCTGGGAGACAATATGACCTCATGGACGAGTAAGAGACAGTCCACAACAGCGCTGTCAATAGTAGAAGCTGAATACATAGCAACTGTTGGATGTAGCACACACATGCTCTGGATGAAAAGTCAACTTGAAGACTTCAACATATTTGAGAGTAACATCCCTATCTTCTGTGATAATACTTCTGCCATCTAGGGCTAAGTGTTGTACCCCAAAATTTTCCCTCTCATTTTTATTCAAGATACTATCCTAGGTCTTCTCGAATACTCAATTTGGCTCAGAAGTTGGTCAGACAAATTCTCTTCCTAGGCAGTAAGTCAACAATTAGGGTTTGGCGTTTCTCAAAGAAAATTGATTCTTCAAAGTTTCAAGTGGTCTTCATAGATCTTCATGTCTCCTCAAGGATGTCCATACCGAGTTTCGAACCTCGCGTTACAAGTTTTCTCAGTCAATGGTTCATATGACTGAAAATGATTCCATTAACCCAAAAACTGACCTTTTGCGAGACCAAGTTCAAGCGATTGTAACTTCTTCATTATTCGATATTTTTGAGAGGTTCCTTTTGAGTATGATTCTCCTTAATGTCATCCCCATTTTCTCTTCATAAATCAAGATCTGATTACGTGTAGAAGATCACCAAAATTCGAATATGTTAGAAGTCGCATCATGAACTTTGACCTAATTTTTAAGTAGTTGTCGTCTGATTTCTAAGGATTATGATTTCCTTAATTTATAATATCTTGAGACAATTATTTCTGCACATGGTCATAAGTGATGTCGCTCACGAGTTTATCTTCAAAGATCGAAAGAAAATTGCGTTTGGAAGACTTTGAAAGTTATCAAATCGTCGCAAGTCATTTGTTTGATTTCAAAATGTTCTTAATCATCATTGATCTTGAAATTTATAAAAGTTGATGATGGTTTTCAAAGCATGATTGTTTAGCAATAAAGTTCCATTTTTATCAAGCATGGCGTGTGCGTTTCATTTTGAATGAAAATTTAGTGTGGACAAGAGGCGAGGATTAAGACTGTCGTTTAGATGACCATGGCTTTGGGATTGAGTTAACCAAGTTAGAATTGGATTTTTAAACATTTATGTTGTTTAGAAGTCTGATTGGAGTACAAGGCACATTTGTTATTTGAACATTTTGTGATTTCTTGAAACCTAAGTTACCAAACCAAGATGTTTTAATCCAAAACATTCAAGTGTGAATTGCAAAGTTTAAATAAATTTAAGTTTTGAATAACAAAATTCACTACACCAAATTTATTCAAGGACTTTGTATTTATTACATTACAAATAGAAAAATTTACAAGTTTTTGTTTTGTTACAAAGAATTACAAGTTTTTGTTGTCTACAAAGAGAGAAGTTTGCATCCAAGCTTCGTTTGCATCCACGCCTCGTCCCCATGAAACAAAAAAAAGGGAAGTTAGCAAGCATGTGAAAATTCAAGAATTAACTGCTAAAACAAGTTTGAATATTCATCATTAGGGTTTGTATGTGGAATCAGATTTAAAGGTTTCTTGTTTTAATCATAGCCCATCTTCTCCTATTTTGCAAATCACAAAGTTTGGGCCTTGGTTCACAAAAGGGAAAAGAAAATTTGGAAATATTTTACTGCAAAATAGCATAAAGCCTAAGGCAGCGTCACAACAAACAAGTATATGCAGCAGGGCAAAAGGAAACAAACAAGTCAAACTGCCAAGACAACATCACAAAAGCAGCAACAATGCAAGCAAACAAAACAAAGGGAGTATAGCAGCAAGTCCAAGGCTGCAAAGCAACAACAACGCAAGAAGTATAGCAAGCATACAACAGTCCAAATAAGCCTACAATAATATGGAAGCAGAGCAACACAAATAAAAAAAAAATTGGAACAAGGCAAAATAGAAAATTAATTTTCTCATAAAACCAAACATGTCATCATTTTCCTATAATCATACAAACCCTTCAGAATTTTTCATAGAAAAATAAGCAAAATTTCTTTTTCATTGAAAGAGGAAAGGGACAGAAAAATATCACCTGGACAAGAAACAGCCTAGCATTTGCACACAAATAGTAATATGAAAATTGCACTCAAAGTGTTCAAAGTCATATTTCCAAAACTGTCCCAAAAAAACTGTCAAAAGCAACTGCAGTGTACAACAAAAAAATTGCACACAAACAGACCAAGTCGAAGCTGCATAATAAAGACAGTAAAATAGCATATCCATTTTGTTCAAAAAAATCTCAACAGCTTCTCTCCAATCTCAAATATAAAAGCCACTGTTTCACTAAATAGAGGGGATCATCACAAATTTCACAGAAAATTGCAAAGAGCAAGGATATATAAACCAGCAAACAGCAAAACCAAAAAAAAAAAGCCATTAGAAAAACCAAAAACCAAAATTTCCAATTCCTGTAAAAACACAATACCCATCTGTTCTAAAGAAGAGCATTAGCATGAACTGAACACAAACCAAACAGAACCAAAAAACTTCACCGTAAACCTTCAACATACCATTCAAACCAACCTATCAAACTAGACTGATTCAATATAATTTCCTTCACCTGCTAAACCACAAAAGTCAGAAATCACACAACAACAAACTTCCACAAACCCTTTGTCACGCTTAACTCATAACCGTAATAATAACTCAACCTTAACCAAATCACACCATTCTCTTCTATAAAATTGCAACCCTCATCAATTCATTCTCAGCCACAGCCTCGCGGAGTCAGTAACAACACAAACAAATCAAACAACAAATACAGAAAACGTAGGAAGCCGCACAATCCAATCAGAAGAAGAAACAAAAACAAGATTTGGAACATACCTTAGAAGCTGAAAAGAAGAGGTAACTCATCGTTGTTCTTACCCTATTGCGATTACAATACCATTTCAATTTGGGGTTTTAGGGTTTCGCTGGGGACGAGTTTAGCTAGAAACGAGAAAGATAATAGAGATAGAGATTGATTCCCCATTAGAACACAAAGGTATTGATCGAGAGGGAGGAAGAGATTAGCGTGAAAATTAGGAAGAGAGATTAGGGTTTTCTATTTTCCCTTTTGAAATAATGAGAGCGAGCTTTCTTGTTCTTTTCCCTTTCGTTTCATACATAAGACCGGGTTTGGGTCTGGTTTGATTTGGCCCAACCCAATTTTCAAGTTTTGATTTACATATCAATAGAAGTAAATACATAAATGAATGGTTGAGTGATGCAGCGGTTAAGGAGGTTGTCATATGAAGGTGAAGTCCCAGGTTCGAGACCCTTTGGGGACATTTTCTTGTTTTTCTTTTTCTGTTTACTTCATTACTTTTTTTGTTAAACAAAAAATAAATTATTGGGCTTCAACTAACATGTAGCCCAAAACCCAGTAGTGATTTGCTTGCCAGCATCACCCCACTCCATTTGCTTTGTTTCAAATATTTAATTTAATTTTACTTATTTCCATTAACTTAATAAATCTTGTTTTGTTAATTAATTTCTTTAATCAGTTTAGCTTAGTTCAAATTTAATTTTAAAAAAAAACTTTGTTAATAATTTTATTTTTTTAAGTTTTTATTTTGTTTATATTTCTAAATAACAAAAACCATAAAAGACAAAAAATACATTCATTTGATTTAATTATTTAGTTAATTAATAGAATAGATTTTTTCTGTTTTTATTTCCAAACTTTTTCAAACAAATACCAAGAATTTTATTTCCATACTTTTTTAATTAATTTTATTTCATAGACTGTTATAATTTTAATTAATCGTTCAAATTTGATTTGGTTGTATTGTTTGCCTATTTTGGACTTTTAATCGCATTCGACTCATCTCCATTTGTAAAAATTGTACCCTCATTCCCTAAAGCTTTGTAATAGCTTAGAATTTTAATTTCCGCAATTTATTGTTTTCCTTATACTGTATAGTAATTAGGCGTGTGTGATACGGTGGGAGAACTGACTTGAGGTTTGCGTTTGTATTCGCAAATGTTGCGGTTGAGCAAGAGTCGCCACCGACTTTTTATTTTATCCTAAGGAGAGGTTAAAAAGCACAGCAAAAACCTTTTGAGATGTTTTCTTGGGTTCGGGGAGTAGATTATAGAAAGGGAAGGTATTAGCACCCTTTCTATCCATGGTTATCCATGGGCTCTTAGTTACTTGCTTAGATCACTTGCCTTTTGTTTTCAATTGTTTTAAATGGTGCTTGAGTGTGTGGTTTTGAAAATGTTTTGAAAAGAGGCCAATGTGGTGGCAACCTTTGCAATGATCCATGTGGGGATGTATACAAAGATGTATGTCTTTTGAAAAGGTTTTCATTTGTTTTTTGAAAGGTGTTTTGAAAGTGATGTGAGGTGTGGTTTTAGAAAATAGGCAAGTGTTTGTTTTGCAAGTTTGATTCAAGTAACTAAGAGGTTATCTACTCCTAAATTTCTCAAAAGATTATTGCTATACTTTAACCCTTTTAACAAGTTTGCACCACCATTGTATTTGGTGGGCAACCTTGTGTTAGGATGTGAAAGGGACAGGCGCGGGTCATCGTTTAGACCATAATTGTAACGACGTTAAATGTCTTTGGGCAATTTCTCTAAGGGACTTGATCATTTGTTTTGTTTGTTTTGAAAAGTTTTATCGAGGGACTATGATCATTCAAACTGTTTGCTTTGCCCAAAGATGTTCAACATACAATATGGCCCATTTATTTGAAGGCAACAAGTGGAATACCCTAGGGGGGTGCAAGTGTGATTTGTGTGTCCATTTTCATGCTTGTTTATCTTGTATTAGGTCAAACTATTTTTTATCGTTTTTTCGCATTCAAACCCTAATTCTAGCATGTCATTATTTAGAAAGTAATAAAGTGCGAAATTAAAATTACTAAACTATTACACAACCAAATATGGGAAGGGGGGTACAAATGTTCAAATGGGGATATTGACAAGAATTTAAATCTAAATTATTACAACAATTGGATATTTGCATGGTAAATAAATTGCATAATTTAAATGTAAACAAAATAAATATGTGAAATGTAAAAAAGAAAGTTTTTTATGTGTATGAGAAAATATTTATGTAAAAGGAAAAAGATAATAAAAATGTATCTATTTTTTAGTATTTTGAAACTTAGGGTAAGAAACCCTAATTTTTATATAAAAAGTATTATTATCTAATTAAATTCTACTATTTGTTTATTATGTACAAAAATAAAATAAAATGAAGTATTTTGTGAAAAAAGGTATTTTTGTATCAAATATTAATAAAAATGAAGAAAATCAAGTATTTTATATTTTTATCTTAAATATATTAATAAACATGTATATATGCATATATTAAACCCTAAATGAGTATTATACAAAATAAATATTTATTTAATATTTTAATAAAATAAATAAAAGTATTTTTTGTGTGAAATATTTTCAGAGAGTAAAAATAAAAATAAAAATGTATCTACATTATTTTCTATTTATTTTAATAATAGTATATATATATATATTTGTATATAAATAAAAGAAATAAACAAAATAAATATGCCATAAATACAAAAATGATGGAAAAAATATTTTTAAAATTTTAATGGCATGAGAAAAAATAAACAAAGTCAACCCAAAAAGAAAAAGTCAAAAATGTTGAAAAATAAACAAATGGGCTCAGGGGGGTGTAAACCAAAAAATGGGGTGTGAAAAGCAACACAAATCCAAGCCCAGCCCACTTCACTCCTTCTTCAACCTCCAGCACAGGTTATTTGAAAAACGCGCGCCAATGTTCAGTCCCTTCTAACTCTTGATTCCTGGCTTTTTAGCAAAAACTCATAACACAAGAAATGTTCAGCATGAAGAGACGGTTCTAACCATATAAAGAACATGACCTATCTCTCCAAGATGAGGGAGAATTTCTCTCCCCCTCTTTTCTGACCTAATTTTTCTACCATTTTCAGAGCTCAAATTCTCTCTACTCAGGCAAAAGAAATGAGAAGTAAAGCTATGTACATGTTCAGGGCTATGAGTAGGACCTTGCTTCTTCACAAACTTAAGACTAAATATGCCTAATAAGAGAGATACGAATTCAAACTTTTACCTGTGCAGTCGAACTTCTATGTGGAGAATGAGAGACTTTCAGTGCAATGTAATGATTGGAAAAGCTTCCTTGAGGTCCAGGGATGCTTTTTCAATGCTCACTTTGTCTTGAACCTTCTTGTATCAAGCTATAGAACTTCACCTGCAAGTTAAAGATGTGAAAATGGTGGAAGTGGTTAGAGCAACTACAGATCGTGCCTTAACTTATGGATAGCTTGCATATGTTGTAAGGAAGGTAGAGGAACAGGTTTGGACAGAAATGTTTGAAGGGAATGAGAGATTGCACTCAAACGGCAGGGGCACCCCTGTTTGTGCAGTTTGAGGATGATTCTGAGATGGAGAGGGTTTGAAAGGCAAATGGCTCGAGCAAAAGCTTCAATGAGGTCTATGGAATGTGTTTGATATCTTTTGTGCTGTGTTTTTTGACTGATATGAGAGATAGCATAAGTTATGGATGTTACTTCTATGTGAAGCAAGCAAATGTCAACTTGGTTTCTAGGCCAGTACAATGCCTCAATCTATGCTGCACCTTTGAGTCTTGATCAGTGGGATATGCCTATGCTTTTTTGCTTCAAAGATCTGCATTGTACTTCATAGATTTGCAAAGTTGCCATAAAGTATCACTTTACAAGAATGGATAACATGCTTTTTCTAGTTTAGGCTTGATTTTGTGTGTATTATCCAAATGAGCAAAATAATGTTAGAACACAAAGGATATGCATTGAATTATTGAGTGAGAATGGGATTAGAGGCCTGCAATGTAGCTTAAGCATGCTGATTTCAAATTTGCCAAGTTTATGAACATGCTTTGATGAAGAACAAAAGTGAATTTTTGCCAACTTGTGAAATTCGAATCTCTCAAGTTATGAGGTTGTTTGATGAGTTCTTGGACATTTTGGAAAGCTTGTAATGTGTACTACAATCCATCTTTGAAATGCAATTTGAAATTCCAAGTGGAAGGGTATGAAAAGTGGCCTTGAAGTAGGGTAGAAAACCTTGTCAAAATAGGTCAAATTTCACTAAGTTAAAAGATGGTTTAGTGCCCTTATTCAAAAAATCATAACTTGAGATACAAGCTTCAAATGAGAAAACTTTGTGAATCAAAGTTGTAGATTTTGCAACAAGCTACAACTTTCATGTTTTGACTTTTGTTTGAATCCAAATGGATCATGGTGAAAAGATGGGGCAAAGTTGGAAAAAAATTAGGGTTTTCCATAACTTAGAAAAATTCTAAGTTATGAAAAATTCCATTTTCAAACCCTAATTTGCATTTTGTGATTTCTTGGTGAACAAGTTTCATGATTTGGCATGTTTTGATGAAAAATGAATCTTGACTCTTGATTTTGACCAAAAAGTCAAAGTTTGACTTTTCAGTATACAGTCAAAATTGATCAATTGACTGGGAAATTCAACTGTCAATCTTGTGTACTTGGGATCTTTTGAGCTTGATGAACATGTCAAGATAATTCCATGGGGTTCTTGAGTCCATATGTGAGCTTGGTTTGCCATTGGCTAGGTCAAACAGTCAAGAATTGCCTTTGTGCAGTCAAAACCCTAAAAATGACCATTTTGCCCTTTTGGTGATCTGATCAAATTTCTTGGGGAATTGTGATTCAAACTTGATCAAATGGTCCATGTGAGTTCATAATGTTGATGTGGATCAAATTTCATGAGGTTTGACTGTCAATTGGCTACAGTTGACTTTTTCCCCAATACAGCTGATTTCTAGGTCAACTGTCCAATTGACTGGGAAAAACTTGGAATCAAGACTTGAAACTTGGTATGGGTAAACTTGGGAGTCCAATATGAAGCATGAAAGTCATCTTAGGCATTTTAGGTCAAAACATCTTTAGGCAAACACAAACCCTAATTTGAGTCCACAGTGCAAGGAGGAGTCTTGAGCAGAGGAAACCCTAATTGGACCTTGATCTTTAAATGTCTTGTGATGAGAAAAATGTTGAGGAAATGGGAGGGCAAATTTTGGGGTACAACAGTTGCCCCTGTTCAATCTTCTTGGACCTGAAGAGTTAGATTGGCAAGTTTGCCTTTCGCGACTCGAGGGTAAAAGGAGATTGGACACTAGAGTGCCCGGAAATTTGCACTCGCATGCTGGAGTCTCAACAATGTGGTGTCGGGAATGGGCTTATAGATGCCATTTGGAGAGATGGTGGATAGGGGGATGGGCTTTGTAGATGCCATCTGTAAAAGTGACAGAACTTTGTCGGGAATGGGCTTACAGATGCCATTTGGAAGTGTTGATCGCATAAGAGGTTCTTTAGCGAGAACTTGTGTTGTTTAAGAAAGACAGATGTTTTCCTGGCTTGTTACAGGTGTTTGATCTTCAGTCTCCTTATGCAGATATGCCCTGGCTGGATACAGGTATCGAATCTTCAATCGGTTGCTCACAGATGTGCCCTGGCTGGATACAGGAGTCGAATCTGGAAATGTGGTCAACAGATATGCCCTGGCTGGATACAGGAATCGAATCTGGAAATGTGGTCAACAGATATGCCCTGGCTGGATACAGGAATCGAATCTGGAAATGTTGTAGTTGGTAGATGTGCCCTGGCTGGATACAGGAGTCGAATCTTCGAACTCTTCAGACGTGCCCTGGCTAGATACAGGAGTCGAATCTGGAAACTGATCACTCTCAGATGTGCCCTGGCTAGATACAGGTATCGAATCTGGAATTGTGACAGTTGAAAGTAGTCGTTTTTGAGATTGTCTTTTTCCTGAAAAGGCAAAGACGTAAGCTGTATGCAATGTCATGATGTATGATATGCATGATGTCATGATGTTCGACATTTGATGTTGCATGTGTTTCATCATGTAGGTAAGCAAGATGTATGAAAATGTGAAATGTTTATGAGTGTAATTTCATCTTAGGAAAATAAATCCTTGACGAATGACCGGGAAGCTGTTCTGCGGAAGAGATGCTTGACCGAAGCTCTGATGAGAGGCCTGCTGAGGACTTTAACAATGGATTCCGCTGAGGATAATGATGATAAACTCCGCTGGGGAACTCCAAAGATAAACTCTGCTTGGGAATACCAAAGATAGACTTCGCTGGGGATTGAAGGAACTTTTGCCGAGAACGGTCTTCCGTGGCTTTTAGCTGAGGATAACCCAGTTATAAGTCCTTGTGAGGAAATAACTCTAAATAAAACTCGGGAGAGACGTTCGTACTTCGCCGGGGATAAGCTCGCAGAATCTACTGGGGATGAGTTTTTAAGATCTGCCGGGGAATATTGTGCCTTTTCAGAATTGTCGGGGAGTCAACTCCGCTTGGGGAAAGCGCTGCTGAACCTGTTTTATTCTGCGGGGAGCTAAGATGATTTGGCCATATTTTCAGTTGAACCTACCTTGGTGCCTTGGTGGACAAAACAACTAGACCGCATTAAACAACTCCACATTGCCCCTGCCTTTGATGTCACTTGTAATTAATCTCTTTTTTCGTATGCAAACATTTATAAATCAGCAATTTAATGTCAAATGCATATATCAAAAATGAACATTGGACGTTCTTCGCAAGACAAAACAGAAAAAGAAAAACAATGGCAATTTATATGGACAAGTGAATTTGTATTGATTTAAACTTTGCCTGTGAATAGGCGTTTTTTGTACAAGAGGCTGACATCCTAGTAAGAGGACGCCGCCAAAAATCATAGAGTTTACAGTTTGAAAAAGGAAACAAAACAAGCTATGTGAACAATCCCACTGGGTTCCAACTCTGCTATCGCCTTTATGTCTTCGAACGTCTCATCGCTTTGCTGCCTGGTCGAAGATGAAGCTGATTGGTCGATGCCGTAATCTGAGCCAGATAGTTGATGCCGAACTCCGGATGCGAAGTGATCCAATGAGACATAGTGTTACGCTTTTTATCCCTAACTTTTGCCTGGACCGCCCTTTCGGGTTTTCAGTCCACCGGGATACCCTTTTTTACCCAAGCCGCCCTTTCAGGTTTTCGACTTGCCGGGTGTACAGATTTTTATTCATTTCATCCCTTATTTTTGCCCGAACCCTTTTGGTTCGCCGGGAAGCCCTTATTTTTGCCTAGGTATGTCAACCTAGCGGGTCTTTTATTTATGCGTAGTATTTTTTTACTATGTCCGCATTGGCGGGGTGAGGAAGGTCGTCACCGTCCATGGTGGTTAGGATCATGGCTCCTCCAGAGAACACACGCTTAACCACAAATGGCCCTTCGTACGTAGGGGTCCATTTGCCCCGGGGATCACTTTGAGGAAGGATGATGCGTTTGATTACCAGGTCCCCAACTTGATACTCTTGCGGTCTGACTTTCTTGTTAAATGCCCTGATCATCCGTTTTTGATACGTTTGACCATGACAGATAGCAGTGAGCCTTTTTTCGTCAATTAGATTTAGTTGATCAAGTCGAGTTTGTTTCCAATCATCTTCATTCAAGTCTGCATCCTTCATTATCCGAAGAGAGGGTATCTGAATTTCAATTGGCAAGACTGCCTCCATGCCGTAGACCAAGGAGAAAGGAGTTGCCCCGGTTGACGTCCTTGCTGAGGTGCGGTACCCATGAAGAGCGAACGGTAACATCTCGTGCCAATCTTTATAGGTCACTGTCATCTTCTGCACAATTTTCTTGATATTTTTATTGGCTGCCTCTACAGCCCCATTCATCTTCGGCCGATAGGGGGAAGAATTGTGGTGCTGTATCTTGAATTGTTCACAGAGTTCAGTGATCATTTTGTTATTGAGGTTGGTACCATTGTCCGTAATGATTCTTTCTGGGACTCCGTACCGACAAATCAGATTATGCCGGATGAATCGTGCCACGACGCTCTTGGTTACTGTGGCATAGGAAGCTGCCTCGACCCATTTCGTGAAGTAATCGATCGCCACTAAGATGAAACGATGCCCATTGGATGCCGTTGGTCGGATCTCACCGATCATATCGATGCCCCACATTGCGAAAGGCCAAGGTGCCGTCAGGACATTCAAAGGAACCGGAGGGATATGCACCTTGTCAGCATAGATCTGGCATTTATGACAAGTCCGGGAGTGTTGGTAACAATCGGCTTCCATCGTGGACCAGAAATATCCTGCCCGAAGGATTTTCTTAGCCATGGTGTGTCCACTGGAATGGGTCCCAAATGTACCTTCATGTAGTTCCATCATAATTTTCTCTGCTTCAACCTTATCCACACAACGTAACAGAGTTGAATCATGATTCCGTTTGTAGAGAATGCCGTTGCTGAGGAAGAATTTTGCAGCAAACCTCCTCATGAACTTCTTATCATTGGCAGATGCACCTTCAGGGTATTCCTGGGCTTCCAAGTACCTCTTCACCTCGTGATACCAGGGTTTTTCAGTTACCTTCTCAGCCTCGAGCTCGCAGCAGTATGCCGGTTCATCCAACTTCCAGATTGTGATTTGGGGAGCCTCATTGTCCCATTTAACTTTGAACATCGAAGACATCGTGGCTAGTGCGTCTGCTAGCTGATTCTCCTCTCTAGGGAAGTGCTCAAAAGTTATCTCTTCAAAGTGAGGGAGCAAGGTCGACACATACTCCTTGTAAGGAATGAGATTCGGGTGTTTCGTATCCCACTCGCCTTTGATCTGATTGATCACGAGAGCGGAATCTCCGAAGACACTTAGAAACTTGATCCTCAGGTCGATTGCAGCTTGTAAACCCATGATACATGCCTCATATTCTGCCATGTTGTTGGTGCAGCTGAAACATAATCGGGCGGTGAGTGGAGTATGAGTCCCCTTGGGAGATATGATTACAGCGCCGACGCCGTTACCCAAAGCATTGGAGGCTCCATCAAAATGCATAGACCATCGGGATCCTTCCTCAGGTCCTTCATCCGGTCCAGGTACTTCACAGTCAGTTACCACCATGATGTCTTCGTCCGGAAAATCAAAGTTCAATGATTGATAATCGTCCACAGGTTGGTGTGCCAAATGATCAGCCAGTACACTCCCCTTAATTGCTTTCTGAGTTGTATACTGGATATCATATTCTGTTAAGATCATTTGCCATCTCGCTATTCTCCCAGACAAAGCGGGCTTTTCAAATATGTACTTGATGGGATCCATCTTTGAAATCAATAAAGTAGTGTGAGTCAGCATATACTGTCTCAGCCGGCGAGCAGCCCATACAAGAGCGCAACAAGTTTTCTCAAGCAGTGAGTAACGAGACTCACAGTCGGTAAACTTTTTGCTCAAGTAATAAATAGCGTGCTCTTTTCGGCCAGACTCGTCATGCTGCCCCAGCACACACCCCATTGAATTATCAAGCACTGTCAAGTATAGTATCAGAGGTCTTCCTTCCACTGGTGGCATAAGAATGGGTGGCTCTTGGAGGTATTCCTTTATTCTTTCAAAGGCGGCCTGACATTCATCATTCCAGCGTACCACTTGATCTTTCTTCAGTAATTTGAAGATTGGCTCACAAGTAGCAGTCAGATGTGAGATGAATCGGGCAATGTAATTCAATCGTCCTAGGAAACCTCTGACTTCTTTCTCTGTTTTTGGGGTCGGCATCTCTTGAATAGCTTTAACCTTGGCAGGGTCCACCTGGATACCTTTATCACTTACAATGAAACCTAGCAATTTTCCGGACCTCACCCCGAAGGTGCATTTGTTGGGATTCAATCTCAGCTTGTACAACTTGAGTCGGTCAAACAACTTCCTCAGGTGATCAAGGTGCTCCTCCTCAGTTTGAGACCTTGCGATCATGTCATCAACGTATACTTCAATCTCATGATGGATCATATCATGAAATAAAGCAACCATGGCACGCTGATAGGTTGCCCCATCATTTTTCAATCCGAATGGCATGACCTTATAACAGAAGGTCCCCCACTGAGTTACAAATGTAGTCTTCTCCATATCTTCAGGAGCCATCTTGATCTGATTATACCCTGAGAAGTCATCCATGAAGGAGAACACCTTGTGTTGAGCTGTATTATCAACAAGGACATCGATGTGAGGTAGGGGGAAGTCATCCTTGGGGCTGGCCCTGTTCAGATCCCTGTAGTCGACACACATTCTGACCTTACCGTCCTTCTTCGGCACTGGCACAACATTGGCAACCCACTGAGGGTAAGAAGTTACTGCAAGGAAACCTGCATCAAACTGTTTCATCACCTCAGCTTTAATCTTCTCAGACATCTCTGGACGCATTCGTCGAACTTTTTGCTTTACTGGAGGGCAATCTTCCTTGGTTGGCAAATGGTGAACTACAATGTCGGCATCCAAACCAGGCATATCTTCATAGGACCAGGCAAAGATCTCCATGTAGTCTTGTAGCATCTGGATCAATCGTTGCTTCACGCTGAGCTCTAGATTGGCACCAATTTTGACCTCTTTCCTATCTGTCTCAGTACCCAGGTTAATTGTCTCCACAGGCTCTTCATGTGGTTGAATAACCCTCTCTTCCTGTAGTAGCAGTCTTGCGAGTTCACCAGGCACTTCGCAATCATCTTCACCTTCGTCTTCGGCTAAGTTGATCGGATTTTCGAAGTCATAACTGGCGGTAGCAGAGCTGTTGCCAGTGAGATCCAGAGTGGATTGAAACCTGTATAAGTGAGTGTGTGTAAATATAGCTGTTTTGCAATATATATAACACAGAAAGAAAAGGAGCACAAGATTTGAAATGCAACAAACGTCCAATGTTTTGATTGATGATATATGAAAATGTCATACAAAAAGCCCTCACAAATGGAGCTACGATGCCCCGGGCAGGACACCGAGCCAACAGAGTTTTAACATATTGTTTGTTACAAATTTGGAAATCAAAAGAAATCAATTACTGCGTGACAAATGTGATAGGGGTAAAATCCTTTGCTGTCCAGTTGCTTGGTCCGTCGCTAGCAGTCGGGTAGATCCAATTATCAAACTCAACTTCCTCTACATCCTCCTCGATAGCGTTCACTCTTGAGCTGGAAATAAACACCGGAGCCTTTCCAATTTTCTCTTTGCGGATTGCCTTCTGAGCCTCTGTAGTAAAGCCTAGCCCGAACTTGTCGTTCTTCTGAGTGAAGTCAGGAAGCTGACCCCAGTGTGCACCATTGCCTTTCTGAACCACAGCCCGGGCATCCCTTAGGGAAACCATCTTCAAGGAATCATTCTCTTCGGCCATTGTCTCCGCAGCTGCTGAAATTGGATGTACCTCCTCGAAATGTTGGAAGGGAGTTTCAATAAATTCTCCGTCCATCTCGATGTACCTGAAGGAATTCAAATGGCTCACCATATACTCCTCTTCTCCTTGCACAGTGACAATTTTCCCCCTGACGGGATACTTCAGCTTTTGGTGTAAGGTGGAGGTCACTGCCCCAGCTTTGTGGATCCAAGGTCTACCCAACAGACAGGAGTACGATGGACGTATATCCATCACGTAAAAGGTAGAGTCAAACACTTGAGAGCCCACACGAATAGGGATGTTAACCTCTCCATGAACCATCCTCTTGGAGCCGTCAAAGGCTCTGACGATGATATTGCTGGGTTTCAACTCCAGGCCTTCATAATCCAGACGATCCAAAGCCTTTTTCGGAAGAACATTCAAAGAAGAACCAGTGTCCACCAATACATGTGCCAGAGTAGTGCCCCTGCATTCAATAGAGACATGCAGGGCATCATTGTGGTTTCTCCCTTTTGCGGTTAGGTCAGCATCTGAAAAGCCCAAGCCGTTGTCCGCCGTCAAATTTGCTATGCAGTCAGTGAACTGAACTGCAGACGTCTCCTGCGGCACATGGGCCGTCTTGAGAAATGAGATCAAGGCTTTTGCATGGGCCTCGGAACATAGTAATAAGGAAAGCAGGGAGATCTTGGAGGGTGTATGCCCTAACTGTTCGACAACATTAAAATCACTTTTCTTTATTATTTTCAGAATCTCCTCCATTTCTTGTCGGGAGGCCTCAGCATTCACGGGTATTGGTGCCTCCATCTGGGCAGGCTCTTCTTCAATCCCTTTGCCCCGAGCATTTGAGGACTCGGCAGCAGGGGACACAATTTGATCAGCAACAGGACTTGGTAAACTTGCAGGTTTTATGAGGAGGGGTTTTCGAATAGCGGGCGGCGCAATGTCGGGCGAGAAGAGCCTGCCACTGCGGGTGACTTTAGCCGGACCGGTGATATCGCAGATACTGGCACTAGCATCAAATTCTTTCTTGATTCCATTTACATATACGTCTGCCCCATAATGCCAGGGGACAGCTTTATCAGACACGTAGGAGAGGGGTCCTGGAACAGTAATGATCACAGGCGCAACTGTCAAGATTTGAATAGGCTTCTTTGGGGGAGCCTTGGTTGGATTTTTGAAGATGGTAATCACGGAAACTTCTTTCATTGGAACCAAATGAACAACAGTCTTTTTGAATAGAATCTCCTTGCTGTCCATTAGGCCTTGGATGCCTAACCTTAGCAAAGGACAATCGGATAGGGAAATAGCACAGAATGGGCAACCTTCGCCGCAACCCGGAAATAAACCGGCCCGCAGTAGGTTCTTCTTAACAGTCTTCAAAGGGGTAACAACTTCATCTATCGAAACAGCATACACTTCTTCCTCAATGGCACTTACCCTATGCTGGGGCATAGGAGCCGTTACAACATTCGGTCTTTCCGGCGCTTCAAACTGAATTTCTTTCGCGTCAATTAGATCTTGCACTTTGTTTCTCAAGGCCCAACAATCATCAGTAGTGTGCCCGGGACTATCAGAATGATAAGCACACCGGACATTCGGGTTGTATTTAGGGGACGCAGTGTTGACGACCTTAGGAGCTTCTTTGAGGGTCACCAGGTTGGTGGATAACAGTTGGGGTAAAATTTGAGATAATGTCATACTCAATCGGGTATACTGCCTCTTGGGCCTTTCACTTCTTTGCTGATTGTACTGCTGAGGAGCAGCAACAGGTTTAGAGATGACCAAAGCATTAACGGCTTGGCGACCTTCGGGCTTGACTTGTCTTCTAGGGCCATAGACGGCACTTGCTTCTTTCTTAAACGGCCTCTTCTCAGCACTTGTAGAGGCAGCTTTCTGTATCTTGCCTGACCTGATACCAGCCTCAATTCTTTTTCCTGTTAATATCAGATCTGTGAACCCAGCGGAGGAGTTTCCAACCAAATGATTGAAAAACGGACCAGACAACGTTCCCAGAAACATATCAACCAGCTCTCGATCAGTTAATGGAGGCTGCACCCTGCCAGCCAAATCTCTCCATTTTTGAGCGTACTCTTTGAATCCTTCACCCGTCCCTAGAGACATACCCTGAAGTTGGGTACGCGTAGGAGCGAGATCAGAATTATATTGGTATTGTCTGTAGAAAGCAGTCGCCAAATCCTCCCAGTGCCGGATGCTAGCTCCGTCTAATTGGTAGAACCATTCAAGTTGTGACCCTGAGAGGCTGTCTTGGAAGAAGTGAATCCAGAGGTTTTTATCCGCCGTGTAAGGTTGGATTTTCCTTACATACGACCTCAGATGCAGCTTTGGGCAGGAGACCCCATCATACTTGGCGAAGGCAGGCGCCTTAAACTTGTGTGGAATTACTACTCCAGAAGATAATCCCAAATCCCCGAAATCCAGTCCCGGCACGTTCTGAATTTCCATAGCGCTCAAGCGGTCCTCCAATTGTTTGTATCTGTCGGCAGCAGGTGGGTATTGTTCCTCGTTATAATCCGTCTCGTTGTCGGAGACTGCGGGACTAGGTGCTTCTCCCCCTTGGGGACTGTTTTTCTCTGCAGAAGAAGTGGTCGGATCAGCTTCATTGTGGAGTGTGTTCCCAAATCTGCGTCCGGTATTGAACATCGCCGTTCTCTTTTTCTTCTTCTTCTTCAGGAGTAGAGTCTTCAACTCTTGCTGACCCTGGGCTAGGCTTAGGACCATCTCTTGAAACTGTGCACTTTGGGCCTGAAGGGCCTTGATTGCTTGTTCACTGGATGACTCCGAATTCATGATGACTGTGCACATAAACAGCGAAGAAAATTAAGCAACCTGTGAAATAGGGTACCTGCTATGCATATGGTGTAATGGAATGCGTATGTTTTATGTTTTCAAAGGCAAATAAGATTCAACTTTGTAGACAAAAAGGGAAACACACTTCATTAGATTAAAATTTTTCAATTGTTCAACAATTTGCCCTTAGGCATTACAGGAATGAAAAATACGGAAAAGGAAATAAAACTACAAAAGGGAATAATCAAAGCTCATCAATGCTCCCATGGCCTCCTCCTCTCAGTGCTGATGTAGTTGTTCAGGACACGTTCTTCCTCCAATTGCTTAGTCAGCCTTTGGACCTTCCTTTCCTGCTCGTTGAACTTCTCCCGATAGAAATCCCGTTCTTCCTTTAGCTGTGCCCAAGATCTCTTCATGGTGTCAAAATCAGTAGGTATCTGAGGAGGGAGGACAGTTGGAGGAACCCCATCTTCATCGGGAGATTCAAGGATGATTGGTCTGACAGCTTCGTACGGCATACCTAACTTCTGAGCACGGATGCGGACCCATTTGCAATAGGGCTCCAATGGTAAAGAAGTCTTTGGTCCTAACTCATGTGGGTCAGCTTTGTGGATTCTGTCCCAAGCTCTAATGAATCCCTGGCGTAGTTTGTCACTACCTGCCTGAAACTCAAAATGGAAGTGAGGAACCAGCATTTCATGGGGCCCATCTCCTCTGGCTCTTCCAAACTGACGGAGAGCTAAACATGGATTGTAAGAGATTCCTCCTTGGATACCGATCAACGGGACATTAGGGTATTCTCCGCAACGGTCGATAACAGCTACCTCGTCCAAACCTCTGAGAGTCCAAGTGATATCCTTATCTGTGAGAGACATTAACCTCCGAGCCCAACCTTTTCCTTCTTCATTCTTCAGCACGGACTTAGGAAGGTGCGAAATAAACCACCTTACCAGCAAAGGAGCACAACACCATGGAGTTCCCCGTTTTCGAGCAGTACGAGCATGGAGTTGTTGTAGAATGTCACCCAAGAGAGTGGGTACCGGATTTCGAGACATGAAGATTCTTATGACATGGATACTGATGAAGGTGTCAGGGTTGGGAAACAACACCAGACCATAGATCAAGAGAGCCAGAACATCTTCATATGCTTTGAAGTCCAAGTCATTCCAGAAATCATTAGCCTTGCCAACCAGAAATTTGACCAAAAAGCCCTTGATCCCATTTCTAGTTTCCCAGTTGGACAATACCTCTTCTTTGGTCAAGGGGAGAATTGCAGCAATTTCTTCAGGCCTAGGAGTCTTTTCCAAACCAGTGAAAGGAGTTTGTTCCAAGACAGGAATCCCAAGCAAGTAAGAGAACTCTTCCAGGGTAGGAACCAGCTGGAAGTCTTGAAAGGTGAAACAATGATGCAGGGGGTCATAAAACTGGGTCAGGACACTTATCAGTTGTTGGTCCCATTTTGCAGTGATCAAGCCAAGGAGGGAACCATGTTTGTTGATGAAGGAGGTAGTGTTTGGAATTCTGTCAACCAACTCTTTAAGCAAATCAGGTGGGTGAACAAAATTGAGCCGGATAGTGTTTCTACGCACGGGCATCATGATGTCCTACAAAACAGAGCAAAGATGAAACCTTTTTGTCTTTGAAATGGGTTAGCTTTTTATGCATGCAATGGTATGATGGCATGATGCTATGATGAAGCATATCACAAGTATTCACATAGGCAAATAAAGCACACAAGTCACACAAGACACCCTTAGGTTTCAGGCCAGCATGAGTTTCAGGTATTACCCTCTTTTGGTTTTGTTGGTTAAAACCTGTCCTATCAAAAGTAACCGGGTTCTAGCGGATCTCAAATCATTGGCTACCCTCAATCGGTCATAACTCCAGCATCGCAATCTTTTCTCGCGGCCAGAACCATCTCGAGAGTTTAGCCTCAATGAGTGTAGCATACTGCTACTGTCCTAATAGCCAAGTTGGTCAATTTAGGGTTCTAAGGTTGGTTGGTGTTTAATGACTCCTTAGAAGACCTATATTCTCCCCGTTACAACACAAGGGATATAGGTACAGACTAAGATGCCACACCAACGTAGCCACTGCTTCACCCATGTCGGTCTACGCCGGACAGGTCCCTAACAGATTATGCTACCTAAAAAGGTTTTTTCCCAGATCCGGGTTAGGATCTATGAACTCCGATGCAAAGCCCACAAATATAAAAGCAAACAAAGCAAGCAATTGAAAACAAAAGTGATCTAATCCCTAAGGTTACTCCACTTTTAAAAGTTTTCCCCAGCAGAGTCGCCAGTTCTGTGATACGGTGGGAGAACTGACTTGAGGTTTGCGTTTGTATTCGCAAATGTTGCGGTTGAGCAAGAGTCGCCACCGACTTTTTATTTTATCCTAAGGAGAGGTTAAAAAGCACAGCAAAAACCTTTTGAGATGTTTTCTTGGGTTCGGGGAGTAGATTATAGAAAGGGAAGGTATTAGCACCCTTTCTATCCATGGTTATCCATGGGCTCTTAGTTACTTGCTTAGATCACTTGCCTTTTGTTTTCAATTGTTTTAAATGGTGCTTGAGTGTGTGGTTTTGAAAATGTTTTGAAAAGAGGCCAATGTGGTGGCAACCTTTGCAATGATCCATGTGGGGATGTATACAAAGATGTATGTCTTTTGAAAAGGTTTTCATTTGTTTTTTGAAAGGTGTTTTGAAAGTGATGTGAGGTGTGGTTTTAGAAAATAGGCAAGTGTTTGTTTTGCAAGTTTGATTCAAGTAACTAAGAGGTTATCTACTCCTAAATTTCTCAAAAGATTATTGCTATACTTTAACCCTTTTAACAAGTTTGCACCACCATTGTATTTGGTGGGCAACCTTGTGTTAGGATGTGAAAGGGACAGGCGCGGGTCATCGTTTAGACCATAATTGTAACGACGTTAAATGTCTTTGGGCAATTTCTCTAAGGGACTTGATCATTTGTTTTGTTTGTTTTGAAAAGTTTTATCGAGGGACTATGATCATTCAAACTGTTTGCTTTGCCCAAAGATGTTCAACATACAATATGGCCCATTTATTTGAAGGCAACAAGTGGAATACCCTAGGGGGGTGCAAGTGTGATTTGTGTGTCCATTTTCATGCTTGTTTATCTTGTATTAGGTCAAACTATTTTTTATCGTTTTTTCGCATTCAAACCCTAATTCTAGCATGTCATTATTTAGAAAGTAATAAAGTGCGAAATTAAAATTACTAAACTATTACACAACCAAATATGGGAAGGGGGGTACAAATGTTCAAATGGGGATATTGACAAGAATTTAAATCTAAATTATTACAACAATTGGATATTTGCATGGTAAATAAATTGCATAATTTAAATGTAAACAAAATAAATATGTGAAATGTAAAAAAGAAAGTTTTTTATGTGTATGAGAAAATATTTATGTAAAAGGAAAAAGATAATAAAAATGTATCTATTTTTTAGTATTTTGAAACTTAGGGTAAGAAACCCTAATTTTTATATAAAAAGTATTATTATCTAATTAAATTCTACTATTTGTTTATTATGTACAAAAATAAAATAAAATGAAGTATTTTGTGAAAAAAGGTATTTTTGTATCAAATATTAATAAAAATGAAGAAAATCAAGTATTTTATATTTTTATCTTAAATATATTAATAAACATGTATATATGCATATATTAAACCCTAAATGAGTATTATACAAAATAAATATTTATTTAATATTTTAATAAAATAAATAAAAGTATTTTTTGTGTGAAATATTTTCAGAGAGTAAAAATAAAAATAAAAATGTATCTACATTATTTTCTATTTATTTTAATAATAGTATATATATATATATATTTGTATATAAATAAAAGAAATAAACAAAATAAATATGCCATAAATACAAAAATGATGGAAAAAATATTTTTAAAATTTTAATGGCATGAGAAAAAATAAACAAAGTCAACCCAAAAAGAAAAAGTCAAAAATGTTGAAAAATAAACAAATGGGCTCAGGGGGGTGTAAACCAAAAAATGGGGTGTGAAAAGCAACACAAATCCAAGCCCAGCCCACTTCACTCCTTCTTCAACCTCCAGCACAGGTTATTTGAAAAACGCGCGCCAATGTTCAGTCCCTTCTAACTCTTGATTCCTGGCTTTTTAGCAAAAACTCATAACACAAGAAATGTTCAGCATGAAGAGACGGTTCTAACCATATAAAGAACATGACCTATCTCTCCAAGATGAGGGAGAATTTCTCTCCCCCTCTTTTCTGACCTAATTTTTCTACCATTTTCAGAGCTCAAATTCTCTCTACTCAGGCAAAAGAAATGAGAAGTAAAGCTATGTACATGTTCAGGGCTATGAGTAGGACCTTGCTTCTTCACAAACTTAAGACTAAATATGCCTAATAAGAGAGATACGAATTCAAACTTTTACCTGTGCAGTCGAACTTCTATGTGGAGAATGAGAGACTTTCAGTGCAATGTAATGATTGGAAAAGCTTCCTTGAGGTCCAGGGATGCTTTTTCAATGCTCACTTTGTCTTGAACCTTCTTGTATCAAGCTATAGAACTTCACCTGCAAGTTAAAGATGTGAAAATGGTGGAAGTGGTTAGAGCAACTACAGATCGTGCCTTAACTTATGGATAGCTTGCATATGTTGTAAGGAAGGTAGAGGAACAGGTTTGGACAGAAATGTTTGAAGGGAATGAGAGATTGCACTCAAACGGCAGGGGCACCCCTGTTTGTGCAGTTTGAGGATGATTCTGAGATGGAGAGGGTTTGAAAGGCAAATGGCTCGAGCAAAAGCTTCAATGAGGTCTATGGAATGTGTTTGATATCTTTTGTGCTGTGTTTTTTGACTGATATGAGAGATAGCATAAGTTATGGATGTTACTTCTATGTGAAGCAAGCAAATGTCAACTTGGTTTCTAGGCCAGTACAATGCCTCAATCTATGCTGCACCTTTGAGTCTTGATCAGTGGGATATGCCTATGCTTTTTTGCTTCAAAGATCTGCATTGTACTTCATAGATTTGCAAAGTTGCCATAAAGTATCACTTTACAAGAATGGATAACATGCTTTTTCTAGTTTAGGCTTGATTTTGTGTGTATTATCCAAATGAGCAAAATAATGTTAGAACACAAAGGATATGCATTGAATTATTGAGTGAGAATGGGATTAGAGGCCTGCAATGTAGCTTAAGCATGCTGATTTCAAATTTGCCAAGTTTATGAACATGCTTTGATGAAGAACAAAAGTGAATTTTTGCCAACTTGTGAAATTCGAATCTCTCAAGTTATGAGGTTGTTTGATGAGTTCTTGGACATTTTGGAAAGCTTGTAATGTGTACTACAATCCATCTTTGAAATGCAATTTGAAATTCCAAGTGGAAGGGTATGAAAAGTGGCCTTGAAGTAGGGTAGAAAACCTTGTCAAAATAGGTCAAATTTCACTAAGTTAAAAGATGGTTTAGTGCCCTTATTCAAAAAATCATAACTTGAGATACAAGCTTCAAATGAGAAAACTTTGTGAATCAAAGTTGTAGATTTTGCAACAAGCTACAACTTTCATGTTTTGACTTTTGTTTGAATCCAAATGGATCATGGTGAAAAGATGGGGCAAAGTTGGAAAAAAATTAGGGTTTTCCATAACTTAGAAAAATTCTAAGTTATGAAAAATTCCATTTTCAAACCCTAATTTGCATTTTGTGATTTCTTGGTGAACAAGTTTCATGATTTGGCATGTTTTGATGAAAAATGAATCTTGACTCTTGATTTTGACCAAAAAGTCAAAGTTTGACTTTTCAGTATACAGTCAAAATTGATCAATTGACTGGGAAATTCAACTGTCAATCTTGTGTACTTGGGATCTTTTGAGCTTGATGAACATGTCAAGATAATTCCATGGGGTTCTTGAGTCCATATGTGAGCTTGGTTTGCCATTGGCTAGGTCAAACAGTCAAGAATTGCCTTTGTGCAGTCAAAACCCTAAAAATGACCATTTTGCCCTTTTGGTGATCTGATCAAATTTCTTGGGGAATTGTGATTCAAACTTGATCAAATGGTCCATGTGAGTTCATAATGTTGATGTGGATCAAATTTCATGAGGTTTGACTGTCAATTGGCCACAGTTGACTTTTTCCCCAATACAGCTGATTTCTAGGTCAACTGTCCAATTGACTGGGAAAAACTTGGAATCAAGACTTGAAACTTGGTATGGGTAAACTTGGGAGTCCAATATGAAGCATGAAAGTCATCTTAGGCATTTTAGGTCAAAACATCTTTAGGCAAACACAAACCCTAATTTGAGTCCACAGTGCAAGGAGGAGTCTTGAGCAGAGGAAACCCTAATTGGACCTTGATCTTTAAATGTCTTGTGATGAGAAAAATGTTGAGGAAATGGGAGGGCAAATTTTGGGGTACAACAGCGTGCATGGCAAGATTCAAAATCAATCGCTAGATAACCCTAATCAAAGACAAAAAATAACTTGAATCAAACACACTTTTTCACACGCCACCTCTAGGGTAACATCGCTCGTTGCCTCGGAAATACAGTCATGTCCCTCGAATATGGGACGCTTTAGCAAAGACCCTTCGATAAAAAAGATCGCAGTCCCTCGATGTTGCCTTCGATAAAATGATCTAGTCCCTTACGAAAATTTCTAAAGTGTCTCACAAGTTGCCTTCTATGACTGTACAAATGTCCCGCGCCTGTCCCTTCACATCCAACGATGGGGCTTCTTACCAAATCAATGGTAAGATAGCAACATCTAAAGGAGGGAAAGAATATTTAAGACCTTTTGAGTATGTAGATTCGCTCTTAAATTGCTCGCTTGCTCACAATCAAACATTTTACACTTTCACATTAAAACCTTTTCCAAAAGAAAAAAACTTTTTGTATACGTTCTTATAGAGACGAGAACCATTACAAAAACATGTTTTCAAAATCACCTTTAAAAAACACAATACACAAACACCTCTTTGAACTACTTTCTGAAACAACACTTTGTATGCGTTCTTATAGAGACGAGAAACATTGCAAAGACATTTTCAAAATACTTTCAAAAATCGCACCACAAGAACATTCAAACAAAAGCAAGTGATCTAGCGAGTAACTAAGAGCCCATGGAAAATCATGGATGAAAAGGGTGCTAGCACCTTCCCTTTTCATAATCTATCCCCCGAACCCGAGAAGTAATCTCGAAAGGTCTTTCCTGTGCTTTTTTATATTTCCTTTTGGATAAAAGAAAAGTCAGTGGTGACTCTTGCTATCCGCACAATTGTGATCAAACACAAACCTTCAAGTCAGTTCTCCCACCGTATCACACTAAGCATATAGAAATAAAACATCATTTTATTAGGGATTATATTCAGAAAGGAATTCTCACCTTAAAATTTATTGACACGGACCATTAATGAGCTGATGTGTTTATAAAACCCCTTTCTGAAGATAGATTCAATTTCATTTTGAAACATCTCAACATGAAATTGTGTCCAGAATAAAATGTTTTATTTGCATATTCTAACCCTCATAATTTTATTGTTTTTTGTGAACATCTGATTAACTTGTCTTCAGAAGTTAGGAGTACAATTGCCTCAGAATCTATCTATGAAGATCTGAACTTTTCATTTCAAGGATAGAGGTGTGCAGTTCACACCATTAAACATCTGTCATCCTCTCACAAGCTACCTTCTGAGGCTGAACATGCGTTCAAATTCTGAAGGGTGCAAGGCTCTGATTGGATGCATTGAGACACTTGTCATTGGTAACTGTTCAATATCTCACGAAATCCCCTAATTTCAGGTTCATTAATTCAGTATAATCATTACTTATTTTCTCTTTCTTACTGATTACATTTTCAAAAGTGTTTATAAAACTCAATTTACTATTTCATTCATTCACGTTTTACCACATTCAATATTCTCTCTTGCTCTAGTTTTTCAAAAACCCTTTCTATCAGTTTTCTTCAAAGAATCCGTGTGAACAATGTCATCCTCATCAAGCCTCAAGAATGTCAATAGTGCTCATGGTTCTTCATCAATAGAACAGTATGAGGATCCCATCAGAACTCTCCTCACTCCGGTCGACAACCTTGAAGTTCTCTGTGAATTGATCATCGACTTTGAAAGTTTACAAGAAAACGAGTTTGATCTATATGAAGATGTAACTGCACAGGGATGGAACAGATACTTTGATCATCTGTTGGGTCCAACTTTTCCCATTCTTGTTAAAGAGTTTTGGATTCATGCTACTTCATCCAACCACCAAGTCACGTCATATGTTATGGGGAAGAAGATAGTGATTACAGAAGATTTGATTGGGAAACTCATTTGATATAATGGCGACGGAGTCAGATGCGTTGATATGGCTGATAAGTGTTCTGACCTAAAATACATTGATAGGGTCATTTTCACTTCTGGAAAGCCATCCAGCAAGATCAGAGACTTGAAAGATTATTACAGAATCTGGGCTAGGATCATTCTGGGATGTATCAATCACAGGAAGCCTACAAGCTCCCCTAATTACATCAATATTGATCAGCAGTTTCTGTTATACTTCATTGCAAAGAAGACCAAAATAAATCTTCCACATTTATTTTTCAACCATCTGAGAACAAGTGCGAATGAGACAAGAGAAGAAGAAAGAACTAAGAGGGATTGGATTCCTCTGGGAAGATTGATTTCAGATATTTTAACGGAAAACAGGTTGATAGAACATCTGACAGAGGCTCAAGAGATCAGCACTCTGGAAGCAACTGCTGGGAAACCACTGAATGCCAAGAATATGAAGAAAATGAAGATTATTGAAAGCATTAAGAAGGAACCAACAATTGATTCTCAAGAATTCATCACTTCTAGGAGAATTCCTCTGAAGGATTTTCCACTATTCTCTGAGATAGATGCTTCTCCAGAGATTGTAGTCAGATACCTTGAAGCTTGCAAGGAAGATGGGACTATTCCAGAAATCAACATCCGTGACCTGCACAAGCCAGCTCCAGAGGTTGTGCTAAAGAAATCCAGAAAGAGGAAGGCAACAGGAGAAGGATCCTCTCAGAGGACACCCAAAGTTGCGAAAAAGAAAGGTAACACATCTTTTATTTCTGTTGTAGAATCAATAACTGTTCCAACATCTGAAATCATTCCCCCTGAACCAACAGAAAATCCTTCACCATAAACATTTGAGGATTTTTACATAGAGTTTGACCCATCTGTAACTCTTGGAAATTTCTTAAATGAACCTCACTCCCCCAATCCAAATCCAGAACAAAATCAGCCAGAACTTGCAAGAGTTCTCTCTGACATTGAACTGTTTGATCAAGACTTTCACTCACCAATCCCAGAAAATCCACACCCACACTCTCCTCAACAAGGACATCAAAACCTCAACTCAACCCAACTATAAAATGAAAACCCTCTCTCTCCTCAATCTGAAAATCCAAATTCTGAAACACCTGAACCAGAAATTCAATAGGCTACCGCAAACCAATCAGAAGACTCCCTTTCAGACTCTGATACCACTACCCTAATTCCTGGAATAACAGAACCTCTTATGGTTTGTTTACCTCTCTCCATTGATGATATTCCAGAAATACCTTCACCATATGATTCCACACAACCAAACACTCCCCACTCACCAATCCTGATTTCTGACTCTTCTACTCCCTCACCAATTAACCGTCCAGCTGATCATCTCAAAACTGTCACTGATCTAGAAGCGCTGGACCATCTAGCTTCCACCTCAAATAAAATTGCCATTCCCAAACCCAAACCAACCTTAACCAAATCAGATGTTGGTAAGAACTTGTTGATTTTTGAAACCGAAATACAGGAACGGGTTACTTCTTTGAAGCAAGCAAGTCAAGAGAACTCTAATCCTGCTGCTTCTGATTCTCTGTGGGATAGATTCAGAAAATGGTTCAACTCTGAATCCCAAAAGCTGAAAGAATTAAGCTATGAGATGGCTTAGCAGAACTTCAGTGATCAGCTGAAAGCCTTCAAAGATCAAGTTCTAAGTCATTGGGAAAAGAAAGAAATTCTTCTGCTGGAAAATGCTCCTGGAAAGAGCACCAACCTTCAGAAGCCACTGAACCAGATTCTGATAGTCACCCTCTGACTACTGCTCCAGAAAAGGAAATTACAACAGAAGAAGTTGTTCAATCAGAAGAGGCTGCAGAGTGTTCTGAACAACAAGAAACCCTTGAAGATACACCAGCTCCGTCTCTAGTCATGCAAACTTTGGAAGAGTTGAAGAAGGAGAATGCCTTAATCCACGCCAGGCTGGATAAGCAAGAAGACACAAACAAAGAGATCAGGGATATATTGGACAAACAAGAAGATACAACAAAAGAAATCAAAGACATTCTGGGAAAGAAGGAAGAATCAAGCACTCAGATTAAGAGCTTGCTAGAAGCGTTGTTCACACGACTTCCCCCTCCTTCTTAGATTTTATTTAACTTATATTTTGTATTCTTCATCTTATCCTCTTTGTTTCTGAACTATGTCATTGCATTCCATTTTCAATTCAAATCATCTTTTTGACTCTGATTATATTACTTTTTGATACTTGACAAAAAGGGGGAGAACGTAAGATATTTTCAATAACAGTATACCGGGAGAAAGTCTCAAACATTATGAATATCTTAACTAAGAAAAGAGCCAGAAGCAGGACCCCATAATCCAAAAAGGCCAGCTTCAGACTCCTCAAAAAGACAAGAGGGAGAAATTAATGCCTTAGCCTTACAACCAAGGGCACCACAACTGCTAATGATCCCACAAGGACAGCAACAAGGCGGAAGGCCGCAAAGAAATTTTGATCCACTTCCGATGCCACCAAGTCAGTTTACAACACCTGGTCAAGGAATCCTTAGTGGAACTCAAGCCTTTGGCTCCCCCAGTTGGGCCGCTCCCACGAAAGTACAATGCCAACACCAGATGTGAGTATCATGCTAATTATCCTGGACATACCATAGAGCAATGTTGGCCATTCAAGCATAAGTTCCAAGATTTGTTAGAATCTCAAGACATCACATTCGAGAAACCTAACATCACATCAAATCCTATGCCTTCACATGATGGGACGATAATAAATGCAATTGAAGTAGTCACTAACTTTGGGGCAACCAGACAAGTAAAAACCCAATCAACTTGTTGAAGAAACATCTGTTGGAATTTGGGTTCCTGTTGGAGCATAATAAAGCCTTCGAAAGAATGCTACAAAAGCTAGTGGACCAGGGGATAGTCCAATTCGGACCATGCCCTGAAGAAAAATATGTAGCTACCCTGAAGGGTAAATCATGGTTTCCTCCAATCCAAGATACCTTTGTCAATAAGGGAATAGAGCGTGGCGGGCATGTGGTGATGATATCCAGCAAAGTCAGCACCAAAAAGGCAACTAACTTCATCCGAGAATGCGCCCTAGGAGAAGAACTCAAAAGATGGATTTCCGTGGAGATTCCTGAGATATTTTTCTTTCCTAAGTAATTTTTCTTGTTTTTGAAAGAACCTATGTCAAGCCCGAGGCATAGGGGTTGCTTGTAAGGGTCCCCTTTTTGTTTCAGACAATATTTACAATTAATAAAAGTGATATTTTATTTTCAATTAAGATCCATGTATTTCTCTTGCATTTATCTCTTAAATTTCAAAATGGAAATACTTTCTTTGCATATGCATTTTCAAAAGTTCATATACTAAAATTTGCACCAAAACATGATAACGGTGCAAATCCATGCCCAAAACCATCGATAATGCTACTGTTGCGACCTAATATAATTTTGATGCTCCTATCAACCAAGCTAAAGAGAAAGATGATGAAGATCTTGAACTCTCTAAGGAAATGGCAAGGGAAATAAAACGAAAGGGCAACAACATACAACCATATCAAGAGGCTATTTGAGACCATTAATCTAGGCACAAAGGAAGATTTGAAAGAAATAAAGCGAGGGGCAATGTTAGAGAAGAGCGCCAAAGAAAGGCCGATCAAACTATTATCTAGCTCACAAACCGCTGCCAGAATATCAATCTATGAAGTTCAACCTTCCAGACGGAGATGTCATAGGTGACTATGAGATACCAGGACCTAACAAAGGACCCAAGCCAGGGGAACACTGCACACTCATGATTCGACGGGGCTTCAAATGCGCTGGGGCACGGTATAGGGGCAGTCTTGACTTCTCTAAAGAATTATCATAAGCCATATACTGCAAGGTTGTGTTTTGACTACACCAAGTACAAATCCTATTTACTAGGACAAGAAGCTGCCATTGATTTGTGAATGAAGCATCTCGAGGTATTTGGGGACTCTTCATTAGTCATATATCAAGTCAATGGAAAATGGGATATTAAACATCCAAAACTGATTCCATATCGGGATCATGTTTTAAAGTTGGTTGCAAAATTCACAAAGATCACTTTCAGTCACATCCCATGAAAAGAAAATCAAATGGAAGACGCTCTGGAAACTCTATCGGCTATGTTCAAAGTAACTTGGTCAACCACGAACCACACATCACAATCAGACACTTCAAAGAGCCCACACATTGCTTTGCTATTGAAAAAGGTCCGGATCCAAGCCTTGGTTTTACGACATCAAGAAATACCTCGAAAAGCAAGAACATCCAGAAAACGCATCTAGCATCGACAAACGAACTCTACGGAAATTAGCCTCAAAATTATTTCAGAATAACAGTGTACTACATAAGATGAACCACAACATGGTCTAGTACTCCAGAATATTCTGCTACCTCGCCTCTATTTACGTGGTAAATGGACACTAAACTATGAAGGTCCATATATAGTCAAAACAACATTCTCCGGTGGTGGTCTTATCCTTACAACAATGGATGAAGAAGAACTACCGCATCCGACAAATTCAGACCCAGTCAAAAAACACTATGTATAAGAAGCTCGCTATACTCGAACCCTAAACGGGCGACTTAGAAAAAAAGGAGCGTCCCAATGGATCGAAAACCCTAAAGGGCGATCCAGGAAAAAATTAGGGGCATATAAAAAAAACTATCCCGGTGGGTTGAAAATCCAAAAGGGCAATCCAGGAAAAATTAGGGATTTCAAACAAAGAAATAAAGAACAAAAAAGACTGCGATCTAAGAACTACGACTATGAACCACAAAGGGAGAGATGGATTTGAATCATACAACTTAAAAGCAAAGGAGATAAGGACTATTAAAAGGATATTGGGGAACAACAACAACAATTATCAATTTTCATTGCCATTTACAGTTTTAAAACTTTCTGTAATTACCTCTTTCTAGGAATTGCATCTTGTACATTCGCCTATTCAGAGGCATAATCAATAAAACATTCACTTTTCTTTTCATCTTTCAAATTGCGTTTTTTTCTCAGACTTTGTCACAAAATACTACGATTATTATTTGTGATATTGTCTTGAAATCATTTCGGGGAAATTAACAAATAAAAGCTTTTGATAAAAACATCGAAAAACATTTTGGGTTAGAAAAACATCAAAAGAAAATCCACGTCTACGTCCATACACATGTTCACTCCTACGTCTACGCCCGTAATACAAAGTCTATACACATGTCTACTCCTACGTCTACGCCAGCACACAGATCTACACATACGTCTAAGTCTACGCCCGCGCTTACAAAAACAACAAAACCAATGCTCAAAATCTTGCTAACACCTTTCACAACATTCAAATCAAATTCAACAATGCTACAATAATGCAACATACAACGCCAGGGAATTGGTAATTCAAAACCAATGGTTTATAGGAGAGAATGTAAGAAACAGTCTTCATAACATTTCAAGGCATACACGCATTTTACACACATTTTACATATCCAAATCATACATACATAGACATTCAACACGCATAATTAAGGGTTCCACCTCAATGTCAGACATCATACGCATGTAAATCCGAAAATCCCTAAATTGATTCTAATCTCCTAAAATTTGTGCTAATTAATTTGTAAATCTAAAGCCTAACATCCTATAAATAACTACAAGACTTAACAAAGAAGGGATGGGGATTTTACAGTAGAAGAAATACAAAGACAGAGGAATTTCGAAGGCGAAGAAGGAAAACTCAGAGCCACGAAGAATATTCACCGGTTGTTGTAGAAGAACGATCCGACAACTAGGGTTTCGATATCCGAAACCCTAGTTACTATCCTCCCTGCCACCGAAAATCGTATCACCACCATCGCGCTCGCCGGAACCTACAAGCCAGAAGAAGACAGAAGAATTAGAGAATCGGAAAAGCTCGAAACTCAGAAATCAAAAAACGTAATCGTTACGGAGGGTATGCGCTTAGCTTTGATTTTTATTTTTTATTGTTAATTTGGGGTAGTTAGGGTTAGGGCTCTCAAATGGGAGAGGGTTGATATTGAGCCACCGCGGGGAAAGGAAGGCGTATGGTTTACAGAGTGAAAGGGTTCAAGTGTTGGAACGAGAGAACTTTGGGGAAGATGACTGTAACAAAAAATAACAAAAGTGGAATGAAATAAGAAAGTTAAAACACAATGTATTTCTCCGTCCTAATCATATGCACGCTCGCCCACAGTAATAAGTATGGTCTCTCAATCTTGTCCCTTTGCTTCTGATCAGATGACCACTAGGCCAGGTCTGCATAAGGATCCGTACATCCGCGCTACACACAATCCCTTAGCCGCTCTCCCAAACGTTTGGGCCTAAGCCTGTTTCCTCTTCGCACCACCCGGCTACTTAATTACCAAAATCCAAAAAAATTCACACCCCCCTGTGCAGAATAATGGGCCTAACCCAGATTACTTAGTAGTACCCCCTCTTTTACTTGCTAATTGGAAAACGCACCCCCCTGTTTTAATTAAATATTTTATTTTTTTAATCTAATTCTTATATTTTTATTTTCATAATTCTTATATATTTTATATTTAATAATCATTATATTTTATTTCTATTTTATTCTTTTTTCTTATAATTATTATTTTATTTATTATTATTATATTATTACTTATGACATGTAAATATTTTATTTTATTCAAAACTCATGTAAATATTTATTTTCTATATTATTGCATTAAATTCTTTGTATCATGCATTAATAAAGATTTTTTGCAATTAAGATGATCAAAAAATACTAACAAATTTCAAACTATTTTTCGCAATCAACTGTTTTTACAAAAGGGTTTCAAATGGATTTTGACTAACCACGCATTTAGCCAAAATCTCCGCAATCACTACTCCCGTCCAAAATGAGAGGTGATTCAAAATACATTTGCAACCCCTAAAAAACACCAACACATACGAACTACGAATTGAGACTCGGATTCCTCATAAGAAGATACGTAGGCATACGATCAAAAATCATAGCGAGTTCTCCTATAAAAAAAACAAATCCTTTCTCTAATTAAAATTTAAAACCCTATTTTACCCAAACCTAAACCTAAAACCTAGTATCCTTGTGAACAAGGTAGATGAAATGTGCCTAACACCTTCCTTTCGTCTAATAGAGTCCGAAACCTAGAATCTCTGTCTGCGAATTAGGATTGTCTATTAGATTCCCTTCCTTAGGATAAAAACTAATAGTGACGACTCTTGATTTAAAAACCAGTTACAACAATAATAAGATGGTTACTATGATGGTATCTCAATCTTTGAGCCCTTGCACCATGGTCTTCTTCAGTTGACCAATCACAGTGCTTCAAAACCCTAATTTGACCAGATGAAAATTGTTTGTGCTTGATGAGTGATCTTTGTGGATGAAAATCCCCCTTATACTTGATATACTCAGTGAATTCCTCAAAAACTTGCTTGCTTCATGTCTTGAGTTAAAAGAAAACTATAAGAGCCTTGATCCCATGAGTGTAACAATGAGTATGACCTAATGGTAAGTATGCAAATGCTATGAAATAGGCCAGATGAAAAGATATAAGGGTATGACAAATTTGGGGTATGACACCATGGCCACCAAATTATTTTCTCCTATAAAATTTTCCTGTTTAACATGGTGAAGAACTTCGTATACATCCTGGTTTCGATTAACCATCACCACCCGTGGGGCATGAACCTCTCTTGATATTGCTTGTATGACCCTAGGTTGTTTCATTCTTTGCCCTTGGTTAACTTCACCAATATTCTGCGCGCTTGGTTGCGATTGGTTAACTGTTTGATTTTCTTCGAAAACCACTCCCTGGTTTTCTCTTATTCACTCTAGACGGGGATGTTGAACTGGGGCTCGAGGGGCACCAAAGAAATCTACAATTTGCACCATTTGCATTTCCAATTATAGATTCGTCTGTGCATTCTGTTGATTTGTTTGGGTAATACTTTGAATCAAAGGGTTAAAAATGACGCCCATTTATTGGGCTAAAACACCAACCATTTCATGGATACTGTCATTCATTTGTTGTCTAAATGCTGCTGCAGAATTTTGTTGCCATGGTAGGTAATTGGGTAGTGAATCCCAGGGGTGGGACTATTCTATCCATATTATTAACACTTGATCCTGATCCTTGCAGTGGTGAAAAAATAGACACCCTTAGATCAGGTAATGTTGAAGTACTATTGTTTAAACTTACCATTACTGATTTTGGCATATCCTAAATCTGTTCATGACCATCCGTAGGCATTATGAGTCTAGACGTGAAATGTCTAAAATTATTTTCCCCTGGTTGTCCTGGGGTCATTGGTGGACCCTGTGTTTGTACTGGGGACAAAATTGAACCACTATGAGTACTTGTCGGTATTCTCGTCGTACTTTCTTGAACAAGTATTGATTCGATTGTAGATATTGCAGTTGTACTTCCTCCTGTCGAAGGAGGGGGTTGTTCTCCATTGTTATTAGGTAGATTAACCATCTTCCTAGTGTATTTCCTTTTTAGTATTGGTTCTTTAGTTTTGGATAATTTACCACTCCTTAATCTCATGCAACAATGTTAAACGAACAAACTGAAACAAAAGGAAAGACAACACAAAACAAAATTTGTGACACAAAACTAGACACTAGTCCCACCGTGCATGCCAATTTGTTTACCCTGAAATTTGGTAAACAAGCGATAATCTTCTAAAACAAATATATTTTAGTTACTTACAGGATCGGCTAGATTGATCCTAGGACGATGTGTTTAGTTCTTGATGATTTATGGTTTTCAAATGTTCATCCTTTCAAATGTAATGGTCAATTGGTAAGTAATTATGAAACTATGTGAACTAACAACAAGAAAGTAAAGAGATTTCGACTTGAATATAAAAGGAATTAAAAGAACTTTTATAAAGATAAATTGACAATTGAATAAAATTTGGTGATTCATACGTACATTCTCGGAAACTCTTTTCTCGGTAAATGTTGGTACTTCGAGTGAAATTGAGTATTGTACAAAATTAGAACCCTTAAAATCCTAACACTAAGATTCTAATTTATACTAGTTCGGCCATAACGGTCTTATCCTAAAAGAATACCACGTTCGATGTTTGCATGTCCCTCGAATTTTCAGACTTCCGCGTGTTCTTTTGGATAAGATCAATCCTTTTGAATTCAAAATCTTCTTCCTTACAGGGCACCAAATCAACCCACGTGACATGTCAAAGTATTCTTCATCGAAACTTCAAACATCTTAAGTCACACTCATTCACAAAAATAAGACTTTCGCTAATATTTAGCAAAATTAGACTATCCAAGAGTCTGTCAGTTGAAATCTACATGAAAATATTCTTATATTTTCCTTCGATATTCTCCATATTACCTTAATATTTCTATGTCGTCAAAATATCCAACAAAAAATTTATTAAAATTAAAACGTGTGATGTTTAAACTTGAAATAACTAGTTTAAAGTTCTGCAAAGTAAATAGCTGAAAGATCGAAGACGATGGTTCTTTACCATGAAAAAAATTAAAATAATTAACATTGGATGTCAATATATTATTTTGCATAACAATTTCTTTTAAATGTTTAATGTGTGGTCTATGAATTTTAAATGTTTAGTGTGTGGTCTATGAAATAAAATTGTTGATTGAACTAAAAGAATATAAATAATAACATTGATTGTCAATATATTATTTTGCATAACAATTTCTTTTAAGTGTTTAGTGTGTGGTCTATGAATTTTAAATGTTTAGTGTGTGGTCTATGAAATAAAATTGTTGATTGAACTAAAAAAACATAAAATTTAAAATATGAATATACCATTATTTTAAAATTTAGCTACTAAAAACAAAATAAAAAATTGAAATAATATTATTTTATAATAAAAATAAATAGTTAGTCCCTTTACTTTTTGAGTTGTTTCTAAAAAAAATTGCTAAACAATTGAACAAATGCCATAGAAACATAGGGCACAAGTGTACACATATTTACAATTTATTAATTAAAAATATAACAGTTCAAACAATCTTATAAAAATTACCGATAGTATTAACATAGATATACAAATATGAAAGCCTTTTCTCATTGAAAAAACAAAAATATAGAAGCTTTGTGAGTAAAGAAAAACTAGAGACTCGAGGCAATGGCCTTGGTAGATGTCTTATGTTTCTTGAAGACATGGTAGATGTCTTTAACTTATTATTTGATATCCACTTCATTGTTATGGTTTTTTATTTATAAAAAACACATCTTACTTTGGGGATGAAAAAGAGTTTATCTCGGTGATAGAAAAGAGGTAATGAATTGTATCATCAAAATCTATCACTTTTCTCTCAGTTTTTTTATTAACAAAAGGAATAATTAAATAGTTATTGGTTTGATTTCTAACGACATTCTTTTTATATTTTTAAAACTAGAGTCACAAATCTTTTGGTTTATGACGAAAATCGAAGGAATATTTTTTTTAAATACAAATTATATTATTTACACATGATATTAAATTAAATTATGTATAAATTATATTGTTTATACAGAATATTACATTGTTTACATATACTATTAAAGTAAAAATATATTTAAAAAAATTAATCTAATTTATTGTCATCATTGTTAGCGAAGATTAGATGTTGGATCCTCGTTTCATTGGATATTGAGAAAGATCAAATGTTGGATATTGTTTGCATTTGTTTATGATATAAAACAAAAAAAAGTTAGATAAATAAAATAAATATTCAGTTATATGATTATTAAAAACACAAACCTTACATCCAAATATTTTGCTGCACTTGTTTCTATTTTTTCATGACAAATGTTTTCAAAATCAATTTTTTGATATTCATAAAGCTTTTATAACGTGGGATGAGCCTTCTCAATGAATGTTTTTAAGATTTCACGCAGATCACTAATGACAGTGTCTTGAATGTTTATGCTAACGTAATAGACAACAAAGATTTATTTAAGGACCTCAAAGAAACTCAATAAATACGCTAACTTTTCCCTTCAGTCATTACTTAAACCTAAAATAAAAAAGTGTTTCTTTTTATATAAAAAATACAATAAATTTTGTATTTTTATCCTTGATTTCTAAAAGAACTAGGGTAATAGATTACTTTTATTGTCAAAAAATTGGTGAATGGAAAAAATGAAGTAACATGTATAGTTTTGTTTTTTAATTTTTTATATTCACCAATTTCATTGTGTGAATATGATTAAGAATAAATTTCTCAATGTTGTCAACCAAATAAACCAATATATATATATATATATATATATATATATATATATATATATATATATATATATATATATATATATATATATATATATATATATATATATATATATATATATATATATATTATAGAAAGTTTTTTATTTATTAACAACATTGAAAAGTTATTCCATTAAACATTGGTAATAGGCGGAAACAACAACAACAAAAACATCATCATTATGATAAATTGCAAGAATAGAAAAATAATTTGTTAAAGATTGGTGTAAGAAGAACAATAACATAGAATCAAATAAATTTTCTTTCTCACAATCCATCCGAAATAATGATGTTTAATACTATGGAGCATTTAAACATATCAGTTAGATTTAGGATAAGTTCAGTGAATAAAATCCTTTCCTAATAAAATCTGGATACCCCTTAGTTATATAAAAAACTGAAATAATAGAATATTTAATAATGAAATAAAATCTTAAATAATAAAAAAGCTGTCATTCTTAAAAAATAAATAAATAAAATTTATAATTATTGGAACTCGAAACATGTACTATGAATTCGTTTATCCTTTGACTTTGTTCTCAAACCAAGAAAATACATGATCATTTCTTTTAAAAAATAACATAGTATGTTTTGAAATTTTACATTCATTAAAATTTTATGATAAAATATAATATTTGTTATAGTGATTGCTTGATCAATGTGTTTGAAAGTTTTTGAATTGATTAAGGTTAAATAAATATATTTAGGATTTAATAATGCGTCGGAGAAAAGTTGGAGCCCCTCTCTCAAACATTACATTTATATTTAAAATTTTGGATCTAGTGTTTTTTTAAAAGAATGTTAAGCATGCCTTTGAGAACTAATAAAATATGAAAAACATAAAATAAAAAATAAAAAAAAACTACAAACTGATAAACATGTATAAAATGTAAGTAAAATAAGTTATTTTATTGATATAATGTTGTTTGAATATGGAAAATTTACTTACTTGATGTGTACTATTTAAGTGAAAAAAATAAACCACCTAATAATAATTATTAGCTTGACATTGTTCTATCAATTTCTTGGGACCCCTTAGGAAACTACCATGCACTTTCCTTTTGGGCAGAAAAGCTACGTAATCTTCAATGCCATAATTCAGCTCTGCTCCCCTAAGCAATTTCATAGCAACACCCTCAAAAGCTGTTCTCAATTTCCTTATATAAATCTCCATTTTCCATTTGACTTTTGTACTATATTAAAAGACTCTTGTGTATTTGTAATTTCAAGTCACCTTTCAAATAATATGTTAATAATTTCTTTTATCTATTAAGAGAGGAAATTTTGTTTCTCAAAATTTTCATACTTATTATATTATGGCTAGAATCCTAAAACCATCCAAGTGGTTCTCTAACAAAGGTCTTAAACTTAGGTCAAGATCTTCCAATTCATTATCATCATCATGCTCTCCAAAATCTCCAATTTCATTGTCTACCGCACCAAAAAATAACAAGAATGAAGGTGATATGGGATTAAGAGAGGTTTTCAATCACTTTGATAGTGATGGAGATGGAAAAATTTCAGCCTATGAGTTAAGGTCATATTTTGGGTCAATTGGAGAGCACATGTCTCATGAGGAAGCTGAGAGGGTGATTCAATATCTCGATGCCGACGGCGACAACTTGTTAGATTTCAATGATTTTATTAAGTTGATGAAAGGTGAAGAAGGAAGTGATGATGATAAAGATCTTAGAAAGGCTTTTGAAATGTTCGTGTGGGAAGAAAAAGAAGATTGTATTACACCAAAAGGGTTGCAAAGAATGTTGCAACGTCTTGGAGATAAAAGGTCTTATGAAGAGTGTGTGGTTATGATTGATGCATTTGATATTGATCATAATGGAGTTCTTGATTTCAATGAGTTTCATCAAATGATGGCTTAGTTAAATGAGATTTGGGATTGCAAAATTTCAAGATCAATGCATATAATATAAACGTAAATATATCAAGATGAGTGAGTGAGTGAGTTTGTTAGTGTCAAATAAAATATTGAAAAAAAAAAGATTGTTGAAATTTGTGTATGTTATGTATACTTTTAAAGTAAATATTATGATCCCATTGAGATTTAAAATTCATTAAAAGTATTTTGTGGCCCAGATCAAGCCAATGCAAGGGTTAAATTCATGCCAAAAAATTAGGAAAATCTTATTGTCTTTGCTGGAAAATAGGTAAATAGGTTTGAGCATAGTTAGAAGCTGGCAACATGGTACTACTGTTTTGAAGTTGGAATGGATCTTTTCGATAACGCCATATAAATTGTACTTGTACCTTTAAAGCCAAAGGAAAGTGATAAGAAATAGTTGGAAAAGTGAAGAAAGTAACATGACATGTCTACTTTAGTTCACTAGAGGATCTGCAAACACTTAAGCAGGTCCCTTAAAAATATGATCTAGATTTTATTGTTTTATCTTTTAATCATTGAAGTGTAGTTATATTCGAAATTTGAATATACTAAGGATAAAATGTGTTGAAGAAAAACATTCTACATGTTTGATTTCTTGATTTGACCTAGAAAAGTATTTTGCTTTTACATAATTCATACTTGAGATATTGTGTACATGTATGATTTTTTGATCCATGTTACTCTTGCCGGACCGATTTCAATCAAATTCAACCATGCTTGTCTCGAAAGGAGATACATTCAGAAAATTAGGTCAGGTTGAAGTAATTAATGGGTCAGGTTGGTTACTAATAGATAACAAATATACGATTATATCAATGTAGTAAAATATCGTTTCAATGAGAACTATTTAAATTATTGATATTTTTTGTATTAGGTGATTAGCTAAAACCAGGTTAGCTTTTCAATGAGTTGGTAATTTTTGTTTTTAGAAATTAAATAAAAATTTAGATCTAACCTCATAATTTTTATCTTTCAAACATATCAACTAAAAGTAATGCCCCTTTACTCTATTTTGACAAATTATAGTTTTTAAAGAAATAATAAAAAAATTTAGAGTGTATCTTCTTTTAAAGCATATGCTTGTATCCAATGTCATTTAACCTAACTATTTTTATGGTCTGATTCAGCGACACAACCTGTTAAGAATTGTTGTTTGCATTTGTATGCACTTTTTTGAATATGTCTAAATTATTTTCATGTGTTGACCTAATCGTATGATTTTTGGATTCTAATATTAACATTTAGCTTTCAGTCCGTCAGTAAATATTTGAAGATGTCTCTACTTCCGTATAGGCATTTGTTAAATATGTAAAATCATATTGTAAAACAAAATTTTGTAAACAAAGTTTCGATACTTTTTCTTTACATGAGGTCCATCTTTTAGACACAATGTTTTAAAATCCCAACCGTTCGGTTTGGTTAAGTCGTGAACTTGAGGGTAGGACGGTCCGATAAAGTCATTGAACTATAGTTGTAATTGATTCGATAAAAATTGGTGTGACTCGGCCGATTTATTGGTTGGACCAATGAACCGATAAATTTCTTGATCAGACAGATTAATTTTTTATATATTATTTTTCAACTTAATTATAATTTTGACCCCTTCATTTTTCTTAAGTTTTGGTGCCGTTTGTTTTAAAATTCTATTTTATAAATATTTATAATTATGTTAATTATTTATAATAATTAAATAATATTAAAATTACAAAAATGAAAATTTGTCATGTAACCTTTTAAAATTATTAAAGTGGTAGTTTTACCAACTACACAATAAATTTCTTTAATGTTTAATTTAGTCAAAGACAAAAGAGGTATATATTTTAGAATTACAATATTTCTCTTTATGCATTCTCATTAAATTTATTTATTATTAATCATGTTTCTTTAGTGTTAGTTAATGTATCTTTCCACCTGTGAGAGACTCAACTTAGGAGAACTCAAACCAATAAAGACGTCCTTTCAATTCGCTGACCGATCAGTAAAGTACCCAGTAGGAATACTGGAAGATATCCCACTGAGAATCACACAGTTGTACATTCCTATTGATTTCGTAGTGATGGACATGAAAGAGGACCCTCATATCCAAATATTGTTAGGAAGACCTTTCTTAGATACCGATGGCTCTATAATAAAAGTAAAAAGAGATAAGCCCACCTTCGAGGTTGGAGATGAGATGATCGAGTTCATATTATCTCAATTCATGAAAAGCCTGGTTATAAATGACACATGTTGCTTTGTTGATATAATATATTGGCGTATAAAAGAGCTATCGTCAGAAGCACCATCGAATGAATAGTTGTTTGCACCTACGATAGAGGAAGTAAAGGAAGACGAGGATGAGATTATAAAGGTCTATAAGAATTCCCCACCCTTACTCCTGATCCAATGCCTGAACTAGAGCAACCAAGGATAAAGCTTAAAGAACTACCTGAAAATCTTAGATACGAGTTTCTAGATATTGAATTAAATCACCCAAACATAGTAAATGCCAACCTAGGTAAAGAAGAAACTAAGAAACTCCTTGATATGCTGAAAAGATATTTCGAAGCATTAGGCTAAACTATTAATGACCTCAAGGGAATAAACCCCTCTGCTTGTACGCATAGGATCGTGCTTGAAGAGGATTCCAAAACCTCTAGAGAGCATCAGAGGAGAATGAACCCCAACATGAGCGAAGTAGTAAAGAAAGAAGTAATGAAACTCCTTGACGGTGGGATCATCTATCCTATATCTGATAGCAAGTGAGTTAGTCTGGTACACGTGATACCAAAGAAAGGAGGCATGCATATGGTACAGAATCACAAAGGAGACTTAGTAGCCATGTGTACAATAATAGGATGGAGAATGTGTATTGTCTATATAAAGTTAAATAAATCCACAAGAAAATATCACTTTTCTCTCCCATTCATAGATCAAATGCTTGAGCGCTTAGCCAAGCACTTACTCTTTTTTAACATGAACGGTTATTCGGGATTATTTCAAATCCCAATCCACCTAGATCACCAAGAAAAGACTACTTTCACATGCCTATATGGTACATTTTTCTACCGTAAAATACCATTTGGGTTATGTAACTTGTCTGCCACTTTCCAGAGATGCATGATGGCCTCTTTACTGACTTCCTAGACGACATCATAGAAATATTCATGGTTGATTTTCTATACGCGGATCGAGTTTTGAAAATTGTCTTGCCAACTTGGAGAAAGTACTATAGAGGTGTGTAAAGCTCAATCTCGAGCTAAACTGAGAGAAATGTCACTTCATGGTGAAGGAAGGCATATTCCTCGGACATGTGGTGTCCGATAGAGGAATTAAGGTCGACAAGGAAAAATTGAGGTTATTCATAATCTCCAACCACCCACAACCGTAACAGAAGTCCAAAGCTTTCTCAGACATGGTGGTTTCTGTCAATGATTCATTAAAGACTTCTCTAAATTCACCAAGCCTTTGACTGGTCTTCGAATGAAGGACGCCGAGTTCATCTTCATAGAACAATGCCATGATTCCTTCCAACTGTTGAAATGCGCATTAATCTCTGCCCCAATAATGGAACCTCCATATTAAAGTCAACCCTTTGAGATCTTGTGTGATGCTAGTGACTATGCAGTAGGTGTTATTTCAGGATATCACAAAGAGTAAAAAAACTACACACAATCTATTATGCTATTATGACCCTTGATGAAGCTCATATTAACTATGCTCCTGTTGAAAAAAGCTTTTAGCCATTGTTTTTGCAATCGATAAATTCCGTTCCTACTTAGTAGAATCGAAAATTATTGTATACTTGGACCATGCGGCTATCAGGTACCTACTAAGTAAGAAAGATGTGAAACCGAGACAGCTTTGGTGGATACTGCTGCTACAAGAGTTCGACATGGAGATTCACGATAAGAAAGGAACTAAGAATGTAGTAGCAGATCACTTGTCAAGGATCAATGATGCTAAAGTTAAAGAGTTTCTCATAAATGACTATTTGGCTGGTAGAATTTGTAAGAGCTAAGGCGCCTCGTTACACTATTCTTGCTGACTTCCTTGAGGAAGGCAAATTCGGCATAAAAAAGGAACTAGAGGATGCAACAACTTTAGCTAAATCTATAGTTCCGTGATACACTGATTTTATCAACTACCTCTTGTTGGAATCTTTCTGCCATATCTAAGCTATTGGCAGAAGAAAAAGTTTTTCCATGACCTTATGCATTACTATTGGGACGACCCCTCTGTTTCAAGAGAGGTGTTGGCGATATTTTCTGCTAATGTGTTAGTGATGAGGAAATAGAAAGTGTTATCACCCACTTCCATACCTCTCCTTATGGAGGACACGTGATTATTTCAAAAATTAATGAGAAGATTCTTTAGGTTGGCCTCTACTAGCCTACCATTTTCCGAGATGTTCATATTTCTACCACAAAATGTGACCCGTTCCAGCGCACTGGGAATATTTCTAGGAGAGATGAAATTCCCTAAAAAACATCTTAGAAGTGGAAGTCTTTGACGTCTCGAGGATAAACTTATGGGTCTTTTTCCCTCTTCAATGGGGAATAAGTTCATTCAGGTTGTGCTTGACTATGTGTCGAAGTGAATTGAGGTGATAGCTTCTCCCAACAATGTTGCACAAGTTGTGATTAAAATATTCAAGAACATCCTCTTTCTAAGATTCGACGTCCCTAGGTGTCACACCCCAAATTTGTCCGCATTGGTATTAACAATCCATTTATTTTATTTAGTCATTTTGTGTTATTACATTTGTTCAAAATATTTTATTCTCATACTAACATTTATTTGTATTACATTTTAATTTAGATATAAAGAAGAAGAAAAATCAAGGTTGGGTTTTATTTAGTCGATTTTTTAATTAATTGGGCTACTTATCTAAAAATATTTATGGCCTTGAGGCCCATGTTGAAATCCATTTTTAATAAATATAAATATGTTTGTTAATTATTTCATCATTTTGTATATTTGGTTGAACGAGATCAAGAATTATTTGTTTTTTTTTTGTATTTTATAATTATAACTATATTATTATTTTGTTACAAAAATATATACATTATTTGTTTTATTCAGGTTGATCTAAGGCCAACACTCACTATTGGTGATATTTATCATTATTATTCATTATTATTTCTTTATTATTATTATTTCTTTTAATTTATTCTGAAAATGTTGACTAAGTCAAATTTAGGGTTTTGAGACCCTTTGACCAAGAAGTTGCGCTTCTTCTTCCCTAAGTCACCTCCAAAGCCCAAATCCAGATACATGAATCAAATACGAATAAAATCAAATATTGGGAAGTTGTTTTTTATTGATTGAATGAACTTACATACAAATTTGGACCAGATACATTACAATTCAGAAACCCTAATTCTAATTTACAAACAAATCTAACATAATTTCAAATCAAATCTTCAATCAATCCCTAATTGAATAAATCTTGAAGGGTGAGAAAACACTTAGAAGGGGGGGTTGAATAAGTTTTTCCTTTTTCTTTTTCTTACTAGCTCAACAATTATGGAAAGACACAGTTATTTTTATCCTGGTTCGTTTGAACTCAAACTACTCCAGTCCACTCGCCAAGGTGATTTCGCTTTTCTCAACAAGGACTTAATTCACTATAACCAAACAGATTACAATCACATAACCAAACTGTTGTGACTAACAATACAATGCACAAGTAAACTTACAAGTGACTAACACCACTAAGACTCAAACTAGTCCTAGCCTTCTTGAGAAATCTGACCAAGCTTGGTCTCTCAAGAAACAAATACAAGAATTAAATCTTTACAATAGTGAAACAAATTGCTTCTCAGAAAGCTATATCACAAACTGTGATTTATCACTAAGATAAGTTTTGCACTTGAGAAAATAACAAAGTGATTGTAAGAAAATAATTTGTGAGCAGCAGAATAATTTTTACGTAAGATGTTTTTTTTTGGTAGTTGGCTTGCAATAAATGATCTTCTATTTATAGCATGAGCAAAACGACCGTTAATGCCTTCAAAAGTGAGGAGCAATTAATGTTTGCGTGTTAGCTTGCATTATTGTTTTTTCAATGAACTAGCATAGAGACACTTGAGTGCTTTAGCCGTCTTTGCATTAAATCAATAAACGGAACTGTCAGAGCTTGTTTTCTGAAACTTGACAAGACTGTTTGCTTCTTTAATCTTTAAGAAGTTGCTTCAGATCTTGCTTCAGAATTTGCTTGCAAATAACTTCTCATCAGAGCTTGCTTGCAAAATACTTCTGAACAGAGTTTGCATGGAAACTTGCTAAGATTAGAGGATGCTTTAAATTGCTTCTTATCAGAGCCAACGTTAGAACTTGCGCTAAATAAATAGTTCTTTCATCAAAGGACTTCTTCATTTTTATTCAGCTCAGCACATAAAATTATTTTCCCCTTAGAAAATACTTCAGTCAGAACATTATCTGAAACAAAGAAATATGCTCATCAGAGTATCAATTATACAAAATATATTTTATTATTATCATCAAAACTCTTAGATATGATCAGAACCAAACTTGTTCTAACAATCTCCCCCTTTTTTATGATGACAAAAATATTCAGGTTTTGAAAAAAAATTGAACAAGAGATAAGAATCTCCCCCTGAAATAAATATTTATTTATTTTTGAAAAAAAAAAAAGATGTATAAGAAAAACTTCCTGAGATTTTTCTTCAGAGCTTTGAGATTTTTCTTTTAGGATTTCTTCAACAAGTCTTTTGAATATGATGTTCAAATGATTAAACTTCCAGAGTTTAGTGATACCTGCAAAATTCTTTAAACAGAGAAAGAAATCTTTGTATTTTGTTAGTAATGTTTGAGACTTAGTCCCATAACCGTTAATCAAAGATTAGATCAAAATACTCATTTTCTCCCCCTTTTTGTCATAATCAAAAAGTATAAAAAAATTAAAGAGCGTAAAAAGTTTTTATAAAAAGATTCATAGGTACAAAACAAAACAAAAAACTAGAAACAAAATGACACTTAAGATTTTCTAGAAACAAGAGACAAAAGAAGAATCTTGATTTCAGATGAAGATTCCTCTTGCTTCATCATCCAATTTCTGTTTCCTTATTTGTCTCATCCTGCTTGTCCAAGCGCTCATGAATAGCTTCATTTTCCTTCTTAAGCTCATTCAGAGTATCCATAACCAGTGAAGTAGGAGCAGAAGATGAAGTAGCTTCAGCAGATATAACCTTTGGTGTAGAAGCAGCTGAGTCAGAACGAACAACATTTGAGAGAAGATTGCCCAGATCAACCATAAGAGTTGGCACACCTTTTGGTGCAGATTTAGCAGAAGGTTGATTAAACAGAGTTATTTCCAGAGGATTTGAATCTTCAGAGGCATATTCAGACTCATCTTCTGAAATGTCCATTTGATCAGCAAGAGCATTGGCAATCAGTAGAGTAGACTTCTTGTCCTAAGTATCAACAACTTCTGATTGTAAGCCATGCAGATGTTTGGAGAAATTCTCAAGCACCTGAGAATGACACATGTCTTGCAATTTCAGTGATTCATCATCTAATGTTTGTCTGAACGTTTCCCACAGAAGATCTGTTGCTGCTGGGTTCACGTTGCTGGTGCAGTCTGCTTTCAGCAGGTCTATCCAAACTTGTACTTCTAGACTAAGGATATGTTCTGGAGATTGAGGAGGTGAAAGCGTTGGTGAGTTAGGTGTTGGAAGTTCTGGAGATATGGGTGGTGTGACGTCAGGAGAAACGATGATGGTGTTTTCAGCAGAGGGGGTAGGATTTTGTGGTTGAGTTCTGTTCAGAGCAAAGATATTCTCATAGGGTAGGGTGAAAGGTGGCTTTTGCGTGGCCAGAGGTACGTTTATTCCAGGTAGTCTCCAAGAGCCATCATACCATTTAGAAGGTCTTGGTGATAAAGGTCTGGGAGGTGTTTGAGAAAAGTTTTCAGCAGGATTATTTTGTGAGATATGTGTTTGAGATGGTTGTGTTTGGGTTTCAAGAGAGTCATCAGAGTTAAAATCTCTTAAGTCTGATAAAACTTGATTTATTAGAGGGTTTGTAGAAAGAGGTTCAGAGGGAATGGTTAAATCTATGTCACCTAATGTTTGAGGTTCAACAGATGTAGATATATGTACAGAATCATAAACAGAAATAGTCTCAGAAGGTGTACCTGATTTCTTCTTCTTCTTCTGGGATCTAGCAGAGGGTCCTTCAACTGCTTTCCTTTTCATTGGCTGCTGGAAGACAACATCTGAAGCTGCTTCATTTCTACCTTGAAGCCAGGCAGGATCAATTTGAGTTCCACTTTCTTTGCAAATTGCAATGTAATGCAAAATGATGCGAGGGTGATCTCTTGAGTTGAAAAATGGAAAGTCAGCAACTGGAATTCTTCTTCTGGTAACGGTTGCTGATACGTAAGGGGTAGGTTCCACCAGCAGTTTATCAATGAGCTTTCTCTTCACCAGATTCTTTCCTGTCAGAGCTTTCCCACACATAGCCTCTAACTCCCCTAGCAGGTTTGCTTCGTCCAAATGTGCAATCAGACCATTCTCTGTCAGAATGTCTGAAATCAACCTTCCCATTAGAATCCAGTTCCTTTTGGATTTAGGGTTCTTCACTCTTTCTACTTTCCTTATTTCCTTGACATGTGTCCAGAGGTGATCAAACAAAAGGTAGGGTAAATCAATCTTTACATTCATTCCCAGACAGAACAAAAGGTATTGCTGGTCAGCATTTATATAGTCAGGAGAACTTGTTTCCTTTCTATGATGAATGCAGCCATGGATGATTCTAGCCCAGATCTTATACTGATTCTTCAAGTCTCTGACTTTTGTTGAAGCTTGCCCGGTTGTAAAAATTTCAGCATGAACTGTTGACATATCCATTCTACCATTTGATATTCCAGTGACTCCATTGCCTTCAAAACCCAGTAACCTCCTGATGAGATTTTCAGTGATTGGAATTTCCTTACCCATTACAAACGAGAGAATCACCTTTGGAGATGCAATGGCGTGAATCCAAAGTTCCTTTACAAGATGTGGAAATACAGGGCCAACAAGACGATCAAAGTAATTTCCCCATCCTTGAAATTCCACTGCAGGAAGAAGGTCAAACCCATTTTCCTTTAGGTTTTCAAAGTCCACCATTAATTCACTGATTACTTCTAAACTGCCAACAAGAATAAGAGTAGTTCTTTCAGGGATGATGTATTGTTCAGCTTGAGTGCTTCCGGAAGGAGTAGAAGATGAAGCCATCAGAGCACTTAGGTTGAGATGAATGAAAATGGGTTGCAGACAATACACAGAGACGGTTTTGAAATTTGAAAGAGAAGGTAAAAAGTGAGAAAGGGGTTTTACAAAAGTATTTATAGGTAAAATTTTTAGAAAAAGGGTTTTGAAATAAAACTGTAAAAAGAATTTAAAAAAAATTAATTTAAAAAAATTAATCATTACTAGCATTTAATGACATTGACAATAAGGGGAAAGCGTGAGATTTTGAACAAATCATCACAGTTACCTAGGAACAACGTCAATAGCATAGCACGCGTGACCTTTCAGAAATACAACACGTGTTCATCTCCTGAAGGTTGCATGAGACAGCTGTTTGATATAATGAACTGCTGAACTATACTTGTAATGAAACGTTAGAACATTTCAGAATTTTATATATAGTTTATGATGTAACTTCTCTTCTAACTTCTGAAGATTTGTTAATCAGAACATTCATTTCAGAACATTCTAAAAGCAATCACAGAAGATAAATACAATTTCATTCAGGACAAAATTCCATACTAATATTTTTCAGAATAAATTTAAATCTATCTTCAGAAAGGGGTTTGGTAAAAATATCAGCCCATTGATGGTTTGTGTTTATAAAGTTTAAATTTAAAATTCCTTTCTGAATGTAGTCCCTTATAAAATGATATTTAATTTCTATGTGTTTTTCTTTAGAATGCAAAATGGGATTTTTAGAAAGACAAATTGCAGAGGTATTGTCACAGAAGATAGGAATCTTACTTTCATAGAGATTAAAATCTTCTAGCTGACTTTTCATCCAGATCATCTGAGAGCTACATCCAACAACAAATATATACTCAGTTTCTATTGTTGAAAGTGCAATGGTAGCTTGCTTCTTGTTGTACCACGAGATAAGGTTGTCACCCAGAAACTAACAGCTTCCAGAGGTGCTCTTTCGTTCAATTCTATCTCCATCAAAGTCAGCATCACAATAACCTACTAGTCTGAATTCTTTTGATCTTCTGTAACACAGACCCAAATTATTAGTACCTTTCAGATACCTCAGAATTTGCTTAACAGTAGTTAAGTGAGATTCTCTAGGATATGATTGGAATCTGGCACATAAACATACACTGAATAATAAATCAGGTCTAGATGCAGTCAGATAGAGAAGGGATCCAATCATACCTCTGTAGAGTTTCTGATCTACCTTCATACTTACCTCATCTTTTCCCAGAATTCATGTAGGATGCATTGGTGTCTTTGCATCTTTACTTTCGACATCTGGAATTTCTTCAGAAGTTCTTTAACATACTTCGTCTGATGTATGTAAGTACCTTCTAGAGTCTGGTTTATTTGTATTCCCAAAAAGAACTTTAATTCTCCCATCATGCTCATCTCAAATTCAGCCTGCATAGTCTCAGCAAATTCTTTTCCAAGAGAGATATTAGAGGTTCAAAAAATAATATCATCAACATAAATTTGACAAATTAAAATGTCATTTTTAAATGTTTTTCTGAATAAAGTTGTGTCCACTTTCCATCTGGTAAAATCCTTTTCTAAAAGAAAATTACTCAAACATTCATACCAAGCTCTGGGAGCTTGTTTCAGACTGTATAAAGACTTTTTTAGTTTAAAAACATGTTATGGATATTTTGAGTCATTAAAGCCCGGAGGTTGGTGGACATAAACTTCTTCTTCTATATAACCATTTAAAAATGCACTTTTAACATCCATTTGATATAATGAAATGTTATTTTGAACAACAAAAGAAATTAATAATCTAATTGATTCTAACCTGGCGACTGGGGCAAAGGTTTGATTATAATCAATTCCTTCTTGTTGACTATAACCTTGTGCAACCAGTCGTGCTTTATTTCCGACCACCTCTCTTTGCTCATTTAATTTGTTTCTGAATACCCATTTAGTTCCTATAATATTGAATCCTTTAGGTCTTAGAACTAGATCCCACACATTGTTTCTGGAAAATTGATTGAGTTCATCTTTCATAGCTAGGATGCAATCATTGTCTTCCAGAGCTTCATCAATAGAGGTTGGCTCAATCAGAGATACCAATCCAAACAATGATTCTTCATTGATTCTGAGGGAGGATCTTGTTCTGATGGGATCTTCTTTCTTTCTAATAATCACATCTTCTTTATGAGCTGAAGATATTCTGGGAAAGCTTTTCTGAGAGGGTTGTTCAGAGATTCTGAGATTATCCATAGCATTATCAAGAGGAGGATCTTCTGATTTGTCCTTTGTTGCTGACTTTTCAGAGTTTGAGAGATGATCTTCTGTACCTACAGAAATATCAATCTGCTTTGGTTGTTGCTAGCCAAGCTTATCATCAAACCTGACTTTGATTGATTCTTCAACAATCAGAGTTTCTATGTTGTATACTCTATAGCCTTTTGAGCGTTCAGAATATCCAAGCAAAAAACACTTTTGTGCCTTAGAATCAAACTTGTTCAAATTATCTTTAGTATTCAGAATATAGAAAGTACATCCAAAAGGATGAAAATATGAAATGTTGGGTTTTCTGTTTTTCCACAATTCATAGGGAGTCTTTTCAAGAATAGGTCTTATAGAGATTCTATTTTGAATATAACATGATGTGTTCACTGCTTCTGCCCAGAAGTGCTTAGCCATATTTGTTTCATTAATCATGGTTCTGGCCATTTCTTGTAAAGTTATATTCTTTCGTTCTACAACTCCATTTTGTTGGGGAGTTCTAGGACAAGAGAAATTATGAACAATACCATTTTCTTAAAAAAAAATTCAAAATAATGGTTTTCAAATTCTCCTCCATGATCACTTCTAACTTTTATAATTCTAAAATCTTTTTCTTTTTGCACTTGGTTACAGAAGTCAACGAACACATAATGTGACTCATCCTTGTGTTTTAAAAAGTTAACCCATGTCCATCAGCTGTAGTCATCAATAATGACCAATCCATACTTCTTGCCTCTGATGGATTCAGTTTTAACTGGCCCAAATAGATCAATGTGAAGTAGTTCTAATGGCCTATAGGAAGAAACAACATTTTTTTATTTAAAAGAAGGTTTTTAAAATTTTCCTTTTTGACATGCTTCGCACAGAGCTTCTGAGTTAAACTTCAGATTGGGAAGTCCTCTGACTAAATTTAGTTTATTTATTTGTGAGATTTTTCTCATGCTGACATGTCCCAATCTTCTATGCCACACCCATTGCTCATCGCTAACAGACAAAAGGCATTTTACATTATGAGTTTTAACATCTGACAAATCAATTTTATAGATGTTGTTCTTTCTCTTGCCAGAAAAGAGGATTGTTCCATCTTTTTTACTAACAGCTCTACAAGAATTTTGATTAAAGATAATGTCATAACCGTTGTCACTTAATTGACTTATGGACAACAAGTTATGCGCTAATCCTTCTACTAACAGAACATTAGAGATATAAGGAAGGTTACCGTTTCCAATGGTTCCAGAACCAAAAATCTTTCCTTATGATTTCCTCCAAATTTGAGGTCTCTTCCAGATTTAAATTCCAAGTTTTGGAACATAGACTTTCTTCCCGTCAAGTGTCGTGAGCATCCAGAGTCCAGGTACCATGACTGGTGTTTTAACTGAGTTGTTAAGGACATATGCAACATATATTATTTTCTCCTTAGGTACCCATATCTTTTGGGTCCTTTTTGGTTAGAGTTTCTAAAGTTCTGTTTGAACTTTGGATTAGCATAAAAAATTTCAGAGTGAAATGTGTATTTAATATCATGTGTGTGCCCAAAACTAAATTGTTTGTTCAGAAGTTTATATGTGAAAGCCATCTTAGTAACAGGTTTTGGTATATATGTTTTCTTCCCTTTGGGAGTTTCATATCCAATTCCTCTTTTGTTGTTTCCACTAACTCCATAGATCATTGAAGCCATTTTGCTTCTTTCTATGCTTTTAGCAAGAAAAGTTTGAAAACTAGAGTCATATTCTTTAAGAATATCTCTTGAACTTGATGCAGAATCTGAAATAGAAATTTTTTGAACCTTTTGAATTTCCTCTTTGAGTTTAAAATTATTTTCTTTGAGTTCAGAGTTTTCTGTTTCAAGTTTCTCAAGATCAGATGCAAGACTCTTTTTGAGTTTCTTGTATTTGATTTTAAGTTGACTGTAGTTTTCAAGAAGTTCTGATAAACTTTCTGCAAGTTCAGCTTTAGTAAATTCAGAGAATACCTCTTTTGGTTCTGACTCATAGTCTGAGTCATCTGCTGTGGTAGCCATAAGAGCTAGGTTGGCGTTCTCATCTTTTGAGTCAGATTCATCTTCAGAAGATTCTGAATCGTCCCAGGTGGCCATCATGCCTTTCTTTCTACCAAACTTTTTCTTTGGTCTTTCTCTTTGTAGTTTTGGACAATCACTCTTGTAGTGTCCTGGTTCTTTACATTCATAGCAGATTATATCTCTTCTGTTTGAATTCTTATGTCCAGAAGATTCTGGTTTATCTTCTGACTTCTTGTAGTTCCTGAACTTCTTCTGTCTGTGCTTCCACATCTGGTTGATCCTTTTGGAGAGCAAGGATAGTTCATCTTCTTCTGATGCAGATTCTTCAGAGTTTCCTTCTTCTTCCTGGAAATTGTTAGTTTCACATTTTTTAATAGATTTAAGGGCAACAGACTTACCTTTCTTCTGAGGCTCGTGTTCATCAAGTTCTACCTCATGACTTCTTAAAGCGCTGCTGAGTTCTTCAAGAGACACATTGTTCAAATCTTTTGATACTTTGAATGCAGTAACCATAGGTGCCCATCTTCTGGGTAAACTTATGATAATCTTCTTAACATGGTCTGCCTTGGTGTATCCTTTGTTCAGAACTCTCAGGCCAGCGATCAGAGTTTGGAACCTTGAGAACATAGCTTCTATAGATTCACTTTCTTCCATTTTGAAGGCTACATACTTCTGGATGAGAGCCATAGCTTTAGTCTCTTTTACTTGAGCATTTCCTTCATGATTCATTTTGAGAGACTCAAACATGTCATGTGTTGTATCTCTATTTTTGATCTTCTCGTATTCCATTTTAGAGATAGCGTTCAGAAAGATATTTCTAGCTCTGTGGTGATTTTTGAAATCTGCTTTTTGTTGTATATCCATATTCTTTCTATCAATCTTGTTTCCTTCTGAGTCTATAGGATGTGTGTAACCATCTAAGACCATATCCCATGAATCAACATTATGACCTAGAAAGAAACTTTCTAGTCTATCTTTCCAACATTCAAAATCTTCTCCATCAAACACATGAGGTTTGGTGTAGTTATTGTTGTTTTGTTCAGTTGTCATAGTGTTTTCCTTCTGGATCTTTTTCTGACACTGTTAAGTGTTTGCACTCAGAGTCAAGCTCTGATACCAATTGAAGGGTGAGAAAACACTTAGAAGGGGGGGGGGGGGGTTGAATAAGTTTTTCCTTTTTCTTTTTCTTACTAGCTCAACAATTATGGAAAGACACAGTTATTTTTATCCTGATTCGTTTGAACTCAAACTACTCTAATCCACCCGCCAAGGTGATTTCGCCTTTCTCAACAAGGACTTAATTCACTATAATCAAACAGATTACAATCACACAACTAAACTGTTGTGACTAACAATACAAAGCACAAGTAAACTTACAAGTGACTAACACCACTAAGACTCAAACTAGTACTAGCCTTCTTGAGAAATCTGACCAATCTTGGTCTCTCAAGAAACAAATACAAGAATTAAATCTTTACAATAGTGAAACAAATTTATTCTTAGAAAGCTATATCACAAACTGTGATTTATCACTAAGATAAGTTTTGCACTTGAGAAAATAACAAAGTGATTGTAAGAAAATAATTTGTGAGCAGCAGAATAATTTTCACGTAAGATGTTTTTTTTTTGTTTTTTTGGTAGTTGGCTTGCAATAAATGATCTTCTATTTATAGCATGAGGAAAACGACCGTTATTGCCTTCAAAAGTGAGGAGCAATTAATGTTTGCGTGTTAGCTTGCATTATTATTTTTTTCAATGAACTAGCATAGAGACACTTGAGTGCTTTAGCCGTCTTTGTATTAAATGAACAAACGACACCGTCAAAGCTTGTTTTCTGAAACTTGACAAGACTGTTTTCTTCTTTAATCTTTCAGAACTTGCTGCAGATCTTGCTTCAGAATTTGCTTGCAAATAACTTCTCATTAGAGCTTGCTTGCAAAATACTTCTGAACAAAGTTTGCATGGAAACTTGCTAAGATTAGAGGATGCTTTAAGTTGCTTCTTATCAGAGCCAACGTCAAAACTTGCACTAAATAAATAGTTCTTTCATCAAAGAACTTCTTCATTTTTATTCAGCTCAGCACGTAAAATGATTTTCACCTTAGAAAATACCTCAGTCAGAATATTATTTGAAACAAATAAATATGCTCATCAGAGTATCAATTATACAAAATATATTTTATTTTTATCATCAAAACTCTGAGATATGATTAGAACCAAACTTGTTCTAACAAATCTAACATTATAACAATAAATCAGCAATAAGATATTTCCTAATTAGACTAATTCTAAAACATATAAATACCATAAGTCTAAACCTAAGGAGGGACCAGAGATATGAGAAGGAAAAGTAGAAGTTGAAGAAGAGTTGGAGGTTGGAGAATAAATGTTTTTTGACCCTTGCTGCGAGTTCTTCAAACGCTTGTACTTGCAAAGAAAAAAAAGAAAGATATTAGAGGAGATCCGAGAGAAATCAGATAGGAATTTATACGACTAGGGTCACTACATGAAAGGTAAGTCTGAGACACTTAGCTTATGGATTTGTTGTGGTTGTCGTGATTGTTTGAATTTCTGAAAATTGGGGTTTTTCTGGGAAATTAGGGTTATGGTTCTTCCTTGTTAGGGTTAGGGTTTAAATTCATAGGGTTCTTAGGATTCTAAGGATAATGGGTTAGGGTTCTTATGTATTTCCAGAAATAGATGAAGTCTCTGGCGGACTTGCATTTGAGATGGTGGCCTCAATGGCCATCCACGATGGAGGTTAGGGTTATAAGTAGGGTTCATGTTGTTTTTTGGGTTTTGGTTGAGTTTCACGGTTGAAGCTCAACCAAAAACTGGAAATTGCAGGTGGTTTGGGTGGTGCCGTCGGCAGGGAGATTTTAGACGGGCTAAGATTTAGTGAGAGATGAGAGTGTTTAGGGAGAGGCTGATAGGAGAGATAATTAAAGAAGAAAAATGGGACCTTGTGAAGGAAACTGGAATAAATACTCTCTCTGTCTACTCATGGATGTTCGCCATGTGGTCAGCTGCGGAACATGGGATCTGGAGACCATTGACTGGTCTCCATGTGCGCCTCTCCACCATACGCCTTAGTCAACATTTCATCTCATCCATCAAATCTTCATACTTTTGATCAGCACACTAGAGTTAACCTCTGGTGGCTTTCTAATCAAAATCACGCGCTTGGACTTCATTAGCACACCGTAACATCCCTACTCCATCCATACTTTGTCCAAGCGGATCAAACAAATGTTCTGGGCTTGGCCCACTAGTTTACACACCCCTAGAACTACTTCTTAAAAACAAAATGTACCCCCTCTACGCTTGGGCTTCAAACAATGTCTGGGCCTGACCAACGCTATTCACGCCCCTCCAAATTATCGCGCCTAAATAAAATACACCCCCTGTTATTTAAAATTCTTTTTATTTTCATTATTTTGGTATTTTTTTTTCTTTTCTAAATTAATCCATATTTATTTTTTGAATTAAAATAATAAATAATTTTAATTTTAATTTATTTAGGAAAATATATTATATATTTGATAAACTTTTTTTATATATAATTATGATAATAATAATTGTTTTCTAAATTACTAACCCTTCTTTTATTCATTAAATTAAACAATTTCTACTAACTTCAATTTTTTTATATCAATTATACATTTTATTTCTATTTTCTAAATTACATCTAATTAAAATAGCTAACCAACTTCAAACATTTTTCTACTAACTTCACCAAATTTCAATACATTTTCAAAAAAAGGATTAAGTAGGATTGCTATCAAACTTAACTGTGAACTGCGTCTACGATCACTCTATTCAAACTCAGGCAAGGTTCAAGGATAATTCGAAAGAAATTCTACGTAATCATATAAAAAACCTAACTAAACACATAGCGAACTACGAAATGGACTATGATTTCTTTGCAAGGAGATACGTAGACATGCAGTTAAAACCAAGACGAGTCCCATAACTAAAAAAATTAAACCTTTTCATATACATAGTAATAACACATTTAATAAGAAAATTTCTGATACGTCTTAAACTTAAAAACGGAGCCCCTTGAGAACAAGGGAGATGAAGGATGTCTAACACCTTACCTTTGTCTAACCAACTCGCGAAACTAGAATCTCTGAAAACTTAGGGTTATTCATTCTTTTCTCGTGCTTAGGGAAAAAAATTAGTGGTGGCGACTCGTATTTTTTACTGGTTAGGACAATTGGCGACTCTGCCGGAGACACAATCCTAGTGTTAGAGTTTACTCCTCCTTGTAGGTCTAGGGTTTTTGGGTTTCTATTTATAATATGTTATTTGTTTCCATATTTATTTATGTATCATTATTTCATCATATTGGTTATATTGTTGGGGGGATTTCATTGCTAAATAAAATATCAAATATTAGAAGAAGGATTGTCAATTGACCAAGGGGCTTTAATATCCCTATGAGTTTTTGCGAAAACTTCGTCTAGAGTCGGTCGAATTCCGAGAAATATATTTTAGAGGGCTAGACTCTCTTGGAGATAGGAATTTGGATTTGACCAATGAATCTTTGTATAACCAAAGATAAAATCTCATGGTGAGACCTTGTATGTCCTATGAAATGAAAGCCTTGGTCTACAAAGAGGCTCCACTTAAGGGAGGCCCTTGTGCCTTTTCCCTTTAGTGTTATCCATGACACTCTTAAGGAAACCACCCTTATGAGAAATGGTAGAATATCCGTAGGACTAACTTATGAACCTACCCACTAAGGATACCTTTATAATTCCACCACCAAATTTCATCACCATACATGCATACATCTCGCATTTAAAAATATTCACTATTTTTGTATTTTTTGTGTCTTATTCACTGGATTTCCTTGAAAAAATAATACAAAAAAAGAAGAAGAAAGGTTTCTGGTGAGTATCTCAAAATGAATACTAATAAGAAACCAACCATCTGCATTAGTGCCACAATGCCAAATATTAAGAAAATGAAGTTAATTAGAGGGAAAATACCTGAAAAGCTTTGAAGGGTTTTGTTCGTCGCTATGGAGATATTATGGATATGATAAACATGATTGTACAGGTGGAAGCCATTACCGCCCTTGCCCAATTCTATGACCCTCCACTAAGGTGTTTCACTTTCCAAAATTTCCAATTGGCACCTACTTTGGAAGAATTTGATAGGATTTTGGGATTCTCTGAAATCAAGGATGAAGCTTATATAGGAATTGAGAATACTATCATAGTCTGAGACTTAGATAAAGAGGTAGGGATACCCTTCACTGACCTAGTACTCAACTACAAGAGAGAAGGTGAAATACTAGGTATTAAAAGACAATACCAGAATTTAAGGCTCTTTCTTTCGCTGATAAGAAAGAATGGGAGGCTTGTGGAGATTGTCTAAAATTACTTATCTTTGGCTTGATTCGGTTTCCAAATACAATGGACTATATAGATTCTATGGCCATTAATGTGTTTTGGGCTATGAAAGTATTAAATGATGATCATACTCCTGCTTTACTTATTGATGTGTATTACTCCCTTCATATGCGTTATGAAAAAGGAAGAGGTGTGCTACTTTGTTGTATTCCTATATTATACTCTTGGCTCATTTCTCTCCTCTACAAAGAAACTTACATGGTCAAGTATTTAACCAAGAATGAATGGTCTCTAAAGTTGAGGGCTCTTAGTGCCGATTCTATTTTATGATATTCTATAAAGCTAAACATAGAAGAAATTGTTTATAGTTGTGGAGAGTTTCCAAATGTTATTTTGATTGGGACAAGAGGGTGCATTAATTACAATCCCACATTGAATTTACATCAACTTGAGTACCCTTTATAAGATAAACCTTCCGACGAGCAACTTCAACAATTAGTCCTTCATTATATAGGTAAAAGCAACCCCGAACTACTCAAAAAATTATCCAAGCTTGGGGAAAAATTCATAAAAAAGCCTGAATTTGGAAGGAAAAATGTCGTGGCAAAAGATCCATATACTCAATGGGTTTTGGATAGAGTCTAAATCAACAAGTGACCAAATTTGAAATCTATCCTTCGTATAAACTAGACATACCAGATCCTCTTCTAATATCTGTAGAAGAAGTGGAAGATCTAAGGGATGCCCTTGAGCAAGCCCAAAGAGAAAAGAAGGGGTTAGAACATGACCTTTATGACCTTTCTTATAAGAAGTACCAGTTGCAACAAGAGCTCGAGCTGAAAAATAAACAGATTCAAAAAGATTTTGAATTAGCTAACAAATAAAGCTTAAACGAAAGCGTACGAATAAAGGATTGCTAAGTGCTATTTTAAATGTTGGTTCCCATAATCAACGGTTGAATAATGCTGCTAGAGAAATTAAAAGACTAAAGGGTTGGTACAATCAAGCACTACAAGACAAAAAGGAGTTGGAAGAGGTTCTAAGAATCCAAATCCAAGGATTAGAGGAAGGTGATCAAGACCAAGAGGAGCATACCCAAAAACTTTTTACAAGTCTTCAAGAAATCCAAGAGTTAGATTTGAGGGAACATCTTAGAAAAATGAGAGCAGAAAGACTCCTTTCCTAACGAATAAAGGAGTATGAAGAAGTTTATTAGGAGTTGGAAGACCTCCAAAAAGATTTCCTTATACAAAGGGAACTCTATAAGGAGATGAGGACTAAAAAGTATATTTGGAAGAACAGTATACAAAGATTGCTCAAGCGGGAGAAGATAATAAGATCATAACCCCGACACTTTACAAGGAGTATCAGATGTACAAGGACAAACATGCAAAGCTTACCTTCTTAGAAAACAACCTTATTGGTGATATTCCAAGAAGCTTAAGAGATGCAAAAGCTGCAATGGTCCTTCTTTCGAAGGATGTTGAAGACTTCCTCAAACATTGTAGGGAGATGGTTGATGGTTTTAGGGCAAAAGTTTTCAAGCGTTCTTAAGAGTTTTGGTTTCCTGTTTTATTGTTTCTAGTATTTGGCATTTTGTTTTGATTTCCCGTATTCAGTATTTTTATTCAGTATTTGATTCTGTTTAATTTGTATTTTCCTTATGAGGATTATGTTTTTTTTCTTATTCAATAAAATTACTTTACTTCAAGTATTTATTTGTGTATTTTTTATGATGCTCACCAATAAAAAGTAGGATTAAATAAGTTTTTGGTCCCTCTAAATGTCTCAAATTTCGTTTTTAGTCCCTCTAATTTTTTCTTCAAAGAATGATCCTCCTAAAAATTAAATTTTAACTTTTGATGCCTCCAGACAAAATCGTAGCTACAATGGTCTCTAATTTCGTCGCTAAATAAAAACCGTCGCTAAAATCATCAGTAAAGTCGCCAGTAAAATCTTCACTAAGTTGTAAAAATCGCCGCTAAATTGCAGGAGGGACCAAAAGTTAAAATTTAATTTTTTAGGAGGACCATTCTTTGAAGGAAAATTTTAGAGGGACTAAAAACAAAATTTGAGATATTTAGAGAGACCAAAAACTTATTTAACCCTAAAAAATAAGAACCTGAAAAAATAATAATAATGAAAAGGAATATCAAATAAATAAGACATAAAACAATTTTTTAGCATATTCATACGCATTCATCCAACCACAAGCATCCATTCACATTTTATACAAAAAAATCATCTTTTTTACATCATCTCTAGTTAAGTCATTGGGCAATATAAACTGACTTCCCAACCTCCATATCAAACTAGAGCTCATGAAAATAAAGTAATGGAACAAATCAAGAAAAACCAAGTGGTATTTCAAGAATACTTAGAACAAGTGAAAGGAAGTATTGATTCAATGAAAGGAGACATGAGTCAAGTCTTGCTTGCCCTAAAGGACATCGTAGCAAGACAAGATGAGATTCCTAAGGTAGCTTTCAAAGAAATATCCCAAACCATTGGTGCATCTAGCGGTCACCCACCAAGGCAAGAGCCAGAATCCGATCCTGTCAAGGCAACTGCTGCTCAACAAGAGACCATCATGACTGAATGTTTCGTTCCACCTCCTCCGAAGGTGGGGGCATCCCACACTTTGTAGATTCTAGTCAACAATCCTCCCAACCTGGATAATTATCTGGACCTACAATATGAGGACCATGACCTGGAAGGTATAACTCAAGTGCCTCAACAAAAGACCCTCCACATCAATTTTGTTGAAGATCCTATGGCGGTCAATCAATTCAAGGCCATTGAGGAAAGGCTAAATGATGTAGAGGGTTATGATTAATTTGATGTCGGTGCTCCAGAAAAGTGTTTTGTCCCAGATGTGGCGGTTCCTCCTAAATTCAAAGTACCTAATTTTGCGAAATATAAGGGACTCACATGCCCAAGGAATCATATACGCACATTCTGTAAGAAAAATGGCTACCTAAACTCATGATCAAAAATTGATGACACACTTTTTCTAAGACAGCCTGAGTGGGGAATCTTTGGATTGGTATATTCCGTTGGAGCGAGCACACGTCCGATCATGGGCAGACCTTGCTAACGCCTTCTTAAGGAAATACAAATACAAATTGGACAAGGCTTCTAACTGCATACAAATTCAAAATTTGTCTCAAAAGAAAGATGAGTATTTTAAAGAATATGCTCAACGGTAGAGAGAAATGGTAGCCCATGTACAACCACCACTCCTTGAAAGATAATTGGTAGACATGTTCATGAGTACTCTACAAGGTCTCTTTATGAAAAGATGGTAGGAAGAGTCTACTCAGGATTCTCTGATTTGATGATAATTGGCGAAGGAATTGAAGCTGGTTTGAAAAATGGCAAGATAAAAAAGGCGTCCAATGCTCTTTACAACCCAAAGAAGCATATTCTGAACTTCTCAAAAAAGAAGGAAGGAGAAACTATTGTTGTTGCAGCACACTAAAAGGCATAGAAACCATTGGTTATCCCATGAGAATAATAGAAAAATAGGTTTAAAAGACCTCTGAGAAGATTCGATCCTCTCCATATGCCACACAGTCAACTACTACAACACTTGCTCCTGGCATCCTTGGTAGAGCTAAAGCCACTAGCTCCTCCAATTGGGGCACTCCCACCAAAATATGGTGCGAATGCAAGGTGCGAATATCATGCTAATTCTCTCGGGCATACCATTGATAAATGTTGGGTCTTCATACACAAGGTGAAAGATCTGATAGACTCTCAAGATATCACTTTTGATAAACCTAATATCAAAACAAACCCCATGCCTCGGCATGGTGGTCCGATAGTGAACGCAATTGAGATAGTCCCTAATCATGGAGCTAAACGAGTAAAAACTCTGATAGATATCCTGAAGGAACATATGTTGGAACATGGCTTCCTTTTGAAACATAATGACGCTTCCGATTATACTATGCAAAAAATGATGGATCAGGGAATAGTCCAATTCGTGAATTATACTGAAGAATAATATGTAGCTGCAATTAATGGAAATATAAGAAGATCATTGGCGATCCCTTGCCAAGGTTTGAATTCTGCGAAGAGACCACTTTTAACTCCTTGTGGGGAGCCAAGCTCGACAAAAATACTGGTAACAATACCATGCCAAGGTCAAACTCTAAAGATATTGATGTTTCCGAAGAGTACAATGGTGATCAAGGGACCATCTCCCATTCCCTATGAAAGTGATAAAGTTGTGTCATAGAGTTACGACACCACTGTCTATGTTAATGGGTTGAAACAAGAGTGTGATCCATCAATAAGTCAAGGACCTGTAATTACAAATATAGCAGGAACATGGGGCATGACCCAAAATGGTCACATTTACGCTCTAGAATAATGAAAGAAGGATGATACTATGGTTAAGGATAAAGGAAAAGTTGTGGCTGAAACTAGCCAGGGGAAAGAGCCCCCAAGAAAATCCTTCACTAACCAAGAGGCTAATGAGTTCTTGAAAATGATCAAGAAAAGTGACTATAGGATGGTGGATCAAATTCACCAAACTCTGTCCGAGATTTCAATACTCTTGTTACTATTGAATTTAGAAGCACACTGAGATTCTATGAGGAAAATACTGAGTGCAGCTTATGTAATGAAGGAGATCACAATGGATCAATTTAATGGAGTTGTGGCTAACCTGACATCAGGATCACACTTGGGTTTCAATAACAGTGAGTTACCTCTATAAGGTAGAGCTCAAAATAAATCGTTACCCATTTCAATCCAATGCAGGACCACTAGTCTATCCAGGGTACTCACTGATATAGGTTCCTCCTTGAACGTACTACCAAATACTAACCTGATAAGGCTCACAATGGATGGCATAGTTATAAGACCAAGTTCTATGGTGGTTAAAGTTGTTGATGTCTCACAAAGCACAATATTTGGATAGGTGGATCTTCCAATAAAGATTGGCCCACATATTTTCTATATTACCTTCCAGGTAATGGATATAGAACCGACATATACTTCCTTTCTCGGGCGACCTTATATTCATGCAGCAGGGGCTGTCACCTCAACCCTTCATCAAAAATTGAAGCTTCTCGTCAAAGGAAAAATGGTTGTGATCGACAGGGAAGAGAATATCTTTGTAAGTCATTTGGAGTCCTACAGATACATCAGTGTGGAAGAAGACTATGTGGAAACACCATTCCAAGTCCTAGAAGTAGCTATAGTGGTTACCCTACCGGTAGAGAATGTCAAGAAACCTGGAACTACCATGACATCATGGCGAGACTTGAAAACAGTTGTAGAAGCTGAACATCTAAAGGTTGGGGCAGGCTCATGGAGATACCTGAGAAGAAATATCACTTTGTTTTGGGCTATCAACTGTCGAAGGCTAATAATAAAGATAAAGGCCAATTTCCTCCCCGTTGTACCCCAAAATTTGCCCTCCCATTTTTCTCAATACATTTCAAGTGAGGTCCTCAGATTGCTCAAGGAAGTCCAAGGGTTGACCAGACAAACTCTCTCCTAAAGTAGTCTACCTCAAATTAGGGTTTCATGTTGCATCAAGATAATTGAGTCCAAGGGATCCAAAATTCTCACCATTGTCCTAATATGTTCTCAAGATCATCCATGTCAAGTTTCAAGCTTTGCAGAGAAAGTTTGCTCAATCAATTGCTCAAAGGCCTGAAAATCGACTGTGTTAGGGCAAAAGTCAATTGTGGTCCACGTGCAGTCAAACTTCAAGATTTTTGCTCAACATCCTCATTTTGAAGTATTATTCATCATTTGATCAAGGTTTGATATGATTCATCAAGGATTGCTCACAATTCATCAAAACCCAAAAGTTGATAAATTAGGGTTTTGTAGGAAAAGTCAACTCAACTTTGACCAAGCATAACTTTCTCATACTTTATTATAAATGACCCATCCAAAGATAATTTTTAAGAGGATGCAATGCCCTACAAATCATCTTCATCTCCCAAGTTCAAAATATGCACTCACAAGAAGTTATGAATTTGGACATTATAGGTCATTTTGAAAAGTCAACAAAAACACCTTTTTTGTCAAAAGCTTCATACATATACATGGAGGACTAAATTGAGATGAGACCAAATTTTTTGCTTATAGGACATATCAAGCTTTCTAAAAAGTCAAATAACACCTTCATAGAGTAAAAATTGAAGAAGTTATGCATTGGTGAAGTTGACCTTTTTTGCAAAATTGTCAAAAGTCAAAAGTGCTTCAAATTGCAATTTTTGTCAAATAGGGCCCAACTTTTTGTACTTGTTTTGAGTATGTAACATGTTCCACGACCCATGATCCTTCAAATTTGCCTTTATTTTATTTTTTCCATTTATTTTGATTTTTATTTCAATTAAATCAAATTAAATCAAAATAAAATCATGGAAATATCAAAATCATTTAAACCTTGAGATTTTGTGCATATTTCAGGTCTCTTATACAGCTAGCAGTGCAATCAAATCGTGCAAGGCATGTTGGTATGTAATTGCAAGCTTCTCAAGTCATGTTTAAAGCATTTGTTTTGATGAATACAACATGGATATCAACATTCAAAGGATGTGCAAAAAGTTTATCAATATCATATAAAACCTTGTTACAAGTCTTGAAGATTAGAAGAAGAATTATTAAAGAAACAACAAATGTTAAAAGGTATAAATAATTCTTAAACTTGAATATAGATATTCACAAATATGCATTCATAATCATATACATATCCCACATTTTTAACAATAAGAAAAACTATGTTTGAGATCTTTTTCAAAAGGATTTTTTGAAAATAAACTTTCAGGAACCGGTTCCTACCTAACAGGGAACCGGGTTCCAAACTTGTTCAAAAATCACTTCCCTGGAATTTGTACCAGGAACCGGGTTGTACCTATAGGGGAACCGGTTCCTGCGTGTTATTTTTGAATTCTGGGTTATAACGTTCACTAGGAACCGAGTTCTGCCTGGGTCGGAACCGGTTCCCAGCGAACCAAACAGATTTTCTTTTGTTTTTTGAACATAATTCAAATGGTATTCTTTCATGATTGCATTGCATCTTTTCATATCAAATGGCATGAATGAAGAGGTATTTGTGACATTATAAATTGTGCAGATTTTAAAATTCAAATAACCTTCTTCAATTAACAATTTTCATCATTCAAATTTGCATATTCTTACAAACTTTCAAGTGTTCTTACAAATCATAAATTTTGTGAAACTTGCCATATACATTTTCATTAAGAAATCATTACAAGTTTCATACATTCATTGTGAACATTTATAATCATTGCTTGAGAATTGTTTCTTTCTTGAAGAAGAAGATCAATCAAAGATTGATAGTGCTCTCCATCTCTTTCAAATAAATCATTGTATTACAAAAAGAAAGTATTCCCTTACTATCCAGGATTGTTGGAAGTAAGTGTTATGATTTGAAGAGGATTGTTCTTCATTTACATTAGTGTTTGTTTGACCTTAAAGGTGTTAAGAACCTTTGGTCACCCTATAGGTTAGATAGTAAGCATAGGTTGTACAATCATTCTAAACTATAGTGAAATCTCTTTCGTGTTGGAAAGGGGACTGGAGTACTCTCGGATTGTAAGGGGAACCAGGATATATCGCCGTGTTCTTTACTTTTCCGCTTTTATCGTTTTCATCACCATAATCAAGAAAAGATAAGATATAGTAAAAAACCTTCAAACACTTAACCACAAATTACTACAAGTATTCTCATAAAACCGTATAAATTTTTATATACCTAATTCACCCCCCTCTTAGGCACTCTTAGACTTATAATTGGCATCAGAGCAAGTTATAGGTAACTTGTTCCTAAAGATCCAGAATGGCTTCCGCAAATCAAAATCCGGTTTTCAAAGATGGTGGTAGTAACAACAAGCCTCCATTGTTTTGTGCTGAATACTTTGACTTTTGGAAAATTCGCATGAAGGTTCATCTTGAAGCGCAAGGAGAAGAAATATGGAATGCTGTTGAGAATGGTCCATTTACTCCGGTGTGTGTTGTCAATGGTGTTGGGTCATCAAAGCCTAAAGCATCATGAGATGACGATGACAAGAAAAAAGTTCTCTTTGACAAAAAGGCAATCAATATTCTCCAAAGTGCTCTTAGTATGGACGAATTTTTCCGAGTATCGGCATGTACAACGGCAAAGGAAATTTGGGATACTCTTGTAGAAACTCATGAAGGAACCGCCAAAGTCAAAAGGTCTATATTGAACACTTTGAGTAAAGAATATGAATTATTCAGAATGCTGCCCGGAGAATCCATCCTTGACTTGCAAAAGAGATTCGTTCACTTGACAAACCATTTGAAGGCACTCGGTAAGACTTTAACTAACGATGAATTAAATCTTAAAGTGCTTAGGTCTTTAACTAGGGAATGGTAACCAAAAGTGACGGTAATATCCGAAAAGAAAAGCCTAGCAACTATGACTTTCGCAACACTTTTTGGAAAGCTTCAAGAATATGAGACGGAACTTGGAAGGCTTGAAAAACATGAGAATCATGAGAAGAAATCTAAAGGCATTGCTTTGAAAGTTGATTCAAAAGAAAGTCAAGATAAAGATGCATCGGAGGAAGATGAAAACTTCTTGCTTCTTGTAAAAAGGTTAGGAAAATATTTTGGTCATAAAAATAATCTTCATAATGCTAACTTTGTCAAAAGAAAGAAATTTTATAAGCATAAAGATAAAGAAGCCTCCACATCAACACAAGATGTCACATGCTATGAATGTGGAAAGCAAGGTCACATAAAGCCGAATTGTCCAAAACTCTCCAAGAAAAATGGATTCAAAGGCAAAAAGGAGTTCAAGAACAAAAGGGCTTATGTTGCATGGGAAGATAATGATATGAGCAGTTCATCGGAATCGGAAAGCGACGAATGTGCAAACTTAGCCTTAATGGCATCGCATCACTCCGACGATGAAGAAGAGGTTAGTAATGAATTTAATCTTTTTGATGATGATGTTCAAGGTGAAATTGATGAACTCTTGAAAGAATGCAAAAGTTTATACAAAAAGGTGTCAAAACAAGAAAAAGAACTTCTAATTTGTCTAGAAAAAATTGACACCATGACTAAAGATTTTGATCTTTAAAAACAGAATTTTATTAAAGAAAAGGAAAACTTTGCATGCTCCAAGTGTGAATCAAATGTCTTTCAAATTGTTCAATTGAAAAGAGTCAATGAACGATATGAAAAATGACAAATAGGATTGGAAGGATTACTAAGCCAACAACGTTATCCAAATGATAAATAAGGTCTTGGTTATGTGAATACTAAGAAACCAAGTGACAATCCCACTATTTTTGTAAAGGCTAGTAATAGTTCCAATCCCAAGAAAGTAGAAAAGAAGCAAGTTGTTCATAATCATCAAAAGAAAAAGGCTAATGTATCTAAAAGAAAATAAATTCCTAGATACAAGAGCAAATTTGTTCCAAACTGTTTTTACTGTGGTATTATTGGACACACACCCAATGCATGCTATATTACAAATTTCAGTATGGCTAGTGGACATTATGCATGGGTGAAAAAGGGAACTAACTATGAAGGACCCAAGGCAACTTGGAAACCTAACAAGAAATAATTTTTTTTTGTAGGTATGCTTGAAATCCACATCAAATGTTTGGTGTCTTGATAGTGGATGTTCAAAGCATATGACAGGAGATGTACACCAATTTTCATATCTAGTACATAAAGTCAAAGGGTATGTCACCTATGGAGACAACACTGTAGCAATAAAAAATGTAGCGGGGTAAATCGGAGATCGAATTATTGATTAATTCGTCTCACAAAAGCAAGAGTCGCCACCGCGCTTTATTATTTCCAAGGGAAAAGGGAAAGAGCGAAATAAAACCCTAAAGTATGCAATGTAAAATAATACTTTCTAAAAGTAATAAAAATACAAGGCGTTTTTGAAAAGAGATCTATGGTTCGGGGGTTGGTTATACAATGGGAAGGTATTAGCACCCAATGTATCTATAGTACTCTATAGGAACCTTTTGAAATATCTGTTTATTAAAATTGTTCGTTTGATTTAAAAATAAATTGTTTTGGCCGAAAAGGGGTACGGACGGTTTTTTGAAGGTACGACGACCTAATGTTGAAGTTTTGGCTTAAAAGGTATAAGTTTTGAAAAGATTGAATATTTGGGAAAAATTGTCTTAAGTTTTAATGAAATGAAAACATTCGCGTGATTGGATTTGAGGACATGAAGTCAACAAATTTAATCATTTTTTCTCTTGGATTTAGACGTAAACAGAATAAACAAGTAAAGATGAAATAATTAAACAGAAAATTAGATAGATAAGTGATATACAACAATTAAATAACAGACTAAATGGCGTGAACATGCATTTTTGTATTTTTGTTTAATATTAATTAAAGAAAAGAAAATGTTTTAATTCTATTTTTTATGTATTTTTGGTATTAATATAAAGTATTATTTTAAGAATTATTTAATAATTCTAAACTAAATTAAAACTTTAAAAGTTACTTACTTAAATCTAATTAAGAAAAGAATACTAACAATTACTAAATTAAACCTAAAGTTAAACTAATAAAAATTGGTCAAATCATTAAAATTTGTTTTAATTAAATTACACCTCCATTTAATTAAACTTACTAATTAACTAAATTAATAATATTCTAAAAAAACTAATAGAAAGTAAATAGAAGGAGAGGTATCAAGAATCAAAGGGGGGGTAAATACTAAACAATTCGCATGGGCCAAAAGGGGTTTCAAGGGGCCCAAAACAGAAATGGGATGGGGGGTATGCTTAAGGAAATTCGTTGGGGCTTTTAGGCAGGGAGACGGGTCAGGCCCAAATATTCCATAACTTTTTTTTCTTAGGGTTAAACGTTGTCTTAGTTTTGGGGAAACAAAGGATTAGGGTTAAGCCAAGGGGACAGAGCGGCGCTCCTCTTTGTTCACGCGTTCTTCTTCATTGTGGATTCGTATTCTTCGTGCTTTCATGCTCTCGCCTCTGACCTTCCCTTGCCCGAGCCACCAACGCCTCTTCTTCCCCATGTGTCGCTCAGTGATACGGTGTAGAGGTGATGATCCGCCCTTTAACGCATTAGGTTTTTCATGATTTTGCATGTTATGATTTTGTGTCCATTTTTTGATTCTGACTCTATTTTACATGTGGTTTCTGTTGAAATGGTGGAAAGGAAAAAGAAAAAAACAAAGCTACCTTTATGAAGGAGGAGGAAGAGGCGTTCCGGAGGCTTGCTGGCGGAGGAGTGAAGCGCGGTGGCTTGGAGTCCTGGTATTTCGTTTCTTTGTCCCTTTGATTTGTGGTTTGATGATGATCTGGCCTGAGAACCTTACGTGATATTTTTCTTCTTCTTCTTCTGTTGACCCTGCCTTTGCCTATGCACGCTACTTTGCTTATTTATCTCCTCTTCTCCTATTGCCTCGTTGTATGCTTGACTGTTGCCTTTGAATACTTTTCCTCTCTTCTTCTTTGTTGTGCTTCAGTTGATTTTTTTTACTGGCCTATGATGAATATTTCTGAGGCTTTTGTGTTGCCTTGAACATTGTTTTTAAGGTTTGTGTTGTTGTGGTATTCTGTTTTTTTTTGGCTTTGGGCGTGTATGGCTGATACAAATTTTGGCCCTGGATGTTTAGGCAGGTATGAGGGTTTTGATAGCTTAGGCTTGTTGGACTTTTGATATGGCTTGGACAGGTTTTATGGTTTTAGGCCATAAGGTTTTACTGGTTTATGCAGGTTATGGCCTTGGTTTCAGGTTTGTGGCCTTGGTTTATGTTACTATGGCTTAGGCCTTAGAGCTGGACAGGCTTGACATGGTTAAGGGTCTGGTTTTTTTGTGTTACAGGTTCTTGGTTTTGATGAGTTTACTGGTTATGGCTTTAGAACTGGGTAGGTTTCTTGTGGTTTTTTTGGCTTATGTTTGTTGGACTTGTTTGACAGTTCTTGAGAGGGGTTTGCTTCATGTTGTCCATGGAAACGAAATAGGTTATGGTTTGGGAGTTTGACAGGTTAACTTGGCTTTTTGGTCATGGTTTCAAGTTCTGTGGCCTTGAGGCTTATGTTACAGGTTATCGTTTTGAAAGGCTTAAGGCTTTTTTTTAAGCTTGAGGCTTGAAGGTTTTGACAGCTTTTGTTTTTAGGTTTTGACAAGGTTCCCTCTCTCTTTTTTTTGAAGGGTTTGTTGTTATAATAACAGTTTGATGGCTTCTAATGGTTCAGGTTCTGAATATTTTTATTATTTTTCTTTGATATCTCTGCCCTCTCTACTGTTTTATTCAGTTTGTCTATATCCTTTTTCCATGCTTTCCTTTTCTTTACTGTGTTACTGCTGTTCTGTTTTATATCCCTTTTCTGCCCAAGGCCAAAACCTGTAAATCCACACTCTTTCTCTCTTCTCTCTCCTTAATACAGTTTGACATTAAAATATGATGTTATGTACTTGTTCTGAAAAAGTAAAGCTGGAAAATGATGAGAATTAGAAAATACTTTGCTTGCATATTTGGTTTTAAACTGCACATGTTCTCTTTGTCATCTGCATTGTACAACATGGAGCCTTTGTATTTTGACTTCTTCCCACATGCTGGATAGTTTACGTTGGACTTTGGCTTGACAATTTGAAACTTGACTTGCATATGCTGTTTTGCTTTTGAAATATGCAGTGGATTTTGAATTATGCAGTTTACAATTAAAATGTGCAATTTTGACAAAAGTGAATTTGTGCATATTTTTAACTTGTGCATTCATATTTATCAATAAAATTCATCCCTTTTTGTGAACTAGGAGAAATCCCTTGATTTGCAAAGAGGGTAAAAAACTGATTCCAGCCGTTTGCTTTTAATGATGAACGCTAAATTAATTTTCTGCTTTTAATTATATATTCATTTCTGACTTTTCTTTTAATTCTTTGCAGGTAAAATCAAATGAGCATCAAAGAAGTATTGGATAGAAGATGAAGATTTAGAATCTTAGAAAAATTAACATAGTTTTTATTTTACTTTAAACATTTTATATAATTGTCATTGTAAATACTTTGTACATAATACAGTATTTAAACAACAATTGTAATAATTAGAATAAAGATGAATAAAATTCTATTATTTTACCAGTTAATTCTTTTCTTCTTTCCAATTATTTATTTTATCATTTATAATTCTTTAAATTATATAATAACTGAAAATCAATTCCAATTATTTAAATTTAGAATGATAAATAATTAAATAAACATCATTGATCAATTAACTTCTCTTCAATTATTTACTTCATTATTTATAATTCTTCTAAATTATAATAACTGAAAATAAAATTTCAACTATTTAAACTTAGAATAATAAATAATTAAATAAACATTGTTTGATCAATTAATAAACTTCTTTTCAAATATTTACTTTATTATTCATAATTCTTTAATTTATATAATAACTGAAAATAAATTCCAATTATTTAAATTCAGAATAATAAATAATTAAATAAACATCATTGATCAATTAACAAACTTCTTTTCAAATATTTACCTTATTATTCATAATTCTTTAATTTATATAATAACTGAAAATAAATTCCAATTATTAAAATTCAGAATAATAAATAATTAAATAAACATGGTTTTAGCATTGATCAATTAATAAATTTAGCGTTTCAAAATAAACAGCTCTTGACTTGAAAAAGTTATGAATTTAAAATCTGCTTTGAAAATTGATAAAAATAGGTCAAAACCCTTGCAATGTAATGATGCAGATGGGAGATGGTATCTTAGGTCAAAATTTGGGGTACAACAACTGCCCCTATTTAAGTTTCTTCTATCCGGAGATATGAAGATTAAAATCTTCGTCTCGACGAGATTGAAGGTACTTAAATACATAATACGCAAATTTTGGCCCTAAGATACCGCCATTATGTTTGATATGAATGTAGTGATTGAATTCACAGAGAAAGATATTGTATGAAACAAGACAATGCTGGAGAAATCAAACACCAACAAAACACAGGGACAAGGATTATACAATACTGGGGAAATAAACCATCGACTTCAAGTAATAGACTCTTGACGGCGAATAAAAATTTGAACGAATACGGACTCTGACCCTAACAAAGAAGGTATCTTGCATAGGCCATAAAACAGATTATTGACCCAAAAATATCAGTGAGCTCACAACTCAAGGTCAAAGATAGACAGAGAGTATCAAATTTGCTGGCGACGGATTACCGACTTCTGGAGGTAAAGATTCATAACAAACTTCTCTGCGAGATTTCCAGAGATATACTCATTAATGCTGAAATAATAATAAGATTGTAGATACGCAAGTTGCCTCAAATAAAGAAGCTGCCACTTGCTGTCTTCCAAAAATACTATGACATACAAGCTGCTCAAATAAAGAAGCTGCCACTTGCTGTCGTCCAGGGATGTCAATAACATACAAGCTGCTCAAATAAAGAAGTCGCCACTTGTTGTCTTCCAAAATACTATGACATACAAGCTGCTCAAATAAAGAAGCTGCCACTTGCTGTCTTCCAAAAAATACTATGACATACAAGCTGCTCAAATAAAGAAGCTGCCACTTGCTGTATTTCAGAAAAATAATAACGTACAAGTTGCTCATGAAGAGACTGCCGTTTTCCGTTTTCCAAAATAATAATAACGCACAAGTTGCTCGTGAAGAGACCGCCGCTTGTCGTTTTCCAAAATAATAATAACGTACAAGTTGCTCATGAAGAGACCGACGCTTGCCGTTTTCCAACGATGTCTATAATGTACAAGTTACTCATGAAGAGACCGCCGCTTGCCGTTTTCCAACGATGTCTATAACGTACAAGTTGCTCATGAAGAGACCGCCGCTTGTCGTTTTCCAAAAATAATAACGTACAAGTTGCTCATGAAGAGACCGCCGCTTGTCGTTTTCCAAAAATAATAACGTACAAGTTGCTCATGAAGAGACCGCCGCTTGTCGTTTTCCAAAAATAATTCAGAAGGAAATTGCGATGATATTGGCAGAGAATAAAATCTTCGTCAAAGAGAACCATGAATCAATCCTTCCCGAGGAGATCACATACTTAAATGTGCGAAATAAATGCATCATTCGTCTAGGTGGCGACTTCACTGGGGAAAATCATGAGATAGCCTATGCAAGAGACAACAACTCCCTCCAGGAAGAAACCAGAGAGAAAACAGTCAAACAAAACTCCACCCAATGAGAAAGTAACTTGATCGGGGGATTCATCCTATCCAGAAATGGACGAGGTAGGCTAAATCAAAAAAATCATCCACGAGGATTAGCTCAGTTGGGGAATTTAAAAAGGAAACACATTTTCTGCCTAAGCTAACCTTCTACTTGGAAAGAAACATGTACGCTGTTTGAATAAACAAAGTATACAACCCAAAATCAACGGCAAATGTGAATATGCATACTGATGTAAGTGTAAATGAGTAAATGAATGTTATGCTGCAAAACGAACAGATGGAGTAACTTGAAGACAATAAGATGTCACGACATAATAGATACTCGGCCAATCTTAAAAAGACGGAAAATAATTGGAACTGGAACCCCAAAGCAACGTCGGAGCGTAACACGCCACAAGGCTCAAGCCTTCTGAGTAGAAAAGTATTCAAATCCAATCTTCTAGTACCAATAGACCACTGGCATGTGACAAAGCGTACCACACTTCAGAAATTGCCAAAATAAAGGTAGCCAAAACAACGCTTAACTGGAACAACTGGGGAGTCAACAAACTTAGTACCGCCAGAAACACAAGTTTACACAACCAACACCTCATGACGTTTTTGAAATAAAACATGTTCATCATGCAAGGATAAATTACTGTACTGTTTTGCATTTCATGGCTTGACCATCCTCGGAAAAATGTTAATATTCCTTTCATTATTCACGACACATTTTTAAAATAAGAATACTTTAAATAACTTTGTTTCAAATATTTCCGTAAAAATTAAAATTTTGCCCACAAAAGGTAAATGCTCAAATTTCATTAATAAGATCGTAGTTCTCTAACAATGCGACTCCAACGGTTTACAAAAGCTTGGGAAATAGTACATGAAAGAAAGGGTTACACAAAAACAATGATCACTATTCTCCCTAACAACCTCGAATTCCGAAATGTGCTCAAATGCCAAGACCGGTTTGACCAAAAGCTTGCCTAAGCCGCCCTTTCGGGTTTTCAACTTAGCAAACCGTCAACTCAAACCTAAGCGAAATACTTCTTGACTGCATCGGCGTTCATGGAGCATGGAAGCTCTTCACCGTCCATATTGGTGAGAATCAAGGCACCTCCAGAGAAAACTTTCTTAACGACATACGGTCCTTCATAATTCGGAGCCCACTTGCCCCTAGAATCAGGTTGGAAAGATAATATCTTCTTGAGCACAAGGTCACCTTCTCTGAACTCGCGTGGTCGAACCTTCTTATCAAAAGCCTTCTTCATTCTCTGCTGATACAATTGACCGTGACACAATGCTGTCAATCTCTTTTCTTCAATTAAATTCAACTGATCATATCTACTTTGACACCATTCAGCCTCAGAAAGTTTGGCTTCCATCAACACTCTCATAGACGGAATCTCGACCTCCACAGGGAGTACTGCTTCCATACCATAAACTAGGGAAAATAGGGTTGCGCCTGTTGAAGTTCGAACTGAAGTACGGTATCCATGCAGAGCAAACGGAAGCATTTCATGCCAATCTTTATAAGTTACCACCATCTTCTGGACAATCTTTTTGATATTCTTGTTAGCAGCTTCAACTGCCCCATTCATCTTCGGTCTGTAAGGAGAAGAATTATGATGTTCGATCTTGAACTCTTCACAAAGTTCCTTCATCATCTTGTTATTCAAATTCAAACCATTATCAGTGATGATCTTGCTCGGGATGCCGTATCGACAAATGATCTGATTCTTAATAAATCTGACTACCACCTGTCTGGTTACATTAGCATAAGATGCTGCTTCCACCCATTTAGTAAAATAATCGATCGCTACTAAGATGAAACGATGACCATTTGAAGCTTTGGGTTCAATCATTCCAATCATATCAATGCCCCACATAGAGAAAGGCCAAGGTGAAGAGATAATGTTGAGAAGGGTCGGTGGCACATGTATCTTGTCCGTATAAATCTGGCATTTATGAAATTTCTTCACATATTTGCAACAATCAGATTCCATCGTCATCCAATAGTAACCAGCTCTCAACATCTTTTTAGCCATTGCATGTCCGTTGGCATGAGTGCCAAAAGATCCTTCATGTACTTCTTGCATCAACATGTCTGCTTCATGTCTGTCTACACATCTGAGCAAGACCATGTCGTAATTTCTCTTATACAATACTTCTTCATTGAGGAAGAAACTGCTTGCTAATCTTCTCAACGTCTTCCTATCCTTATTGGATGCCCCAGGCGGGTACTCTTGAGTTTGAAGAACACGTTTAATGTCATAGAACCACGGTTTGTCGTCGGTGATCTCTTCTACTGAGAACACATGAGCAGGTCTATCAAGGCGCATAACCCGGATTGTAGGCACATCGTTCCAACCATTCACTTGAAACATTGAAGACAAAGTAGCTAAAGCATCAGCCATTTGGTTCTCATCTCTAGGGATATGATGTAATTCCACTTTGTTGAAGAAAGTTAACAATCTTCTAGCATAGTCTCTGTAAGGGATCAAACCAGGATGACGAGTCTCCCATTCTCCTTTGATTTGATTAATTACCAATGCCGAATCTCCGTAAATATCAAGAATCTTAATCCTTAGATCCACTGCTTCTTCGAGACCCATAATACATGCCTCATATTCAGCCATGTTGTTCGTGCAGTCAAACTTCAATCTCGCCGTGAATGGGATATGAGTACCTCGGGGAGTGACGATGATTTCCCCAATTCCATTTCCATAAGAATTCACAGCTCCGCCGAATATCAAACCCCAACGGGATTCGGGATCAGGTCCTTCTTCGGGTAACGACTCTTCACAATCTTTAGCTTTCAAGTATATAACATCTTCATCTGGGAAATCAAACCTGATGGATTGATAATCGTCAATTGGTTGGTGAGCCAAATGGTCGGCTAAAATACTCCCTTTGATTGCTTTCTGAGTGTGATACTCAATGTCATATTCAGATAACAACATCTGCCAACGGGCTATTCTCCCAGATAAGGCGGGCTTCTCAAAGATATACTTGATCGGATCCATTTTGGAGATCAACCAAGTGGTGTGGTTAATCAGATACTGGCGCAGACGGCGAGCAGCCCAAGCTAAAGCACAACAGGTTTTCTCAAGCAATGAGTATCGAGACTCACAGTCTGTGAATTTCTTACTCAGATAATATACAACATGTTCCTTTCTTCCAGTCTCATCTTGTTGACCAAGCACACATCCCATGGAATCTTCCAATATAGTCAGGTACATAATCAAAGGTCTTCCTTCCACCGGAGGAATCAAAATGGGAGGTTCAAGCAAATATTCTTTGATGCTATCAAAAGCTCTCTGACAATCTTCTGTCCACACACATCCTTGGTTCTTTCAGAGAAGCTTGAAAATCGGCCCACAGGTAGCAGTCATATGAGATATAAATCTAGAAATATAGTTCAGTCTCCCAAGGAATCCTCTTACTTGTTTTTCCGTCTTGGGTGCGGGCATTTCCCGAATAGCTTTTACTTTATCAGGATCTACCTCAATACCTTTCTGACTGACAATGAAACCCAGAAGTCTTCCAGAACGAACACCAAAAGTGCACTTGTTGGGATTCAGATGGAGTTTATACTTTCTCAAACGCTGGAATAACTTCAATAAATGTTCCAAATGATCTTCTTCAGTTTGTGATTTGGCAATCATGTCATATACATACACTTCTATCTCTTTATGCATCATGTCATGGAACAAAGCAGTCATGGCTCTTTGGTATGTTGCACCAGCATTCCTCAAACCAAACGGCATAACCCGATAGAAAAATGTTCCCCAAGGTGTAATGAAAGCTGTCTTCTCCATATCTTCTGGTGCCATCTTGATTTGATTGTAACCAGAGAAACCATCCATGAAAGAAAAGACTTTGAACTTTGCGGTACTGTCGACCAATACGTCAATGTGCGGTAATGGGAAGTCATTCTTTGGGCTAGCTCTATTCAGATCTCTATAGTCTACACACATCCGAACTTTGCCATCTTTCTTAGCAACAGGCACTATATTGGCTAACCATTGAGGATAGACCGATGTAACAAGGAAACCTGCATTAATCTGTTTTTGAACTTCTTCTTTGATCTTGTCAGCCATATCGGGACGAGTCCTTCTCAACTTCTGCTTAATCGGCGGACATTCAGGTTTCAACGGTAAACGATGCTCCACAATATTGTTGTCTAAACCTGACATATCTTGGTAGGACCAAGCAAACACATCAACATACTCTTTGAGAAGCTCCAACATTTTCTCTTTGACCTCTGGGATAAGCAATGCTCCGACTTTGACCTCCTTCTTATCTTCTTCATCAACCAAATTGATCAACTCTATAGGTTCTTCAAACGGTTGAATAACCTTCTCATCATGCTCAAGTAAACGGGAAATTTCATCAGGAATCTCTTCACTATCCTCTTCTTCGGCTCTGAACACAGGGAATTCAAAGTTGGGAGAGGGCATAGGGTCATTGTTTTCAATGGTTAAGTCATGGATTAATCTGCACATATGATTATGCTTTATTTTAGAAATCGATTAATATGAATGTTGTATAAATGAAATAAAATATTATTATATTTTCCTATTACTACCAATTAATTTTCATTACTATTTCCCAGAAAAAGTGAAAAATAAAACACTAGTGGACAAAATAACATTTTTATTCATGAAGGGAAATACTTGAAACAAAGAGCCCAAACATTTCTCTTTTGCCTTGGGCAGAGCAAAAGGATTTATTTTCAACATAGCCCGACACAAATATTTTTCGCCTTGGGCAGAGCGAAATTTTTTTTAAAAATAAAACAAAAGATTACTCAGAAATGTGCATCACAACAGGAACATCAACAACAATCCAGTTCTGGCAAACCACTCCGTGCGTTACAAAATCAGGTAAATCCTCTTCAGAATTGTCTCCTATTATAGCATCAACTTCAGGAGGAGTCGGATGGATAAAACCTGCGCTTCGGAAAACCTCTTGTATCGGACGAGTAACTACTTCTTGCTTGACTCTTGTAGACACGGGATGAAAACCAAGACCTTCTCCAGACTTGTTCTCGGGAAAAGTCAACACCTGGCCCCAACCTACAGTCGAACCACTTTCAACCACTCGTCGCGCATCCTCAAAAGAAGAAATAGATGTCCCTTGCTTCTTCACTTCATTATTAGCAACAGATAGAGCTTGGAATTGGGTTCCAACATCCTCATCAGCATCAATAAAAGAGAAAGATGACAAATGGCTTACCACCATAGCTTTCTCTCCACCAATCATTACCAGCTTTCCATGCCTTACAAACTTCAATCTTTGATGGAGCGTAGAAGTGACTGCCCCTGCATCATGGATCCATGGACGACCCAATAGGCAACTGTAGGCGGCACGAATATCTATTACTTGAAAAGTGATCTGAAAAGTATGAGGACCAATTACTATAGGAAGATCCACTTCACCGATGACAGTCTTCCTAGAACCATCAAACGCTTTGACAATTACTCCACTAGGTCTCATGGGAGCACCTTGATATGAGAGTCAAGACAATGTAGTTTCGGGCATTACATTTAACTACGAACCTGTATCTACCAACACACTTGATAAAGTATCATTTCCACAACTTATTGAGATATGCAAAGCCGTATTATGGTTCCTTCCCTCCTCTGGAAGCTCTTCATCACTGAAACCAAGATTGTTACACGAAGTAATATTTCCCACAATTCCATCAAATTGGTCAACCGTCACATCATGATCCACGAATGCCTGGTCCAAGACCTTCATCAAAGCTTCTCTATGGGCACCAGAATCTCTCAGTAAAGCAAGCAAATAAATCTTGGAAGGAGTTTGCAATAGTTGGTCCATAATCTTATATTCACTTCTCTTGATAAGCTTCAGAATCTCATCATCCTCGGGATGTGGGATAGGTTCATTGGATCGGCCTATCTCAACCCTTGGTTCAACATTTCTCGCTGGAATTTCTGCCGGTGTGGGTCTCCTGACTTGAACTTCTGGTCTCTTCAAAGGTACTGCTGCAAAGACACGTCCGCTTCTCGTAACTCTACTCACATCAGCGATGTTAACAAAAGACGGCCTTGTTGGTATAGGGACTTCTACCCCATTCTCAATCATTGTGGCATTATACTTATACGGTATAGCTTGGTCTGAGTTGTAAGGCACATGACCAGGTGGATAAATGATCAAAGGAGCAACAGGTGCAGTCTGACTGTCGTAAACGATCTCTACTGATTCAGGCAAATTGAATTGTGGTATTATAACATTCACTTCATCCTCCGGATCTCTGTCATATGTAATAGTGATAACCCTCTGGTCTAACAGCTTTTGAATATCCTCCTTCACAATAGGGCAATCAACCTCTCTTGAACAAAATTCACAAACATCATAATCATGCTGATGCCTAACAAAGGCAAGTCTTCTTAAGCTCTGATGTAACCTGATGAACGACTCTCTTATGTGTTCAACTTGAAAAATTCGAAACTTTCCCGGACAACCTTCCACCATATTCACTGAGGCTGCCCCATGTCGAGGCAAAGGATTATCTCTAACATTTGGGTTAACATCCTTGAAAGACAAGATACCATTCTTAATCAACCTCTGCACGTCCGCCTTTAGAGCAAACCAATTTTCAAGGTTGTGCCCCGGCGACCCTTGATGATATTCACAAAACTGATCCGCCTTGTACCACGGAGAAGTACTGTTTGGTGCGACAGGAGGAGGTTTTGTCGTTATGAGGTTCTTTCTGATAAGAGCAGGGAACAATTCAGTATAAGTCATAGGAATAGCATCGAATTGCGGTTTTCTTGGTGAACGGTTCTGGTTGTTGAATGGATAAGCCTGTTGTCGAGGCTGCTGCTGAAATGGCCGTTGTTGAGTTGGTGGGGTTTGATGAGTTAGGGTCATCAAAGCTGGGCGGAAAGCCGGAGTGACTGCCGTAACGTGTGAGTAACCTCTCCTTGGTCTTCCTGGGAATATTGCGCTGACATCCTGTTCTTTTCTTTTCGGGAAAACACTTCCAAACTTCTTGATACTGCTAGACGGACTTCCTTCTTTAACCAAACGCCCTTCACGAATCCCTTCCTCCAACCGCATGCCCATGCTTACCATTTCGGTGAAGTCACTGGGTGCGCTGGCGATCATTCTTTCATAGTAAAAGGAACCTAAAGTCTTCAAGAATATCTTCGTCATCTCTTTCTCCTCAAGAGGAGGATAGATTTGAGCAGCAATTTCACGCCACCTCTGGGCGTATTCCTTAAAAGACTCTCTGTCTCTCTGGGACATCGCCCGGAGTTAATCCCTGTCCGGTGCCATGTCAACGTTATACTTATACTGGTGGACAAAAGCTTCGCTAAGATCGTTGAAGTTGCGGATCCGAATGCTGTCTAAACCCATATACCACTTTAGAGCAGCACCCGTCAAACTGTCTTGAAAATAGTGAATCAATAAGTCATGATCATCATAATATGTAGACATCTTCCTCACGTACATAGTCAAGTGACTCCGAGGACACGAATCACCCTTATATCTTTCAAAGTCTGGCACTTTGAATTTTGATAGAATCTTGACATTCGGAACTAAACAAAGGTCATGAGTGTTCTTTCCAAACAAATCCTTCCCCTTTAACGCCCTGAGCTCCCTCTGCATTTCTTGGAATTGGTCTTGAAATTCTTCCATTCTATCAAAAAGACCCAAACTTTCAGCAGGCTCGGCAGGATAAGTAGGTTCATTCAAGTATGGCACGGAGTGAACCACAGGAGCGACAGTTGTCATTACCGGTTGCGGGAAAGGTGTTACAGACGGGATTACCGGCGGCATGGCAGTTGTCTCTGGTTGAGGAAGATACAAAGTAGGTTGAAACAAAGGGTGTACGACAGGCTGATACCCCTCTGGCACAAAGTTGTAAGGCATTCCCCACGGAAAACTTTTGGCATCTGATGCTGAAGCGGAGAGTTGATTTGAGTCACAGATGTTGGAACGGTGACAATCTCGGAAACCACAGTAGTTGAAGTCTGAATCTCAGCAGCTGTAGTCGATGGCTGATTCTGAGCAGCCATCAAACTTTCCACTGGCGCAGTTAACTTTTCCATACCGACACGAAGGGTAGCGACCTCCTCACGAAGCTCGTGGTTTTCCTGTTCCAGATCTTCCATCTTCCTCTGACGATTGGCTCGAGTATCGTATCGATGAGACAGCTTGACAATCTATCGGAGTGGAAAAAGAAACAAGGATGAGACTATAGAAAACGCGTGAAGTGGAATGTTGGATGATGCATGATATGTGATGCAAATGATAATTCATTTTAATAGTTTTTCAAGGAACTTCAATAATTTTGCACACATCAATGGTAAAGGAATTTGGAACAACAAAAACTCATCCATTAATCAAAAGCGGTAAATTACAACTTACAACAGTGGAACAAAAAAATAATAAATTACATCTTTGGGATAACAACCCAATAATAAAAGCAGTAAACTACAACTTTGGAACATGAAGCCCATAATAAAAGCAGTAAATTACAACTTTGGAACATGAAGCCCTTTTACAGAGTTTTACAAAATGACATCAGTAAAATAAAACTAAGAACTAAAGATCACTCAGAATCATCAGATGAAGGACCAAATGCCAACTGTAATCGGAGCTTCCTGATCTTCTCTTCATAGAAGTCTTCCATCTCTTTCTTCTCAGCTACCAGTCGATCAATGATTTCCTTTTGTGGATTAGGAACGAGAGCAACGCTTACCGAACCTTCCTTCTTTCTCTTCCTTTCACTAGCATACTTCTTCAGTAAAGCATCCTTTTGACGAAGCTTCTCATCATGATCAATGAACCAGCCATCTTGAATAAATAGCAAATCCTCCTTTTCCTTTAGTTGTCGAGCCAGGACCCGATTCTCATATTCAGACATATTATACTTTTCTTTCCAAGCATCTCTCTCGGACTTCATCCTAGCCAGATTTCCTTGGTATTCTCCCATATTCTCGATAGGGATATCAACAGATGATGATGCAACAGTAGGGAATAAAGGTTTCTCAGGTTTATAGGGCATCTTGAGAGCACAAGCCCTAGCACGGACCCATTGTAGATAAGGCTCCAAAGAAACGGCACCTCTATGTCCTAACATATCTCTCCCTTTCCTATGGATGTGGCGCCAAGCTCCTTCGATCTCCTTCTTAGCTGCCTGGTGATCTTGTCCTTCCTGTAGAAAGAAACCACTCACATGGATGTTGTTTGGCTTGTCCCTCATCGGGTATCCAAACTGACGGCGCGCGAGAACAGGGTTATAGTTAATTCCACCTTTCGTACCAAGAAGAGGCACGTTAGGAAAAGCACCACAACTATCGATGATCTTCACGTCATAGTAAGCTCGATTATACCAATCAATGTCGAAATGGGTGAGAGCCATAATTTTTGGTGCCCATCGCGGCTCTTTCTCGAGATCCTAGAAAACATCAGACCTAGGTAGATGAGAAACATACCACTGATACAACAACGGTGCATAATAAATAATCATTCCTCCTTGATAAGAGTTTCGAAGATGGATGGAGTAGTAGGTATCTCCTAGCAGCGTAGGGACCCGGATTTCCAATTAAGAAAATTCTGATGGCGTTGATATCCACAAACTTATCAACGTTAGGGAACAAGAATAGACCATAAGCGAGTAAAGCAAAGACGTCTTCAAAGGCAATAATATCTTTTATCTCAGCGAAATAACGAGCTTTCCTCAACAAAAACTGCGCAGACAAGCCTCAGATTCCCCCTTTTGTAGTCATGTTCTCCTCTATCTCTGACTTCTTCAAGTGGGTGATGGTCTCTATCTCGTGAGATTTGGGTTCTTCTTCCAAACCAGAAAAAGGAACACAGTCGGTGATCGGCAAACCGAGTATGTAGGAGTACTCTTCTAAGGTGGGCATCAACTGGTAATCCGGAAAGGTGAAGCATCGGTACAAAGGATCGTAAAATTGGACTAACGTACCAAGGATGTCTTCTTTCATCTTGCGCTTCATGAGAGGTATAATGGACCCATACTTTTTCTGAAAATCCATCGGGTTCTTGATCTTACGAATTAAACTCTTCAGTTCTTCAATCTCGGGCTCCTTAAAACTAAAACTTCGAGTGTTTCTCCTTCCAAATTCCATAATAATAGTACCTGAGATGTCCGCAAAAATCATTCCTAAGTTCCTTGAAAAACAAGTTTTTTTTTTTTTACAAAAATGTTGATGAATGCATGAATGAATGATAATGCAACAGTTACACACAAGTTCACGAACATGGGGTTCAAAGGTTCAACGTTTCGGCATGGAGTCGAGGGTAAAGCCCACCCCAAGGTATGTACTAACGGTTCAATCACACCTGTAAGACAAGGTTCTAAGAGTTCCCAGAGTCTACATTCCTCTTTCGGATATTACCAACGTCTTGATTACTCAATAATTAGCAATATTCTCAATAGAAACTCATCCGAGCGTAGCATCGCGTAACAACTACTTCCGAATTACTCCGTTATAGTCTCCGCGCTACACCTAAAGGCCAAGATGGGTTAGGGTTCTACAGTTCTCAATTTCTCTGGCTCCCAGGTCGAAAATAATAATGTCTTCCCGATTACTCGGTAAACAAATATTATGTTCAAGAGGGCCTTCCATTAAGTGGGGGATCTCATGCCTCCTTCTTCGGGATTACTCCCTCAAAGTTAACATGACTGTACCGCCCGTCCTATTCCTTAAGTGTAACTTAATCCGGGTATAGGATTCATCCTTTGCAAACAAAATAAAAACCCAAACAACCCCAATTTAAACACATAATCAAAAAAATCAAATAATAATAAAATAGATAAAACAAACTAGGCTTAACCCACTTAGGGATGGACCAGCAAGAGGTCAATCTTTCCCCAGCAGAGTCGCCAATTCTGTAGCGATAAAAAATGTAGAGGGGTAAATCGGAGATCGAATTATTGATTAATTCGTCTCACAAAAGCAAGAGTCGCCACCGCGCTTTATTATTTCCAAGGGAAAAGGGAAAGAGCGAAATAAAACCCTAAAGTATGCAATGTAAAATAATACTTTCTAAAAGTAATAAAAATACAAGGCGTTTTTGAAAAGAGATCTATGGTTCGGGGGTTGGTTATACAATGGGAAGGTATTAGCACCCAATGTATCTATAGTACTCTATAGGAACCTTTTGAAATATCTGTTTATTAAAATTGTTCGTTTGATTTAAAAATAAATTGTTTTGGCCGAAAAGGGGTACGGACGGTTTTTTGAAGGTACGGCGACCTAATGTCAAAGTTTTGGCTTAAAAGGTATAAGTTTTGAAAAGATTGAATATTTGGGAAAAAAATTGTCTTAAGTTTTAATGAAATGAAAACATTCGCGTGATTGGATTTGAGGAAATGAAGTCAACAAATTTAATCATTTTTTCTCTTGGATTTAGACGTAAACAAAATAAACAAGTAAAGATGAAATAATTAAACAGAAAATTAGATAGATAAGTGATATACAACAATTAAATAACAGACTAAATGGCGTGAACATGCATTTTTGTATTTTTGTTTAATATTAATTAAAGAAAAGAAAATGTTTTAATTCTATTTTTTATGTATTTTTGGTATTAATATAAAGTATTATTTTAAGAATTATTTAATAATTCTAAACTAAATTAAAACTTTAAAAGTTACTTACTTAAATCTAATTAAGAAAAGAATACTAACAATTACTAAATTAAACCTAAAGTTAAACTAATAAAAATTGGTCAAATCATTAAAATTTGTTTTAATTAAATTACACCTCCATTTAATTAAACTTACTAATTAACTAAATTAATAATATTCTAAAAAAACTAATAGAAAGTAAATAGAAGGAGAGGTATCAAGAATCAAAGGGGGGGTAAATACTAAACAATTCGCATGGGCCAAAAGGGGTTTCAAGGGGCCCAAAACAGAAATGGGATGGGGGGTGTGCTTAAGGAAATTCATTGGGGCTTTTAGGCAGGGAGACGGGTCAGGCCCAAATATTCCATAACTTGTTTTTCTTAGGGTTAAACGTTGTCTTAGTTTTGGGGAAACAAAGGATTAGGGTTAAGCCAAGGGGACGGAGCGGCGCTCCTCTTCGTTCACGCGTTCTTCTTCGTTGTGGATTCGTCTTCTTCGTGCTTTCATGCTCTCGCATCTGACCTTCCCTTGCCCGAGCCACCAACGCCTCTTCTTCCCCATGTGTCGCTCAGTGATACGGTGTAGAGGTGATGATCCGTCCTTTAACGCATTAGGTTTTTCATGATTTTGCATGTTATGATTTTGTGTCCATTTTTTGATTCTGACTCTATTTTACATGTGGTTTCTGTTGAAATGGTGGAAAGGAAAAAGAAAAAAACAAAGATACCTTTATGAAGGAGGAGGAAGAGGCGTTCTGGAGGCTTGCTGGCGGAGGAGTGAAGCGCGGTGGCTTGGAGTCCTGGTATTTCGTTTCTTTGTCCCTTTGATTTGTGGTTTGATGATGATCTGGCCTGAGAACCTTACGTGATATTTTTCTTCTTCTTCTTCTGTTGACCCTGCCTTTGCCTATGCACGCTACTTTGCTTCTTTATCTCCTCTTCTCCTATTGCCTCGTTGTATGCTTGACTGTTGCCTTCGAATACTTTTCCTCTCTTCTTCTTTGCTGTGATTCAGTTGCTTTTTTTTTACTGGCCTATGATGAATATTTCTGAGGCTTTTGTGTTTCCTTGAACATTGTTTTTAAGGTTTGTGTTGTTGTGGTATTCTGTTTTTTTTTGGCTTTGGGCGTGTATGGCTGGTACAAATTTTGGCCCTGGATGTTTAGGCAGGTATGAGGGTTTTGATAGCTTAGGCTTGTTGGCCTTTTGATATGGCTTGGACAAGTTTTATGGTTTTAGGCCATAAGGTTTTACTGGTTTATGCAGGTTATGGCCTTGGTTTCAGGTTTGTGGCCTTGGTTTATGTTACTATGGCTTAGGCCTTAGAGCTGGACAGGCTTGACATGGTTAAGGGTCTGGTTTTTTTGTGTTACAAGTTCTTGGTTTTGATGAGTTTACTGGTTATGGCTTTAGAACTGGGTAGGTTTCTTGTGGTTTTGTTGGCTTATGTTTGTTGGACTTGTTTGACAGTTCTTGAGAGGGGTTTGCTTCATGTTGGCCATGGAAACGAAACAGGTTATGGTTTGGGAGTTTGACAGGTTAACTTGGCTTTTTGGTCATGGTTTCAAGTTCTGTGGCCTTGAGGCTTATGTTACAGGTTATCATTTTGAAAGGCTTAAGGCTTTTTTTTTAAGCTTGAGGCTTGAAGGTTTTGACAGCTTTTGTTTTTAGGTTTTGACAAGGTTCCCTCTCTCTTTTTTTTGAAAGGTTTGTTGTTATAATAACAGTTTGCTGGCTTCTAATGGTTCAGGTTCTGAATATTTTTATTATTTTTCTTTGATATCTCTGCCCTCTCTACTGTTTTATTCAGTTTGTCTATATCCTTTTTCCATGCTTTCCTTTTCTTTACTGTGTTACTGCTGTTCTGTTTTATATCCCTTTTCTGCCTAAGGCCAAAACCTATAAATCCACACTCTTTCTCTCTTCTCTCTCCTTAGTACAGTTTGACATTAAAATATGATGTTATGTACTTGTTCTGAAAAAGTAAAGCTGGAAAATGATGAGAATTAGAAAATACTTTGCTTGCATATTTGGTTTTAAACTGCACATGTTCTCTTTGTCATCTACATTGTACAACATGGAGCCTTTGTATTTTGACTTCTTCCCACATGCTGGATAGTTTACGTTCGACTTTGGCTTGACAATTTGAAACTTGACTTGCATATGCTGTTTTGCTTTTGAAATATGCAGTGGATTTTGAATTATGCAGTTTACAATTAAAATGTGCAATTTTGACAAAAGTGAATTTGTGCATATTTTTAACTTGTGCATTCATATTTATCAATAAAATTCATCCCTTTTTGTGAACCGGGAGAAATCCCGTGATTTGCAAAGAGGGTAAAAAACTGATTCCAACCGTTTGCTTTTAATGATGAACGCTAAATTAATTTTCTGCTTTTAATTATATATTCATTTCTGACTTTTCTTTTAATTCTTTGCAGGTAAAATCAAATGAGCATCAAAGAAGTATTGGATAGAAGATGAAGATTTAGAATCTTAGAAAAATTAACATAGTTTTTATTTTACTTTAAACATTTTATATAATTGTCATTGTAAATACTTTGTACATAATACAGTATTTAAACAACAATTGTAATAATTAGAATAAAGATGAATAAAATTCTATTATTTTACCAGTTAATTCTTTTCTTCTTTCCAATTATTTATTTTATCATTTATAATTCTTTAAATTATATAATAACTGAAAATCAATTCCAATTATTTAAATTTAGAATGATAAATAATTAAATAAACATCATTGATCAATTAACTTCTCTTCAATTATTTACTTCATTATTTATAATTCTTCTAAATTATAATAACTGAAAATAAAATTTCAACTATTTAAACTTAGAATAATAAATAATTAAATAAACATTGTTTGATCAATTAATAAACTTCTTTTCAAATATTTACTTTATTATTCATAATTCTTTAATTTATATAATAACTGAAAATAAATTCCAATTATTTAAATTCAGAATAATAAATAATTAAATAAACATCATTGATCAATTAACAAACTTCTTTTCAAATATTTACCTTATTATTCATAATTCTTTAATTTATATAATAACTGAAAATAAATTCCAATTATTTAAATTCAGAATAATAAATAATTAAATAAACATGGTTTTAGCATTGATCAATTAATAAATTTAGCGTTTCAAAATAAACAGCTCTTGACTTGAAAAAGTTATGAATTTAAAATCTGCTTTGAAAATTGATAAAAATAGGTCAAAACCCTTGCAATGTAATGATGCAGATGGGAGATGGTATCTTAGGTCAAAATTTGGGGTACAACAAACACCAAAGGAAAGATACTTGGCGTTGGAGTAGTTGGCACACCTCCATCCATTCAAATTGAGGATGTTCTCTATGTTGAAGGATTAAAGCACAACCTTCTTAGCATAAGTCAACTTTGCGATAGAGGGTTCAAGATCAAATTCAACAAAGAAGAATGCCTTATTATGGATGAGGCAACCAATGAGGTAAAACTCAAAGGTATAAGATCTAACAATATTTTTATGATTACTTTAGATGATTTGTCTATGAAGGTACAATGTCTCATGGCAAACAATGATGATTCATGGCTTTGGCACAAAAGGATTGCTCATATTCATATGGAACACTTGAATAAACTAATCAAGCGTGATCTTGTCATTGGTTTGCCTAAGAGAAAATTTGTCAAAGATAGACTTTGTGATGCTTGTCAAAAAGGGAAACAAACAAAATCATCTTTCATATCTAAGAATGTGGTGTCTACTACAAGGCCACTACAATTGTTACACATGGATCTCTTTGGTCCATCAAGAACAAAAAGCTTCGGAGGTAATGTATACGCTTTGGTTATTGTTGATGATTTTTTTAGATATTCTTGGACTTTGTTTCTTGTGCAGAAAAGTGATGCCTTTAAAGATTTTAAGAAGTATGCTAAGCAAATCCAAAATGAAAAATCACTAAAGATTGTATCCATAAGAAGTGATCATGGTGGAGAATTCCAAAATGCACAATTTGAAGAATTTTGTGAAGAACATGGTATCTCTCATAATTTTTCAGCACCTAGAACTCCACAACAAAATGGAGTAGTTGAAAGAAAGAATAGGTTTCTAGTGGAACTTGCAAGAGCAATGCTTAGTGATGCAAATCTTCCTAAATATTTTTGGGCGGATGCGGTTAGTACGACATGTTATGTTGGAAATCTAGTTATCATTAGACCTATAATAAAGAAGACTCCATATGAACTCTTCAAAGGAAGAAAGCCAAATATTGCTCACTTCCACATTTTTGGATGCAAGTGTTTTGTTCTTAATAATGACAAAGACAATCTCGGTAAGTTTGACGAGAAATCTGAAGAAGGTATATTTCTTGGTTATTCTCTTTCTAGTAAAGCATATAGAATTTATAATAAAAGAACTTTAACTATTGAAGAATCTATGCATGTATCTTTTGATGAAACTAACACCTCTAAAGAGGAAGTAGTTGTGTGTGATGATGATGATCCTATAGATTTACCCCCGGAAGAACTTTCAAATGATCAAGTTGTGAAATCACCGGAAAATCAAGAAGACATTGTACAACAAGATTCAAACATCAATGATCTACCAAAAGAATGGAGAACTCATAGAGACCATCCTATTAACAAAATTATTGGTGACATTAGCCAAGGAGTATCAACAAGATTAAATCTAAAAGATGCTTGCTTAAACATGGCGTTTGTTTCTCAAATTGAACCTACCAAAGTTGATGAAGCCTTAGGAGATGATCAATGGATTATTGCTATGCAAGAAGAATTAAATCAATTCGAGAGAAATCAAGTTTGGGAACTTGTTCCTAGACCAAGTGGTAGTGAAAATGGAAGTGAAGATGATGGTGATGAGATGAATGAGGATGAAGACTAAAGACTTACTTTTAATTTCTATGTCATTTCTTTCATTTTCGTGTTTTACTTTGTTATGTATAGACAATGTTCCATCTTATGTTTCGTGATGTTTAGGTTTCTTATGTTTCGTTGTTATATGTTGTATCATACAATTCGTTATGTTCGTGTTTTAGTGTGTGGTTGTGTTTAAAATTGTTTGTGTTTTTTAAATGAATTTGTTTCACTGTTTTTCCCCATCCTTTTTGATGTTAACAAAGGGGGAGAAGAATATGCATATGTGTTGTTTTGTTTCAAAGAAATTGCAGGCCAAAATAACTATCATAAAACTCACTCCAAAATTCAAAGAATCATGGACTTAGGGGGAGCATACAATTTAGGGGGAGCCTTGCATTTGCTTAACATTTTTGCTACACAAAACAACATAAACATTTCAAGAATTGTTTTCAAGACTTGGTTGTCATCATCAAAAAGGGGGAGAATGTAATTGCAAGCTTCTCAAGTCATGTTTAAAGCATTGGTTTTGATGAAGACAACATGGATATCAACATTCAAAGGATGTGCAAAAAGTTTATCAATATCATATAAAACCTTGTTACAAGTCTTGAAGATTAGAAGAAGAATTATTAAAGAAACAACAAATGTTAAAAGGTATAAATAATTCTTAAACTTGAATATAGATATTCACAAATATGCATTCATAATCATATACATATCCCACATTTTTAACAATAAGAAAAACTATGTTTGAGATCTTTTTCAAAAGGATTTTTTGAAAATAAACTTTCAGGAACCGGTTCCTACCTAACAGGGAACCAGGTTCTAAACTTGTTCAAAAATCACTTCCCTGGAATTTGTACCAGGAACCAGATTGTACCTATAGGGGAACCGGTTCCTGTGTGTTATTTTTGAATTATGGGTTATAATGTTCACTAGGAACCGGGTTCTGCCTGGGTCAGAACCGGTTCCCAGCGAACCAGTACAAATTTTCTTTTGTTTTTTGAACATAATTCAAATGGTATTCTTTCATGATTGCATTGCATCTTTTCATATCAAATGGCATGAATGAAGAGGTATTTGTGACATTATAAATTGTGCAGATTTTAAAATTCAAATAACCTTCTTCAATTAACAATTTTCATCATTCAAATTTGCATATTCTTACAAACTTTCAAGTGTTCTTACAAATCATAAATTTTGTGAAACTTGCCATATACATTTTCATTAAGAAATCATTACAAGTTTCATACATTCATTGTGAACATTTATAATCATTACTTGAGAATTGTTTCTTTCTTGAAGAAGAAGATCAATCAAAGATTGATAGTGCTCTCCATCTCTTTCAAATAAATCATTGTATTACAAAAAGAAAGTATTCCCTTACTATCCAAGATTGTTGGAAGTAAGTGTTGTGATTTCAAGAGGATTGTTCTTCATTCACATTAGTGTTTGTTTGACCTTAAAGGTGTTAAGAACCTTTGGTCACCCTATAGGTTAGATAGTAAGCATAGGCTGTACAATCATTCTAAACTATAGTGAAATCTCTTTTGTGTTGGAAATGGGACTGGAGTACTCTCGGATTGTGAGGGGAACCAGGATATATCGCCGTGTTCTTTACTTTTCCGCTTTTATCGTTTTCATCACCATAATCAAGAAAAGATAAGATATAGTCAAAAACCTTCAAACACTTAACCACAAATTACTACAAGTATTCTCATAAAACCGAATAAATTTTTATATACCTAATTCACCCCCCCTCTTAGGCACTCTTAGACTTACATGGTACACAAAAAGATTGATTTTCTCTTGTTTTGGAAAGATTGGATACAAGTGTGAATCAAGGATCAAATCTTCATAATTACAAAGATTGGATGCACATTTGTAAACCTAATTCACTCAATGATATATATTGGACAAAGTCAGATGAAAAGGAGGGAGGTTGGAGACATGTAGAGTGAAGAACAACTTTCAAAAAATCAAGAGAAAAGTGCAATCTGATTTCATAGTTCCAGGCATTCTCAAGCCTTCCAAGCTATCTCATTCGTTTCCCGGGTGTTCAAGAAGTCCATAGCAATCCTTAGCAAGAATTTTGGTGCACGAAAACTCATTGTAAGTGACTCACGACTTCGCCACTTTCTTGAAATTCAATATCATGATTCTGGAACTTATAGCATGAATTCTTCATATATTCTTGTTCAGTGAAACATTTTCAAGCTATTGGTCATAATTAATTGCATTTTTGCAAACCATACAGAGATCCACCATTGTTAGGTTTTTTGGATCATTTTAGGGTTTTCTTATATAGGAATAATTGGCCCAAATGGAGGAGTCTATTGTGAACAGCGGGTCAAACCCAACTGATCCATGGTCTTGGATTTTATTTATATTGTTTTTATACAATTTCTGAGATGCACAGGGTTATAGCTACAGCGCCATGCCTGTAGGTAAAGGTTTAGAGTTTTAAACGACAGATCCAGGAAGAAGACGATGGCGTGTCATGACTCTACTGGCCGATTTAAATTCTGGCGCGTTTATTCAGGCCACGAACCTATAGTTCTGATCTATTTGTTTATTTCTGTTGTATTGATAAACTAACACCCAACGCAGTTAGTCAGAAGAAGGAAGTCAGAAGTTCATGATTTTGGGTTCGATCCCAGGCGTGACCTTTTGGCATTTATTTTCCCCTTTGTTTTCACCAGATCCAGTGCTTGCACTTTCTGAGGATCATCTTCTGGATACACCAATCAGGACCGGATCAAACATCCTCTGGGCATTATCCTCTGGATCCCATTCAGAACTAGATCCAGCGCACCCCATCTTCTGATGGCCATAATCTGCTGGATCCACCAGCCAGGAGCAGACCCAGTATCATCATCCTCTGATCACTATCATCTTCTAGACCATCATCCTCTGATCACCACTATCTTCTGGATCATCATCCTCTGATCAGAGCCGCTGACACCAGGCCCTTTTTCTTTATCCTTCTTATTTTTTCTTTTATTTGTTTATTTTGCTTTAATAATTTTCTAACATAAAAATTAATTCTTTTTATAAAAAAATCCATAAAATCAATTTCACCAAATTAGAATTTAGGTTTTATTTTATTTTCATCAAAATTAATTCAATTAGTTTATTTAATTTTTAGGGTAATTGTAATCTTTTTGTAAATAAATTAAAACAAATTAGAAATTAGGGTTTTGTTTGATTTAATTTTATTTTCTCAAAATAACCAAAGTGCAAAAATAGGTCAAAATTAATTATTTTTCTTAATTTAATTTAATTAGTAATTAGGTTTGCATTTATTTAATTTAAAACCTTATTCCTTCCTTAAAAATAATCAAAAACAACCAAAAATAATTTTTCTTTTAATTAGGTTAGACGGGGTCAAAATCCTAGTTTTCTTTCGTTCCCGATTCATTGCACGTGTTTATTTATTTTTACAATATTGATGTAATTGCTCACGGGATGTAATAGTTTAATTAGGACTCTTTTTCGTTTATTTATCATTTTACGTTTTTTTGGCTATGTAATTAATCCCCCTCCCCGAAGCCTTGCAATAGCGTAGCTTTATTTTCCGCATTTTAATTCTCGCAAATATTAACTGTTAGATGTATGATAATAGGATTGTATGACAAGAATATATGTTAATTTTAAAATGGTTAGCAAACCCTAAATGTGCAAAGATAATAACTTGAAATTGAATCACTCGCACATGCGCACTCCTTGGGTATACTCTCACTTCGGTTGCCTTCGATAAACGATCAAGAAGTATAGGGTGTTTTAGTGGTCGCTGTTTTGTCTAAACAAAGATCATAGTCCCGTTCGGAAATGTTGCCTCGGAAATGTTGCCTCGAATGTAATCTTAAGACAATAGGGTAATTACTAAGATATCCTAACATTGCTTTAGTGATCGTACGTCCCTTTCGAATTGACCCTTAGAACTCCAACGACGGTGCTACCTACTCATTAATAGTGGGATAGCGCTGTCTAAAGGAAACAAGAACATAAACATTCTTTTTTCGAGTAGGTAGATGCTAGTAGGTACTTGCTCAAAATCAAACTTTTCCATACTTACACATTTTTCAAACAAAGTTTTCAAAAACACTTCGTAACACTCTTGAAGACAGAAGCAAGGGTTAAATAGAAGTAAAACATTTTTTTCTTCAAAATACACAAACACAGAAGCAATTTTTAAATGATGAGCAAGTATCTAAGAGCCCGTAGAAAACTATGGATAGAAAGGGTGCTAATACCTTCCCTTTCTATAATCTACCCCCGGTACTCAGAAATCTCGAAAAAGGAATTTTTCTGTGCTTTTGTCCTTTCCAGTTGGATAAAATAAAAGTCGCTGGAGACTCTAGCTTAACGCGATATTTTGCAAACACAAACGAAAAACGCAAACCAGTATTTTTTAAAAACAGTCCGGTTCTGCCACCGTATCACAGAACTGACGACTCTGTTGGGGAGAGAATAAGTGGGGTATACCTTAGGATTAGTTCATCATAAATTGTTTCTCTTGTTTGATTTGATTGCTTTACTTTTGAGGGTTTGTATCGGGAGTTACTATAAGATCCTAACCCGGATCTGGGGGAACACCTTTTAGGTAAGTAGCAATAAATTGTGAGGGAACTGTACAGCGTAGACCAATACGGTTGAAGCAGTAGCTACATTGATGTGGCACATTGGTTGGTACCGGTATCCCTTGTGGAGAAACGAGGAGAATACGGGGCTGCTATGTGAGTCGTTAAGCATCAACTGACCTTAGAACCTATAATTGACCAACTTGGCCATAGGAAGTAGTGAGATAGCCGGCCTCGGTATAAAGCTGAGAACTGATTGATACTCGATACTACACTCATTGAGACCATACTCTCGAGATAGTTCCGGCCGCAAGAAAAGATTGCGTAAGCTGAAACCATGACCGATGGAGGATGGTCAGTGATATTGAGAAACTCTAGAACCCGGTTACTATTATTAGGACAGGTTGAAGCCAACCGAACTGTAAGAGGGTAATACCTAGACCCTATGCAAGCCTGAAACTTAAGGGCTCTTGTGTGACTTGTTTGCCTTTACCATGTATGTTATCTGCTATACCTGTTGTGTGTTTTACCATGACATCATGAAATATAACATAGCATGCATACTTCATTTATTAACCATTTCAAAGACCAAGGGGATTTATCTTTGTTCTGTTTTGCAGATTATGGCTTCCATGCGCAGAAACACCATCCGAGTTAACTTTGTGCAAATACCTGCTCAACTCAAAGATTTGGCCTCGAGAGTTTATGATACTTCTTCATTCATTAGGAGACATGGTCAGCTTCTTAGCTTGGTTATCTCAAAGTTTGATGAGCAGATGATGAGTGTGCTTTTCCAGTTCTTCGATCTTGTGCATCGTTGTTTCACCTTCATGGATTATCATCTAATTCCCACTTTGGAAGAGTTTTCTCACTTATTGGGCATATCCATCCTTGAGCATATGCCTTTCACAGGTTTGGAAGAGACTCCTAGACCAGAGGACATTGCTTCAGCTTTACATTTGAAAATGGCTGATGTAGTATCCAACTGGGAGACACGAAGCAGGGTTGAAGGTTTCTTAGCCAAGTTTCTAATAGATCAAGCTCAACTGTTCTGGGATAATTTGGACTTTCAGGATTTTGAAGACATATTGGCTCTCCTTATCTACGGTTTGGTTCTTTTCCTAAATCCAGACTCCTTCATAGATGTGAATGCGGTTAAGATCTTCCTATCTCGCAATCCTGTGCCTACTCTTTTGGGTGATATCTTGCATGCCCTCTATACTCGTACCGTGCGTAGAAGAGGAACCCTCATGTGTTATATGCCATTGCTGGCGAGGTGGTTTATTTCTCACCTCCCCAAGTCCGTGTTGAATAATGAAGAAGGTTTAGGATGGTCTTACAGGATAATGTCCCTTGCCCATACGGACATTCTTTGGAGTTCTAAGGCTATTGAAAGAGTCGCTGTCATTGACCGATGTGGGGAATACCCTAATGTCCCGTTGCTTGGAATTAGAGGGGGAATAACCTACAGTCCTTATTTGGCTTTACGACAGTTTGGTCGCGCTCGAAGAGATGGTCCTCATGAGCTACTTCTTACAGATATTGCCTTTGACTACAAGGGAGATATTGATGAGCATCGCCGCAGGTTCATATGAGCTTGGGGCATGGTGAATAGGTCTAACCCTCAAGAGCTAGGACCAAAGATTTCTCTCCCTATGCAACCATGCCTCCAGTGGGTCCGAGCTCGGGCTCAGAAGCTTGGGATGCCTTATGAAGTTGCATTGCCAGTGATTGTGGAGCATACTAATGAAGAAGGCGTTCCTTATACAATCCTTTATCCCTACATGCCTACTGATCTTGGGGCATTGAAGAGATCTTGGATTTATCTAAAAGAGGAGAGGGATACCTACCGGGAGAAGTATCATGAGCAAGAGAGGAAGATCTTGAAGCTTACGAGGCAACTTAAGAATGAAAGGACGATTAATGACTACGTCAGCACGAAGGGGAAGCGACCATGGGATTTCTGATTTTTTCTTGTTCTAGTTTAGATTTGTTTTCAGTTTATTTCTTTTGTAACGCCTTGAAGGCATTGTTAAACATTTTTACAAGTTTAATCTAATAAAGTTTATTTATTTCTTGGTTTGCAAATTTAAATCTCCCAAAGTCTTTGAAATCATTTCATACGCATCCCATTATCATACACATCATTACAAGTACCATTACAGGTTTCTCATCTTCTTCGCTGTTTATTTCAGCATAAAATGTCTTCTGAAATACCTATCGATCAAGCCATTAAAGCTCTTCAGGCACAAAATTTCCAATTCCAAGAGATGTTCTTGAACTTGGATAAAGGGCAGGAGGATTTGAAGACTCTTATCCTGAAGAAGAAGAAAAAGAAGGTGGTTTTGCTGAATATGGGTCACAGATTTGGGAATAGGTTACGATAAGAAGCTGACATGTCTCATTCATCCAAAGGAGCAGAGAATCAAGAAGAAGAAAAAGGGTCCTAGTCCTGTAGTCTCTGATAATGATACTGATTTTGATGATGAGCAGTACCCTCATGCTGAGGATAAGTACAAACAACTTGAAGACCGTCTGAGTGCTATGGAGATTCAGAAAATCCCTGGTCTGGACTTCGGAGATCTGGGACTAGCATCTGGGGTGGTGATCCCTCACAAGTTTAAAGCTCCAGTTTTTGCTAAGTACGATGGAGTATCCTGTCCAAAACTCCATCTCCGCTTGTATGTCCAAAAAATCCAACCTTACACTGCTGATAGGAATTTATGGGTACATTTCTTTCAAGATAGTCTGTCAGGGACTTAGCTTGAATGGTTTTATCAATTGGAAGGAGCTAATGTCCGAAATTGGGAGGACCTTGCTGTTGCTTTTTACAAGTAGTATCAATATAACGCCGACCTTGCTCCCGCTCGTACTCAGCTTCAGGTTATGTCAATGGGTGCAAGCGAAGGCTTTAAGGACTATGCTCAGAAGTGGAGAGATCTGGCTGGAAGACTCCAACCCCCCTGTCTGACATGGAGTTGGTTGATATGTTTTTGGGGACTTTGTCAGGTCCATTTTTCAATCATCTGATCGGTAGTTCATCATCTGGGTTTACTGAATTGATTTTGACTGGGGAGAGAGTAGAAGCTGGTATCAGAAGTGGTAAGATACAGAAGGATGCGTCATCAAGTGCAGTAAAGAAGCCCTTCACCGGTAAGAAAGAAGCTAGTGCAGTTTATAGCTCGAGGAGCCAAAACTGACCTGAACGCTGTCAAGCAGTGAATGCAGTAGTAATATCGAGACCCACAGTTGCTCCACATGCAACAATCAACAAAGGGTGGAAAGATCATAGAGATAGTACACTCGACTTAATATGACTTTGTCTCAAATTCTACCGCAATTGTTGAAGACCAACCTGGTAACTCTGAGGGAAGCCCCGAAGAATCCAAGCACCACATCTCCGCTATATAATCCAAACATCCATTGTGCCTATCACTCCGATAGCCCGGGTCATGATACAAACAACTGTTGGGCCTTGAAGAATAAGGTACAAGATTTGATTGAAGCTAAAGAGATTGAGTTTGACGCTCCAGAGAAACCCAATGTTATAACTGATCCTATGCCCAAGCATGGTCATGGGGTAAATGTTGTGGACGATGATTTATTTGTGACCTCTGTGGAAGACATTTCTACTCCTTTGATGACAGTGAAGAAGAATCTATTGTTGGCCCGTTTATTTCCGGGCTGTGGCGAAGGTTGCCACCTATGTTCAATTCTACCTGCTGGTTGCGACTTATTCAAATCAGGTGTTCAACGCCTGATGGATAACAAAGAGATCCTGTTCAAGAAGACTCTGATTCCGTTAGTTCTAGTTGAAGATGTTACCGTCATAACCATTTCCGTCAATCCTTCCAAGGCTTCCTCGAGAAAGCCTGTTAGGATTACATTTTTTCCGAGAATCCCTCTGTTAATCATTACTATCCCTGGTCCTATCACATACACTTCGGATAAGGCCGTCCCTTGGCACTATGGGGCCGATGTGTATTACCATGGAGTTAAACATGACTTAAAGATTGAAGAAGCTGATGCTGATGTCAGCAATATCGTCGGGGCTAGCAAGGTCACCCAAAGTGGAAGACTCTTTTCTCCCGAGATTTCCCCTCCGACTGTTCAAAAGCCTGTTGCCATTCCATCTGCCAGTACATCAGCTAATAATCCAATTCTTACTCTAGTTATCACCCATGTCACCGAGTCATCTGACACTCGGGGCAAAGAAGTCATAGGTGAGCCTGCCTGGACGGAGGCACCTAAGAAGATCATGGTAGAAACCTCTAAGCAGGAGATAGAGGAAATTCTAAAGATTATCAAGAAGAGCGACTACAACATAGTCGAGCAGCTGGGGCAGACCCCATCAAAAATCTCCATGTTGTCCTTGTTATTGTATTCGGAAGCCCATGCAAAGGCTTTAATTGCTTTCCTCAAAACGGCGCATGTACCGCAGGAGACTTCTGCTGATCAATTCAAAGACTGTGTAGCTAGTTTGACTTCCGAAAACGGGTTGGGTTTCTCAGATGCAGATCTGACTGCTAAAGGAAGAAATTACAATGATGCTCTGCACGTCTCGATCAAGTGTAGGGGAACTACTTTGGCCCATGTACTGGTGGATACTGGGTCCTCATTGAATGTTTTGCCAAAAAAGCCATTAGACCGTCTAGACTGTGAAGGTTTGGTTCTGAAGCCAAGTAATATTGTGGTTAGAGCTTTCGATGGGTCAAAAAGGATGGTGCACGGGGAAGTGGACGTCCCTGTTAAAGTTGGCTCTCAGACTTTTGCATCTACTTTCTATGTGATGGATATCCGACCATCTTATTCTTGCTTGCTGGGTCGCTCGTGGATTCATAAGGTTGAGGAAGTGACTTCTACGCTCCATCAGATGTTGAAATATCCAGTAAAAGGGAAGATTGTTACGGTACGAGGAGAGGAGGAGTACATGGTGAGTCATCTTAATTCCTTTCACTATGTGGAGATGGATGGAGAGTTCATCGAAACCCCGTGTCAGAACTTTGAAGAAGTCCCCTAGACTCTGGAGTCGACTGAATTTGCTGCTAACAAACCTCCGATGAAGATGGCTTCCCTCAAGGATACCAGGGCTGTAATTGAAAAAGGTGGGTGTGCAAATTGGGGTCAGCTCCCTGACTTTGCACACAAAACTGACAAGTTTGGTTTGGGCTTTACTGCAGAACTCAAAGGGCTGTTCGGCGCATGCGGATTGGAAGACCTCCTCTGCACACCAGTAATCAGGGAGTGAATGCAATTGAGGATGAGGAAGAAGAGTCAGAGATCGACAGCTGGATCTAACCGACTACCAACGGTGGATTGAACAACTGGACGGCAAAAGACTTCGTGCCCGTTTCTTTTATTACACAGTAATAGACTTTTGTTTCGAAATTTGTAACAGACAATTTGAAACTTTACGGCCCGGTGCCTTGCCCGAGGCACCTTGGCTTTGTTTGTGAGGGCTTATTATTTTTCATTTTCATATATCATCAATAAAACATTGGACGTCTTCTTGCATTACAAATTTTACGCTCCTTGTTTTTCTTTTTCATATCTCACTTTATCAAAATAGCTATTGTCTTACACACACTCACATATCATAATGATCCACATACACTCTGGATCCCATTGATAACGACTGTGCTAATGCCAGTTATGACTTCGAAAATCCGATCAACCAAGCCGAGGACGAAGGTGAGGATGATTGTGAGGTACCTGGGGAAATTGCTAGACTGTTACCACAGGAAGAGAGGGCCATACAGCCTCATGAAGAGCCAGTGGAATCAGTGAATTTGGGTACATAGGAAGACAAGAAAGAGGTCAAGATCAGTGCGAATCTGGAGCCTAGTGTCAAGCAACGGTTGATACAGATGCTGCGCTATTATGTTGAGATCTTCGCTTGGTCTTATGGAGATATTCCCGGTTTGGACACCGATATTGTGGTACAACGCTTGCCAACCAAAGAAGATTGTCCTCCGGTAAAGTAGAAGGTTCGCCGTATGCGCCCTGAGATGTCTGAGAAAATCAAAGCTGAGGTCATGAAACAGTTTGACATCGGTTTTCTAGCTGTCACTTCTTACCTGCAGTGGGTTGCCAATGTTGTTCCGGTGCCGAAGAAGGATGGTAAGGTACGAATGTGTGTGGACTATAGGGATCTGAACAGGGCGAGCCCCAAGGATGATTTCCCGCTTCCTCACATTGATGTTTTGGTAGAAAACACCGTGCATCATAAGGTCTTCTCCTTTATGGATGGTTTTTCTGGTTACAATCAGATTAAGATGGCTCCCGAGGACATGGAGAAGACAACCTTCGTTACACAATGGGGCACCTTCTGTTACAAGGTAATGCCTTTTGGGTTGAAGAATGCTGGGGCAACATATCTGCGCGCCATGGCCACTTTGTTCCATGACATGATTCACCACGAGATTGAGGTTTATGTTAATGACATGATCGCAAGGTCCCAGACTAAGGAAGAGCACCTTGACCATCTCCAGAAACTATTCGACAGGTTGAAGATATACAAGTTGAGGTTAAACCCGAACAAGTGCACCTTCAGGGTAAGGTCTGGTAAGCTGCTGGGTTTCGTCGTTAATGATAAAGGTATTCAAGTGGATCCTACAAAGGTGAAGGCTATAAAGGAGATGCCAGCTCCCTGAACAGAAAAAGAAGTCAGAGGCTTTTTGGGACGACTGAATTACATTGCCCAATTCATTTCACATCTGACTGCTACTTGTGAACTAATCTTCAAGCTGTTGAAGAAATATCAAGTGGTAAAATGGAATGATGAATGTCAGGCCGCTTTCAAAAAGATAAAGGAATATCTCCAAGAGCCACGAATTCTGATACCTCCAGTTGAAGGAAGGCCTTTGATCTTATACTTGATAGTACTCGACAATTCAATGGGGTGCGTGTTGGGGCAGCATGACGAGTCTGGCTGAAAAGAGCACGCTATTTACTACCTTAGCAAAAAGTTTACCGACTGTGAGACCCGTTACTCACTGCTCGAGAAAACTTGATGCGTTTTGGCATGGGATGCTTGCTGGATGAGACAGTATATGCTGACTCACACTACCCTATTGATATCAAAGATGGACCCAATCAAGTATATCTTCGAAAAGCCTGCCTTGTCCGGAAGAATAGCAAGATGGCAGATGATCTTAACTGAGTATGATATCCAATACACAACCCAAAAAGCAATCAAGGGGAGTGTGTTGGTAGATCATTTGGCGCACCAGGCCGCGGATGACTACGGTCTATGAATTTCGAGTTTCTGGATGAGAACATCATGTTGGTGACCGGCTGTGAAAAACCTAGACCGGATGAAGGACCGGAGGAAGGATCCCGATGGTCTATGTTTTTTGATGGAGCTTCAAACGCATTGGGTAATGGCATTGGCGCCGTGATTATATCTCCTGAGGGTTGTCATACTCAATTCACCGCCCGATTATGTTTTAACTGCACCAACAATATGGCGGAGTATGAAGCATGCATCCTGGGCCTTCGAGCAGCTATTGACCTGAGGATTAAGTTCTTAAGTGTATTCGGAGATTCCGCTCTAGTGATCAGTCAGATCAAAGGCGAGTGGGATACGAAGAACCCAAATCTTATTCCTTACAAAGAGTATGTATTGACGTTGCTCCCACACTTTGAGGAGATAACCTTTGAACACTTCCCAAGAGAGGAGAATCAGTTAGCGGACGCGCTATCTACCATGTCTTTTATGTTCAAGGTCAGGTGGGACAAGGAGGCTCCCCAGATTACCATTGAGAGGTTGGACAAACCCGCACATTGCTGTGACATCGAGACTAAGGAGGTAGCATATAAACCCTGGTTTCACGAGGTAAAGAGGTATCTTAAGGCTTAGGAATACCCCAAGGGTGAATCTGTTAATGGGATTCTTTACAAGCGTAACATGACTCAACCTTACTGCGATGTGTGGACAAGAGTGAGGTAGAAAGGATTATGGGAGAGTTACATGAAGGTACTTTCGGAACTCATTCCAGTGGACATACCATGGCAAAGAAAATCCTACGGGCGGGATATTATTGGTCTACTATGGAAGCCGATTGTTATCAGCATTCTCGGACCTGTCATAAGTGCCATGTTTATGCTGATAAGGTGCATGTACCTCTAGTTCCTCTGAACATCTTGACAACTCCTTGGCCTTTTGCAATGTGTGGCATCAATATGATTGGCGAGATCAGACCTACCGCATCCAACGGGCATCGTTTCATCCTGGTAGCAATTGATTATTTCACGAAGTGGGTTGAGGAAGCTTCCTTTGCTATAGTAACCAAGAACATCGTGGCACGGTTTATTTGGCATAATCTGATCTGTCGATATGGTGTATCAGAGAGGATCATTACAGACAGTGGTACAAATCTCAACAATACGATGATCACCGAGCTCTACAAATAGTTTAAGATACAACATCACAATTCTTATCCTTACCGGCCAAAGATGAATGGGGTTGTTGAAGCAGCTAATAAGAACATCAATAAGATTGTGTAGAAGATGACGGTGAGCTAGAAAGACTGGCACAAAATGCTACCATTCGCTCTTCATGGGTACCGTACCTCAGCACGGATGTCAACAAGGGCAACACCCTACTCTTTGGTGTATGGCATGGAGGCAGTCCTACCCATTGAGGTCTAGATACCCTCTCTTTGGATTATGAAGGATGCAGGTTTGAGCGAGGACGATTGGATCCAGACCCAGCTTGATCAGCTGAACTTAATCGACGAAAAGAGACTTACTGCTATTTGTCATGGTCAGACGTATTAAAAGCAGATGATCAAGGCATTTAACAAGAAAGTTAGACGACAGGAATATCAAGTCGGGGATCTGGTGATCAAACGCATCATACTGCCGCAAGATGATCCCAGGGGAAAATGGACCCCTACGTACGAAGGGCCATTTGTGGTTAAGAACATTTTCTCAGGAGGAGCTATGATTCTAACCACCATGGATGGTGATGACCTTCCTCACCCCGTCAATGCAGACATAGTGAAAAAATACTATGCATAATCAAAGACCCGCTAGGTTGACTGGCCTAGGAAAAAATAAGGGCTTCCCGGCGAACCAAAAGGGTTCGGGAAAAAGTAAGGGATGAAAATGAAAAAATCTATACACCCGGCAAGTCGAAAACTTGAAAAGGCGGCTTGGGCAAAAAAGGGTATCCCGGTGGACTGAAAACCCGAAAGGGAGGTCCAGGCAAAAATTAGGGATCAAAGCGTAACACTATGTCTCATTGGATCATCTTGCAACCAGACTTCGGTATCGACTATCAAGCTCGGATGGCGCCAATCAATCTGATCTACCTTCAACCAATCAGCAAGGTGATGAGACGCTCGAAGATATAAAGGCAATAGCAGAGTTGGAACCCAATGGGATTGTTCACATAGCTGTTTTTCTTTCTTTTACAAAAATTGTATAAACTCTGTTCTTTCGGCGGCGTTCTCTTACTAGGACGTCAGCCTCTTGTTCAAAACGCCTATTACAGGCCAACTTAAAAATCAATACAATTCGTTTTACAACAAATTTCAAAATTATTTTTCTTTTTCTGTTTTGTTTTGCAAGAACGTCCAATGGTTCATTTTTGATATATGCATTTGACAATAATTGCTGCTCATAAATATTTACATGCGAAACAAAAGACAATTACTTGTAATTTCAGGAACAGGGGCAAACAAAAATGTCCAAACCTCACAGTTGCTATACCCACCAGGTACAAGGGTAGACCCAGCTGGAGAATATAACTAAAAGTACATATACTCCCCGCAGAGTAAAATGTATCTAAAAATAGTGGTGTCAATTCTCCCCAAGCAGAGTTCATCTATCACCAACAACGAAAGACCATCCCCAATGGAGTTTATTTCTTCCATAAGCAGAGACTCAATCCCCAACAAAGATTCATCATTGCCAGCAGCGGTAATTCATCCCCAGCCGAGGATATTTATCCAAATCAACAGATCTTCTAGCAGAGTCTCTCTTCCCCACAGAGTCATTCCCTCGCCAATTTATTCTCCAGCAGAGTTATTCTCCCACCAATGGATTCTCAAATCATCTTCGACCACCGTCTCAAGCGAGAATGAAGAATTCAACTCCTTGCACTCTCCATCAGCAGTCCGAGATTTATTTTCCCTAGTTAGAGAATATCATAAAAACATTACATATCCATACATCATGACATGTGCATACGCATCATACAACACAATCTCATTTATTTTGAGAACATCATTGCTCGATACATATCATGCATTACATACGACTAACTCTTTACATTTCAGGAAAAGATACAATCAAATTCTCACAAAATTCAAGCTATGAAGCCCGGGTCTGACCGGATAGTATCTTGATTTCCCCATAATATTGTGAAGCCCGGAGAACGACCGGATAACAGTATCAAACACTGCGAAGCCTGGAATCGACCAGATAATGGTTTATCTTCAAGCTATGAAGCCCGGATTCGACCGGATAATAGTTAAATCCCCAGCGAGTTATTTATTAAGCCTGGATTACAACCAGATAGCAATACAAGACACCATGAATCCTAGATTCGGCCAGATAATGGCAGAAGACGTTGTGAAGCCTGGATTACGACCAGATAGCAGCCAAGAATACTACGAAGCCTGGAGTCGACCAGATAGTGGTATACCTTTAATGCAAGTTATGAAGACCGGGTTCCACCGGATAGTACCTTGATTTCTCCAAACACCATGAAGCCTGGAGTCGACCAGATAGTGGTATATCTTTAATGCAAGTTATGAAGACCAGGTTGGACCAGATAGTACCTTGATTTCTCCAAACACCATGAAGCCTGGATTCGACCAGATAATGGTATAAAACATCGTGAAGCCTGGATTATGGCCAGATAGCGGCACAAGACACTGCAAAGCTTGGATTTCGACCAAATAGCAGTTTAATTGGACAATTACTAAGAAGCCCGGAGTCGACTGGATATTAGTGTGCCCAAAATTCAAGTTGAAGCCCGGATGTGACCGAATAACAACTTAATTCCTTCTGAAGCCTGGATTACGACCATATAAGAATTGAGATATTGCAAGTCCTGGATTACGACTGGATAGCAAGTTTAATCTCATCTCCCTGTTAAGTCACTGTAAAGCCTGGAGTATGACCAGATAGCAGTCAATCTTATCATTATTAAGTCTGGATCATGACCAAATAATAGTTCATTTTCACCTCTTCGACCAAAAGATGATTCCCCAGTAGAATAACGGACAAATGAAGTTCCTAAAATTCAACTTTTACCAAGACAGAGAGCAACATTCCCCAGCCTAGTCCTCCTCAATAACAGGTATACAAGCTCTCGCTAAGGAATCTCTTATGCGATCGACTCCCCTTCGGATGGCATCTTTAAGCCCATCTTCCATCATCAATATCCAAATGGAATCTACAAGCCCATTCCCGACATCACAAGACAAGTACCACTTCATGCGAGTGCAAATTTCTTGGGCACTCTAGTGTTCAATCATCTTCAACCTTCAGATCACGAAAGGCAGGCAAGCCAATCTACATCTTCAGGTTTAAGAAGATTGAACAGGGGCAGCTATTGTACCCCAAAATTTTCTCTCCCATATTTCTCAATACATTTCAAGTGAGGTCCTCAGATTGCTCAAGGAAGTCCAAGGGTTGACCAGACAAACTCTCTCCTAAAGCAGTCTACCTCAAATTAGGGTTTCATGTTGCATCAAGATACTTGATTCCAAGGGATCCCAAATGCTCACCATTGTCCTAATATGTTCTCAAGATCATCCATGTCAAGTTTCAATCCTTGAAGAGAAAGTTTGCTCAGTCAATTGCTCAAAGGCCTGAAAATCGAAAGTGCTAGGGCAAAAGTCAACTGTGGTCCACGTGCAGTCAAACTTCAATATTTTTGGTCAACATCCTCATTTTGAAGTATTATTCATCATTTGATCAAGGGTTGATCATGATTCATCAAGGATTGCTCACAATTCATCAAAACCCAAAAGTTGCAAAATTAGGGTTTTGCAGGAAAAGTCAACTCAACTTTGACCAAGAATAACTTTCTCATACTTCATTAGAAATGACCCATCCAAAGCTCATTTTTAAGAGGATTTAATTCCATACAAATCATCTTCATCTCCCAGGTTAAAAATATGCACTCACAAGAAGTTATGAATTTGGATATTATAGGTCATTTTGAAAAGTCAACAAAAACACCTTTTTTGTCAAAAGCTTCATACATAAACATGGAGGACTCAATTGAGATGAGACCAAAAAGTTTGCTTATAGGACATCTCAAACTTTCTAAAAAGTCCAAGAACACCTTCATAGAGTTAAAATTGAAGAAGTTATGCATTGGTGAAGTTGACCTTTTTTGCAAAATTGCCAAAAGTCAAAAGTGCCTCAAATTGCAATTTTTGTCAAATAGGGCCCAACTTTTTGTACTTGTTTTGAGTTTGTAACATGGTCCACGACCCATGATCCTTCCCATTTGCCTTTATTTTATTTTTGCCATTTATTTTTATTTTTATTTCAATTAAATCAAAATAAAATCAAGGAAATATCAAAATCATTTAAACCTTGAGATTATGTGCATATTTCAGGTCTCTTATACAGCTAGCAATGCAATCAAATCGTGCAAGTCATGTTGGTACACAAAAAGATTGATTTTCTCTTGTTTTGGAAAGATTGAATACAAGTGTGAATCAAGGATCAAATCTTTATAATTACAAAGATTGGATGCATATTTGTAAACCTAATTCACTCAATGATATATATTGGACAAAGTCAGATGAAAAGGAGGGAGGTTGGAGACGTGTAGAGTGAAGAACAACTTTCAAAAAAATCAAGAGAAAAGTGCAATCTGATTTCATAGTTCTAGGAATTCTCAAGCCTTCCAAACTATCTCATTCGTTTCCTGGGTGTTCAAGAAGTCCATACCAATCTTTAGCAAGAATTTTGGTGCACGAAAACTCACTGTAAGTGACTCACGACTTCGCCACTTTCTTGAAATTCAATATCATGATTCTGACACTTATAGCATGAATTCTTCATATATTCTTGTTCAGTGAAACATTTGCAAGCTATTGGTCATAATTAATTGCATTTTCGCAAACCATACAGAGATCCACCATTGTTAGGTTTTCTTGGATCATTTTAGAGTTTTCTTATACAGGAATAATTGCCCCAAATGGAGGAGACCATTGTAATCAGCGGGTCAAACCCAACTGATCCATGGTCTTGGATTTTATTTATATTGTTTGTATACAATTTCTAAGATGCACAGGGTTATAGCTACAGCGCCATGCCTGTAGGTAAAGTTTTATAATTTTAAACGACAGATCCAGGAAGAAGACGATGGCGCGTCATGACTCTACTGGCCGGTTTAAATTCTGGCGCGTTTATTCTGGCCAGAAACCTATAGTTCTGATCTATTTGTTTGTTTCTATTGTATTGATAAACTAACACCCAACACAGTTGGTCAGAAGAAGGAAGTCAAAAGTTCATGATTCTGGGTTCGATCCCAGGCGTGACCTTTTGGCATTTTCCCCCTCTTTGTTTTCACCAGATCCAGCGCTTGCACTTTCTGAGGAGCATCTTCTGGATACACCAATCAGGACCAGATCAAGCATCCTCTGGGCATTATCCTCTGGATCCCATTCAAAACTAGATCTAGCGCACCCCATCTTTTGATGGCCATAATCTGCTGGATCCACCAGCCAGGAGCATGCCCAATATCATCATCCTCTGATCACCATCATCTTCTGGACCATCATCCTCTGATCACCACTATCTTCTGGATCATCAACCTCTGATCAAAGTCGCTGACACCAGGCCCTTTTTCTTTATCCTTCTTATATTATCTTTTATTTATTTATTTTGCTTTAATCATTTTCTAACATAAAAATTAATTCTTTTTATAAAAAAATCCATAAAATCAATTTCACCAAATTAGAATTTAGGTTTTATTTAATTTTCATCAAAATTAATTCAACTAGTTTAATTTATTTTTTAGGGTAATTGTAATCTTTTTGTAAATAAATTAAAACAAATTAGAAATTAGGGTTTTGTTTGATTTAATTTTATTTTCTCAAAATAACCAAAGTGCAAAAATAGGTCAAAATTAGTTATTTTTCTTAATTTAATTTAATTAGTAATTAGGTTTGCATTTATTTAATTTAAAACCTTACTCCTTCCTTAAAAATAATCAAAAACAACCAAAAATAATTTTTCTTTTAATTAGGTTAGACGTGGTCAAAACCCTAGTTTTCTTTCGTTCCCGATTCATTGCGCGCGTTTATTTATTTTTACAATATTGATGTAATTGCTCATGGGATGTAATAGTTTAATTAGGACTCTTTTTCATTTATTTATCATTTTACGTTTTTTTTGGCTATGTAATTAATCCCCCTCCCCGAAGCCTTGTAATAGCGTAGCTTTATTTTCCGCATTTTAATTCTCACAAATATTTACTATTAGATGTATGATAATAGGATTGCATGACAAGAATATATGTTAATTTTAAAATGGTTAGAAAACCCTAAATGTGCAAAGATAATAACTTGAAATTGAATCACTCGCACATGCGCACTCCTAGGGTATACTCTCACTTTGGTTGCCTTCGGTAAACGATCATGAAGTATAGGGTGTTTTAGTGGTCGCTCTTTTGTCTAAACAAAGATCAAAGTCCCGTTCGGAAATGTTTCCTCGGAAAGGTTTCCTCAGAAATGTTGCCTCAAATGTGATTTTAAGACAATAGGGTTATTACTAAGATATCCTAACATTGCTTTAGTGATCGTACGTCCCTTTTGAATTGAAACTTACAACTCCAACAATGGTGCTACCTACTCATTAATAGTGGGATAGCGCTGTCTAAAGGAAACAAGAACAGAAACATTCTTTTTTCGAGTAGGTAGATGCTAGTAGGTACTTGCTCAAAATCAAACTTTTCCACACTTACACATTTTTCAAACAAAGTTTTCAAAAACACTTCATAACACTCTTGAAGACAGAAGCAAGGGTTAAATCGAAGTAAAACAAAAAACTTTTCAAAACACACAAACAGAGAAGCAATTTTTAAATGATGAGCCCGTACCTAAGAGCCCGTACTCAGAAATCTCGAAAAAGGAATTTTTCTGTGCTTTTTTACTTTCCAGTTGGATAAAATAAAAGTCGGTGGCGACTCTTGCTTACCGCGATATTTTGCAAACACAAACGCAAAACGCAAACCAACATTTTTTAAAAATAGTCCGGTTCTACCACTGTATCACACTCCCATTTAGCAAACCTTCACCAACAAAGGGGTAAAGCACGGTGGACAAGTGTCAATGATATCCAACAAAAGCAACAACAAAGGAGCATCTAACTTGATCCGTGAATGTGCTCCAGGCAAAGAATTCAAGAATTGGACGACTTTGGAGATTCTTGAGATCTTTTTCTTTCCAAAGTATTTTTTCCATTTTAAAAGAACCTATGTCCCGTCCGAGGCATATGGGTAGCTATTAAGGGCCCCTATTTATTTTCACATAGTATTTTCAATTAATAAAAGTTGTGTTTTGCATTCAATTAAGATCCATGTCTTTCTCTTGCATTTATATTTTATTTTCAAAATGGCAATACTTTTTCTTCATTCGCTCTTTCACATTCTAAAAAGAACCAAAACATGATAAAATGTGCATATCCGCTTCTAAACTAATGATATTGCTACAATCCGATGTGATTTTGATGCACCAATTAACCAAGCTGAAGAAGAGGATGACAAAGATTATGAACTCTCTGAAGAGTTATCAAGGTTACTAGAGCATAAATAAAATGACATACAACCTTACAAGGAACCTATAGATATAATCAATCTTGGGACCGAGAAAGACAAGAAAGAGATCAAGATTGGAGTAACCCTGGAAGAAAGCATAAAAGAAAGGCGGATCAAGCTCCTGCATGAGTACATGGATATATTTTCCTGGTCTTACCGAGTTATTCCAGGTTTGGATACAGACATCACCGTGCATAAACTACATCTCAAAGAAGGGTGTTCTCCAGTCAAACAAAAGCTCAGAAGAACTCGTCCAGACATGGCCAACAAAATTCGAGAAGAAGTCCTCAAGAAATTTGACACAAAGTTCTTAGCTGTGGTAGATTATCCAACCTGGATTACTAACATCATGTTAGTACCCAAGAAAGACGGTAAAGTGCATATGTGTGTGGACTATCAGGATCTAAACAAAGCAAGTTTTATAGACGATTTCCTTCTACCTCACATTGATGTTTTGGTGGACAATACAACTCAAGCTTCAATATTTTCTTTCATGGATGGTTTCTCAAGATATAATCAGATCAAAATGGCTCCCGAGGATATGGAAAAGACTACTTTCATGACTCCTTGGGGCCTTTCTGCTACAAAGTAATGCCCTTTGGTCTAAAGAACACAAGGGCAACCTATCAACGCGCAATGGTCACACTATTCCATGACATGATCCCCAAAGAAGTTGAAGTATACGTGGATGATATGATTGTGAAGTCTAAGATAGAAGAAGACCATATCATTCACTTGTAGAAACTATTCGAGCGTCTAACAAAATTCAGACTGAGGTTGAATTTGAAAAAATGTACATTTGGTGTCAGGTCAGGTAAACTATTGGGTTTTATTGTAAGCCAACGCGGTATTGAGGTGGATCCCGACAAAGTAAGGGCCATACAAGAAATTCCAGCTCCGAGAATAGAAAAAGAGGTTTATGGTTTCTTAGGACGTTTGAACTACATATCACGGTTCATATCACACCTAACTGTCACTTGTGAGCCTATATTCAAATTACTCAAAAGATCAATTAATGGAGTGGAATGAATATTGTCAAATTACTAAGGCATCTGCAATGTTGTATGGGTGCAAGGCCCATTGAAAGGTCTGTCATGAATTTCTATTTGGCTTCTACATCCAAGAAAAAGATATCGGGCTTGAGGTGAAGCGCAACAATGAAGCCCAAGAACCCACATAACAACCTAACACATTATCCATCATTTAGTTTTTTTAATTCTCTTATTAATTTAAAATGAAAACAAAATCAAATGAGAAGGAAACATAATGATGCGTTTGAGGCCCTCTAGGGTGCACACTGTGAATTTTCATCTTCTACTCACAAAATATGATTTCTCCTATCTCTTCGCATATTTCAACGGTGCCAAGCTATCTTCTGGTGAACCCCACCACCACAGATATTATCCATTCCATTTCTTCTACATCGTTTCCATCATTCAACTCCTCAACCTTCATCTATTTTTAACAAGCTCAAACGTATCTATCTAAATTCACCGCGAATAGAAAACTTAACGTACTCCATGTGTCTGTGATTCAAGCAACAATTTCTAGGAGCTATAGCTCATGAGAATTCTCGCTACATCACGACACAAGGAATATGCGAAACAGTGAAGGATCAAAGAAATTCGACTTACCAGTTGGAGTCGCTCCAACGGCGTTTCAACGACAAAGTTTGCTAGAGGATCGACGGTTAATTCTTCACTCTAATCTTCTTTATCCTCTACTCTATCATAATGTTCTACTTATTTCCTTTACTATAGTTCTTGATGTGTGAACTTCAATGTGCATTTTCGTGTTTGAAGATATTGCCGATTGAAGAAGCGACGATGGAGTCGTGTTGTTGATGTTGATTGAAACCGTGATGGTGTCGCTGAAGAGATTTGCAGAGAATGAATGTTATTGAGAATTTGCATGCAGAAATGATAAAGATTGAAGATATTGTTGATGTTTGTTGATGATTGTTCAATGGAGGATTGAATATTGCTGTAGGTTTGGAAGATGATTGAAGATGAAGCTGATAAAGATTGAATGATGGTGATGCTGAAGAATCATGTGCAGAGAGTGAGTAGAGAATTTTGTGGATACTTTTTTTGGTGTTTGTCGGTGATTCTCCAATGATTGAAGAATGAATGAGATTGAAATAGAAAGTTTGTTATATAGAAGCAAAAGTTTTTTACAGTTGAAGCTATCTTGGCCTTCGAATCAGAAAATCAGTTGGAAAATGGATGATCAGGATTGAGATAATTATGAGGTTAGTTTGAGAATTCTTATCTTCTGAGCTTTTGCTTTACACGATTTGTGATTTTACTTCTCCTCATTTATTTTATTTATTGATTCAAGTAGTTTCTGATTTTTCCTCACGATTTTCCTCTATTCACTTTTCTAATGATTTTATTCTGTTATGCAATCAACTTTACATCGGTTTTGGATTGGTTTTGTGAATATCGTTCAGAGCTGGTTCTGATAAGTTTTTATTGGTCTGATGCAATAGGATTAATATGGACTAGTTCGATTTTCTTAATTTTGCAGGGTGGTTCTTTTTTTGGTTCAACTTGTAATAAAATGAACTGGTTTTTTCTCACAGGTTTGAGTTGGTCTGGTATGTAATTAGAGAGCGATGCAACAAGGCTGGTTCAGTTGTTTGGATATGGACACATGAAAGCTTGAGGACATATTTATGTTGGTTTTATGATATGCAAGTGAATTATTGGTGATGATGGTTTGAAAGAGCATATGTTTGTATCAATTCAAGGAAAATCGAGAAGATGGCATGAGAGGTTTGGGCATGGAGTTTAGGCTTAACAATTGATTCACGGACTCTGACTCATTTGTGTATTATTTTTGTATGATTTAATGTTTTGGAAATTTGTAACATGATATTTTTGATGATGTTATGTAACGGAAACATGACTTTACGGACTTGTATGTACAATTTATGATAAAACTTGATGCAATGTACTTGTAATGTCAATGTAAAGAATGACTTTGGAATGATGTTGCATTTGAATCTTGTAATAACTTCGTACTTTCCCCTTGTAATGAACATGTAACTTTGAATGTTTTTGAATGAAGTATTTTTTTTTCTATGAAACTTCACTTTAATTAGCTTGATGATGTGAAGTTAAAAACTGATCATGTGAAGAAACTTGAAGTCTTCCTTGTAAAGAACCTTGAACCGTATGGAAAAGGCCTAACATCTCGAGCAACTTTATCTTGACTTTTACGTCATGTAATTCAAATAACAATTTAAACTTCTCTTGATGGAAGAAGGTCAATTGAAAACCCTAACTTGTAATGGTCAAAATCTTATCAAAAGATATCCTCCTTGTATGGCATGGTGTTGCACCCTTGAATCAAAACCTTAGTCTATCATGAATACCTCAAGATCCCTTCAAAAACCTGTATTTTATGCAATAATTGAAACCCTCTTGAATGTCTCAAAATTAAGGAAATAAACCTCAACTCCTAGGATCAATAAGACGATGAACTTTCTAAAAACACTTGATGCTGAAGAGAAGACCTCATGATGACGAAGAAACAAAACCCTGATGTAAGTGAACCCAGTTGAAACCCTAATTTCTGGCCTAGATGAATTTGGATGGAAAAACCTTGTAGCTTGATGAGGTAGAAATCAACAATAGTTATGAACACAAAACCATAGCTTCAAACCCTAACTATTGATGAAACATGTTGATTCAAGCTTGAATGAAGGTGAGATCCTAAAAGCACAAAGAAAACTTGATTCATCAGTGTCCTTGGTCCTATGCCAAATTTTGTGGTTAATGAATGCACGATGTTGTTAAATGACCTAATGGAGGGTATATACAATGGTGAGAATGGGATGCATAATGCATAAGCCACGTAGAAGTGAAAGGGTTGGACAAATTTGGGGTATTACAGCTGCCCATATTTAATCGTCTTAAACTTAAAAGTGTGATTGGCGCGAGCCTTTCAAACGTTCAAGGTAGAAGATGATTAAATATCAATGCTAAAAATTTGTTCTGGGAGAAAGTGTGAATGTTTATTTATTTTTGTGATATCTGCTCGGGAAAGAATTTTTCATTTTCTGGTGAGAATATGTAGATTGGACTTATAACGTAGCAACAAAGGCTAATACAAGGAAAGGTAATGACTTGTAACGTGGCGTGATTCCAATACAAGACAAATATAGACTCGTAACGTAGAGTGATGCAAAAACAAGGAAAGGTTAGACTTGTAACATGGTGTGATGCCAATACAAGACAAAGGTTGGACTTGTAACATGGCGTGATGCCAATACAAGACAAAGGTTTAAATTGTAACGTGGCATGATGACAATACAAGACAAAGATAGACTTGTAACGTGGCATGATGCCAATACAAGACAAATGTTGGACTTGTAACGTGGCGTGATGCCAATATAAGATAAAGGTTGGACTTGTAAAGTGGCGTGATGCCAATGCAAGGACAAATATAGACTTGTAATGTGGCGTGATGCCAATACAAAGATAAAGAAGACTTGTAATGCGGCGTGATGCCAATACAAGGAAAAGATAGGCTCCTAACGTGGCGTGATGCCAATACAAGACAAAGATAGGCTCGTAACGTGGCGTGATGCCAATACAAGACAAAGGTTGGACTTGTAACGTAGTGTGATGCCAATACAAGGACAAAGATTGGTACAAAAAGACGACGAATAATATCTATAGGCGACCCATGAGCGATTTGTCGGAGAACTGGACCAATGGGCGATCTCAGGGTTCTAAGATGAGAACATTGGTTACGACATGACGAGTGAAGGTACAAGGGATGACTGATTGTATTGACTTTGTTTGAATCTGGAGGGAAAATAGAAACAAACGAGTGTTTAGAAAACTGACATGGACGACTGTCTTGGAAAACTTACATAGACGAGTGTTTAGGAAACTGACACGGGTGAGTGTTTGGAAAACTGACACAAACGAGAACTGGAATTTAAATTAATTGTCAGACGAGAACTGACCACCAGGCGAGAACTGGGATTTGAATTGATTGTCAGACGGGAACTGACTACCAGACGAGATCTGGGTTTAGAATCGATCGTCAGACGAGAACTGACTACCAGACGAGAACTAGGTTTACACTTTATTGTTGGACGAGAATTGACTACCAGACAAGAACTGAGTTTAGAATTGATTGTCAGATGGGAACTGACTACCAGACGAGAATTGGGTTTAGAGTTAGTGTATTGATTTTGCTGGGAATTCAGGGGTACAAGGTACCGGCACCGTTAGCTGGGCATTGTGAAGGTGAAGGTCATTAGTTAAGGATTTGGGACCGATATCCTCTTGTGTGGATGTATTGTTATCTTTGAATGATTTAGGTCTTTCGTGTAAGGTACCTGATCTGGCTTATGTTTCATATGCATGTTTGAATTTCTTTTGATGTAAAGATCCATTATGATGGATCGACTACGCACTTTTGAAGATGCAATGAAATGACAACTATATGCACAATGCATAGAAATAAACTTCATGGGGATAAGCGAAGGCTTGTTGGGAATTGTTTCTCATCGCAGGGATGCAATTAAGAACTCGCATCGAAAACCTGCAATAACTAGGATCACTGGGGATATTTATTGAATCGCATTGTTGGGGAGGAGATAATATGGCCCGACTTCCCTACATCCTGATCCGCTTGGAGGATGGTAGAATTGAATATACCAAGGAACGAATATTGAACGCATGTGGATCTCTTCGAGTACATACCCCAAGTTTATGCCACACTGAGGAACTATCTCTTAAATCACTTGGGGATAAAAAGATGGACATGGACACCTACAAATGCCTCGGTTTACTTCTGTGAATGCCTCGATTTACTACATTAAGGACGTGCACTTGCGTGCGCCAAGTCAAATGATGACTTTGGACCTTCTAAATTCACTTGGGGAATCATGTTTGAAGTTGTCTGTAGAAGATGAAGGAGAATTTTCATGCTGGCTAGGTCAGGGTGCCTGTTATCAGTTTATTTTAGCTTGATTATGGTCGTCTCATACAACATAATTGGCTTGAGTAGCTTTGCGATATTGAAGGGGGAATGCCCCTGCTTGGAGGATTTCTAAAAGAATCTATGCTGAATAAAAGACAGGAATATCCATGCCACAATACGATATGAGGTGGCTTGCCCCAATGTCTTGAATCCCGAAATAACTGCTCTTGATTACAGCTTCCTTGGAGAGATTTGTCAAATCTCGACGTAACAACCCCAGATTGAATGAATTCCAAATATATTTCTCGACGTGATGGACTCTGGTTGATGGAAACTTGAGATTTATCGACGTGATAACTTCATATTGGTCAAGCTTAAAGAGATTTATCCATGTTATAGCTTCTGATTTGACAGCTTTTAGGGAATTCCCTAGATTTGGATGAATTCGGAGAGATCAAATCTCGACTTGATTGCCTCAGATTGGCAGAATCTGCTAACTTCATCCCTAAAGGGTACTCAGATTGTAAAGCACCAAGATGCTTTCCCTTAACAAATTCTCTGGGAAACGTGCCCCTGGAAAAGTCATTTCTCTTGTGATAACTGTCTTTTGCTTCAATGGAGTATTCAAGCCTCTCTTCTCTGAGAAGATTAAGCTCTTTGCTGATGTTCATTGTGTAAACTTACTTGATGTTGATCAGTTGTTTTGTATGCAGAAGAATGTTTATTATGAGAATGATAATTCTAATGTAACACGTATGTAAGTCCCGAAGTTTTAAAAAAACTTTGAATGAAATGATGTCATAACTCTGTTGTGAATGAGTCACTGGCTAGAGAACAACATTTGCAAATTATTTTTCATGAAAGATAATGCAAGCATATGATGCTGTAACATGGTGGGAGAACTGACTTGGGTGTTTTGCATTTGATTGCAATTGTTGCGGATAGTAAGAGTCGCCCCTTACTTTTCTTTTATCCAATAAGGAAAGACTGAAAAGAACAAGAAAGACCTTTTGAGATTATTTCTTGAGTTCAGGGGGTAGGTTATGAAAAGGAAAGTATTATCACCCTTTCCATCCGTAGTTATCTACAGGCTCTTAGTTGCTTTCTAGATCACTTGCTTTTGTTTGAAAATGTGCTTGTGGTGTGGGTTTTGAAAGTATTTTGAAAACGTCTTTGTAATGGTTCTCGTATCTATAAGAACGCGTATAAATTGTTGGTTTTGAAAATAGTTCAAAATAGGTGTTTGTGGAATGTGTTTTTGAAAGTGATTTTGAAAAGTGTATTTGTAATGATTCTCGTTTCTATAAGAATGCGTACAAAGAGTTTTATCTTTTGAACATGTTTCAATTGAAAGTGTTGGTGTGGAAAATGTTTTTATTGTGGGCAAGCGAGCAACTATGAGCGTCCTACCTACTCAAAAGGTCTAATGTTATTTTCCTCCTCCTTTAGATGTTGCTATCTTACCATTTTTTTGGTAAGAAGCCCTATCGTTGTATGTTAAGGGACGGGCGTAGGTTGTTTGTATAGTCATAGAAGGAAACCTATGAGACGTTTTAACAATGTTTTTTAGGGACAAGATCGTTTGTCAAAGGAAACATCGAGGGTCATCGGGGGACTACGATATTTTATCGAGGGTCTTTGCTAAAATGCCCATATTCGAGGGACATGACTATTTTCCGAGGCAACAAGTGAGATTACCCTAGGGATGCATGTGTGTGAATAATGTGTTTGATTTACATGCATTTTGTCTTTGAATTTTGGGTTGTCTACTTGTTAATTTTATCTTACCATACATCCTAATTACTAACATCTGTACAAAAGCAATAAAAATGCAGAAAATAAATCCTACACTATTATAACCATATTGAATAGCAAGAAAATGTAAAGACAAAACAAAAATAAAAGGAGGAAAAATGAGCTTTTTGATCTAGGCAGAAGCACCCTTCGATTCTGCCCTTCCTGGATTCCTTCGATTTGGCTTGGAAATAGTGAGGGCGTGCCTTTAGATTTGAGCTTAGCGTGAAGTATGAGATGCAGCCTTCGATTCTGCCTTTCTGCTTCCTTCGATTGGGGCTTGGAATCAGTATGAAGTGCACTCTTCACCCCAAGCTCCTTGCTGCCTTCTTCGATTGGGCTTGGCAGTTAGTATGGACCACTTTCACTTCTCCCTTTTTTCTCCTTCAAATGGCCTGGAAGTATGTTTGTGGTGAAGCCTAAGGCCACACCCTTTAATCTGCTTGCAACTGTGAAGCAGCCAGGGGGAAGCCTAAAGCTTCAAATCACACCTCCTTCATCCTGTTTACCTTCGTTTGGGATTTTAAATAGAAATATGGCCTAAGGCCAAGCTAGCGTTGTCTTATGGCCAGGTAAGTTCTTAAAGCATATTTAATAAACCAAGAAACAAAACCAAAAGGATGAGAAATGAAAACAAACTAAAAGGGTGGAAACGAAAAGGAAAACAAATGTTATGTACATGCTTCAAACGAAAAGTTTAAGGTCATAATGATTTACCTTGCTTGAAGCTGGAACATGGGTTTGACCTTGAGTGGATGCCTTAGATGCTCCTGGATTCGAAGAGAAGAAACGAAGGTCACGTTTCTAATGTTGGATTCAAAGGAGAAGAAATGGTGTGGTGTTCTTTCTACTGGATTCGAAAGAAAATAAAGTGTGGGGATTGCTTCAGATTCTAAAGAAGCAAGTGTTTAGATTCTGAGTTTCTGTTTAATGTTTGGGAATCTTAAGAGTTTTGAGAGTTTTTGAGGTGTTTTGAGAGTTTGGTGATTTCTTGAAGATTCGTTCCACCACCCAAAGTTCCTTTTTAGCTTGCAAATGTTTCTCTATTTATAGAGAAAAGGTTGAAGGTGTTTGAAGTAACCAGGTATGTAGGATAACAAACCATGATTTGGTTGAAAATGAAACAAGTTTTATCCCTTTTCGTTGTTCCCACGTTTCCAGTACAAGTGGGGGCCTTCCGTCTGTTGGGGGTAGGAGATTGGACGTATGCCTTTAGCACTGCTTTCGTTTAGACACAAATCAGATTGGGAGCTGATTTTGTGATTAAAGTACTCTTTATGAAAAAAGGGTACGTAGCCTTTTGCTATTTTATCCAAGAATGGTATTATCCAGTAGACAAAGCTTAAAACCTTTGTGTAAGCCTCTGATTATGTAAAGATTTGGAAGCAACATAACCTGACAAGTAGGATTTGGAGGGTAAGGTAATGAGATTTGCTCAAAGTTCTTCAAACAAACTTGCTTCGAAGGGTCCGGAGTTGGGTTCAAAATATGCTGATTTGTAGGGAATCAAAACTCCAATCGAAGCTTTATGTGAAGGTGGCTCTTGTCCAATCAAAGGCTTGCTTGCCAGAGGTCACATGGCCAAACGAAAGGGTGTATGCAAGAGGTCCCTGCCTTGTGCCTGGTGGCATGAAGGAAATCCTAGCTTTGTGGTGTCAAAGGAAAACATGGAAAATCAATGGCTTCTGAGTCGAAGGAGAGCTGCAGGAGGCCATTGCTTTGTGACTTCAAGCAAACACGCAAGAAGTCTTTGCTCAAACGAAAGCTTTCATGAAGGGAGCCATATGTCTAAATGAAGGGTGTAACCAAAACTTGCATTGAAGGAAGCCATATGCCCAAACGAAGGGTGTAACGAAAGCTTGCATTGAAGCAAGCCACATGCCCAAACTAAGGGCGTAACCAAAGCTTGAATTGAAGGGGGCCACACACCCAAATGAAAAAGGCATGCGAGGCTTGCATCAAAGGAGGGCCACATGCCCAAACGAAAGAGGCATGTAGGAAGCAAAAATGCCCAGACAAAAGAGGCATCCAGGAAGCAAAAATGCCCAGACGAAAGAGGCATGCAAGAGGCAAATTGTTCAATCGAAGGATGCCAAAAGGAGGTAAACAGTGCAATGGAAGGATATCAGCAAGAGGCTTTTTGCCTTGGAATTGAAGGAGGCTACAAGAGGCTTTTTGCCTTGTGCCTGTTGGCCTGGTGGGCGCCTCTTACGTGCAAGAACAAAGCTATGGCTCAATCAAAAGTTGTATGCAACTAGCCATCACTTTGTGAATCAAAGCAAGCATGGAGGGACTTATTTGTCTAATCAACATAGGCATGCAGGCATCAAACGTCCAATTGAAGCAAGCATATAGGCATCCATTGCATTGTGAACCATGTGAGGCCACAGATGCAATCGAAGGTTGCATGCAGGAAGCTCTTGCCTTGTGAATCAAAGCCAGTGTGTCAGAGGCCAACGCCCAATCCAAGGATGCAAGCTAAGCATGCATCGAAGAAGGCCAAAAGTCCAATCGAAGTATGTGAATCAAAGAAGACTTGCTTTTTTCTCCAATTTTGTCAAAAAGATTATTTTTATCTGTTTTCCCCTTTTTTTTAACAGTTTTCTCTTTAACTTGATGTTGGAAAATCCAATTGTACTTGTGGAAGCTTGAAATTTGAGAATCCTTGTGAGTAATGGCTTGAGAAATGAGAGGGAAAATTTTGGGGTACAACAGCTGCCCATGTTCAATCTTCTTAAACCTGAAGAGTTAGATTGGCAAGTCTGTCATTCGTGACTTGAAGGTGGAAGATGATTAAACACTAGAGTGCCCAAAAATTTTCACTCGATGGTGTGGTGGTTCATTGTGTAGGGAATGGGCTTAAATATGCCATTTGGAGAGATGATGGAGAGTTGTCGGTGATGGGCTTGTAGATGCCATCCAAAGGTGATTGTTCGCAGAAATTAGACTGAAGTATCAGAATAAATATCTGGTTGATTTATACTGAAACAATAGATGTAATAGGATGAGTATTAGAATAATATCCGTAAATGGATTGTATCTGACTTGTATCTGAAAGACATACTGAATGAGTGTCAGAATAACATCCGTATCTGGATCGTATATGGACTGTATTTGAGAGATGTGATGAATAAGTGTCAGAATGACATCTGTATCTGGGTCGTGTCTAGACTGTATTTGAGAAATGTGCTGAATGAGTATCAGAACAATATTCGTATCTGGATAGTATCTGGATTGTATTTGAGAAAAATCTGGAATAAGTAACAAAATAATATCCGTCTCTGGATTGTATCTAAACCGTTTCTAAAAGAAGTCTGAAGTAAGTGTCAGAATGTCATCCGTATCTGGACCGTATCTGGATTGTTTCTAGAAGAGGATCTGGAATAAGTATCAGAATGTCAAACGTATCTGGATCTCATCTGAACTGTTTCTAGGAGAGGGTATGAGAAGGAGCCCGTGTAGGATTACTTCATCTGGTTGTGTAGATAATTGTCCTAGCTTGTTTCAGGAATTAATCTACAAATAGTTGCTCACAGATAGTTTTCCTGTCTGGTTTCAGGTATCAATATAGAACTTGTTTTTGTCGGTCATTGAGATAGTTGGCCTATCTGGTTTCAGGTATTAATCTATGACCTGTGAAAGAAAGATAGTTTTCCTGGCTTGTTACAGGTATTAATCTTCAATCTCTTCATGTAGATAGTTTTCCTAGCTTGTTACATGTATTAATCTACAATCATCGTCCACAGATAGTTTTTCTGGCTTGTTACAGGTATTAATCTCCAGTCTCTTCATCTAGATAGTTTTCCTGGCTTGTTAAAGGTATTAATCTACAATCAGCCGTCCACAAATAGTTTTCCTGGATTGTTACGGGTATTAATCTGGAACTTGTTTTTGTTGGTCGTTGAGATAGTTGTCCTGTCTGGTTTCAGGTATTAATCTCTGACCTAAGAAATAAAGATAGTTTTCCTGGCTTGTTACAGGTATTAATCTTCAGTCTCTTCATATAGATAGCTTTCCTTTCTTATTACAGGTATTAATCTACGATCATTCGTCCACAGATAGTTTTCCTGGATTGTTACAGGTATTAATCTTGAACTTCTTTTTGTTGGTTGTTGAGATAGTTGTCATGTCTGGTTTTAGGTGTTAATCTCTGACCTGAGAAAGAAAGATAGTTTTCCTGGATTTTTACAGGTATTAATTTTCAATCTCTTCATGTAGAAAGTTTTCCTGGCTTGTTACAGGTATTAATCTACAATCAGTCGTCCACAAATAGTTTTCCTGGCTTGTTACAGGTATTAATCTGGAACTTGTTTTTATTGGTCATTGAGATAGTTATCCTGTCTGGTTTCAGGTATTAATCTCTGACTTGAGAAAGAAAGATAGTTTTCCTGGCTTGTTACATGTATTAATCTTTCGTCTCTTCATGTAGATAGTTTTCCCGACTTGTTACATGTATTAATCTACAATCAGTCATCCACAGATAATTTTCCTGGCTTGTTACATGTATTAATCTGGAAGTTGTTTTTGTTGGTCGTTGAGATAGTTGTCATGTCTGGTTTCAGGTATTAAACTCTGACCTGAGAAAGAAAGATATTTTTCTTGGCTTGTTACGGGTATTAATCTTCAGTCTCTTCATGTTGATAGTTTTCTGGCCTGTTACAGGTATTAATCTATGATCATTCGTGCACAGATAGTTTTCCTGGCTTGTTACATGTATTAATCTGGAACTTGTTTTTGTTGGTCGTTGAGATAGTTGTCCTGTCTGGTTTTATGTATTAATCTCTGACCTGAGAAAGAAAGATAGTTTTCCTGGCTTGTTACAGGTATTAATCTTCAGTCTCTTCATGTAGATAGTTTTCCTGGCTTGTTACATGTATTAATCTACAATCATCGTCCACAGATAGTTTTCCTGGCTTGTTACAGGTATTAATATGGAACTTGTTTTTGTTAGTCATTGAGATAGTTGTCATGTCTGGTTTCAGGTATTAATCTCTGCCCTGAGAAAGAAAGATAGTTTTCCTGGCTTATTACATGTATTAATCTCCAGTCTCTTCATGTAGATAGTTTTCCTGGCTTGTTAAAGTTATTAATCTACAATCAGTCGTCCACAAATAGTTTTCCTGGAAGATTACGGGTATTAATATGGAACTTGTTTTGTTGGTCGTTGAGATAGTTGTCCTGTCTGGTTTCAGGTATTAATCTCTGACCTAAGAAAGAAAGATAGTTTTCCTGGCTTGTTACAGGTATTAATCTTCAGTCTCTTCATGTAGATAGCTTTCCTTGCTTGTTACAGGTATTAATCTACGATCATTCGTCCAAAGATAGTTTTCATGGATTGTTACAGGTATTAATCTTGAACTTGTTTTTGTTGGTTGTTGAGATAGTTGTCATGTCTGGTTTCAGGTGTTAATCTCTGACCCAAGAAAGAAAGATAGTTTTCCTGGATTTTTACATGTATTAATCTTCAATCTCTTCATGTAGATAGTTTTCCTGTCTTGTTACAGGTATTAATCTACAATCAGTCGTCCATAAATAGTTTTCCTGGCTTGTTACAGGTATTAATCTGGAACTTAATTTTGTTGGTCATTGAGATAGTTGTCCTGTCTGGTTTCAGGTATTAATCTCTGACCTGAGAAAGAAAGATAGTTTTCCTGGCTTGTTACAGGTATTAATCTTTAGTCTCTTCATGTAGATAGTTTTCCTGGCTTGTTACAGGTATTAATCTACAATCAGTCATCCACAGATAATTTTCCTGGCTTGTTACAGGTATTAATCTGGAAGTTGTTTTTGTTGGTCATTGAGATAGTTGTCATGTCTGGTTTCAGGTATTAATCTCTGACCTGAGAAAGAAAGATAGTTTTCCTGGCTTGTTACATGTATTAATCTTCAGTCTCTTCAAGTAGATAGTTTTCCCGGCTTGTTACAGGTATTAATCTACAAACAATCATCCACATATAATTTTCCTGGCTTGTTACAGGTATTAATATGGAAGTTGTTTTTGTTGGTCGTTGAGATAGTTGTCATGTCTGGTTTCAGGTATTAATCTCTGACCTGAGAAAGAAAGATAGTTTTCCTGGCTTGTTACATGTATTAATCTTCAGTCTCTTCATGTAGATAGTTTTCCTGGCTTGTTACAGGTATTAATCTACAAACATTCGTCCACATATAATTTTCCTTGCTTGTTACAGGTATTAATCTGGAAGTTGTTTTTGTTGGTCGTTGAGATAGTTTTCATGTCTGGTTTCATGTATTAATCTCTGACCTGAGAAAGAAAGATAGTTTTCCTGGCTTGTTACAGGTATTAATCATCAGTCTCTTCATGTAGATAGTTTTCCTGGCTTTTTACAGGTATTAATCTACAATCAGTCTGTTGTACCCCAAAATTTTCTCTCTCATTTTACTCAATACATACTCCAGAGATCCTCAATTTGCTCAAGATTGCCCAAGAGTTGACCAGACAAACTCTCTCCTAAGGCAGTGTACCTCAAATTAGGGTTTCTATTTTCATTAAGATGGGTGAACCACAAAGGCCTCATATGCTCTCCATGGTCTTAGTATGTTCTCAAGACCCTACATGTCAAGTTTCATGCCTTGCACAAGAAGTTTGCTCAGTCAACTACTCAGATGCTTGAGAATCGACTGTATTAGGTCAAAAGTCAACAGTGGCCCATATACAGTTAAACCTCAAGATTTTTGGTCAACATCAACATTTTGAAGTGACTTCCATCATTTGATCAAGGGTTGATCATGATTCCTCAAGGAATGCTCCAAATTCATCAAAACCCAAAAGTTGCTAAATTAGGGTTTTGCAGGAAAAGTCAACCCAACTTTGACTAAGCATAACTTCTTCATACTTTATCAGAAATTTTCCATCCAAGGCTCATTTTGAAGAGGATGTAATTCCCTACAATTAATATTCATCCCACAAGTTCAAAAGATGCACTCATCAAAAGATATGAATTTTTACATTATAGGTCCTTTTGAAAAGTCAACAAAAACACATTTTGGGTCGAAGTTTCATACATGAACATGGAAGATCCAATTGAGATGTAACCAAAAGGGTTGTTTAGGGTACATCCTAAGATTTCTAAAAAAATCCAAGAACACCCTCCTAGGGGCAAAATTGAGAGAGTTGTGCATTGTCAAAGTTGGCAATTTTTGGAAAATTGTCAAAAGTCAACATTGATCAAATTTGCATTTTTTTCCAAAGGGGCCCATGTTTTCTTGTTTGAAACATGTTTCTAATAGGACCCACGACCCCTGAGCTTTTCCACCTATTATTTTATTATTTTTATCATTTACTTTGATTTTTATTTATTTAAACCAAAATAAATTAAATTAAATGGTAAAATAATAAAAGCAAATCAAATATTGGGATTTTTGTGCACATTTGGAGTCTATGTACAGCTAGCATGATGATCAATTCGTGCAAGACTCATTAGGATTGGAAAAGATTGGATTGAAGCTTGTTTTTGAAAGATATCATACATGAATCAAATCAAATCACATTTTCATAATTCTCAAAGATATGATGCAATTTTATTGACCTAATATGCTATACTATATGTATACAACAATTCCAAATCATAAAGACAAGGGTGACAGTCGTGAAAAGGCCAAAGCAAACTCAAATTTTTTGATAAAAAAATGAGTTTCAAATTCTGGGATAGAGGGCTATTCAAGACAATTCAAAGCCATAAATCAATTCCTTGGCATCTCAGGAAGAATTCCCAACCATTTACAGGCTTCAAAACATCAAGAATCCTCGAATAGAAGTATCACAGTTTGCATCCCAAACTCAAATTCGATTTCTATGTTTTACGCATTATAAATCCATTCTATTCATATATTTGTAATCCTCATCATGTTTGCAAGCTAACTTCATTATTTAATTGCGTTTTTGAAGCCTATATATGTCGTTGCCATTGTTAGGGTTTACGTGTTCAATTTAGGGCTTTCTTACACATGTGAAATTAGCCAAAAAGAAGGATACCACGGTGTTCACGAGATCACCACGAATGAATCTATGTAATTAGAAATCATTTATCGTGCGTATTGTGCATTTGGGAAATTTGCAGGGGCTATGGCTACGAACATGTGACTGTAGGTAAAAGTCATATGTCTAAAACTACGGAGAAAGGAAGAAGACGATTATGTGTCATCCAACCATTCGCCCGTTTGAACCAGCACACACGTTTCTTTGTTTTTTCCACTAACAACTTTATTTCATATATAATATTATGTTTGTATTTAACTTACAACAAAAGCGCGCAACTCAGATGGCAATAAGGCATTGGTAGTGACTATAAGGACCTGGGTTCGATCCTAGGTCCCAACATAATTTTCTTTATTTCACTTTCTTGTAACAGATCCAATGCATCATCCTTCCTGGTGACCACCATGCACACTTGCGTCCAACCATTTGATCCAGCGTGTCGTCAGATCTAGCGCTCCATCCATGAGGGACCATGGTACACGTTCAAGTAAACGCTACACAAAATCAGGCAGGCTGACTGGGCTTGAAGCATTTTGGGCTTGGAAATTCAGATAGTGCACCCCCAGATTTGCTAACAACATAGAGGCCCATTTTTCAATTCTTTCTTATTTTTATTTCTTTTGTTTAATTATTTTGTTTAATTATTTTTCCACAAAAATTAATCACCCTTTTTTCATTTAATCATAAAATCAATAGATCATAAAATACCAAAAAAAAAGCATTTTTTTAATAAACTATTTAATTTAATTAGAAATGTAGGTTAATTTAATTTCTTTTCTATAATTAAAATCAAATAGAAATTAGGTTTAATTTTACAATTAAATTTCTTTTCTCAAATAAAAAAACCCAAAATACACAAAATCTTATTTTCTTTGTAAAATATTTTACTTTCTTGAAATTATTTGATTTAGCTAGATTAGGTTAATTTCAATTTTTTTTCATAATTAAAATAATTAGAATTAGGGTTTAGTCGTACATAACTCAATTAATTCTTCTTTCAAAAAATAATCTGTTTCTTTCAATTAGGATTTAGATTATTTTTCAACACCCCTCGCATTTAATTTACCGCGCGCACTTTTATTTGTTTCATTATTATTGTAACTGCCGGTGGTTTATAATAGTTTTAATTAGGGTTTTAAATTTTGCATCTTTTATTTCCCGTCAAAATAATCATGTAACTGTCAAAGCCTTGTAATAGCTAGGTTTATTTTCTCACACTTTTAAATTCCTGCAAGTATTTAACTGTCTAGATGAATGCTAATAGGATTATATGGCAAGAATGTCTGGAAATTTAAAACAGTAGATCACCTAATCTGCAAAGATTAAATAACTGAAACAAATCATATGCACATATTCACTCTTAGGGTTTACCTCACTTCGCTTGCCTTCGGTAAATAATCATTAAGCATAGGAGATTTTAGTGGTTTCCCTCCAGTCTAAAAGATCAAAACGTCCCATTCGAATGTTGCCTCGAAAATGTTGCCTCGAAAATGTTTCCTCGAAAAGATCTTAAGACTCTAGGGTTACTACTAAAGTTTTCTAACTATTACTTTAGTGATTGTACTTGTCCCTTTCGAATGTCCCTTACAACTCCAACGACGGTGCTACCTACTCCTTAATAGTAGGATAACGCTGTCTAAAGGAAATAGAACGAACAATCTTTTTTCGAGTAGGTAGAATCTTAAGTACTTTCTCAATAAAAACTTTTCACACAAACACCTTTAAAATTTTTTTTTCAAAACAACTTCGTCACACTCTTGAGGACTGATGCAAGGGTTATCACGAAGTAAAAGCATTTTTCAAAACAAGCACGCACAAACAATTTGAAAAAATGAGCAAGTACCTAAGAGCCTGTGGAAAAACACGGATAGAAAGGGTGCTAACACCTTCCCTTTCTACAATCTACCCCCCGTACTCAGAAACATTCTCGAAAAAGGTTTTTTCTGTTCTTTTTCCTTTTCCTGGTTGGATAACATAAAAGTAGGTGGCGACTCTTGCTTACCGCGACATTTTGTGAATATAAAACGCAAACCAGTAAAAACAGTCGGTTCTGCCACCATATCACACAGTCATCCACATATAGTTTTCCTGGCTTGTTACAGGTATTAATCTGGAACTTGTTTTTGTTGGTTGTTGAGATAGTTGTCCTGTCTGGTTTTAGGTATTAATCTCTGACCTGAGAAAGAAATATAGTTTTCCTGGCTTGTTACAAGTATTAATCTTCAATCTCTTTATGTAGATAGTTTTCCTGACTTGTTACAGGTATTAATCTACAATCAGTCATCCACATATAGTTTTCCTGACTTGTTACAGGTATTAATCTGGAACTTGTTTTTGTTGGTCGTTGAGATAGTTATCCTGTCTGATTTCAGGTATTAATCTCTGACCTAAGAAAGAAAGATAGTTTTCCTGGCTTGTTATAGGTAATAATCTTTAGTCTCTTTATGTAGATAGTTTTCCCGGCTTGTTACATGTATTAATCTACGATCAGTCGTCCACAAATAGTTTTTCTGGCTTGTTACATGTATTAATCTGGAACTTGTTTTTGTTGGTCGTTGAGATAATTGTCCTATTTGGTTTCAAGTATTAATATCTGACCTGAGAAATAAAGATAGTTTTCCTGGCTTATTATAGGTATTAATATTCAATCTCTTCATGTAGATAGTTTTCCTGGCTTGTTACAGGTATTAATCTACAATCAGTCGTCCACAAATAGTTTTCCTGGCTTGTTACAGGTATTAATCTGAAACTTGTTTGAAATTGTTGATGATAGTTATCTGTTGTTTGATCTTTCCTGAAAAGGTAAAGAATTAGTTTTATGCAATTTCATGATGTATGAAATGCATGGCGTAATGATGTTCTCAAAATAAATGAGATTGTGCTGTATGCATTTGTCATGTATGTAATATGACACATGAAAGCGAAGTATTATTGGAATGTATTTTTGTCTTGGAAAATAAATCCTTGAGAAATATTGGGAAGTTGATTCCCGGACTGCTGTTGGGGATGAAGAGTATGCCCATCTTCAAACCTTGCCTAGAATGTTTCCACTAGGGATTCCTGTTTTTGTTGTTTGAGGAGAACTCCGCTAGGGGATGTTGACTTTGCTTGAGGAAAACTCTGTGGAGAATGTTAATTCTTGCTTGGGGAAAAATGTTTAGGAGTCTTAGTTGTTCGTTTCTCTACTGTGGAGTTATCTCTTGATGGAAGAGAAAGGGAATTAACAACTTTTTAGGGGATAAAGAAGTTAACTATTATCTGGTTTGGCTTCCAGGCTTTGTAGCAACTCATAGGGATTGTAGAAAATTCTACTGGGTAAGAGGGGTTGTGGTCCCTTGATTTGTAGTTGTCAGAGAGGAAAACTTAAGCTTGGGAATCTGTAGTTTGTTGGGGGAAATAAACCATGTTACAAATATGCTGGAGAGGTGTTTTCTTTTGGCAGAACTCCTCGAAGATTCTTCTTGAGACCAACTCAGCTGGGAAGAAGGTTTTCCAGAGATTGAAACTATGGAGGGGGATCACTTGAATCCAACTTTGTGGGGATATCCATGAATTTGGCCTTGAGGGGTTTTGGACCCTAGTCTGTGAAGATTATGACTTCGTGGGGACTTGACTGAGGATTACCCAATGAAAAGGATTTCGTGGAGAATTATCGTTGCCCCTAGTAACAAGTATTTGTAGCACTGCCAGGAAATGTTTGCTTGACCATATACAATCCTTTGCTGGAGTTCATGTTTAATGCCCTGAGTGACTCAGATGCAGATATGCCCCTGGTTATTCAGCACTTCTTGAGATATTTCCAGGAATCTCGACTTGACGACTACTGATGAGTTGGACAGTGACATGTTATGCCCCCTTGCTTATGGATATTTGTCGTTGGAAGTGTCTTCCCATTTGAAGAGATTTTGTTCACCGAGAGAGTTTTTGTTCGCCGAATATTCATCGTGTAAGTTTCTCCGATGTTAAACAAATAGCCATATGCAAAAAACGATATTCAAATAATGCAAAGTTTATGCTTGTCTTGAAGTTTTGAAAATGCGTTTTAGCAGATAAAGGAACTTTTGTAAGAAAATTCAGCTCAAGATTTAGAGTAAGCCTTGCAGGAGTCAGGATACCTTTGTAACAATATGCTTGTAAACTAACCAATACTTCAATTAGGACTTTGAAAGGTTGTATCGTGGTCTGGTTCACGGTTTAAGAAACAAAGGATAAGGCTCAAAGTGTATTTGTACCCGCCCGTTCTTCGTGATGTTCTTTAGTCCTAAACTCAGTTAATTATGCGCTTGAACTCCAATTGAGTCTGGAATGACATTTCAGTGATGGTTCAGAAATTTGGAAGTTTATTCGTTGGAAGGCAGTCATTTTTGCCATATCTTCCATGTTGTTGAGGATTTGTAGCATCCTCTTTTTTTATTTACTATCCCTGATTTTGGCCTGACTGTTCTTGTTTTGAGATTACAGTCAGCGGGATGCCCCAGTTTTTCTTAAGTCTCCTTCGTAGGTTTTGACTTAGTGGGATTTTCCCTTGAGAGATAATGACTACCTATTTGATAGGGAACCATCGTCGTCTTTTGATTCCAGGGGAAAGTTTTTGATGTCATTTGTTGTATACGAAGTGAAAGTTGGCGATTGAACGAGCGTTTGAATTAACTAAAAAACTACCCTGCCCCAGGTTTTGGTTAAAGGTTTCAATTTGTGTGAAAAAGAAAACTCCTACTTCTTAGGCTCAAAGGGGTTGACTAGGGATTATTCTCCTTATAACTCCAGCATTTAGGAAATGAAAGAACGCTTGTACATCGTCAGTAAGGTCTGTCCAAAAGCATACTGTATGAGATTATGGCATTATTTTTGTCATCCTTCCTCTAAAGGTTTGCAACTTTTTGAAACCAGAGTTGAATATCATAAAGGGAGTAAAAAGCATAGTTTAAATAGAGTGAAATGAATGGATTAATTCAAGACAAACATATTTAATGCATTAATGATAGTAACCAAAGTCTGACATAAAGATAAGTGTTTAAGCAAACAAAGAAATTACAACTAAAAATTCAAATAAACAGAAAATTTCCTTGCCCAGACCATTAATTCATATGGATGCCCTCTAAGGATGATAGAAGAGATCCAATTGACCGTCTTGTGTGAACTCCAACACTCCTCTGTCGATCAGGTTTTGAATCTTGTACTTCAATGCCCAACAATCATTGGTATCATACCCAGGACTGTCGGAATGATAGGTACACCTTGCATCGGGATTATAATAGGGAGAAGCAATATTGGGGTTTGGATGAGGTCCTATCAACATAATCTAATTCATTCTAAACATGTGTTGCAATGCTTGAGACAGTGGTATGTTGATGTTAGTAAACCGTCTCTCGAGCTCATTTTTCCTTTGCTTATTTCCCTATTGACATTGGCGAGGTCGTTGTTAGGATCGTGACATGGCAGCAATTTGGAAAGGTCTACTCTCCACCAAGCCAACTTCTTGTCTCTTCGAAGGCTGACTAATGAATCAATCCCCAATTCCAACTGTTTGCCTCATGTGGTTGCATCTGTCTTGATGAAGCTTGTTGACAAGGGCTCTCAACTCTTCTTGTCCTTGAGCCAAGTTTTGGATAAGAGCCATCTGGCCTACCAACTGTCCCATCATCTGGACCTTCATTATGGATACCTCAGTTTCTAGCCGTTCCTACTGGTCATCCCTATTGTCCTCAGGATTCTCCAAGGTCAAGCCCCTAGTGATGAGTGCTTTCACTTCTTCTTGCCCCTTGGATAGGTTCAAGAACATTTCCTAAAGTTGAGCATTTTGAGTCTGAATGTCCTTGATAGTCTGCTCTACAGCCATCTATACTAAAATAAACAGTAAGCAGATGAGAGACCTGTGCGGGAAAAGCCTGTCATGACATGATGCATGGTATGTGGATGCAATGTTTTCAAAGACTTAGAAGATTTACATTTGTTTTAGACAAGAAAGGAGCAAACATCAATTGTATTAATAAGTTTAAATTGATTACAACCATGCCCATTGGGCTTACAATGGAGGAAATAAAGAAAAATAAATTCCTAAGACAAAAAGGTCGAACACATCCTCTTTGGCGCAATGTAGGCGTTCAGATTTCGCTCCTCATGAAGCTGTCTTGTAAGCTCTAGAACCTTCTTTTCACTCGCATAAAACTGGGCTTCGAAGGTGTCTCGTTCTTCCTTCAGCTGGATCCAAGCTATTTGTAAGTCTTCAAGAGAAGTAGGCATGGTAGGATGAAGGATATCATATGGAATATCTCCTTCAACTAATAGCTCCATGATGATAAGCAAAATGACAGGGTATGGCATACCAAGTCTTTGAGCACGAGTTCATACCCACTTAAGATAAGGCTCCAAAGGAATGGAGTTCTTACGCCATAATATCTTTCTATCAACTTTGTTTATCATTCTCCAAGCTCGTACAAACCTTTGACGGTAACCTTGGTTGTCGCCCTCATAGTCGAATACCAAACCTTAGATGGGTGCATCGTGAGGGCCATCTCTTCGTGCATACCCAAATTATCGTAATGCAAGAGAAGGGTTATTGGTGATACCTCCCATAATTCCTAAGAGTGGGACATTAGGGAATTCCCCATAACGGTCAATGATAGTAGTGTTTCCAAGGATCGAGAACACCAATAAATGTCAGAGTGTGTAAGGGACATCATCCTTTGAGACCATGTAAAACCTTGCTCGTTCTTCAACGTTGATCGGGGTAGGTTCTAAGTAAACCACTTAGTGAGTAGGGGAATGCAACACAAAAGAGTACCTCTTTTCTTCATGGTGCGAGTGTGGAAACAATGTAAAATGTCTCCAAGCAAAGTAGATATAGGATTACGGGAGAGGAAAACCTAGATGGCATTCACATATATGAATTGGTTCAGATTGGGAAATAAAACCAAACCATAGATTAGAAGGGCCAAGACATCTTCAAAGGCTTGAAAATCCATATCCTCCCAGAATGAACGGGCCTTCTCCAACAGAAACTTGGCTAGGAGACCCTTAACTCCGCTTCTTGTCTCCCAATTTTCTATAATGTCGGCTCTCTTCAGATGCAAGGCTTTGGAAATGACTTCAGGCTTTGGATTCTCCTTTAAATCGGTGAACCGTATTTGATCAAGCACGGGCACTCCTAACAGTTGAGAGAAATCTTCTAATGTAGGCACCAACTGGTAGTCAGGAAATGTGAAGCAATGATGCATGGGATCAAAGAATTGGAAGAGTACACACATAATTTCTTCTTGTAAATTAGAGGTAGCCAAGCTGAGAAGTCGACCATATTTCTTGGTGAAAGGAGAATCTCCAGGAACCCTTGATTCTAATTCTTAGAGTTGAGGGTGTGCTTTTATGAAGATGATTCAGATGGTATTCCTTCGGATGGGATTCATAGCCTACAAAACAAAGCAAAGATAAATTCCTAAATCCTTGAAATGGTTAGTGAGAATGCTTATGATGTTATGATGTTTATGATGTTATGTACAAGTATGCAAGGCAAGCAAGTTGTTATATACAAATAATCATATACATACAAAGCAGACAAGTCCTTAGGTATAGGCTTGTATGGAGTTTGTAGGTAAGTACCCTTTTGAAGTTTAGTTTCCTCAACCTGTCCTAGAAAGTAACCAGGTTCTAGGGGATCTCAATATCACTGACCTTTCTTTTAGGCATTGTCTCAGCACAATCAATCTTTTCTTGTGGCCGAGATATCCCAAAAGTCCGATCTCAATGAGTGTAGTATCGAGTATCAACTAATTTTCAGCTTTCCGCCAAAATCGGCTATCTCACTACTTCCAAATGGCCAAGTTATTCAATTAAGGTTCTAAGGTCAGGTAGTGCTTCATGATGCCTCTCAGCGGCCCCGTATTCTCCTCGATTCAACACAAGGGATACCAGTACCAACAAGTGTGTCACACTAACATAGTCATTGTTTCAACCATATTGGTCTATGCTGTATAGTTTCCACAATCTATTGCTACTTACCTAAGAGGTGTTCCAAATCCGGGTGGAAGATCAAAACAAGCCCAAATAAGGAACCATAATGTAAAGCAAGCAAGTCAAACAAAGAAAGAAAGTAAAGATGATCTAGCCCTAAGGTAACCCCACTTTTAAATATTCCCCAGCAGAGTCTCCAGTTCTGTAACACGGTAGGAGAAATGACTTGGGTGTTTTGCATTTTATTGCAACTATTGCGGATAGCAAGAGTCGCCACCGACTTTTCATTTATCCAATAAGGAAAGGATGAAAAGAACAGGAAAGACCTTTCGAGATTATTTCTTGAGTTCGGGGGGTAGGTTATGAAAAGGGAAGGTATTAACACCTTTTCCATCCGTAGTTATCTATGGGCTCTTATTTGCTTGCTAGATCACTTTCTTTTGTTTGAAAATATGCTTGTGGTGTGGGTTTTGAAAACGTCTTTGTAATGGTTCTCGTTTCTATAAGAACGCGTATAAAGTGTTGGTTTTGAAAATAGCTCAAAAGAGGTGTTTGTGGAATGTGTTTTTGAAAGTGATTTTGAAAAGTGTCTTTGTAATGATTCTTGTTTCTATAAGAATGCATACAAAGAGTTTTGACTTTTGAAAATGTTTCAATTGAAAGTGTTGGTGTGGAAAATGTTTTTGTTGTAAGCAAGCGAGAAACTATGAGCGTCCTACCTACTCAAAAGGTTTAATGTTCTTTTCCTCCTCCTTTAGATGTTTCTATCTTACCATTGTTTTGGTAAGAAGACCCATCGTTGGATGTGAAGGGATGGGCGTGGTTCGTTTGTATAGTCATAGAAGGAAACCTATGAGACGTTTTAGCAATGTCGTTTAGAGACTAGATCGTTTATCAAAGGCAACATCGAGGGTCATCGAGGGACTACGATCTTTTATCGAGTGTCTTTGCTAAAATGCCCATATTAGAGGGACATGACTATTTTCCGAGGCAACAAGTGAGATTACCCTAGGGTTGCATATGTGTGAAAAATGTGTTTGATTTGCATGCATTTTGTCTTTGATTTTTGGGTTGTCTACTTGTTGGTTTTATCTTGCCATACATCCTAATTACTAACATTTGTACAAAAGAAATAAAAATGAAGAAAATAAATCCTACACTATTACAACCATATTGAATATCAAGAAAATGTAAAGACAAAACAAAAATAAAAGGAGGAAAAATGAGCTTTTCGATCTAGGCAGAAGCACCCTTCGATTCTGCCCTTCCTGGCTTCCTTCGATTTGGTCTGGAAATAGTGAGGGCACGCCTTTTGATTTGGGCTTAGCATGAAGTATGATATGCAGCCTTCGATTCTGCCTTTCTGCTTCCTTGAATTGAGGCCTGGAATCAGTATGAAGTGCACTCTTCACCCCAAGCTCCTTGCTGCCTTCTTCGATTGGGCTTGGCAGTCAGTATGGAACACTTTCATTTCTCCCTTTTTGCTCCTTCAAATGGCCTGGAAGTATGTATGTGGCGAAGCCTAAGGCCACACCCTTTGTTCTGCTTGCAACTGTGAAGCAGCCAGGGGGAAGCCTAAAGCTTCGAATCGCACCTCCTTCATCCTGTTTACCTTCGTTTGGGATTTTAAATAGCAACATGGCCTGATGCCATGCTAGAATTGTCTTATGGCCAGGTTAGTTCTTAAATTAAACCAAGAAAAAAAACCAAAAGTATTAGCAATGAAAACAAACTAAAAGGGTGGAAACGAAAATGAAAACAAATGTTATGTACATGCTTCAAACAAAGAGTTTAAGGTCAGAATGATTTACCTTGCTTGAAGCTGGAACATGTGTTTGACCTTGAGTGGCTGCCTTGGATGCTCCTGGATTCAAAGAGAAGAAACGAAGGTGACGTTTCTAATGCTAGATTCGAAGGAGAAGAAATGGTGTAGTGTTCTTTCTACTGGATTCGAAAGAAAACAAAGTGCTGGGATTGCTTCAGATTCGAAAGAAGCAAGTGTTTAGATTCTGAGTTTCTGTTTAATGTTTGGGAATCTTAAGAGTTTTGAGAGTTTTTGAGGGTTTTTGAGAGTTTGATGATTTCTTGAAGATTCGTTCCACCACCCAAAGTTCCTTTTTAGCTTACAAATGTTTCTCTATTTATAGAGAAAAGGTTGAAGGTGTTTGAAGTAACCAGGTTTGTAGGATAACAAACCATGGTTTGGTTGAAAATGAAACAAGTTTTGTCCCTTTTTGTTGTTTCCACGTTTCGAGTACAAATGGGGGTCTGTTGTCTATTGGCGGTAGGATATTAGACGTATGCCTTTGGCACTGCTTACGTTCAGACACAAATCAGATTGGGAGCTGATTTTGTGATTAAAGTACTCTTTATGAAAAAAGGGTACGTAGCGTTTTTCTATTTTATCCAAGAATGGTATTATCCATTAGGAAAAACTTCAAACCTTTGTGTAAGCCTCTGATTATGTAAATATTTGGAAGCAACATAGCCTGACAAGTAGGATTTGAAGGGTAAGACTATGATATTTGCTCAAAGTTCTTCAAACAAACTTGCTTCAAAGGGTCCAGAGTTGGGATCGAAATATGCTGATTCGAAGGGAATCAAAACTCCAATCGAAGCTTTGTGTGAAGGTGGCTCTTGTCCAATTGAAGGCTTGCATGCCAGAGGTTACATGGCCAAACGAAAGGGTGTATGTAAGAGGTCCCTGCCTTGTGCCTGCTGGCATGAAGGAAATCCTAGCTTTGTGGTTGTTGTACCCCAAAATTTGCCCTCCCATATTCTTCAAGATTTGCAAAGAGCATGCTTCAAAATCTCCCAAAGGTTGCACAGTCCAATGGCCTCCTAACAGTCAAAAATTAGGGTTTTGGTTCTGGCAGAGAAATTGAAGTTTCCAAGGGCCCAAACAAGTCCTACATGCCTACAAACATTGTCAAGCCTCCTCATGTCAAGTTTCAAGACTTACAGCACAAAATTGCACAGTCAAAAACCCCAATTGCTCAACAGTCAACTGTAGGGGCAAAATGGTCATTTGACAGCCAAAAGTCCAAATTTTTGGTCAACATCTTATTTTGAAGCCACAAACATCATTTGATCAATTCTTGATCATAATTCTCAAGGCATGGCTCAAAAAGTCTCAAGATGCAAAAGTTTCCATATTTGGACAGTTGAAAAAGTCAACTGTAACTTGACCAAGGCATAACTTCCACATGGCTTATCAGAAAAATTCCATCCAAAGCTCATTTTGAAGAGAATGACATTTCCTATAACTCCTTTTCACACTTCAAGTCCAAGAAATTCTCTCACAAAAAGTTATCAATCTCAATATTATAGGTCATTTTCAAAAGTCAACAAAAAGGGACTTTACGTAAAAGACCATAACTTGATATTGCTAAATCAAAATGACATGGGACCAAAGGCATTGGTTAGCGGACTTCAAGACCTTTCCAAAATGTCCAAGAACATGATCAAAGCTTAAACATTGAGCAAGATATGCCTTGTGGAAGTTGGGAAATTTTTGGGACTTTTGAAAAGTCAACTTTGCTTCAAATGCCTCAAAATTGCTAATGGGCCACAATTTCTCCCAAGAATCATCATCCAAAAGCTATGCACGACCCATTGGCCCAAAGGGGAGTTATTTTATTATTTTTAATTTATTAATTGAATTTTTAAATCTATTAATTCATTTAATTCAAATTAAATATGAAAAAAATACTCAATGCCACCTTTCAAATCTTTTTATGCAGCATTTCTACTTATCATAACTTCAAGATTTCGTGCATCACTAAAAAGGCAAGAATTGGCAATGATTGGCATCAAAAAGGAAGGAAAAAAGATTGAAAAAGATTCATGAAAAATCAAATATTGAAACATTGATTGCAAAGGTTTTTGGACTTGTTTTGTAAACCTAAATCATTCCTCATATAAGCCAGAACACAACCCTAATGCACAGGACTCAGGAGCTGCGCCTCAGACCAAGAAAGAACTTTGCATTTTTCCAAAAAAATTGAAATATGCTTTCATAGTTTCAGTGCATTTCAGGACCTAAGAACTATTCCATAAGCTTGCTTACATTTCCAGGGATCTTTCCCAATCAAAATCAAGTCTTCATACAGTCAGAAACGGTAGAATCACGTGGCCCTGTTCCCAAATTTTTTCATAATCGTATTTGCATTTGCACATCTTTTCCATACGTTTTAAGCATTGATTTATACTAACATGGTTGTTCTAAAGTTGTTGGCATCATTTAATTGAGTTTTTAAGCCCTATACACGAATCCACCATGGAAGCTGCCTAGGGTTTCAAAGATGTGAAATTGGGGTTTCTCGCCTGGGGAAAATTAGACCATGAGACCAACGCCATTGGATTCGTGACATTCCAACGATTCAAAACCACACATCGCGCTCAATTTATAGGAGCCCAGGGCCTAATCGCTATTTTTGTGTTCTTCACTTAGTGGGGGTTTAAAACCCCCGCTATCTATCTCATGTTTTCAGGTAAAACGAAGCAGCCATGAAGAAGATGCTGAGGTGTCTCAACCAGACTGGGCCATTCAAACATTCACGCATTTTTTTTATATTTACCAATAGTGTTTATTCTCTCTCATATTAATCACGTTCCATTAATCTTACAAACGAACGCGCTTGGCTGGTTGGTTGATGTGTTGTCCTTCAAGCACTGGGACCTGGGTTTGATTCCCAGGTCCCCCATATTCTTCAATATTTTTGTTCATAATGCGTTCTGGTACAATTCCTGGCCTAGGGTCCATCATGCATCCAATATCCTGGCGCGCCACATGTTCCAGGAGGTGAATCTAAAGGCCATGGTATGAAGTCCAGGATACACACCGGTCAACACCTCCACACACAAGTCAGGAAAGTCAACGTGGGCTTGCATCTCATGGGCCAGATTGCTTGCAAAGAAACCTCCAACAGGGTCAACAAACCCCCTTGTTTGTATTTCTTTCCTTTATTCTTTTCCCTTTTATTTTTGTTTCAATTATTTTCTTTTAATTCCTTAAATTAATTTTAATAATATAAAAATACCAAAAAATCAGAAAATCATAAAAATAAAAATATATTTTATTTAATGCTATTTTGTAAATAAATTTTGTTAACCAATTTAACTTTAATTTTAGGTTTAGTTTTAAATGTTTCTTTAATAAACTAAAAAATGTAGAAATTAGGTTTTTAATACTTTTATTCTTTTTTTGATAATTAATTTTTTCTTCTCATTATTATTAACAATTAATTATTTTGTAAATAACTTATAATTAAATTAGGTTAAACTTCAACTTTTTTTAATAAATTAATAAACAATTTAGAACTAGGTTTTTATTTAACTTTTAGTTCCAATTTTCTCATTAAATTCCATAAATACAAAAACTCCAAAAAAATAAGTTCTTGCTTTTATTTAATTTAATTAATTTATGATTTCAATTTAATTTCTTTAAAAGGGTCCAACGCCCTCGCATTCTCGATTTTATTTCTTTTCGCACATTTACTTTTATTTCCTTTTTTAAATTTCATGTAATTGCCCCAAAGCTTTGTAATAGATAATTAGGATGTTTACTTTCCGCATTTTATTTATTTCAAATCGGGTCTTAGTTTAATTTGGCGATGTAGACCCGCGCCTTTGTAATAGCGTAGGACTTTTATCTTCTCGCATCTTTTAACTGTTAATAACCACATGAAAGAATGAATGCCAAAAATAAAAACAAAGCGTAGATCACCAATGCATGACAAGATAAACATAATTGAAAATGACACACGAATTCACACACCACCCCTAGGGTACGCCACACTGTCCCGAACCCTCGAATTGACCCGAACACCTCCAACGGTGGTGCTACCTACCTCTCAATGGTGAGATGGCACTACCTTAAGGACATTTACACAGACTAATTCCTTAGGGTAGGTAGATGACTCGTAGATACTTGCTCTAATTCAAGACAAATCAAAACTCTTTTCACAATGACACTTTTCAAAAAGCTTTCAAAACAACTTTTCAAACACTCTTGAGGACTGATACAAGAGTCGAACTGAAATTTCAAAAGAAACTTTTTCAAACCCACTCACCTTGAAAAGCAAACAAACAATTTTGAAAACACAATGAGCAAGTATCTAAGAGCCCATGGATAACCATGGATAGAAAGGGTGCTAACACCTTCCCTTTCTATAAATCTACCTCCCGAACCGAGAACAATCTCATAAGGAATTTTTCTGTGCTTTTGTCCTTTCCATGTTGGAGAAAATAAAAGACGGTGGCGACTCTTGCTTCCGCGACATTTCGCGAACCAGCGTTAAACAGTCAGTTCCAGATCCACCGATCACAGAACTGGCGACTCTGCTGGGGACACTTTTAAAGTGAGGTGTACCTTAGGATAGCTCATACTTGTGTTTTCAATTGTTGTGTTTGTTTGCTTTATTATTATGGGCTGTATCGGAGTTACATAGATCTTAACCCGGATCAGGGGATACCCTGTTAGGTAGCATAAGCTGTGAGGGACCTGTCCGGCGTAGACCGACACGGGTGAAACAGTGGCTACGTTGGTGTGGCACCTTGGTCTATACCGATATCCCTTGTGTCGCAACAAGGAGAATATGGGTCTTCTGAGGAGTCATTAAGCACCAACAGACCTTAGAACCTTAAATGACACAACTTGGCCATTAGAACAGTAGCAGTATGCTACGCCCATTGAGGCTAAACTCTCGTGATGGTTCTGGCCGCAAGAAAAGATTGCGACGCTGGAGTTATGACCGATTGAGGGTGGTCAATGATATTGGGATCCTCTAAGAACCCAATTACTTTTGATAGGACAGGTATGAACCAACAAACTGAAAGAGGGTAATACCTAGACCTCATGCTGGCCTAAACTCTAAGGGCTTCTCTTGTGTGACTTGTGTGCCTTCCAACTTGACTACATGCATTGCTTGTTATCTGACACTTGAGTTTCTTGCAGGTTTTGTTTATAGTCCTTAATTAGGACTCATAACAGGGTTTACTGAGTTTCTTACAGATTTTGTTAACAATCCTTAATTAGGACTCATAACAGGGTTTACCTATATTACCCCATGCATAGCATAACATCATACCATTGCATACATCCTGCATAAGGACTAACCCATTTCAAGGATCTCAAGGGCTTGTGATGTAGGTCACGATGAACCAACTGTCCACCAAGGGGAAAAGGGGATTTATTTTCCTCTAGACAAGGTTGTCAGGGGCTATGACCCACTAGATATGGTGAGCTTTGACCCTTGAAGAAGGACTCTCAGCACCATGGAGTTCCTTCAATCAAGCTACCGGATCCAAATTCTAACAAATTTTCTTGTTTATCCCGCGAGGTCCTTGAAAACATTACATGCATGTCATACACATCATTGCATAACAGGTACCCTTGTTGCAGGTCACTTACCTTTCTCGCTGTCTATTTCAGCAATGGCTTCCCAACAAGATAACCAGGACCTCCTTGCTCAAGAGACTCGGTTCGGGGAAATCCTCCTGAATTTATCCAAGGGGCGGGAGGAGCTGAGAACACTTCTCATGGGGACTTTGGTCAGGAACAACGCTGAGGACGAACGGTTGAAGCGTCTGCAAGCTGAAGTGGATGCAATGAAAGCCCAGATGCTGGGGCAGGTGACTTCCATTCAAGGTTTAGCTCAAAGACAAGAAGAGCTCGGAGTTCTCATCAACCAACTGCTTCAGGGTAACCAACTGGGGCAAACGTCTAAGGGTAAAGAACCAGTCATCATTCAACCATCTTTGAGACAAGGAGATAAGGGGAGAGCTCCTCAAATGGCTCCAGTGTCACGAATTCAGCATCAACCTCACCAGCTTCAGCCAGACAAGCCCACGAGGTAATTCACCCAGCTCAACATGTCGCTGTTTCAAGCTTTACAACGCCTGTTGAGATTGAATCTGATCACATTAAGGGCTCATCCCCGGAACCCCAACACATCATCTCCTACCTATCATCCTAATAAAAGGTGTGCCTACCACTCTTCCAGTCCAGGACATGATACAAATGAGTGTTGGACTCTGAAGAACAAGATCCAGGACCTGATTGATGAAGGAGCATTGGAGTTCACACAAGATGGTCAGGCTGAGTTTTTCTACCATCCCTCCAAGACTCACCATTTGAAGTAACAAGCCCTGAAGATGAAAAGACTTTTGTTCATTAGGGTTTTCAAGTTGTTAATTTTCTTTTGTTCAAACATTTACTCATGATAAACGTTGTTATTCCATTAATGCATCGCATACGTCTGTTTTGAAGCAATATATTCGTATTCACTATATGCAAATTATTTTCATATTTTTTGTGATGATCAACGCTCGATTAATAATTCTAAGCCTCTTGAGGGAGGATGACGAAAACGATACCACAATCTACAGTATGCTTTTGAACCGACCCCGCTGATGAGGTACAGGCATTATTTCAATTCTTAAACACTGGAGTTATAAGGAAGATAATCCCTCGTCAACCCCTTTGAGCCAAAGAAGTAGGAGTTTTTTTTCTTTTCGAAAATTAAAACCCTTAATCATAACCTGGGGCAGGGTAGTCTTCTCAGTTGATCCAAGTGAATAACGAATGACATCAAAAGAAGTCCTGTTGAAACCAAAGACAGTGATAGTTCCGAATAATCATTAAAAAGACAGGAAGTCATTACTTCTCAAAATAAAAACCCATTAAGTCAAAACCTATGAAGGAGACTTACAAGACTGGGGCATCCCGCTGACTGTAATCACAAAAGAAACAGTTCAGGCAAAAAACAGGGATAACGAAATCAAAAAAAAAAAGGAAAGAGGTCCTACAAACCCTCAACAAAAGAAAAATGACTGCCTGTTAAAAATAAACCATCAATGTCCAAACCATCACTGGAATATCGAAGCAAAAACTCAAACAAGGTCTAATGCATGATTAGCTGAGTTTAGGTTTGAAGAACATCACGAAGAGCGGGTGGGTACAAATATACTTTGAGCCTTTATCCTTTGTTTATTAAACCGTGAAATAGGCCACGTTATAACCCTCAAAAGTCCTAGCTGAAGCATGGGTTAGTTCGAAAGCATATTGTTACGAAAGGTATCCTGACTCCTTAAGGCTTGCGGTAAAATAGCGAGTTGACATCTCCGTTTACAAAATAAATTTTCACTTGTTTTATTAAAAAACTGCATTTTCAAAAAAAACTTCAAGACAGACATAAACTTTGCATTTTTAACATAACTTTGATTGCATATGACTTTTTGTTTGAACAGCAGGGAAATCCGCACGATGAATACCTAGTGAACAAAAGCACTTCCAATCAAGGTGAACGACATGATCATGGTCCATCATCTGGGGCAATCCAATCAAGATTCGGAGAATCTCTCAAAGGCCAAATAGCCTGGGGCAAATCTCCGCCTGGGTCACTTGGGGGCATTTCAACAACGAATCTTGCCTGACCAAACACCTTCGAGTGGCATGACAAAACACTTCTAACAGGGGCAACTCCCTACATCCTGAGAGCACGGACATAGTCGAAAAAAATACTGCGCATAATCAAAGACCCGCTAGGTTGACACACCTAGGCAAAAATAAGGGTTTCCCGGCGAACCAAAAGGGTTCGGGCAAAAATAAGGGATGAAATAGAAAAAAAATCTGTACACCCGGCAAGTCGAAAACCTGAAAAGGCGGCTTGGGCAAAAATGGGTATCCCGGTGGACTGAAAACCCGAAAGGGGTAGTCCAGGCAAAAGTTAGGGATCAAGAGCGTATGACTATGTCCCGGCATCATTGTCACTTGCCTACCAGAAGAAGGTTTGTCCATCAACAACTATCAGCACCTCACAAGCCTTCCTCTCCCACAGAAACAGGGGCAATAGTGAGTTGTCCAAACGATCTAATTGCTCTGTCCGCCAAGGTATCAAGGTAAGTTCAGCCGAAGAACCTAACCAGTATATCTTAACTCCCCAGAGAGTGAGCCAGCAAATCAATGCACTCTCCCCAAGCAAAGCTATACCTTCAGCCTTAAGGAAGTTGGGTATCCTCCAGCAGATCTCAACATTCCTCAGCACATTATACGAACATTCTTAACAAGCATCCCCGACAGTCTTGATCTAAGATTGTTCCCCGGCGGTATACCAGGCATTCAGCGGAGCCACTTCCCCAATACAGTTCAAAGTTTCCCCAGGAAAGTTTGAATCAATCTCCCCAACAGGAAGCTTATCCCTAGTAGATTCTGGAAGCTTCCCCCCTGCAAAGCACGAATGCGTCCCCCGGCTTTATTCAAAGGTTATTCCCCTACCAGGATATAACTGGGTTATCCTCAGCCAAAAGCCATGGAAAGATCGTCCTCGGCACAGTCTTCTTATCCCCAGCGAAGTCTATTAACACTTCAAACCTAACAATGGTATCCCCAGCGAAGTTACCATCAACATCCCAACAAAGTATCTCTTCCCCCACAGAGTATTGTTCTCCAGCAAGATCGTTAGAATAATTTTCTCCCCGCAGAGTAATCCATTCGCCAAGTTTATGCCCCAACGGAGTCATCTTCTCCTGCCGGTATTCTTGCAACTATCATCCCCAGCGGAAACAACATTCTTTTCTTCCAACATCAGCCCAGGATGTGACTTCCCGGCACCCGTCAAGGATTTACTTTACTAGACAAAAACATATGTTCATAAACATCACATTTCCATACATTATAGCATGCATATACGCATCATACCTTACAATCTCATTTATGTTGAGAACATCATTGCTCGATCCATATCACGCATTGCATATGACTGACCTCTACTTTTCAGGAAAGATCCAGTTAAGTTCTCAACTATGTCCAAGACTTTCGTCTGGTTCAGTTAAATCGACCCTAAGATTTTCCTGATTCTTATCCAGTCAAAGGCCTTCTCTGGTTCAGTCAGATCGACCCTAAGATCTCCCTGATTCTTATCCAGTTGAAGATATTCCAAGACCTAGCCTGGTTCAGTTAAATCGACCCTAAGATTTTCCTGATTCTTATCCAGTCAAAGGCCTTCTCTGGTTCAGTCAGATCGACCCTAAGATCTCCCTGATTCTTATCCAGTTGAAGATGTTCCAAGACCTAGCCTGGTTCAGTCAGATCGACCCTAACATCTCCCTGATTCTTATCCAGTTGAAGATATTCCAAGACCTAGCCTGGTTCAGTTAAATCGACCCTAAGATTTTCCTGATTCTTATCCAGTCAAAGGCCTTCTCTGGTTCAGTCAGATCGACCCTAAGATCTCCCTGATTCTTATCCAGTTGAAGATGTTCCAAGACCTAGCCTGGTTCGGTTAAATCGACCCTAAGATTTTCCTGATTCTTATCCAGTCAAAGGCCTTCTCTGGTTCAGTCAGATCGACCCTAAGATCTCCTTGATTCTTATCCAGTTGAAGATATTCCAAGACCTAGACTGGTTCAGTTAAATCGACCCTAAGATTTTCCTGATTCTTATCCAGTCAAAGGCCTTCTCTGGTTCAGTCAGATCGACCCTAAGATCTCCCTGATTCTTATCCAGTTGAAGATGTTCCAAGACCTAGCCTGGTTCAGTCAGATCGACCCTAAGATCTCCCTGATTCTTATCCAGTTGAAGATATTCCAAGACCTAGCCTGGTTCAGTTAAATCGACCCTAAGATTTTTCTGATTCTTATCCAGTCAAAGGCCTTCTCTGGTTCAGTCAGATCGACCCTAAGATCTCCCTGATTCTTATCCAGTTGAAGATGTTCCAAGACCTAGCCTGGTTCGGTTAAATCGACCCTAAGATTTTCCTGATTCTTATCCAGTCAAAGGCCTTCTCTGGTTCAGTCAGATCGACCCTAAGATCTCCCTGATTCTTATCCAGTTGAAGATGTTCCAAGACCTAGCCTGGTTCGGTTAAATCGACCCTAAGATTTTCCAGATTCTTATCCAGTCAAAGGCCTTCTCTGGTTCAGTCAGATCGACCCTAAGATCTCCCAGCGTTCCTGTTGAGGTAGTAATCGTCCAAGATTCTCCAAGCGTTCCTGTTGAGGTAGTAATCGCCCCAAGATTCTCTCAGCGTTCCTGTTGAGGTAGTAATCGCCCCAAGATTCTCTCAGCGTTCCTGTTGAGGTAGTAATCGTCCAAGGTTCTCTCAGCGTTCCTGTTGAGGTAGTAATCGCCCCAAGATTCTTTCAGCGTTCATGTTGAGGTAGTAATCGTCCAAGGTTCTCTCACCGTCCCGTTGAGGTAGTAACCATCCCCGATCCACTCATCACCTTTCGAAACTCCAGACTCGACTCCTGTATCTCGCCAGGGCATGTCTGAAGAGGTTTAAAGATTCCATTCCTGTAACCAGTCAGGGCACATTTACATAAAGAGTTTGAAGACCAGCTCCTTTAACATGCCAGGTAATCATCTTTCTTTTTTTTAGGTACGCAGGTTCTCGCTAAGGAATCTCTTACGCGATCGACACCCAGATGGAATCTATAAGCCCATCCACCTATCCATCACCTCTCAACATGGCATCTATAAGCCCATCCTCCTATCCACTAATCTCCAAATGGCATCTGTAAGCCCATTCCCACCATCACATTACTATGTGAGGGTAAATTTCTGGGCACTCTAGTGTTCAATCATCTTCCACCTTCGGATTACGAAAGGCACGTCAGCCAATCTACATCCTCAGGGTTAAGAAGATTGAACAGGGGCAACTGTTGTACCCCAAAATTTGCCCTCCCATATTCTTCAATATTTGCAAAGAGCATGCTTCAAAATCTCCCAAAGGTTGCACAGTCCAATGGCCTCCTAACAGTAAAAAATTAGGGTTTTGGTTCTGGAAGAGAAATTGAAGTTTCCAAGGGCCCAAACAAGTCCTACATGCCTACAAACATTGTCAAGCCTCCTCATGTCAAGTTTCAAGACTTTCAGCACAAAATTGCACAGTCAAAAACCCTAATTGCTCAACAGTCAACTGTAGGGGCAAAATGGTCATTTGACAGCCAAAAGTCCAAATTTTTGGTCAACATCTTATTTTGAAGCCACAAACATCATTTGATCAATTCTTGATCATAATTCTCAAGGCATGGCTCAAAAAGTCTCAAGATGCAAAAGTTTCCATATTTGGACAGTTGAAAAAGTCAACTGTAACTTGACCAAGGCATAACTTCCACATGGTTTATCATAAAAATTCCATCCAAAGCTCATTTTGAATAGAATGACATTTCCTACAACTCCTCTTCACACTTCAAGTCCAAGAAATGATCTCACAAAAAGTTATCAATCTCAATATTATAGGTCATTTTCAAAAGTCAACAAAAAGGGACTTTAAGTCAAAGACCATAACTTGAGATTGGTAAATCAAAATTACATGGGACCAAAGGCATTGGTTAGAGGACTTCAAGACCTTTCCAAAATGTCCAAGAACATGATCAAAGCTTAAAAATTGAGCAAGATATGCCTTGTGGAAGTTGGGAAATTTTTGGGACTTTTGAAAAGTCAACTTTGCTTCAAATGCCTCAAAATTGCTAATGGGCCACAATTTCTCCCAAGAATCATCATCCAAAAGCTATGCACGACCCATTGACCCAAAGGGGAGTTATTTTCTTATTTTTAATTTATTAATTGAATTTTTAAATCTATTAATTCATTTAATTCAAATTAAATATGAAAAAAATACTCAATGCCACCTTTCAAATCTTTTTATACAGCATTTCTACTCATCATAACTTCAAGATTTCGTGCATCACTAAAAAGGCAAGAATTGGCAATGATTGGCATCAAAAAGGAAGGAAAAAAGATTGAAAAAGATTCATGAAAAATCAAATATTGAAACATTGATTGCAAAGGTTTTTGGACTTGTCTTGTAAACCTAAATCATTCCTCATATAAGCCAGAACACAACCCTAATGCACAGGACTCAGGAGCTGCGCCTCAGACCAAGAAAGAACTTTGCATTTTTCCAAAAAAATTGAAATCTGCTTTCATAGTTTCAGTGCGTCTCAGGACCTAAGAACTATTCCATAAGCTTGCTTACATTGCCAGGGATCTTTCCCAATCAAAATCAAGTCTTCATACAGTCAGAAACGGTAGAATCACGTGGCCCTGTTCCCAAATTTTTTCATAATCGTATTTGCATTTGCACATCTTTTCCATACATTTTAAGCATTGATTTATACTAACATGGTTGTTCTAAAGCTGTTGGCATCATTTAATTGAGTTTTTAAGCCCTATACACGAATCCACCATGGAAGCTGCCTAGGGTTTCAAAGATGTGAAATTGGGGTTTCTCGCCTGGGGAAAAATTAGACCATGAGACCAACGCCATTGGATTCGGGACATTCCAACGATTCAAAACCACACATCGCGCTCAATTTATAGGAGCCCAGGGCCTAATCGCTATTTTTGTGTTCTTCACTTAGTGGGGGTTTAAAACCCCCGCTATCTATCTCATGTTTTCAGGTAAAACGAAGCAACCATGAAGAAGATGCTGAGGTGTCTCAACCAGACTGGGCCATTCAAACGTTCGCGCATTTTTTTTATATTTACCAATAGCGTTTATTCTCTCTCATATTAATCACGTTCCATTAATCTTACAAACGAACGCGCTTGGCTGGTTGGTTGATGCGTTGTCCTTCAAGCACTGGGACCTGGGTTCGATTCCCAGGTCCCCCATATTCTTCAATATTTTTGTTCATAATGCGTTCAGGTACAATTCCTGGCCTAGGGTCCATCATGCATCCAATATCCTGGCGCGCCACATGTTCCAGGAGATGAATCTAAAGGCCATGGTATGAAGTCCAGGATACACACCGGTCAACACCTCCACACACAAGTCAGGAAAGTCAACGTGGGCTTGCATCTCATGGGCCAGATTGCTTGCAAATAAACCTCCAAAAGGGTCAACAAACCCCCTTGTTTGTATTTCTTTCCTTTATTCTTTTCCCTTTTATTTTTGTTTCAATTATTTTCTTTTAATTCCTTAAATTAATTTTAATAATATAAAAATACCAAAAAATCAGAAAATCATAAAAATAAAAATATATTTTATTTAATGCTATTTTGTAAATAAATTTTGTTAACCAATTTAACTTTAATTTTAGGTTTAGTTTTAAATGTTTCTTTAATAAACTAAAAAATGTAGAAATTAGGTTTTTAATACTTTTATTCTTTTTTTGATAATTAAATTTTTCTTCTCATTATTATTAACAATTAATTATTTTATAAATAACTTATAATTAAATTAGGTTAAACTTCAACTTTTTTTAATAAATTAATAAACAATTTAGAACTAGGTTTTTATTTAACTTTTAGTTCCAATTTTCTCATTAAATTCCATAAATACAAAAACTCCAAAAAAATAAGTTCTTGCTTTTATTTAATTTAATTAATTTATGATTTCAATTTAATTTCTTTAAAAGGGTCCAACACCCTCGCATTCTCGATTTTATTTCTTTTCGCACATTTACTTTTATTTCCTTTTTTAAATTTCATGTAATTGCCCCAAAGCTTTGTAATAGATAATTAGGATGTTTACTTTCCGCATTTTATTTATTTCAAATCGGGTCTTAGTTTAATTTGGCGATGTAGACCCGCGCCTTTGTAATAGCGTAGGACTTTTATCTTCTCGCATCTTTTAACTGTTAATAACCACATGAAAGAATGAATGCCAAAAATAAAAACAAAGCGTAGATCACCAATGCATGACAAGATAAACATAATTGAAAATGACACACAAATTCACACACCACCCCTAGGGTACGCCACACTGTCCCGAACCCTCGAATTGACCCGAACACCTCCAACGGTGGTGCTACCTACCTCTCAATGGTGGGATGGCACTATCTTAAGGACATTTACACAGACTAATTCCTTAGGGTAGGTAGATGACTCGTAGGTATTTGCTCTAATTCAAGACAAATCAAAACTCTTTTCACAATGACACTTTTCAAAAAGCTTTCAAAACAACTTTTCAAACACTCTTGAGGACTGATACAAGAGTCGAACTGAAATTTCAAAAGAAACTTTTTCAAACCCACTCACCTTGAAAAGCAAACAAACAATTTTGAAAACACAATGAGCAAGTATCTAAGAGCCCATGGATAACCATGGATAGAAAGGGTGCTAACACCTTCCCTTTCTATAAATCTACCTCCCGAACCGAGAACTATCTCATAAGGAATTTTTCTGTGCTTTTGTCCTTTCCATGTTGGAGAAAATAAAAGACGGTGGCGACTCTTGCTTCCGCGACATTTCGCGAACCAGTGTTAAACAGTCAGTTCCAGATCCACCGATCATAGTGGTGTCAAAGGTAAACATGGAAAATCAATGGCTTATGAGTCGAAGGAGATCTGCAAGAGGCCATTGCTTTGTAACGAAGGGTGTAACCAAATCTTGCATTGAAGGAAGCCACATGCCCAAACGAAGGGTGTAACCAAAGCTTACATTGAAGGGGGCCACACACCCAAATGAAAAAGGCATGCGAGGCTTGCATCAAAGGAGGGCCACATGGCCAAACGAAAGAGGCATGCAAGAAGCAAAAATGCTCAGACGTAAGAGGCAGCCAGGAAGCAAAAATGCCAGATGAAAGAGGCGTGCAGGAGGAAAATTGTGCAATCGAAGGATGTCAAAAGGAGGTAAAAGGTGCAATTAAAGGATATCAGCAGGAGGCTTTTTGCCTTGGAATCGAAGGAGGCTATAGGAGGCTTTTTGCCTTGTGCCTGCTGACCTGGTGGGCGCCTCTTACATGCAAGAAGGAAGCTATGGCTCAATCAAAAGCTGTATGCAGCTAGCCATCACCTTGTGAATCAAAGCAAGCATGGAGGGAATTATTTGTCTAATCAACATAGGCATGCAGGCATCAATCGTCCAATTGAAGCAGGCATATAGGCAACCATCTCATTGTGAACCATGTGAGGCCAAAGATGCAATCGAAGGTTGCATGCAGGAAGCTCCTGCCTTGTGAATCAAAGCCAGCGTGTTATAGGCCAACGCCCAATCGAAGGATGCAAGCCAAGCTTGCATCGAAGAAGGCCAAAAGTCCAATCGAAGGATGTGAATCAAAGAAGACTTTCTTTTTTCTCCAATTTTGTTAAAAAGATTATTTTTATCCTTTTTCCACTTTTTTAACAGTTTCCTCTTTAACTTGATGCTGGAAAATCCAATTGTACTTGTGCAAGCTTGAATTTTGAGAATCCTTGTGAGAAATGCCTTAAGAAATGAGAGGGAAAATTTTGGGGTACAACAGATGCCAACACAAATATATAAACATACCTCTTAGGAGCCAGTTAAATGTTATCTCGTTGTGGCACACTTTTGAATTAGCCCGTACTTCAGTTAGGACTTTTAAAGGTTGTAACGTGACCCGGTTCACGGTTTTTAGAAAAAAGGATTTAAGACTCAAAATTATTTGGTGCCCACCCATTCTCCATGTGTTCTCCAGTCCTAAGTTAAGTTAACCTGATACAAGCATTCATTTCTCAAAAGAGGAGTTTGTGATGGTTGAGGACCCACAAGGGTTTCTTGGACATGATAGTCACTAACTTTTGATTTTGGTGTCTGATCACAGGACCTTGTTCTTTTGACAAGGATTTTTATTAGCAATCCTTTTTACGCCTTTTAGGCTTTTCAATTTCTTTCTCGCTTTACCTAACTTTTTCTTGGAAGAATTCTATTGAATTTCGATTTTGAAGTTCAGCGGGATGCCCTAACTTTTGCGTAAGCAACTTGTTTTCAAGTTTCGACTTAGAGGGGCTTTTTGTTTCTTTCTTATTCATACTTTTCCCTTTTGAACACGTCGTTGATCTTTACATCATCTTTGATTTGTCGGAAGTGATTGTGACTGTTTGAGTATTTGGTAGATGATGGATAACCATTATTGTATCGTCATCTGATCTCGACTTCTTGATGTACGAGAGGTACCCATTTGGATATCGTTAATTAATGCACACTCATGATAAGTGAAAGCTAGCCATTATGGTTTTGACTTTCCTTAACCTTTTGAAGGATAACCAATGTTGTATCCTTGGATGCTCACTCTTGATAAGTTATGAACGCTTGATCATATCAACTGAACACTACCCGCCCCAGGGTTGAAACGAGGTTTTTTTTTTAACATAAAAGAAACTCCTACTTCGAAGGCTTAGAGGGGTTAACGAGGGTTTATCTCCCTTATATCTTTGGTGTTTAGGAATTAAAACAAGGCATGTACATCGCCAGCAGGGTCTTACTCAAAAGCATACCAACAAGAGATTTTTTGCGTTTTTAGATTATCGTCATCCTCCTTCCAATCTTTACCTAAGTATAAGACTTGGAAACTTGGAATCAATATGCAAGTAAAAAATTTAAAGAGTGATAACGAATGGATGAATAAAAACGTAAGGAACACTTCAAGACAAGCATACTTATTGCATTTAAGATTTTCATTCAAAAATAGACAAGTTTCTACATGTAAGCAATGTTTAATCAAAAAAGCAAGAATGAAAATGAAAATGCAGTAAAGAAACCAATTATTGCTATCGTTGAGGATACTTGACTCTATATGAACTTCTTGATTTCGACAACTTTCTGCAGTCTTGATGCTTAAATGGGCGAGAGAATTCTCCTTCTGATCTGATGTGAACACAACAGTCTCTGAGTTGAGCCTGTCTTGGGCCTTATCTCTGGATGACATACCATCTTCAATCGAATGGTCAGTGCCTTGAAATAATATTCATAGAAGATTCTTTCAGGCAGACGAATGAATTCCTTACCAAGCGAATTAGTATAAACTACATCACCAAGAATCTTGCGCCACAAAGAAACAACATAGTTCATCTTCTATCAGAATAGAAGAGACATCCGGCTAGTGAGGAAGAGTCTGACAGTTGGCCAAATAGGAATTGGACTTTTGGAAGAGATGTCAGATAAGTGTTGGAATTTATACTTCAACCCCTTTACGGCCTTCAGTATCAAAACTGGGTGCCCCAGAACAGGGGACACATCTAGCATGTGTATCATAATTAGAAGATATGTTTGTGGGAGAATGACCCAAAGAAAAGAGCTTTTCCAATTGAACTTCCACAAGGCGAGGAAATAACAGGATGTAATGCATTGGGGTTGCATCAACATGCTCATCAGGCTTCTTCTATCTTTGCTTAAAAGCTTTGCCCAATGAATTCACTTGGAGAACAAATATTGGCTACTGTTGAACATATCATGGAACACAAAGCTGTGGAGAGTACCCCTGATTGAATATTTGGATGGCCCAGTGTGGTAACCATATCTGATGTTGGTATCATGATCTGGAAGGGAACTTATAGACGGTACCGAAGTACAGGGTCTAACCCACTGAAGCTCAAACAAGTGTGGAAATTGTTGTACCCCAAAATTTGCCCTCTCATTTCACTCAAGACATGCCTCTAGAGGTCCTCAATTGCTCAAGGATGACTAAGGATTGACCAGACAAATCCTCCTCCTAAGGCAACAAGCTTCAAACTAGGGTTTCACTCAACATCAATATGGTTAAATTCCAAGGATCCCAAATGCCTTCCATGGTCCCAATATGTTCTCAAGATCATCCATGTCAAGTTTCATGCCTTGCACAAGAAGTTTGCTCAGTCAATTACCCAGATACCTGAAAATCAACTTTACTAGGTCAAAAGTCAACTGTGGCCCACGTATAGTCAAACTTTAAGATTTTTGGTCAACATCAACATTTTGAAGAGATATCCATCATTTAATCAAGGTTTTATCATGATTCCTCAAGGAATGCCCCCAAATTCATCAAAACCCAAAGGTTGCTAAATTAGGGTTTCACAGGAAAAGTCAACCAAACTTTGACCAAGCATAACTTCTTCATACTTTATCAGAAATTTTCCATCCAAGGCTCATTTTGAAGAGGATGCAATTCCCTGCAATTCATCTTCATACCTCAAGTTTAAAATATGCACTCATCAAAAGATATGAATTTCTACATTATAGGTCCTTTTGAAAAGTCAACAAAAACACCTTTTGGGACAAAGCTTCTTACATGAACATGGAAGACCCAATTGAGATGAAACCAAAAGGGTTGTTTATGCGACATCCTAAGCTTTCTAAAAAGTCAAAGAACACCTCTCTAGGGTTAAAATTGGAGGAAATATGCCTTGTCAAAGTTGACCATTTTTTGCAAAATTGCCAAAAGTCAAATGTGCTCAAAAGTGCATTTTTTGTTAAATGGGCCTAGCTTCTCATGATTGCATCTTGTTATAGACATGGTCCAAGACCCAAATCAGCATCCACACATTTTTTTCTTTCTTTATTTATTTATTTATTTTGATTTTTATTATTTAAAAGTTAAATTAAATCAAATAAATTGCAAAAAATATAAAAAGATTGGTTTTGATTTGATTTTTTGTAGCAATTAAATCCAATTAGGCTGGCATAACATATCAAATCGTGCAAGGGATGATTGAAGCAAAAATTGGCATGATTATGCTTGTTTTGGAAAAATATAATACAAGATCAAAATCAAATCAAATCTCCATGATTTACAAAGATACAAATTTTTTTTGTTGACCTAATATGCTCTAGTACATATACAGAACACAACCAATGCAAAAAACGAGGGATTGCAGTCGTGGAAAGCATAAAAGAAAACTCAAAATTTTGCAAAAAAGGTGTGGATTGGTTTCTACCCTAGAGGGAAATTCAAACCATTCCAAAGCTATCAATCGTTCCCTAGACATCTCTAGAACGTTTTCCAATCGTTTGCAAGCCTTCCCAAGTTCAGAAACATGACATATGATTCTCAAGGTTTGGTTCATCTCTTGAATCTGAGTTTGATTATTCACGCATGATTAATCACTTTTAAGCATAACATTGTGTTTGTATCATCATTTGGAATGTTTTAGCTTACTTAATTTTGCGTTTTGATGCCTGTATGCATATTTCCCATTGCTAGGGTTTACCTTGTCGTTTTAGGGCTTTCAAATGCTGGAACAATTGGACCTAACGAAGGACACCATTATGATCAGAGGGTCAAACCCAATTGATCCATGGTCTTGAATTTTATTTATATTGCTTAAACGTGATTTTTAAAGTGCACAGGTTATGGCTATAGACGTTGTCTGTAGGTAAAAGTCTTTGCCTAAGACGACGGTCTCAGCAAAGAAGACAGTTGCATGGTGAGGCGTGAGTGGGATATTTGAATCTCGCGCATTTTTATTAATGCACTGACTTTTCATTCTATAAAATATATTGTTTGTATTATTTAAAGAATTTAAACAGATGGTCCAGTGGCAAGGGCGCACGTTTGAAAGCGAAAGGACCTGGGTTCGATCCCAGGTCCCAGCATTTTGTTATTTTTCTAACATTTAATTGGAAATTCTGTGCACAACCCCTTTTAGGCGCCCACTATACACCCTGATCTCAACCATTGGATTCATCATTAATCCAAATCCAACGCCCAACGCTCAAGTCATACCATGGACCATCAGAAAGAGTATCACAGAACTGGCCACTCTGTTGGGGAATAAAATATAAAGTTGGGTAAACCTTAGGATCTAGGTCATATTTAATTACTTTCTATTGATTGTCTTGTTTGCTTTATATTTATGGGAACTGTTTGGGTTATTTGATCCTACACCTAGATCGGGAAATACCTTTTAGGTAAGTAGCAATAAACTGTGAATGAGCTATGTTGGGGTATACCGACACGGTTAAAGCAGTAGCTACGTTGATGTGGCACTTTGGTTGGTACCGTAACCCTTGAGTCAATCAGGGAGATGTACGGGACCGCCGCGTGGTGTCATAAAGCATCAACTGACCTTAGAAACTTTAATTGCACAACTTGGCCAGTAGGACGTAGCGAGATGGTTGTCTTTGGTGTATGCCCAAGGTCGACATATACTCGATGCTACACCCATTGAGGTTTGAATTCTGAGTTTTGTTTGATTACGAGTCAATCGTCAATTGAACAAGGCCTGGGGGAAATATCAGTGATATTGAGATCCCTTTAGAACCCGATTACATATTTATAGGACAGGTTGAACCAATCCAGCTTCAAGAGGGTATAACCTTAAAACTCAAGCAGGGCTTAAACCTAAGGAATTGGTGTGATTTGTCTATGTTTGCTATACCTGTGATTTATCATGACATCATAAACATCATACCATAGAATATCATACTAACTATTTTAAGGGTTTCCAGGGCTCATCTTTGCTCTGTTTTGTAGGATATGGCATACGCCTGTAGGAACACTATTCATATTAACCTAGTGAAAGTATCTCCCCAATTAAGGGACTTGGTAGTAAGGATTCCCGAAATCTATCCTTTCACTGAAAATCATGGTCGGTTGCTCAACTTGGTCACTGCAAAACCTGACGAAGAAATGTTGAAAGTGCTATTTTAGTTCTTCGATCCTCTGCATCAATGTTTCACATTCCCAGATTACTAGTTAGTGCCTACTATGGAGGAATTTTCTCAATTATTAGGGATACCCATTCTTGATCAGCTACCTTTCAGCGATACGGAAAGACATCCCAAACCTGAAGAAATTGCTAAAGCTCTATCCTTACAATGGTCCGACATAGTGAGAAATTGGGAAACCAGAGGGAGTGTTCAAGGAATTCCGGTTAAATTTCTGTTCCAGAAGGCTTACTATTTTTGGGATACCCTGGATATACAAGATTTTGAAGAGGTTTTTGCGCTCCTTGTCTACGGTATGATATTGTTCCCTAATGCGAATCAAATTGTAGATGTGAGTACAATCCAGTTTTTTCTGTCTCGGAATCCGGTACCTACATTACTCGGGGATATTCTACACTCGCTGCATGCTCGCACTCTAAAAAGAAGGGGGACCCTCCAATGTTTCACTCCTCTATTGGCTAGGTGGTTTATTTTGCACCTACCCAGATCTACTTGGAAGAATGAACAGGGTAAAAGATGGTCTCATCTACTGATATCCCTTACGCATTCAGACATTCATTGGTGTTCACGGTTCTCGGAAGATGTTACTATCATCGATCGCTGTGGTGAATTCCCTAATGTCCCTCTCTTAGGAATTAGGGGAGGAATCACTTATAACCCTTGCTTAGCATTACGACAGTTTGGTTATGCGAGAAGGGATGGTCCCCATGATACACTTATTCAAGGAATCGCCTTCAACTATGAGAATGATGTTCAGGGTTACCGCATAAGGTTCATACAAGCTTGGAGTATGGTACATAGGGTTGACAACAAGACACTTGGGCATAAGAATTCCATACCTCTTAAGCCTTGTCTCAGATGGGTACGATCCCGCGCTCAAACTCTTATGATGCCTTATCCAGCTATCCGACCTATGATTATGGAACCAGTTTCCAAGGGAGACATTCCTCATCTTGTTCTTCATCCAGACATGCCAACTGATCACGAAGAGTTACAAAAGTCCTGGGTTCAGCTTAAAGAGGAGTGGGATACGTTTAAAGCCCAATTCTACGCATGTGAGAAGAAGGTCTTGGAACTCACTAGGCTACTTCATGAAGAGAGGAATGTCAACGCCTACATCGCACCAAAGCGGATGTGCCCATGGGAAACCTAGTCTTCTTTTTGTTTTATTTTGCTTAATTGTACTCTCAAAATACATTCTTTGTAACAATTCAAGTCTACTAATACAATTCACGTTTGTTCCTTTTTGTTTAAGAAAATTTGAGCCTTTAAGAACCCTTGAAAACATTGCATACATATCATACATATCATTTCATACATATCATTTCATAACAAGATTCATATCAGGTTTCTCATCTCCTCCGTTGTTTATTTCAGCAATGGCTCTTGAACAAACTGTGAAAGATCTTCAGACTCAGAACACGCAGTTCTAGCAAATGATTGTGGATCTGGCCAAAGGACAGGAAGAGCTGAAGGCTCTGATTGTTAAGAAGAACACTAAGAAGACCAAGAGGACAACCGATGTGGCACATATGAGCAGAAGGTTCATAGGGCCGTCAAGACGGGTTGTTGATTTAGCTTCTTCATCTAAAGAGGGAGAGAATCAAGAGGGTGAAGCCAGAGAAGAGGACCCTAGTTCTAAAGAGTCTAACATTGAAACTGATGAGGAGCAGTACCCTCCAACTGATGAAAAGTATATGCAGTTAGAAGAGAGTTTGAGAGTTATGGAAATCTAAAAGGTTTATGGGCTGGATTTTGAAGAGTTTAGTCTGGTCTCCGGGGTTGTCATCCCCCCAAAATTCAAGGAACCTGTATTTGCTAAGTATGATGGGGTCTCTTGTCCTAAAATGCATCTCCGTTCCTATGTGAGGAATATGATACTGTGGCAGAACCGACTATTAATACTGGTTTATGTTTTTTGTTCACAAATGTCGCGGTAAGCAAGAGTCGCCATTGACTTTTATTTTATCCAATCAGGAAAAGGAAAAAGAACAGAAAAAACTTTTTTTGAGATGTTTCTGAGTACGGGGGGTAGATTATAGAAAGGGAAGGTGTTAACACCCTTACTATCCATGGTTTTCCACGGGCTCCTAGGTACTTGCTCATTTTGAGATTTCTTGTGTGTGCTTGTTTTGAAAAGTTTTGTTTTACTTCGTTTTAACCCTTGTTTCTGTCCTCAAGAGTGTTACGAAGTTGTTTTTGAAAACTTTGTTTGGGAAAATGTTGGTGTGAAAAAGTTTGTTTGTTTGAGCAAGTACCTAGGAACTAATCTACCTACTCGAAAAAAGGTCTGTTCGTTTTCCTTTTAGACAATACTATCCCATTATTGGGAAATAGGTAGCATCGTTGTTGGAGTTTTTTAGGGACATTCGAAGGGACAAATACGATCACAAAAGCAATGTTAGGAAATGTTAGTAATCATCCTAAAGCCTTAAAGATCTTTTTCCGAGGCAACATCTGAATGGGTCATTTTAGATCTTTCGGGGCTAGAGGACAACCACTAATAAAACCTATACTTCATGACCGCTTATCAAAGGCAACCAGAGTGGAGTAAACCCTAGGAGTGAGCATGTGCAAGTGTAATTTTCAGTTAATTTATCTTTGCACATTTAGGGTTTTCTACCGTATTAATTTTCAGTTTTTCTTTCAATACAATCCTATTAACATACATTTAAGCAGTTTATAGTTTACAGAAATAAAATGCGGGAAAGTTAAAAGTCCTAGCTATTACAAGGCTTTTGCAGATACATAATTATCTTGGACTGAAAATAAAGATGCGGAATTTAAAACCCTAATTACTATTACAAACTCAGAGCAATTACAATAATAATAAAAAAGGAAATCAAAAAAATGCGCGCGGAGAATTAAATGCGAGAATAAATTAGGAAACCTAAAAAATCTAATTGAAAACAATTTAGGTTATTTTTGAGAAAAATTAGATTATGTACAAATTGAATCCTAATTCTAAGTGATTTTAATTATAAAAAAGAATTAAATTGCCCTGATTTTGATTAAACTAATTAATTAAAGAAATAAAATATTTTATGAAAAAATAATTTTTGATGTTTTTGTTTGATTTAATAAAAAAACTAATTTTTGTGTTATTTTTGTAAAAGGAAATAATTAATCAAATAATTAAAATAAAGGAAATAAAATAAAAAAGAAAAGAAATTGGGCCTGTATTATTGTTAGAAACTTGGGGGTGTGGAATGGAATTGTTAAGCCCATAATTATAAGCCCATTTGCCCACGTGGGGATTCAGTGCAGCTGACCTTCAGGAGGTCCACCACGCGCCTGCATGCTCGAGGCGTTAGATCTGGCCAGGACATGATCGGATGGCGTGGATTTGAGGATGCATGATGGCTTTTTTGAAGGTGAGGCTCGCTGGATCTGGGAGAAAGAAATTGGAAAATATGAAAACGTGAAATTATGGGATAGAACCCAAAACCCTTTGCTTCACCGCCTACGCCTTTGCCATCTGGGCTGGGATGGTTAGTTGTACATATAATAACATAGATAAAATATAAAGGAAATAAAGTGCCTTTCCCAGAAACACGCGCCAATTTCAAATGGGCCAATGGTGTGCTGTCACCTCTTGTCTTCTTCCCCAAAACTATTGTTTTTGATATCAACTTTTACCTATGGACAAAACTGACACTAAATGATATAGTGACAGTTTTTATCCGTAGCTACATCCCTGCAAGATTCAAAAAAATAATACAAGCAAGATAAATCAAAACCAAAGGCATATATCAGTTGCATATCATGCCCTGAGTTCATTGGTATCCATAATTTGGTCTAATTTTGACTCTACAGAGAGTCCCCAATTTGGGACCTTAAAACCCCAACAATGGCGTCTTGCCATTCCTGCATTTGAACTCAGATTAAACCATCCAGAAACAATGCAAATATGATAACAGGCGTGGATATGTGATCAAAACGAGTTTATAATGGGTAAATCAATAAATTCGAGTTTGAGAAAAATATGCAAACCGTGGTACTTTAAGGGCACGGTTCTTAATGTTTTTTGCCTTGAGGATGATTGGAATAGCTTCAGAACACGTCCAGGAACAAATTCCTGGCTTTGGAATTACTTGAAACGGCCTATGGAATCAAAACCGACCTGCACTTTTTTTGACAAAAAAATGAGTTTTTTTCTGTTGTTTTCACGACCAAAACCTCTTTTCTATGCTTTAGAAAAGTTGTGTATATATCATAGAAACATTTAGGTCAACAAAAACTGATCATATCTTTGCAAATTATAGAGATTTGATTTCATTCTTTGCCTTGTATGATTTATTTCCAAAATTGACCAAATTAAGATCTTTTCCAATCAATTAGCTCTTGTACGAATTTTTTGATTTTCTAGCTGTTCATGGACTCAAAATATGTTCATAAAATCAAATCTATAATTTTATTTGATTATTCTACTATTTAAATTGATTTATTTTGATTTAAATGGATAAAAAATCAAAATAAATAATAAAAATAATAAAATAATAGGTGGGTAAGCTCAGGGGTCGTGGGTCCTCTTAGGAACAAGTTTCAAACAAGAAAACATGGGCCCATTTGGAAAAAAAGTCATTTTGATCAATGTTGACTTCATGTAAGAAGCTTTGACCCAAAACGTGTTTTTGTTCACTTTTTAAAAGGACCTATAATGTAGTAATTCATATCTTTTAATGAGTGCATATTTTGAACTTATGGGCTGAAGATGAATTATAGGGAATTGAATCCTCTTCAAAATGAGCCTTGGATGGAAAATTTATGATAAATTATGAAGAAGTTATGCCTGGTCAAAGTTTGGCTGACTTTCCTGTGAAACCCTAATTTAGCAACTTTTGGGTTTTGATGAATTTGTGGCATTCCTTGAGGAATCATGATCAACCCTTGATCAAATGATGGATATCACCTCAAAAATGTTGATGTTGACCAAAAATCTTGAAGTTTGACTATATATGGGACACAATTGACTTTTGACCTAGTGTAGTTGATTTTCAGGCATCTGGGCAATTGACTGAGCAAACTTCTCGTGCAAGGTATGAAACATGACATGGATGATCTTGAAAACATATTGGGACCATGGAAGAAATTTGGGAGCTTTGGAGTTCCCACACTCTGATGAAAATGGAAACCCTAGTTTGAGGTACATTGCCTTAAGAGAGAGTTTGTCTGGTCCACTCTTGGGCATCCTTGAGCAAGTTGAGGATCCCAATGGGCATGTGTTGAGAAAAATGAGAGGGAAAATTTTGGGGTACAATAAGGAAGATACAACCTCATACTGCTGACAAAGACTTGTGGTTTCACTTCTTCCAAGACAGTCTGTCTGGAACACAACTGGATTAGTTCTATCAGCTGGAAATAGCCGATGTTCGTAACTGGGAAGACCTTGCTGCTGCATTTTATAAGCAATATCAGTATAATGCAGACCTCGCTCCCACCTGTACACAACTCCAAAATCTTTCTATGGGTTCGAACGGGGGTTTCAAGGATTATGCTCAGAAGTGGAGAGATTTGGCTAGAAGAGTTCAACCTCCCTTGGCTAACAAGGAGCTCATGGATATGTTTCTGGGAACTTTGACTAGGCCATTCTTTAACCATCTGATCGGAAGTTCATCGGCGGGTTTTATTGAACTGATCTTAACAGGAGAAAGAGTGGAAGCTGGAATCTGAAGTGGAAAAATTCAGAAGGATGCCTCTTCTAGTGCTGCAAGGAAGCCGTTTGCAGGTAAAAAGGAAGTCAGTGCTGTCTATAACCAAAAGAATCATAATCGAACCAAGCGCCGTCTGGCGGTAGGGGCTGTTATGATTCCCAAACCTGTACCTGCTCAGCAAAGAAACAATCATCTAAGGGTGGAAAGACCTCAAAGGCAGTTCACCCAAATCAACATGCCATTATAACAAGCATTACAACACATGTTGAAGATGAATCTGATTACAGTGATAAACCCTCATCCGAACCCTAAGACTTCTTCTCCTAACTACAACCCGGATGCAAGGTGTGCTTATCATTCTGACAGCCCGGGGCATGATACTAACGATTGTTGGGTGCTGAAATATAAGATTCAGAGCATGATTAACGCCAAGGAGATCGAATTCGACCCTCCTGAGACTCCCAACGTGATCACTGCTCCCTTGCCAAAACATGGCTAGGATTTAAAACATTTTTGATCATTTGAATTCTCAAGTTATATTTTCTTTGCTTATTCGAATAATTATTGTCATGTCAAACTTTATTATTTCATTAATGTATTACACATGTTTGTCTTGAATTAATATGTTTTCACTATGCTTAAACTTCTCTATACTTCCTTTTCATGATATTAAAATCTCGATTAAAAACTCTAAGCCTTAGAGGGAGGATGATGAAAATGATACCATAATCTCTACATTATGCTTTTGAACAGACCTCGTTGATGATGTACATGTGTTGTTTCAAATCCTAAATAGTGGAGTTATAAGGAAGATAATCCCTAGTCAACCCCTTCGAGCCAAAGAAGTAGGAGTTTTTCTTTTCACACAAATTAAAACCCTTAATCATAACTTGGGGAAAGGTAGTTTTCTCAGTTAATTCTGAGGCGCATTCAGTCATAATCTTCCGCTTCGTACACAATGAATGGCATCGAAGACGTCCTTCCAAAATAAAAAACGGTGATGGTTCTGTATAATCGTCAAGACAGGCAGTCATTATCTCTCGAAATAAAATCCCATTAAGTCAAAACCTATGAAGGAGACTTAAGAGAAAATTGGGGCATCCCGCTGACTATAATCATAAAAGAAACAGTTCAGGCAAAAGAAGGGATAACGAAGAAAAAAGAGGTTACTACAAATCCTCGACAAAAGAAGATTACAAAAGTGACTGCCTTTTCAAAACAAATGTTCAATTTCTGAATCATCACCAAGTATCAGTGCAAAGATTCCAGACTCAATCGAGATCTAAACGTGCAATTAATTGAGGATAGGACTGAAGAACATCACGAAGAGCGGGTTGGGTATAAATAAAATTTGAGCCTTTATCCTTTTTTTCTTGAACCGTGAACCAGGCCATATTATAACCCTTAAAAGTCCTAGCTGAAGCATGGGTTAGTTTGAGAGCATACTATTACAAAGGTATCCTGACTCCTGTAGGCTTTGTTACGAATCCTGAGTTGATATCACATTCTTGCAAATTTCGTTTTACTACACAAAACACATTTTAAAAAATTTTCAAGACAGACATGAGTTTTGCATTCTTTAAATGACATTGTTTGCATATGACTAATTGTTTGACAGTAGAGAAATCCACACAATGGATATTCAATGAACAAACATCCTCTCAATGGACATAATCACCTCAAGTGGAAAAACACTTCCAACCAAGGGGAACAGCGTGATCATTGTCCATCACCTGGGCCAGTCTCTCCAAAAGTTCCAAATAACCAGGGGCAGATCTCCATCTAAATCGCTTGGGGCATTACACACGCATTCCAGCAACGACTCATGTGCCATCAAGAAAACATTTTTGACAGTACTACAACACAACACTATGGACAATGATAACTCTCTACATCCTGAAAGCATGGACATAGTCGGAAAATACTATGTATGAAAAAAGACCCGCTAGGTTGACACACCTACGCAAAAATAAGGGAATCCCGGCGAACCAAAAGGGTTTGGGAAAAAGTTAGGAATATACATAAAAAAAATCTGTACACCCGACAAGTCAAAAAGCTGAAAAGGCGGCTTGGGCAAAAAGGTATCCCGTTGGACTAAAAACCCGAAAGGATGGTCCAGGAAAAAGTTAGGGATTTAAAATGTACGACTATGTCCCGTCACCTGTCTATCAATGGAAGACTTATACCTTGATCAACATTCATCAAGAGCACCAGAATCAAGAAACGATTCAGATACAATCCGAATACGGGTGTCATTCTGCTACTTATTCAAGATTTTCATACATCGAGAAACGGTTCAGATACGATCCAGATACGGATGTCATTCTGCTACTTATTCAAGATTTTTATACATCGAGAAACGGTTCAGATACGGTCCAGATACAAATTCCATTCTGCTACTTATTCAAGATTTTCATACATTGAGAAGCAGTTCAGATACGATCCAGAGATGGATGTCATTCTGACACTTATCCAACACATGTTTCAAATACAGTTCAGATACGATCCAGAGACGGATGTCATTCTGATACTCATTCAACACATATTTCAAATACAGTTCAGATACAATCCAGAGACGGATGTCATTCTGACACTCATTCAACACATGCTTCAAGTATAGTTCAAATACGATCCAAAGATGGATGTCATCCTAACACTTATTAAATACATGTTCAAGTACAATCATGACATAGATCCATCCACAAAATCTCCGCATGCAATTTTTACATCATGGTACAAGGGGCATAGACAGCTGGAAGCAAAGTCACTATCATATACAAGCCAATGATACCTATATTCCCCACAGAGCCAAGACAACCAAGGTCCAACCTCTGTATCCCCAAGCAAGAATTCCTTCCCCAGCAGGTTCCTTCAGAAAGCTGATATCTGCATTCCCCAGCCGAGTTTTATAACCATGAGCAGTTTATAAAGCCATCTCCCGAGCAGAGTTTATTTCTCTGACAGCGGAAGCTCAATCTCCAACAGAGCTCTTCTCTCCAGCAATGGAAGTTCATCCCACGCTGAGTTTATTTCTCCAAATCAGCAGATCTTCAGATAGAGTATCTCTCTTCCCCACAAAGTCATTCCCCCGCAGGATTATTCTCAGACAGAGTCTCCTCCGGCAGAATGTTCTCAAGTAGAATGGATGTAAATCCCCAGCTAATCATCTTCAGTCACTATCCCCAGTGGAAATGAAGAACTAAACTCCTTATACTCTCCAGCAGTAGTCCAGGATTTATTTTCCCCAGCTAGAGAATATTACAATAGCATTGCATATCAATACATCATAGCATGTGCATACATATTATACAACACAATCTCATTTATTTTGAGAACATCATTACTCAATAAATTTCATACATCATGACATTACATACGACTAACTCTTTACCTTTCAGGGAAAGATGCAATCAAGTTCTCACAAGTTCTCTCTGGTTCAGTCAAACCGACACCAAGGTTTCTATTCCAGTTGAAGATATTCCAACACTTTTCAAGATTTTCTATGGTTCAGTCAAACCGATACTAAGGTTTCTATTCTAGTTGAAGATGTTCTAAGACTTTCGTCTGGGTCAGCCAAATCGGCGCTAAGATTCCCCTGATTTCTATGCCAGTCAAAGTTAATTCCAGACCTCTCCCAGGTTCAGTAAAATCGATACTAAGATTTCTCTCCTAGTTGAAGACAACTCGAGACCTTTCCCTGGTTTTGTCAAATCGATACTAAGATTTCTATTCCAGTTAAAAAAGCTATGAAGCCCGAAAATTGACCGGATAACAGCTTAATTTCCCCAAATTACTAAAGCCTACAGCACGACCAGATAACGGTATAAGACGCTGTGAAGTCTGGAGCACGACCAGATAACGGCAAGAGATACTGTGAAACCTGGAGTACGACCAGATAACAGTATGAGGTACCGTGAAGCTTGGAATTTGAGCAGATAGCAGCTTACTCGGCCAATTACTATTAAATCCTGGAAACAACCGGATGTTAGTATGCCTTAAATTCAAGTTGAAACCCGGATCCGACAGGATAACCACTTAATTCCTTCTGAAGCCCGGAGCACGACCATATAACAGTTTTTGAGATTGTAATGCCTGGAGCACGACCAAATAGCAAGTTTAATCTCATCTCCCCAGTAAGTCACTGTAAAACCCAGAGAACGACCAAATAGAAGTCGGTCTTATTATCCTCAGCAAATCGCTGTAAGGCCTGAAGCACGACCAAATAACAATTCATTTTAATCTCCTCGACTAAGAGATGATTCCCCAGTAGAGTAACGAACAACTGAAGTTCCTAAAATTCCATTTCTCCCAAGACAAAGACCAATATTCCTCAGTAGATTCCTCCTCAACGACAGGAATAAGAATTCTCATCAAAGGAATATCTCAGGAAATCAACATCCTCTACATGGCATCTTTAAGACCATCTCCAACGATTCCCCGTCATATCTTCCAGATGGCATCTTTAAGCCCATCTCCTGTGACCTTCCGTCATCTCCTCCAAATGGTATCTATAAGCCCATTCCCGATACTACCTACACAGTCCAGCACCATCTCAGACGAGTGCAAATTTCTGGGCACTCTAGTGTTCAATCATCTTCCACCTTCAGATGACGAAAGGCAGACAACCAATCTACATCCTCAGGTTTAATAATATTGAACAGGGGCAGCTGTTGTACCCCAAAATTTTCCCTCTCATTTCACTTAAGACATTCCTCTAGAGGTCCTCAATTGCTCAAGGACGACTAAGGATTGACCAGACAAATCCTCCTCCTAAGGCAACAAGCTTTAAACTAGGGTTTAACTCCTCATCAAGATGGTTGAAGTCCAAGGGTCCCAAATTCCTCCCATGGTCCCAATATTTTCTCAAGATCATCCATGTCAATTTTCATGCCTTGCACAAGAAGTTTTCTCAATCAATTGCCCAGATGCCTGAAAATCAACTATACTAGGTGTGATCGGTGGATCTGGAACTGACTGTTTAACGCTGGTTCGCGAAATGTCGCGGTAAGCAAGAGTCGCCACCGTCTTTTATTTTCTCCAAATGGAAAGGACAAAAGCACAGAAAAATTCCTTAAAGAGATTGCTCTCGGTTCGGGAGGTAGATTATAGAAAGGGAAGGTGTTAGCACCCTTTCTATCCATGGTTATCCATGGGCTCTTAGATACTTGCTCATTTGTGTTTTCAAAAATGGTTTGTTTGCTTTTCAACTGTGGGTTTTAAAAAGTTTCTTTGAAAATTTCAGTTCGACTCTTGTATCGGTCCTCAAGAGTGTTTGAAAAATGCTTTCGAAAGCTTTTTGAAAATGTGTTGGTGTGAAAAGTATTTTTGATTTGTTTTGAAATTAGAGCAAGTATCTAGAGTCGTCTACCTACCCTAAGGAATTCGTCTGTGTAAATGTCCTTAAAGTAGTGCCATCCCACCATTGAGAGGTAGGTAGCACCACCGTTGGAGGTGTTCGGGTCAATTCGAGGTTCGGGACATGGTGATCACCAGAGCAATGGGAAGACACCTTAGAAGCTACCCTCATGCCAGGTTCCCGGATCATGAGGACTTACTAAGACATCCTCTACTCGACGATCACCTTTCGAGGCAAGGCAACAGTGAGGCGTACCCTAGGGGTGGTGTGTGCGATTTGTGTGTCGGATTCGTTTATTTTTGTCTTTTGTCATGTCATTGGTGATCTATGCGTTTGTTTTTATTTTTTTCCATACATTCTTTCATGCCTTGATTTAACAGTTAAAAAGTGCGAGAAAAGTAAAGATTCTAAGCTATTACAAAAGGCGCGGGTCCACATCGCCAAAATTTCTCGAACCCGATTTGACAGAAAAATAAAGAATTAATGAAAATAAAGTGCGAGAAATTATTTTACAAGGCCTTGGGAGAGATACACAAATATTATACGAAAAAGAAATAAATATGCAAATTGAAATTTAAATCGAAACGAGGGCGTTGGACCCTTTTTGACTAAATTAAATTAAAGGATTATTAAATTAATTAAAAAGAGATTTGTTTTTGGTATTTTTTTGGTTTTATGTTTAATGGGAAAAAATTAATTAAAATTAAACCTAATTCTAGTTGTTTTTAATTTATTAAGAAAACATATTAAAGTTTTAATCCTAACATTAACCCTAATTATTTTATTGCAATTTAATTACAAAAATAAATAATAGTAAATATTTAATTATTATGGAAGAAAAATAAAAAGGAATAAAAATTATCATAAACCCTAATTCTGTATTTTTTAGATTTTTATTAAAAGGGTTAAAATTAAAACCTAATTTAAAACTAGTTAATTTATGAATTTATTTACAAGAAATATTAAAATAAAAAAATATTTATTATTTTTTCTCTTTTCTGATTTTTTTATGGTTTTGTGTTTTTTATGAAAAATAATTAAATTACAAGAATTAATAAAAGGATAATAATTGAAAATAAAAAAGAATGAAAATTAGAAAAATATTGCAAACCTCAGGGGGGTCTGCCCCCAAATTGGAGGGTGAAGCCTTAGTAATTCAGGCCCATCAACCTTGGCCTGTTGGACTTTCGTGGCTAGCCTGTAGCTTTGTTGACTAGTGTGCACTGAGCTCATCAGATCATGGCCTTTGATTTGATGCCCTGGTACGCGTGGCATGTTTGATTTTGTGGATGCATGGTGCGCTTCAGCATTGAAACTGCATGGGAATATTGATTGAAAAATAATATGGAAATAATGAGGACCTGGGGCTCGAACCCAGGTCATGAACGTTACCACCCACTACGCTTGCCAACCGTTCCAAATGCATTTTCTGTATATCAAACAACAAAAAAATATTATAATACAAGATAATGCGTTAATGCCGCTTGCGCGCGAAATTTCAAACGCTCCAATCATGGATGGCCACCTAAGCGTCTTCCTCGTCGGTTTGTTTTTTTTCCTGAAACAAGAACACTTTAGCAACGGTTTTCAAACGTTGCTATAGACGCTATATTAGAAAATAGCGAATAGCCCCTGGGGCTTCATAAATTGAGCGCGATGATGCCATTGTTTTCGTCCAAACCCCCTGAACCCATTCCTGGCATCGTGGTGGTCTAATTTTGCTGTATTCAAAAACCCCCAATTTGAAGGTTGAAGAACCCTAAAAAAAAACCATGGTAGATTCGCGTACGATGCCCAAAACTTCAATCAAGTTATGTGGTTAGTTTCAGAATAAAGTAATTAGTACAAATATACAAACAAAATGCTATATAAATGCCTAAATATGGAAACACGATTTTGAAAAAAAATGAAGAAAGCTTGACTTCTGTATACCAATTCTGGATGTTGGGAGGATTGATTTTGATTGGAAAACGTTCTATGATCCTCAAGAAAGCTAATGGAATCACTATTTGGTCTTGAATCGTCCTCTAACCTAGTTTTCAGATTTGGAATTTTTGCCAAAAAATTGAGTTTTGTCAATGGAGTTTCTGCGCAGCTTTTTTGATTAATGGCATTAGGTCTTGCTTCTTTGTATAAGTATGAATGAATTAGGTCAAAAAAACTTGATCACAATCCTTTGCATTCATGGTTTTTTAAATTTGATTTTTCAAGATCTTTTTCCAATATTTTCCATGCTATTTTGTACCAATCATGACCAATTCTCTTCAAATCTTTCCATATTTGATTATGCACAAATTTTTGAACCTATTACATGTACAAAAAGATTTGATAAATTAGGTTTAGTATTTTCCATGTATTTAATTAATTTAAATGAATTATTAATAATAAAAATCCAAATAAATAAATAAATAATGAAGAAAAACATCCCTTTGGGCCAAATGGTCGTGCACATGCCTTGGATGATGAATTGTGGAAGGAAAATAGGCCCATTAGCAATTTTAGGTCATTTGAAGCAAAGTTGACTTTTCAAAATATCTAAATATTTCCCAACTTCCACAAGGCATAACTTGCTCAATTTTTAATATTTGCTCATGTGCTTGGACATTTTGGAAAGGTATTTGAGTCCGCTAACCAATTCCTTTGGTCCCATGTCATTTTGATTTACCAATCTCAAGTTATGGCCTTTGACTTAAAGTCCCTTTTTGTTGACTTTTGAAAATGACCTATAATGTTGAAATTGATAACTTTTTGTGAGAGCATTTCTTGGACTTGGAGTATGAAGATGAGTTGTTGGAAATGTCTTTATCTTCAAAATGAGCTTTGGATGGAATTTTTCTGATAATCCATGTGAAAGTTATGCCCTGGTCAATTTACAATTGACTTTTTCAACTGTCCAAATAAGGAAACTTTTGCATCTTGATGATTTTTGAGCCAAACTTTGAGAATCATGATCAAGCATTGATCAAATGATGTTTGTGGCTTCAAAATGAGATGTTGATCAAAAATTTGAACTTTTGACTGTCAAATGACCATTTTGCCCCTACAGTTGACTGTAGTGCAATTAGGGTTTTGACTGTGCAATTTTGTGCTGAAAGTCTTGAAACTTGGTATGAGGATACTTGACCATATTTATAGGCATGTGGGACTTGATTGGACCTTTGGAAACTTCATTTTCTTGATCAGAATAAAAACCCTAATTTTGACTGCTTAGGAGGCCCTTAAACTGTGCAACCTTTGGGGAGATTTTGAAGCTTGACTTTGCAATTCTTGAAGAATATGGGAGGGCAAATTTTGGGGTACAACAGTTGCCCCTGTTCAATCTTCTTGGACCTGAGGATTCAGATTGGCTGACGTGCCTCTCGTAATCCGAGGGTAGAAGATGATTGAACACTAAAGTGCCCAGAAATTTGCGCTCACATAGTAGCAATGTGATGATGGGAATGGGCTTATAGATGCCATTTGGAGATTGATGAATAGGATGATGGGCTTATAGATGCCATCTGTATGTTGATCGCGTGAGGGATTCCTTAGCGAGAACTTGCATACCTGCAAAAAAGAAAATGAGTACCTGACATGTTGCAGGAGTTGGTCTTCAAACTCTTTGTATAGAAGTGTCCTGACTGGTTACAGGAGCTGGATCTAGAGCTTCAAACGGCGATGAATGAACCAGGGATGGTTACTACCTCAACAGAAACGGTGAGAGAACCTTGGATGACCTTAACCTCAACCGCAAATGTTGAGAAAATCTTGGGATTATCACCTCCGCAGTATCGGGAAGAGAACCATAGGAAATTATAATCTCAAAAGCGAATGTTTGAGAAAAACCTGGAATGGAATTATCATCTCCGCAGCATTGGGGAGAGAACCATAGGAAATTATAATCTCAAAAGCGGACGTTTGAGAAAAACCTGGGATGGAATTATCATCTCCGCAACATTGGGGAGAGAACCATAGGAAATTATAATCTCAAAAGCGGACGTTTGAGAAAAACCTGGAATGGAATTATCATCTCCGCAACATTGGGGAGAGAACCATAGGAAATTATAATCTCAAAAGCGGACGTTTGAGAAAAACCTGGGATGGAATTATCATCTCCGCAACATTGGGGAGAGAACCATAGGAAATTATAATCTCAAAAGCGGACGTTTGAGAAAAACCTGAAATGGAATTATCATCTCCACAACATTGGGGAGAGAACCATAGGAAATTATAATCTCAAAAGCGGACGTTTGAGAAAAACCTGGAATGGAATTATCATCTCCACAACATTGGGGAGAGAACCATAGGAAATTATAATCTCAAAAGCGAACGTTTGAGAAAAACCTGGAATGGAATTATCATCTCCACAACATTGGGGAGAGAACCATAGGAAATTATAATCTCAAAAGCGGACGTTTTGAGAAAAACCTGAAATGGAATTATCGTCTCCGCAACATTGGGGAGAGAACCATAGGAAATTATAATCTCAAAAGCGGACGTTTGAGAAAAACCTGGAATGGAATTATCATCTCCACAACATTGGGGAGAGAACCATAGGAAATTATAATCTCAAAAGCGGACGTTTGAGAAAAACCTGAAATGGAATTATCGTCTCCGCAACATTGGGGAGAGAACCATAGGAAATTATAATCTCAAAAGCGGACGTTTGAGAAAAACCTGGAATGGAATTATCATCTCCACAACATTGGGGAGAGAACCATAGGAAATTATAATCTCAAAAGCGGACGTTTGAGAAAAACCTGGGATGGAATTATCATCTCCGCCGCATTGGGGAGAGAACCATAGGAAATTATAATCTCAAAAGCGGACGTTTGAGAAAAACCTAGGATGGAATTATCATCTCCGCAACATTGGGGAGAGAACCATAGGAAATTATAATCTCAAAAGCGGACGTTTGAGAAAAACCTGGAATGGAATTATCATCTCCACAACATTGGGGAGAGAACCATAGGAAATTATAATCTCAAAAGCGGACGTTTGAGAAAAACCTGGAATGGAATTATCATCTCCACAACATTGAGGAGAGAACCATAGGAAATTATAATCTCAAAAGCGGACGTTTGAGAAAAACCTGGAATGGAATTATCATCTCCACAACATTGGCGAGAGAACCATAGGAAATTATAATCTCAAAAGCGGACGTTTGAGAAAAACCTGAAATGGAATTATCATCTCCACAACATTGGGGAGAGAACCATAGGAAATTATAATCTCAAAAGCGGACGTTTGAGAAAAACCTTTGATAACTTCTACTGAGTCTTCATCAGAAAAATCTGTTTAGGGTCGATTTAGCTGGACTAGAGAAGGCCTTGGACTGGATACGAAATCTTTGGAGTCGATTAACTGAACCGATCTAGGTCTTGAAATATGATGGAGAATTTAGCTGAATCTTTCCTGAAAGGTAAAGGTCAGTCATATGCAATGCATGATATGGATCAAGCAATGATGTTCTCAACATAAATGAGATTTGTATGATATGATGCGTCTATGCATGCTATAATGATTTATGTGATGTTTAGGAATGTATGTTTTCGTCTAGGAAAGTAAATCCTTGACGGGTGCCGGGAAGTCACTCCTGGGCTGATGTTGGAGAATAAATTTTTGCTTCCGCTGGGGATGATAGTTGCAAGAATACCGGTAGGAGAAGATGACTCCGTTGGGGAATAAACTTGGCGAATGGATTACTCGGCGGGGAGAAAAAGTACTCTAGAGATCTTGCTGGGAAGCAATACTCTGTGGGGAGAGAGATACTTTGCTGAATTGTTGATAGTAACTTGCTGAGGATACCTTTGTTGTATCGGAAGTGTTAATAGACTTCGCTGGGGGTAAGAAGACTGCGTTGACGATGATCTTTCCGTGGATTTTGGCTGAGGATAACCCAGTTATATCCTGGTAGGGAAATAACTCTTTGAATAAGGCCGGGCGACGCGTTCGTGCTCTGCGAGGATAAGCTTCCAGAATCTACTGGGGATAAGCTTACTGCTTAGGGAGATGGATTTCAACTTTCCTGGGGAAATTGGATTGGACTCTCTTGGGGAAGTTTTGAACTGCGGGGGAAGTGATTCTTTTGAATGTTTGATATACCGCCGGGGAACAATCTTTAGACCAAGACTGCCGGGGATGCCTGTTAAGAGTGCATATATGTTGCTGGGGAATGTTGAGATCTGCCGGAGGATACCCAACTTCCTTAAGGTTTTATTGTATAACTTTACTTGAGGAGAGTGTACTGACTTGCTGGCTCACTCTCTGGGGAATTGGGATGTACTGGTTATGTTCTTCAGCTGAACTCACCTTGATACCTTGGAGGACAGAACAATTAGACTGCTTAGACAACTCTTTATTGCCCCTGTTTCTGAGGTCGGAGAAGAAGACCTATGAGGTGCTGATAGTTGTTGATGGACCAGCCTTCTTCTGGTAGGCAGGTGACAAGATGACAGGACATAGTCGTACGCTTTAATCCCTAACTTTTGCCTAGACCGCCCTTTCGGGTTTTCAGTCCACCGGGATACCCATTTTTGCCCAAGCCGCCTTTTCAGGTTTTTGACTTGCCGGGTGTACAGATTTTTTCCATTTCATCCCTTATTTTTGCCCAAACCCTTTTGGTTTGCCGGGAAGCCCTTATTTTTGCCTAGGTATGTCAGCCTAGCGGGTCTTTGATTTTGCATAGTATTTTTTCCGACTAAGTCTGTTCTCAGAAAGTAGGGAGTTGCCCCTGTTAGAAGTGTTTTGTCATGCCACCAGAAAGGTATTTGATCAGGCAAGATTCGTTGTTGGAATGCCCCAAGTGACTCAGGCGGAGATTTGCCCCAGGCTATTTGGCCTTTGAGAGATTCTCCAAATCTTGATTGGATTTCCCCAGATGATGGACCATGATCATGTCGTGCCCCTTGATTGGAGGTACTTCTGTTCATTAGGCGTTCGTCGTGCGAACTTCTATGCTGTTCAAACAAAAAGTCATATGCAAACAAAGTTATGTTAAAAATGCAAAGCCTATGTCTGTCTTGAAGATTTTGAAAATGCATTCTTTTTCATAAAACAAGTGAATGTTTGTAAAACATAATGTCAAATCCGTATTTATAGTAAGCCTTAAGGAGTCAGGATACCTTTCGTAACGGTATGCTTTCGAACTAACCCATGCTTCAGCTAGGACTTTTAAGGGTTATAATGTGGCCTGGTTCACGGTTTAAGAAACAAAGGATAAAGGCTCAAATTTTATTTGTACCCACCCGTTCTTCATGATGTTCTACAAACCTAAACTCAGTTGATCATACGTTATACCTTGTTTTGAGTCTTTGTCCTGATGTTCCCATGATGGTTCAGATATTGACGGTTTATTTTGAACAGGCAGTCAGTTCTTTTTTTTTTGTTGAGGGTTGGTAAGGCCTCTTTCTTTTCTGATTTTTTTTGTTATCCCTTTCTTTTTTTTCCTGAACTATTTCCTTTTTTGGGATCACAGTCAGCGGGATGCCTCAGTTTTGTAAGTCCTCTTTTTTAGGTTTTGACTTTTTGGGCTTTTGATTTTGGTAATGACTGCCTGTCCTATTGATTGTTCTGAACCATCACTGTCTTTTGTTTCGTAAGGACTTCTTCGGTACCATTCGTTATGCACTTGGATCAACTGAGAGACTACCCTGCCCTAGGTTATGATTAAGGGTTTTTAAGTTTCGAAAAGAAAAAACTCCTACTTCTTTGGCTCAGATGGGTTGACGAGGGATTATCATCCTTATAACTCCAGTGTTTAGGGATTGAAACAATGCCTGTACCTCATCAGCGGGGTCTGTTCAAAAGCATACTGTAGATCATGGTATCGTTTTCGTCATCCTCCCTCAAGAGGCTTAGAATTATTATTTAAGAGTTGATCATCAGAAAAAACATGAAAATAATTTGCATTTAGTGAATACGAATATATTGCTTCAAAACAGACATATGTGATGCATTAATGAAATAACAATGTTTAACATGAGTAAATGTTTGAACAAAAGAAAACTGCAACTTGAACATTCGAATGAACAAAAGTTTTCCAGTCTCAGGATTTGTCACTTCAAATGGTGAGTCTTGCAGGGGTAGTAGAAGAACTCGGCTTGACCATCTTGGGTGAATTTCACTGCTCCTTCGTCAATCAGGTCCTGAATCTTATTCTTCAGAGACCTACAGTCGTTTGTATTATGCCCCGGGCTGTCGGAATGATAAGCGCAACGGGCGTTGGGATTATACTTTGGTGACGCTGTATTCTGATTCTTAGGAGGGTCCCTTAATGTAGTCAGATTTAGTCTCAACAAGTGTTGTAGGGCTTGAGACAGCGACGTGTTGAGCTGGGTAAATTGCCTCCTGGGCTTGTTTGGCTCACTCTGATCAACCCTTTGCTCCATGCGAGGTTGTGGTTGGACCTGTGAAGTGGTAGCAATTTGAAGAGGTCTATTTTTCCCCATACCAGACTCTTGTCCTCTTGGAGGCTGATCAAAGACTTGGCCCCTGGCTCGGACTGATTGCTTCATGTTGGATCTGTCTTGGCGGAGTTGACTGATCATGGCCCTCAGCTCTCCTTGCTCCTGAGCTAAACCTTGAATGAGTGCCCTTTGCCCCAGCATCTGGGTCTTCAATGTATCTACCTCAGCTTGTAGACGTTTCAGTCGTTCGTCCTTGTCATCTTCAGGACTCTTTCTGATCAGATTCCCCATGATGAGTGTCCTCAACTCCTCCTGCCCCTTGGATAGACCTAGGAAGATTTCCCTGAACTGAGTCTCTTGAGTGAGAAGGTCCTGGTTATCTGGTTGGAAGGCCATTGCTGAAATAAACAGCGAGAAAGGTAAGTGACCTGCAAAAAGGGATACCTGTTATGCAATGATATGTATGATATGCATGCAATGTTTTCGAGGATCTCGCGGGGTAAACAAGAAATTTGTTAGAGCTGGGATCCGGTAGCTTGATTGAAGGAACTTCATATTTGTTGAGAGTCCTTCTTCAAAGGGTCAAAGGCTCACCATATCTAGTGGGTCATAGCCTCTGACAACTTTGGCTAGAGGAAAATAAATCCTCTTTGCCCCTTGCTAGATGTTTGATTCATCATGACCTGCATCACAAGCCCTTGAGATCCTTGAAATGGGTTAGGATGTATGCAATGGTATGATGTCATGATGCGTGGGGTAATGTAGGTAACCCTGTTATGAGTCCCAATTAAGGACTACAAACCAAAACCTGCAAGAAACTTGGTAAAACCTGTCATGAGTCCCAATTAAGGACTAAAACAAACCCTGCAAGAAACTCGATAAACCTTGTTATGAGTCCTAGTTAGAGACTAAAACAAAAAACCTGCAAGAAACTTAGTAAGGCTTGTTATGAGTCCTAGTTAAGGACTATGAACAAAAACTGCAGGAAATTCAGTAAACCCTGCTATGAGTCCTAGTTAAGGACTATAAACAAAACCTGCAAGAAGTTCAGATGTCAGATAACAAGCATGCAAGTAATCAAGTACGAAGGCACACAAGTCACACAAGAGAAGCCCTTAAAGTTTAGGCCAGCATGGGATCTGGGTATTACCCTCTTGAAGTTGGTGGGCTCAACCTGTCCTATTAGAAGTAACCGGGTTCTAAGGGTCCCAATATCACTAGATTGCTTTCATTGTTCATCGTTTCGATTTAGCCACTAAACTGGCGACCGAAATATTCCAGGAGAGCAACCCTCAATTGAGTGTAGTATCGAGTATCAACCAACCTCGGACTGCACCAAAGTCAGTTATCTCACTACCCTAAAGAGGCCAAGATAGTTCAATTAAGGTTCCTAAGGTCTGTTGATGTTTCATGACACCACGCGGAGGCCCCGTACTCTCCTTGACTGAACTCAAGGGTTACCGGTACACACCAAAGTGCCACATCAACGTAGCAGACTATTTCAACCATGTCGGTATACCCCGCACAGTTCCCTCACAGCCTTGTTGCTACTTTCTAAGAAGGTATCCCCAGATCCGGGTTAGGATCTATAGAACTCCCAAGCAACCCACAATAATAAAGCAAGCAAGGAAAGCAATTGAAAACACAGTTATGAACTAACCCTAAGGTACACCTCACTTTAAGTTAAGTCCCTAGCAGAGTCGCCAATTCTGTGATCGGTGGATCTGGAACTGACTGTTTAACGCTGGTTCGCGAAATGTCGCGGTAAGCAAGAGTCGCCACCGTCTTTTATTTTCTCCAAATGGAAAGGACAAAAGCACAGAAAAATTCCTTAAAGAGATTGCTCTCGGTTCGGGAGGTAGATTATAGAAAGGGAAGGTGTTAGCACCCTTTCTATCCATGGTTATCCATGGGCTCTTAGATACTTGCTCATTTGTGTTTTCAAAAATGGTTTGTTTGCTTTTCAACTGTGGGTTTTAAAAAGTTTCTTTGAAAATTTCAGTTCGACTCTTGTATCGGTCCTCAAGAGTGTTTGAAAAATGCTTTCGAAAGCTTTTTGAAAATGTGTTGGTGTGAAAAGTATTTTTGATTTGTTTTGAAATTAGAGCAAGTATCTAGAGTCGTCTACCTACCCTAAGGAATTCGTCTGTGTAAATGTCCTTAAAGTAGTGCCATCCCACCATTGAGAGGTAGGTAGCACCACCGTTGGAGGTGTTCGGGTCAATTCGAGGTTCGGGACATGGTGATCACCAGAGCAATGGGAAGACACCTTAGAAGCTACCCTCATGCCAGGTTCCCGGATCATGAGGACTTACTAAGACATCCTCTACTCGACGATCACCTTTCGAGGCAAGGCAACAGTGAGGCGTACCCTAGGGGTGGTGTGTGCGATTTGTGTGTCAGATTCGTTTATTTTTGTCTTTTGTCATGTCATTGGTGATCTATGCGTTTGTTTTTATTTTTGTCCATACATTCTTTCATGCCTTGATTTAACAGTTAAAAAGTGCGAGAAAAGTAAAGATTCTAAGCTATTACAAAAGGCGCGGGTCCACATCGCCAAAATTTCTCGAACCCGATTTGACAGAAAAATAAAGAATTAATGAAAATAAAGTGCGAGAAATTATTTTACAAGGCCTTGGGAGAGATACACAAATATTATACGAAAAAGAAATAAATATGCGAATTGAAATTTAAATCGAAACGAGGGCGTTGGACCCTTTTTGACTAAATTAAATTAAAGGATTATTAAATTAATTAAAAAGAGATTTGTTTTTGGTATTTTTTTGGTTTTATGTTTAATGGGAAAAAATTAATTAAAATTAAACCTAATTCTAGTTGTTTTTAATTTATTAAGAAAACATATTAAAGTTTTAATCCTAAAATTAACCCTAATTATTTTATTGCAATTTAATTACAAAAATAAATAATAGTAAATATTTAATTATTATGGAAGAAAAATAAAAAGGAATAGAAATTATTATAAACCCTAATTCTGTATTTTTTAGATTTTTATTAAAAGGGTTAAAATTAAAACCTAATTTAAAACTAGTTAATTTATGAATTTATTTACAAGAAATATTAAAATAAAAAAATATTTATTATTTTTTCTCTTTTATGATTTTTTTATGGTTTTGTGTTTTTTATGAAAAATAATTAAATTACAAGAATTAATAAAAGGATAATAATTGAAAATAAAAAAGAATGAAAATTAGAAAAATATTGTAAACCTCAGGGGGGTCTGCCCCCAAATTGGAGGGTGAAGCCTTAGTAATTCAGGCCCATCAACCTTGGCCTGTTGGACTTTCGTGGCTAGCCTGTAGCTTTGTTGACTAGTGTGCACTGAGCTCATCAGATCATGGCCTTTGATTTGATGCCCTGGTACGCGTGGCATGTTTGATTTTGTGGATGCATGGTGCGCTTCAGCATTGAAACTGCATGGGAATATTGATTGAAAAATAATATGGAAATAATGAGGACCTGGGGCTCGAACCCAGGTCATGAACGTTACCACCCACTACGCTTGCCAACCGTTCCAAATGCATTTTCTGTATATCAAACAACAAACAAATATTATAATACAAGATAATGCGTTAATGCCGCTTGCGCGCGAAATTTTAAACGCTCCAATCATGGATGACCACCTAAGCGTCTTCCTCGTCGGTTTGTTTTTCTTCCTGAAACAAGAACACTTTAGCAACGGTTTTCAAACGTTGCTATAGACGCTATATTAGAAAATAGCGAATAGCCCCTGGGGCTTCATAAATTGAGCGCGATGATGCCATTGTTTTCGTCCAAACCCCCTGAACCCATTCCTGGCATCGTGGTGGTCTAATTTTGCTGTATTCAAAAACCCCCAATTTGAAGGTTGAAGAACCCTAAAAAAAACCATGGTAGATTCGCGTACGATGCCCAAAACTTCAATCAAGTTATGTGGTTAGTTTCAGAATAAAGTAATTAGTACAAATATACAAACAAAATGCTATATAAATGCCTAAATATGGAAACACGATTTTGAAAAAAAATGAAGAAAGCTTGACTTCTGTATACCAATTCTGGATGTTGGGAGGATTGATTTTGATTGGAAAACGTTCTATGATCCTCAAGAAAGCTAATGGAATCACTATTTGGTCTTGAATCGTCCTCTAACCTAGTTTTCAGATTTGGAATTTTTGCCAAAAAATTGAGTTTTGTCAATGGAGTTTCTGCGCAGCTTTTTTGATTAATGGCATTAGGTCTTGCTTCTTTGTATAAGTATGAATGAATTAGGTCAAAAAAACTTGATCACAATCCTTTGCATTCATGGTTTTTTAAATTTGATTTTTCAAGATCTTTTTCCAATATTTTCCATGCTATTTTGTACCAATCATGACCAATTCTCTTCAAATCTTTCCATATTTGATTATGCACAAATTTTTGAACCTATTACATGTACAAAAAGATTTGATAAATTAGGTTTAGTATTTTCCATGTATTTAATTAATTTAAATGAATTATTAATAATAAAAATCCAAATAAATAAATAAATAATGAAGAAAAACATCCCTTTGGGCCAAATGGTCGTGCACATGCCTTGGATGATGAATTGTGGAAGGAAAATAGGCCCATTAGCAATTTTAGGTCATTTGAAGCAAAGTTGACTTTTCAAAATATCTAAATATTTCCCAACTTCCACAAGGCATAACTTGCTCAATTTTTAAGATTTGCTCATGTGCTTGGACATTTTGGAAAGGTATTTGAGCCCTCTAACCAATTCCTTTGGTCCCATGTCATTTTGATTTACCAATCTCAAGTTATGGCCTTTGACTTAAAGTCCCTTTTTGTTGACTTTTGAAAATGACCTATAATGTTGAAATTGATAACTTTTTGTGAGAGCATTTCTTGGACTTGGAGTATGAAGATGAGTTGTTGGAAATGTCTTTATCTTCAAAATGAGCTTTGGATGGAATTTTTCTGATAATCCATGTGAAAGTTATGCCCTGGTCAATTTACAGTTGACTTTTTCAACTGTCCAAATAAGGAAACTTTTGCATCTTGATGATTTTTGAGCCAAACTTTGAGAATCATGATCAAGCATTGATCAAATGATGTTTGTGGCTTCAAAATGAGATGTTGATCAAAAATTTGAACTTTTGACTGTCAAATGACCATTTTGCCCCTACAGTTGACTGTAGTGCAATTAGGGTTTTGACTGTGCAATTTTGTGCTGAAAGTCTTGAAACTTGGTATGAGGATACTTGACCATATTTATAGGCATGTGGGACTTGATTGGACCTTTGGAAACTTCATTTTCTTGATCAGAATAAAAACCCTAATTTTGACTGCTTAGGAGGCCCTTAAACTGTGCAACCTTTGGGGAGATTTTGAAGCTTGACTTTGCAATTCTTGAAGAATATGGGAGGGCAAATTTTGGGGTACAACAGTTGCCCCTGTTCAATCTTCTTGGACCTGAGGATTCAGATTGGCTGACGTGCCTCTCGTAATCCGAGGGTAGAAGATGATTGAACACTAAAGTGCCCAGAAATTTGCGCTCACATAGTAGCAATGTGATGATGGGAATGGGCTTATAGATGCCATTTGGAGATTGATGAATAGGATGATGGGCTTATAGATGCCATCTGTATGTTGATCGCGTAAGGGATTCCTTAGCGAGAACTTGTATACCTGCAAAAAAGAAAATGAGTACCTGACATGTTGCAGGAGTTGGTCTTCAAACTCTTTGTATAGATGTGTCCTGACTGGTTACAGGAGCTGGATCTAGAGCTTCAAACGGCGATGAATGAACCAGGGATGGTTACTACCTCAACAGAAACGGTGAGAGAACCTTGGATGACCTTAACCTCAACCGCAAACGTTGAGAAAATCTTGGGATTATCACCTCCGCAGTATCGGGAAGAGAACCATAGGAAATTATAATCTCAAAAGCGAATGTTTGAGAAAAACCTGGAATGGAATTATCATCTCCGCAGCATTGGGGAGAGAACCATAGGAAATTATAATCTCAAAAGCGGACGTTTGAGAAAAACCTGGGATGGAATTATCATCTCCGCAACATTGGGGAGAGAACCATAGGAAATTATAATCTCAAAAGCGGACGTTTGAGAAAAACCTGGAATGGAATTATCATCTCCGCAACATTGGGGAGAGAACCATAGGAAATTATAATCTCAAAAGCGGACGTTTGAGAAAAACCTGGGATGGAATTATCATCTCCGCAACATTGGGGAGAGAACCATAGGAAATTATAATCTCAAAAGCGGACGTTTGAGAAAAACCTGAAATGGAATTATCATCTCCACAACATTGGGGAGAGAACCATAGGAAATTATAATCTCAAAAGCGGACGTTTGAGAAAAACCTGGAATGGAATTATCATCTCCACAACATTGGGGAGAGAACCATAGGAAATTATAATCTCAAAAGCGGACGTTTGAGAAAAACCTGGAATGGAATTATCATCTCCACAACATTGGGGAGAGAACCATAGGAAATTATAATCTCAAAAGCGGACGTTTTGAGAAAAACCTGAAATGGAATTATCGTATCCGCAACATTGGGGAGAGAACCATAGGAAATTATAATCTCAAAAGCGGACGTTTGAGAAAAACCTGGAATGGAATTATCATCTCCACAACATTGGGGAGAGAACCATAGGAAATTATAATCTCAAAAGCGGACGTTTGAGAAAAACCTGAAATGGAATTATCGTCTCCGCAACATTGGGGAGAGAACCATAGGAAATTATAATCTCAAAAGCGGACGTTTGAGAAAAACCTGGAATGGAATTATCATCTCCACAACATTGGGGAGAGAACCATAGGAAATTATAATCTCAAAAGCGGATGTTTGAGAAAAACCTGAAATGGAATTATCATCTCCACAACATTGGGGAGAGAACCATAGGAAATTATAATCTCAAAAGCGGACGTTTGAGAAAAACCTTTGATAACTTCTACTGAGTCTTCATCAGAAAAATCTGTTTAGGGTCGATTTAGCTGGACTAGAGAAGGCCTTGGACTGGATACGAAATCTTTGGAGTCGATTAACTGAACCGATCTAGGTCTTGAAATATGATGGAGAATTTAGCTGAATCTTTCCTGAAAGGTAAAGGTCAGTCATATGCAATGCATGATATGGATCAAGCAATGATGTTCTCAACATAAATGAGATTTGTATGATATGATGCGTCTATGCATGCTATAATGATTTATGTGATGTTTAGGAATGTATGTTTTCGTCTAGGAAAGTAAATCCTTGACGGGTGCCGGGAAGTCACTCCTGGGCTGATGTTGGAGAATAGATTTTTGCTTCCGCTGGGGATGATAGTTGCAAGAATACCGGTAGGAGAAGATGACTCCGTTGGGGAATAAACTTGGCGAATGGATTACTCGGCGGGGAGAAAAAGTACTCTAGAGATCTTGCTGGGAAGCAATACTCTGTGGGGAGAGAGATACTTTGCTGAATTGTTGATAGTAACTTGCTGAGGATACCTTTGTTGTATCGGAAGTGTTAATAGACTTCGCTGGGGGTAAGAAGACTGCGTTGACGACGATCTTTCCGTGGATTTTGGCTGAGGATAACCCAGTTATATCCTGGTAGGGAAATAACTCTTTGAATAAGGCCGGGCGACGCGTTCGTGCTCTGCGAGGATAAGCTTCCAGAATCTACTGGGGATAAGCTTACTGCTTAGGGAGATGGATTTCAACTTTCCTGGGGAAATTGGATTGGACTCTCTTGGGGAAGTTTTGAACTGCGGGGGAAGTGATTCTTTTGAATGTTTGATATACCGCCGGGGAACAATCTTTAGACCAAGACTGCCGGGGATGCCTGTTAAGAGTGCATATATGTTGCTGGGGAATGTTGAGATCTGCCGGAGGATACCCAACTTCCTTAAGGTTTTATTGTATAGCTTTACTTGAGGAGAGTGTACTGACTTGCTGGCTCACTCTCTGGGGAATTGGGATGTACTGGTTATGTTCTTCAGCTGAACTCACCTTGATACCTTGGAGGACAGAACAATTAGACTGCTTAGACAACTCTTTATTGCCCCTGTTTCTGAGGTCGGAGAAGAAGACCTATGAGGTGCTGATAGTTGTTGATGGACCAGCCTTCTTCTGGTAGGCAGGTGACAAGATGACAGGACATAGTCGTACGCTTTAATCCCTAACTTTTGCCTAGACCGCCCTTTCGGGTTTTCAGTCCACCGGGATACCCATTTTTGCCCAAGCCGCCTTTTCAGGTTTTTGACTTGCCGGGTGTACAGATTTTTTCCATTTCATCCCTTATTTTTGCCCAAACCCTTTTGGTTTGCCGGGAAGCCCTTATTTTTGCCTAGGTATGTCAGCCTAGCGGGTCTTTGATTTTACATAGTATTTTTTCTGACTAAGTCCGTTCTCAGAAAGTAGGGAGTTGCCCCTGTTAGAAGTGTTTTGTCATGCCACCAGAAAGGTATTTGATCAGGCAAGATTCGTTGTTGGAATGCCCCAAGTGACTCAGGCGGAGATTTGCCCCAGGCTATTTGGCCTTTGAGAGATTCTCCAAATCTTGATTGGATTGCCCCAGATGATGGACCATGATCATGTCGTGCCCCTTGATTGGAGGTACTTCTGTTCATTAGGCGTTCGTCGTGCGAACTTCTATGCTGTTCAAACAAAAAGTCATATGCAAACAAAGTTATGTTAAAAATGCAAAGCCTATGTCTGTCTTGAAGATTTTGAAAATGCATTCTTTTTCATAAAACAAGTGAATGTTTGTAAAACATAATGTCAACTCCGTATTTATAGTAAGCCTTAAGGAGTCAGGATACCTTTCGTAACGGTATGCTTTCGAACTAACCCATGCTTCAGCTAGGACTTTTAAGGGTTATAATGTGGCCTGGTTCACGGTTTAAGAAACAAAGGATAAAGGCTCAAATTTTATTTGTACCCACCCGTTCTTCATGATGTTCTCCAAACCTAAACTCAGTTGATCATACGTTATACCTTGTTTTGAGTCTTTGTCCTGATGTTCCCATGATGGTTCAGATATTGACGGTTTATTTTGAACAGGCAGTCAGTTCTTTTTTTTTTGTTGAGGGTTGGTAAGGCCTCTTTCTTTTCTGATTTTTTTTGTTATCCCTTTCTTTTTTTTCCTGAACTATTTCCTCTTTTGGGATCACAGTCAGCGGGATGCCTCAGTTTTGTAAGTCCTCTTTTTTAGGTTTTGACTTTTTGGGCTTTTGATTTTGGTAATGACTGCCTGTCCTATTGATTGTTCTGAACCATCACTGTCTTTTGTTTCGTAAGGACTTCTTCGGTGCCATTCGTTATGCACTTGGATCGACTGAGAGACTACCCTGCCCTAGGTTATGATTAAGGGTTTTTAAGTTTCGAAAAGAAAAAACTCCTACTTCTTTGGCTCAGATGGGTTGACGAGGGATTATCATCCTTATAACTCCAGTGTTTAGGGATTGAAACAATGCCTGTACCTCATCAGCGGGGTCTGTTCAAAAGCATACTGTAGATCATGGTATCGTTTTCGTCATCCTCCCTCAAGAGGCTTAGAATTATTACTTAAGAGTTGATCATCAGAAAAAACATGAAAATAATTTGCATTTAGTGAATACGAATATATTGCTTCAAAACAGACATATGTGATGCATTAATGAAATAACAATGTTTAACATGAGTAAATGTTTGAACAAAAGAAAACTGCAACTTGAACATTCGAATGAACAAAAGTTTTCCAGTCTCAGGATTTGTCACTTCAAATGGTGAGTCTTGCAGGGGTAGTAGAAGAACTCGGCTTGACCATCTTGGGTGGATTTCATTGCTCCTTCGTCAATCAGGTCCTGAATCTTGTTCTTCAGAGACCTACAGTCGTTTGTATTATGCCCCGGGCTGTCGGAATGATAAGCGCAACGGGCGTTGGGATTATACTTTGGTGACGCTGTATTCTGATTCTTAGGAGGGTCCCTTAATGTAGTCAGATTTAGTCTCAACAAGTGTTGTAGGGCTTGAGACAGCGACGTGTTGAGCTGGGTAAATTGCCTCCTGGGCTTGTTTGGCTCACTCTGATCAACCCTTTGCTCCATGCGAGGTTGTGGTTGGACCTGTGAAGTGGTAGCAATTTGAAGAGGTCTATTTTTCCCCATACCAGACTCTTGTCCTCTTGGAGGCTGATCAAAGACTTGGCCCCTGGCTCGGACTGATTGCTTCATGTTGGATCTGTCTTGGCGGAGTTGACTGATCATGGCCCTCAGCTCTTCTTGCTCCTGAGCTAAACCTTGAATGAGTGCCCTTTGCCCCAGCATCTGTGTCTTCAATGTATCTACCTCAGCTTGTAGACGTTTCAGTCGTTCGTCCTTGTCATCTTCAGGACTCTTTCTGATCAGATTCCCCATGATGAGTGTCCTCAACTCCTCCTGCCCCTTGGATAGACCTAGGAAGATTTCCCTGAACTGAGTCTCTTGAGTGAGAAGGTCCTGGTTATCTGGTTGGAAGGCCATTGCTGAAATAAACAGCGAGAAAGGTAAGTGACCTGCAAAAAGGGATACCTGTTATGCAATGATATGTATGATATGCATGCAATGTTTTCGAGGATCTCGCGGGGTAAACAAGAAATTTGTTAGAGCTGGGATCCGGTAGCTTGATTGAAGGAACTTCATATTTGTTGAGAGTCCTTCTTCAAAGGGTCAAAGGCTCACCATATCCAGTGGGTCATAGCCTCTGACAACTTTGGCTAGAGGAAAATAAATCCTCTTTGCCCCTTGCTAGATGTTTGATTCATCATGACCTGCATCACAAGCCCTTGAGATCCTTGAAATGGGTTAGGATGTATGCAATGGTATGATGTCATGATGCGTGGGGTAATGTAGGTAACCCTGTTATGAGTCCCAATTAAGGACTGCAAACCAAAACCTGCAAGAAACTTGGTAAAACCTGTCATGAGTCCCAATTAAGGACTAAAACAAACCCTGCAAGAAACTCGATAAACCTTGTTATGAGTCCTAGTTAGAGACTAAAACAAAAAACCTGCAAGAAACTTAGTAAGGCTTGTTATGAGTCCTAGTTAAGGACTATGAACAAAAACTGCAGGAAATTCAGTAAACCCTGCTATGAGTCCTAGTTAAGGACTATAAACAAAACCTGCAAGAAGTTCAGATGTCAGATAACAAGCATGCAAGTAATCAAGTATGAAGGCACACAAGTCACACAAGAGAAGCCCTTAAAGTTTAGGCCAGCATGGGATCTGGGTATTACCCTCTTGAAGTTGGTGGGCTCAACCTGTCCTATTAGAAGTAACCGGGTTCTAAGGGTCCCAATATCACTGGATTGCTTTCATTGTTCATCGTTTCGATTTAGCCACTAAACTGGCGACCGAAATATTCCAGGAGAGCAACCCTCAATTGAGTGTAGTATCGAGTATCAACCAACCTCGGACTGCACCAAAGTCAGTTATCTCACTACCCTAAAGAGGCCAAGATAGTTCAATTAAGGTTCCTAAGGTCTGTTGATGTTTCATGACACCACGCGGAGGCCCCGTACTCTCCTTGACTGAACTCAAGGGTTACCGGTACACACCAAAGTGCCACATCAACGTAGCAAACTGTTTCAACCATGTCAGTATACCCCACACAGTTCCCTCACAGCCTTGTTGCTACTTTCTAAGAAGGTATCCCCAGATCCGGGTTAGGATCTATAGAACTCCCAAGCAACCCACAATAATAAAGCAAGCAAGGAAAGCAATTGAAAACACAGTTATGAACTAACCCTAAGGTACACCTCACTTTAAGTTAAGTCCCCAGCAGAGTCGCCAGTTCTGTGATCGGTGGATCTGGAACTGACTGTTTAACGCTGGTTCGCGAAATGTCGCGGTAAGCAAGAGTCGCCACCGTCTTTTATTTTCTCCAAATGGAAAGGACAAAAGCACAGAAAAATTCCTTAAAGAGATTGCTCTCGGTTCGGGAGGTAGATTATAGAAAGGGAAGGTGTTAGCACCCTTTCTATCCATGGTTATCCATGGGCTCTTAGATACTTGCTCATTTGTGTTTTCAAAAATGGTTTGTTTGCTTTTCAACTGTGGGTTTTAAAAAGTTTCTTTGAAAATTTCAGTTCGACTCTTGTATCGGTCCTCAAGAGTGTTTGAAAAATGCTTTCGAAAGCTTTTTGAAAATGTGTTGGTGTGAAAAGTATTTTTGATTTGTTTTGAAATTAGAGCAAGTATCTAGAGTCGTCTACCTACCCTAAGGAATTCGTCTGTGTAAATGTCCTTAAAGTAGTGCCATCCCACCATTGAGAGGTAGGTAGCACCACCGTTGGAGGTGTTCGGGTCAATTCGAGGTTCGGGACATGGTGATCACCAGAGCAATGGGAAGACACCTTAGAAGCTACCCTCATGCCAGGTTCCCGGATCATGAGGACTTACTAAGACATCCTCTACTCGACGAACACCTTTCGAGGCAAGGCAACAGTGAGGCGTACCCTAGGGGTGGTGTGTGCGATTTGTGTGTCAGATTCGTTTATTTTTGTCTTTTGTCATGTCATTGGTGATCTATGCGTTTGTTTTTATTTTTGTCCATACATTCTTTCATGCCTTGATTTAACAGTTAAAAAGTGCGAGAAAAGTAAAGATTCTAAGCTATTACAAAAGGCGCGGGTCCACATCGCCAAAATTTCTCGAACCCGATTTGACAGAAAAATAAAGAATTAATGAAAATAAAGTGCGAGAAATTATTTTACAAGGCCTTGGGAGAGATACACAAATATTATACGAAAAAGAAATAAATATGCGAATTGAAATTTAAATCGAAACGAGGGCGTTGGACCCTTTTTGACTAAATTAAATTAAAGGATTATTAAATTAATTAAAAAGAGATTTGCTTTTGGTATTTTTTTGGTTTTATGTTTAATGGGAAAAAATTAATTAAAATTAAACCTAATTCTAGTTGTTTTTAATTTATTAAGAAAACATATTAAAGTTTTAATCCTAAAATTAACCCTAATTATTTTATTGCAATTTAATTACAAAAATAAATAATAGTAAATATTTAATTATTATGGAAGAAAAATAAAAAGGAATAGAAATTATTATAAACCCTAATTCTGTATTTTTTAGATTTTTATTAAAAGGGTTAAAATTAAAACCTAATTTAAAACTAGTTAATTTATGAATTTATTTACAAGAAATATTAAAATAAAAAAATATTTATTATTTTTTCTCTTTTCTGATTTTTTTATGGTTTTGTGTTTTTTATGAAAAATAATTAAATTACAAGAATTAATAAAAGGATAATAATTGAAAATAAAAAAGAATGAAAATTAGAAAAATATTGCAAACCTCAGGGGGGTCTGCCCCCAAATTGGAGGGTGAAGCCTTAGTAATTCAGGCCCATCAACCTTGGCCTGTTGGACTTTCGTGGTTAGCCTGTAGCTTTGTTGACTAGTGTGCACTGAGCTCATCAGATCATGGCCTTTGATTTGATGCCCTGGTACGTGTGGCATGTTTGATTTTGTGGATGCATGGTGCGCTTCAGCATTGAAACTGCATGGGAATATTGATTGAAAAATAATATGGAAATAATGAGGACCTGGGGCTCGAACCCAGGTCATGAACGTTACCACCCACTACGCTTGCCAACCGTTCCAAATGCATTTTCTGTATATCAAACAACAAACAAATATTATAATACAAGATAATGCGTTAATGCCGCTTGCGCGCTAAATTTCAAACGCTCCAATCATGGATGGCCACCTAAGCGTCTTCCTCGTCGGTTTGTTTTTTTTCCTGAAACAAGAACACTTTAGCAACGGTTTTCAAACGTTGCTATAGACGCTATATTAGAAAATAGTGAATAGCCCCTGGGGCTTCATAAATTGAGCGCGATGATGCCATTGTTTTCGTCCAAACCCCCTGAACCCATTCCTGGCATCGTGGTGGTCTAATTTTGCTGTATTCAAAAACCCCCAATTTGAAGGTTGAAGAACCCTAAAAAAAACCATGGTAGATTCGCGTACGATGCCCAAAACTTCAATCAAGTTATGTGGTTAGTTTCAGAATAAAGTAATTAGTACAAATATACAAACAAAATGCTATATAAATGCCTAAATATGGAAACACGATTTTGAAAAAAAATGAAGAAAGCTTGACTTCTGTATACCAATTCTGGATGTTGGGAGGATTGATTTTGATTGGAAAACGTTCTATGATCCTCAAGAAAGCTAATGGAATCACTATTTGGTCTTGAATCGTCCTCTAACCTAGTTTTCAGATTTGGAATTTTTGCCAAAAAATTGAGTTTTGTCAATGGAGTTTCTGCGCAGCTTTTTTGATTAATGGCATTAGGTCTTGCTTCTTTGTATAAGTATGAATGAATTAGGTCAAAAAAACTTGATCACAATCCTTTGCATTCATGGTTTTTTAAATTTGATTTTTCAAGATCTTTTTCCAATATTTTCCATGCTATTTTGTACCAATCATGACCAATTCTCTTCAAATCTTTCCATATTTGATTATGCACAAATTTTTGAACCTATTACATGTACAAAAAGATTTGATAAATTAGGTTTAGTATTTTCCATGTATTTAATTAATTTAAATGAATTATTAATAATAAAAATCCAAATAAATAAATAAATAATGAAGAAAAACTTCCCTTTGGGCCAAATGGTCGTGCACATGCCTTGGATGATGAATTGTGGAAGGAAAATAGGCCCATTAGCAATTTTAGGTCATTTGAAGCAAAGTTGACTTTTCAAAATATCCAAATATTTCCCAACTTCCACAAGGCATAACTTGCTCAATTTTTAAGATTTGCTCATGTGCTTGGACATTTTGGAAAGGTATTTGAGTCCTCTAACCAATTCCTTTGGTCCCATGTCATTTTGATTTACCAATCTCAAGTTATGGCCTTTGACTTAAAGTCCCTTTTTGTTGACTTTTGAAAATGACCTATAATGTTGAAATTGATAACTTTTTGTGAGAGCATTTCTTGGACTTGGAGTATGAAGATGAGTTGTTAGAAATGTCTTTATCTTCAAAATGAGCTTTGGATGGAATTTTTCTGATAATCCATGTGAAAGTTATGCCCTGGTCAATTTACAGTTGACTTTTTCAATTGTCCAAATAAGGAAACTTTTGCATCTTGATGATTTTTGAGCCAAACTTTGAGAATCATGATCAAGCATTGATCAAATGATGTTTGTGGCTTCAAAATGAGATGTTGATCAAAAATTTGAACTTTTGACTGTCAAATGACCATTTTGCCCCTACAGTTGACTGTAGTGCAATTAGGGTTTTGACTGTGCAATTTTGTGCTGAAAGTCTTGAAACTTGGTATGGGGATACTTGACCATATTTATAGCCATGTGGGACTTGATTGGACCTTTGGAAACTTCATTTTCTTGATCAGAATAAAAACCCTAATTTTGACTGCTTAGGAGGCCCTTAAACTGTGCAACCTTTGGGGAGATTTTGAAGCTTGACTTTGCAATTCTTGAAGAATATGGGAGGGCAAATTTTGGGGTACAACACTAGGTCAAAAGTCAACTGTGGCCCACATACAGTCAAACTTTAATATTTTTGGTCAACATCAACATTTTTAAGAGATGTCCATCATTTGATCAAGGGTTGATCATGATTCTTTAAGGAATGCCCCAAAATTCATCAAAACCCAAAGGTTGCTAAATTAGGGTTTCACAGGAAAAGTCAACCAAATTTTGACCAAGCATAACTTCTTTATACTTTATCAGAAATTTTCCATCTAAGGCTCATTTTGAAGAGGATGCAATTCCCTATAAGTCATCTTCAGCCCTCAAGTTCAAAATATGCACTCATCAAAAGATATGAATTTCTAAATTATAGGTCCTTTTGAAAAGTCAACAAAAAAACCTTTTGGGACAAAGCTTCTTACATGAACATGGAAGACCCAATTGAGATGAAACCAAAAGGGTTATTTAGGGGAAATCCTAAGCTTTCTAAAAATTCCAAGAACACCTCTATAGGGTTAAAATTGGAAGAGATATGCCTTATCAAAGTTGACCATTTTTTGCAAAATTGCCAAATGTCAAATGTGCTCAAAAGTGCAGTTTTTGTCAAATGGGCCTAGCTTCTCATGATTGCATCTTGTTAGAGACATGGTCCACGACCTAAATCAGCATCCACACATTTTTTTTAAATTTATTTATTTTGATTTTTTATTATTTAAAAGTTAAATTAAATCAAAAAAATTGCAAAAAATATCAAATGATTGTTTTTAATCTGATTTTTTGTAGGAATCAAATCCAATTTGGTTGGCATAGCATATCAAATCGTGCAAGGGATGATTGAAGCAAAAATTGGCATGATTATGCTTGTTTTGGAAAGATATAATATAAGAGCAAAATCAAATAAAATCTCCATGATTTACAAAGATACAAATTGTTTTTGTTGACCTAATATGCTCTAGTACATATACATAACACAGCCAATGCAAAAAACGAGGGATTACAGTCGTGGAAAGCATCAAAGAAAACTCAAAATTTTGCAAAAAAGGTGTGGATCAGTTTCTACCCTAGAGGGAAATTCAAACCATTCCAAAGCTATCAATCGTTCCCTGGACATCTCCAGAATATTTTCGAATTGTTTGCAAGCCTTTCCAAGCCTAGAAATAGGACATACGATTCTCACAGTTTGGTTCATCTCTTGAATCTGAGTTTGATTATTCACGCATGATTAATCACTTTTAAGCATAGCATTGTGTTTGTATCATCATTTGGAATGTTTTAGCTTACTTAATTTTTCGTTTTGATGCCTGTATGCATATTTTCCATTGCTAGGGTTTACCTTGTCGTTTTAGGGCTTTCAAATGCAGGAACAATTGGCCCTAATGAAGGGCACCATTATGATCAGAGGGTCAAAACCAATTGATCCATGGTCTTGAATTTTATTTATATTGCTTAATCGTGATTTTTGAAGTGCACAGGTTATGGCTATAGACGTTGTCTGTAGGTAAAAGTCTTTGCCTAAGACGACGGTCTCAGCGAAGAAGACAATTGCATGGCGAGGCGTGAGTGGGCTATTTGAATCTCGCGCATTTTTATTAATGCACTGACTTTTCATTCTATAAAATATATTGTTTGTATTATGTAAACAATTGAAACATATGGTCCAGTGGCAAGGGCGCACGTTTGAAAGCTAAAGGACCTGGGTTCGATCCCAGGTCCCAGCGTTTTGTTATTTTCCTAACATTTAATTGCAGATTTTGTGCACAACCCCTTTCAGGCGCCCACTATACACCCTGATCTCAACCATTGGATTCATCATTAATCTAGATCCAACACCCAACGCTCAAGTCATACCATGGACCATCAGAAAGAGTATCACATAAACAAATTATAATGAAGCACTGATATTGTATCAACTCCTTTTCAGGCGTATTCTAATCTCGCTGGTAAAACAAGTTTCTTGAGTTCACATAGTAAATGGCAACCATCTGCTAATAAGATGTTCTAAGAACTCAATATTGTGTAGCACTCCATGGTTGAAAGCAATTCCAAAAGATGAGGAGAAGAGAGAACTTGTTACAGAAATAGGTGTAAGATTGTTGATATCATGATCAAAGCTTCCATGACCCGATTCACCTGAGTCTTCAATCGATTATCTTCCTTCTCTAAGAATTTTGACAACGAGCCAAAGCTTGCATGTATACCACAATCAACCCCATCGGGATCTTCGTATCGGTCGATCCCCCATAGAGTTATCCCATAACTGATCCCTGAACATGTGAGAGCAAGAAATTAAGTCTGAACCTTTGAGGAGAACACCGAGTCTGAATAAGAATCCCCAATCTCCAAGTACCTGTTATGGATGCATGAATATGCGTGGGGTGCATGAATGGATGCCATGTCATGTTCTGTCATTTCCAAGGAGTTTACATGCTTTGATTTTGATTTTACAAAGGTAAGGGATGGAAAAGTTCAGCACAATACTTACAAATATGATTCCCTGGAAATAACAGAACATGTAAGTTAAGCATGTGGTTAACCATGTTATGTATGCAAAGACATGGGATCAAAGTTCCATCATTTCTGAATATGACTGCTGCACTATTCTGAACCATATGAATATCGCCAGATCAAAGGTCTGACATAGCTTCCGCACATACAAGAACCAAGTACCATGTAGATCATCAATCGTACGGGATCAAGGCTTCTGGAACATCGGATATTGTCGAGCCTTTTCTGAACATGTTAGGAATACCAAGATTGAAGGCTCGAATGAACCTGCAAATAAACAATTTAGGAACTCAAAATAAATCCGAGAACCCATAGTAACCAACAGGAAATACGATCACCATCTAAACATAGTCACCATCAGAACAAGTCACCAGCGGTACCTATAAATATTATAATTCCCTTCTCACTCATGGGTGAAAACTAGATCATGGTAAGGAAAGGGTAACTCAGAATCATGGGTATGCCTGAAGCCACTATCATCGAAACACCTAGGTGAAACTATAGTACCTCATTTGTAACCTCATCTGAGCATGGATGACATGACTGCACTAGCAAACCAAAGTCGACTAGCCTTTCATGTTTCACTCTATTCCTAGGGTTCCTATGGTCGTCACTTGACATGGGTATTGGGCCTTTTACCTCATAGTAACACCCACCCCAACAGTGAAACAAATCCAGTACATCAGTAGTATATGGAAAATAAGAAAAATGCAACGCACACATATGCTCAAGTAATCATATATGAATGAATAAACTGTAAAGAATATAAGTAAAACCCCCAAAGGAAAGGAAAACAAGAGCTAGGAGCGACTCCGGGATGGACCAGCATTTGGTCAACCTATCCCTAGTGAAGTCGCCAACTGAGACAACCGGCTGAAAATCATCAAACAATGAAGTCGCCATCGAAAGTATTTTATCCCACATGGAGGGAAACGTAAACATCGAGAAAACCTGAGAAGGGAGAAGTAACGGTCTTACGACCGAGAGATTGGGTAAGGGAGTCTATTACACGAGGGGAAGGTATTAGCATCCCACACGCCCGTAGTTCTCTATGGTATCCACTCTTGTTATCTATCTTATAGGTGTGTTTATTATATGCTCACTGCTTATTACTGAGGAAGAATGCATGCAAAATAAAGGGGAAAATAATGGAGGGAAAATAAAGTTGTGCTCTCTTAGGCCTTTCCCCAATGCCTACATATCCTTTTTGAGGAATCAGAGTTAACGTAGTTCGGCTCACATAATTTTGTTTGTTTGTGTTTTTTATGAACAATGTTAATTCCGCCTTCTTCTGCAGCTCGACCTTTGGAGACTCACGCGTTGACACAAAATTAAATTAATCATGTCCTTACCTGAAAATGGTTTTGAGTTACGTTCTCAAGGAAATATGCTACATTTGATTGGTTTGTATTTTGTTACATTGAAAAAGGGTTTAAGTGTGATTAGCATGTTTTGTGATTTGCTAAGAAAATGAAAGTTTTAGTTTTAGATGCAAGGATGCAAAAGGGAAATAAAAGAGTCTATAGTAGACTAGCCTATTTTTAATTCTAATATTATCATACAATGGTAGTACTAAGGTTTGGATTAGGAAAAGGGAAATATCTACCTAATGTTAGCATGCATGGTTCACAACCTATGGTCTAACTTGCATCCGGAAGGAATAAGCATATTCTAAGGGAACATGGTATGGAAAGCGAGTAAACAAACAAGCTCGAAAGAGCACACACATAAAATGGTAAAGAAAAGAAGCGAAATGCTTTAGCCAAGGGGAGAGTATCACCCGAGACAAACAAGCGGGACTGAAAAATAAAAATGTGATGTCCAAAGCGATTGAACACCTAACCAAGATATAGAAGATCGAGGTAAGCGACAGAAGGCAATATGAACAATCATGGAGTGTCAGCATCAGCCAATGTGAACTCCTGATAGAGTGTAGGGGTTTGATTGCAAAACCCTTCCCCAATTGACGGACTCGATACACATGATCTTAGGAACATGTTCAGTGCTCGGAACTTGCAAAAAGTGAGCATAGGAACGACACCTACGAAAACTGGTGGGGGTTAATTGTTAACCCTTTCCACTTTCCTTCCCATGAGGACTTAGGAATTGTTTCCATAAAAGGACCTAAAACCATCATCCCGATATACAAGCACAAATGTAAACACGCGTGCAAAATACCTACTTCAAAGGTAGGATTTTAAACAAACACATATAGCATACAGAAAGCACACAATACAAAACTGATGCAATAGGCTTAATATGGACTAGTTCGGTTTTCTTAATTATGCAAGGTGGTTCTTTTTTTGGTTCAAATTGTAATAAAATGAACTATTTTTTTTGTCATAGGTTTGAGTTGGTCTAGAATGTAATTAGAGAGCGATACAACAAGGCTGGTTCAGTTTTTTGGATATGGACACATGAAAGCTTGAGGACATGTTTATGTTGGGTTTATGATATGCAAGTGAATTATTGGTGATGATGGTTTGAAAGATCATATGTTTGTCTCAATTCAAGGAAAATTGAGAAGATGGCATGAGAGGTTTAGGCGTGGAGTTTAGGCTTAGCAATTGATTCACGGTCTCTGACTCATTTGTGTATTGTTTTTGTATGATTTAATGTTTTAGAAATTTGTAACATGAGACTTTTGATGATGTTTTATAACGGAAACATGATTTTACGGACTTGTATGAAACATAGTAATGATGGTTTTGTAACGGTTTATGATAAACCTTGATGCAATGTACTTGTAATGTCAATGTAAAGAATGACTTTGGAATGATGTTGCATTTGAATCTTGTAATAGCTTCGTACTTTGCCCTTGTAATGAACATGTAACTTTGAATGTTTTTGAAGGAAGTATTTGTTTTTTCTATGAAACTTCATTTTAATTGGCTTGATGATGTGAAGTTAAAAAATGATCATGTGAAGAAACTTGAAGTCTTCCTTGTAAAGAACCTTGGACCTTATGGAAAAGGCCTAACATCCCGAGCAACTTTATCTTGACTTTTACGTCATGTAATTCAAATAATAATTTAAGCTTCTCTTAATGGAAGAAGGTCAATTGAAAACCCTAACTTGTAATGGTCAAAATCGTATAAAAAGATATCCTCCTTGTATGGCATGGTGATACACCCTTGAATCAAAATCTTAGTGTGTCATGAATACCTCAAGATCCCTTCAAAAACCTGCATTTTATGCAATAATTAAAACCCTCTTGAAATCCTTAAAATTAAGGAAATAAACTTCAACTCCATAGGCACAATAAGACGATGAACTTGCTAAAAAATGTTGATGCTGAAGAGAAGACCTCAAGATGATGGAGAAACAAAACCCTGATATAAGCGAACTCAGTTGAAACCCTAATCTCTGGCCTAGAGGAATTTTGATGGAAAAACCTTATAGCTTGATGAGGTAGAAATCCACAATAGCTATGAACACAAAACCCAAGCTTCAAACCCTGACTATTGATGAAACATGTTGATTCAAGCTTGAATAAGGGTGAGAGTCTAAAAGCACAAAGAAACCTTGATTCATTAGTGTCTTTGGTCCCATGCCAAATTTTGTGGTTAATGAATGCATGATGTTGATAATGGACCTAATGGAGGGTATATACAATGCTGAGAATGATATGCACAATGCATAAGCCAGACAGAAGTGAAAGGGTATGACAAATTTGGGGTATTATAGAAGAATATCAGCTGATGAAGTTTGACTTTCCATACGAAGGCATCATGGTTATATGAGACTACGAAATAACAGGGCCCAACGAAGGACCTGAACCAGGGGCATGATGGACACTCATGTTTGACGGTGCTTCAAATGCGCTAGGGCATAGAATTGGGGCAGTATTGACTTCTCCAAAGGATTTTCATAAACCTTATATTCCAAGGTTATGTTTTTATTTCACAACAATATTGCTGAATATGAAGCTTGTATATTGGGTTTGGAAGCTGGTATTGATCTAAGAATTAAATACCTCAAAGTATATGGATACTCAGGGTCAGTCGTATACCAAGTCAACAATTAATGGGAGACCCGACATCCCAAATTGATTCCATATAGAGATTATGTGTTAAAGTTGGCTATCGAATTTATAGAGATTACTTTTACTCATATTCCCCGAGAAGAAAATTATATGGCAGATGCATTAACAACTTTGTCAGCCATGTTCAAAGTAACTTGGATTTATCACGAACCACATATTATGATCAGACTTTTTGAAGAGCTTGCACACTGTCTCGCAGTTCAAGAAGGACCGGATGAAAAGCCTTGGTTCAACGACATCGAGAGATATTTAGAAAAGCAAGAATATCCAGAAGGTTCCTCAATAATAGACAAGAGAACTCTATGAGAGCTAGAAGCAAAGTTCTTCTTAAATGGAGATGTGTTATACAAAAGAAATTATGATATGGTTCTACTCAGGTGCATGGAGAAACAAGAAGTAGACATGTTAGACTACATCACTGGATCTAGAGGGGGTGAATATATCCCCAAATAAAAAATACCTTTCAAAATGGTTATTTAAAACTTATTTGAAAAACAATGTTGAGCGGGAGGTTTTTGGCCTAGATCAATATAGTAGTCTTCCATACCCCAAATTTTCCCCGTCAATTTCAATGACCATTTTACTTAGATTTCAATATTATTACTGTGTTTCTAAAATATAAATCCTATTGTTTTAATTTGTTTATTTTTGGATCTTATTTTATGGGGGTTTAAAAGCATGAGAAAGGTGTAATATGGACCATCAAAATCTGATGGCCCATTAGGTTTTGATTCATTTTAGATAAAAGAGAGGGAGGTGCATTACTCTAAATGGACCATTAAAATTTGATGGCCCATTAGGATTTGAGATCTATTTTTTAAGCAATAGGGGTGTATTATTTTTGTTTCATTTTTAGACTGACCCATTTTAGTTTGTGGCCCAAATAAGAATCAAAGAGATGTGTTTTTCTGAAGGCCCATGGTACGTTTACAGCCCATTAAGGATTTTACTCTTTTCTTTTATTTAACAAACAAAAGGATGTATGATTTTTGGAAGTTCCATAACATTTTCTGGAGGCCCATGGAAATGAAATTGGCTAGAAACCAGTCTCTGTTTTTTGCTATATTAATAATATTATTGATTTAATTAATATTAATATTATTATCAATTTCATTAATTTTAAATTAGTATTATTAAATTTATTATTATTAATTTTATTAATATTAATTCTACTATTATTATTTTTATTATTTTGATATGTTGACTGAGGTCAACTCAAAGAAAGAAACCGTAAGTGCAAAACATCGTAGTTTCTACATCTTCTACACTAAGCTACCCAAAAACCAAACACTGTAGAGATCGAAAAGTGAAAAAACTAAATCCAAAAACACAAAATCAAATCATATCTAATCGTATCAAATCATATACAAGTTACAATCCAATTACAACACAAAATCGTCCAAAATTACACAAAATCATATCAATTACAAATCAAAAATCAACCCTAATCATATAATTATAACATTAAATCAATAAAAATTTCCTAAGATATCAATCTCTAAGGCTATAAATAGCCCTAATTTTGTAAGAAGAGAGGGAGGAGAAAATCATAACATGAGGAGGAGAAGGAGTAGAAAGGAGTTTGTGTGGCTTCAAATCTTCAAACAGAGTCGCCTTCATTCTAGATCTGGGTTTCAAAGTCTGAAACTCTAGATCTGAGCTGCTTCCGCCTTCACCACCACCTTTATAAATGCAAATTAGAGAAGACAAGAGGATTAGGGATCGAAGTCAAAGAAAGCGAGCACAGTAAAGCATAATATTAAGGTAACAGTGCACCTAGATTGAATTTTGTTTTGATTGTTGGGAGGAGATTTAAGTTTTTTTGTAGGGATTTGGGGTTGAGATGTAGGCTTAGCCATCGCCGCCGCTGTGGTTCTATGATTAGGGTTTGAGGGTGTTATTGTTGTTGTGGTTGTAAGAGAAGAGAGAGGCGGGAGAAGAAACAAAAGGAGAGAGTGAGAGAGAGATAAAATGAAATGAGTGAAAATGAAAAAGAAAACATAAAATATATACCCCTTGTGATTCCATGCTTTCAATCTCATGTGCCCTTACCGTGTACACTCGTTCATCATCCCACGATCTAAATCAAACAATCTAAAAACTGCACACCCACCGTAAACCTATTCACTCGCCCACACGCGGTCCAAACGGACTCCCTATCGTTTAAAGTTTTAGGCCAAGCCCATTGCTAAACCAACCCCCAATTGCTTCCTCAGTTCAACAATACACCCCTCATGCATTCTGGGCCGAGTCCAACATCTGGACTTGGGCCCTTAATATTTACACCCTTTAGTTTTACTATTCTGTGGTAAAACTCACCCCCATACAATTGGACCTAAGTCCAATATCTGGATTAGGGTCCTGCTATCCACACTTCCAGGTTTTACTGCCTAAACTAAATTCACATCCACCTGCGTTTTAAAAATAAAATTGACTTATTTTTTATATTTTCATTTATTTATTCATTTATTTATTTATTTATCATTATTTTTTTTGGTTTATCACATTAATACACAATCTTGCACAATTATTGAATTATTGGACCTTATTAATATTAAAAAAAAATATTTAATAAATCATAATAGTATTTAGTAATTAAATTTCTTTTTAAATACTAACTCTTTTTAAATACCTTAATTACATTAAATATTTTTCTCATGCATTAAAATATATCATTTTCTCATATTGCATCATTTATTCGAAAACATCTAACCAATTAAATACTAACTTTTTTCCTAACATAATTCAAATATATTTATTTTCGAAAAGGATTATGAAAATTTCTTTTATCGACTACGAACTTCATCTACAATTCCGCTATTCGCACACCTAGACTTGGTTCAAGGAGAATTCGGGATAATTCTATAGTCCATAAAAAAATTAACCAACAATTACGAACTACGATTTGGGACTCTGATTCCTCATAAGAGGATACGTAGGCATACAACTTAAAATCGTGGTGAGTTTCTCTAATTAAAGCTAAAACCCTATTCCTAAACCTTTAACATAAATCCTAGTATCCTTGTGAACAAGGTAAATGAGGGGTACCGAACACCTTCCCTTCGTCTAAAGCGAGTCAACAACTTAGAATCTCTGATCCAAATTAGGGTTATCCATTATATTCCCGTCTTAGGATAAAAATTAATGATGGCGACTATATGATTTTCAGTCGGTTATTACAGCTGGCGACTCTGCTGGGGAACTCAACCCTATGGTTTAGAAGCATCTCCTTTTGGTTTTATGGTTTTTATAATTTTTAGTAGTTTTATATATTTTCTTTATTTAGTTATTTATTTATTTACTATTGTCTATTGTTATATTATTATTGTCATTTACTTGTTGGCGGGATTTTATTTCAAAAAAAAAAGTTTTCAAAACCTTAGAAAGAAGGTTCGTCTATTGGCCAAGGGAATACATCATCCCTATGAGTTTTTGTGACGACTTCGCCTAGAGTCCGTGGAATTCCAAAAAATAAATGTCTCAAAAGGTATCCTCTTGTGAGGTAAGACTTTGGAATGAAACTTATGACTTTTTGTATAACCCTAAATCAAAAACTCATGGTGAGTCCTTTTACGACCTTAGAGACGAAAGTTTTGGTCTACAAAGAGGCTCCACTTAAGGGAGGCCCTTCTGCCTTTCACTCAATCGTAATCCATGATACCCTTAAGGAAGCCAACTTATGGGGAGGGTAGAATATCCATATGCCGAAACTAGGAACCTACCGACTAAGGATACCTTTCGTAAATCTCCTTACTATGCCGTACAATACGCATTCATACATCTTGCACTTAAAATATTCATTATTTTGCATTTTGTTTTGTTGTCTTATTCACAGGATTAAGAATAATAATAATCAATGGTTTTTGGTGAAGTGTCTTAAAAATGGATGCCAAAGGGAAACAACTTGTCTGTGCTAGTGCCATCAAGCCAGATGTGACAAAGATCAAGATCATCAAAGGAAAACTACCTGAAAAAGCTCTGAAGATATTTGTTTGCTGCTATAGGGATGCCCTGGAGTTTACAAAATGTTTTGTTTGTTCGCCGCTTGGTTCAGTTCTACGATCCTCCATTAAGGTGTTTCACCTTTCAAAATTTTCAGCTAGCGTTGACTTTGGAAGAATTTGATAGGTTCTTGAATTTTTCTAAGGAAAAATCTTATGTGGGAATTGGACAGACGATTGGTATTAAGGATTTAGCAAAGGGTTTAGGGATCTCTTACCCTAAACTTTCAATTAATTACAAAAAAGAAGGTGATGTTCAAGGGATTAAAAAATAATATTTGGAGGCTAAAGCCCTTTCTTTTGCCAATGAAAAAGAATGGGAATCTTGTGTTGATTGTTTGGGACTACTTATTTTTGGCATAATTTTGTTTCCGCAAACTTTGGACTATATTGACCCTGTAGCTATTAGTGTATTTTGGGGCGCAAAAGCTTTGAATGCGCACCCAACTCCTGCTCTACTTGCCGATATTTACTATGTTCTTCACACTCGTTATGAAAAGGGGAGGGGTAAGTTAACTGTTGTATCCCACTTCTATATTCTTGGTTTATGTCTCATCTCTATAAGGAGGACTACACAATTAAAACTTTGACACGATATGAATGACCTCAAAAATTAAGGTCTCTTACTGTCGATTATGTGTTGTTGTATGCGAGGAGGCTAAATAATGGAGATGTCATTTATAGTTATGGAGATTTTCTGAATGTTCCGTTGATTGGGTCACTTGGTTGCATCAATTATAACCCTACTTTGGCTTTACGACAACTGGGGTACCCTTTGAAGGATAAACCCTCTGTTGAACAACTTTAACAACTAATTGTTCACGACATGGGCAAAAATGACCTAGAGTTTCTCAACAAGATCATCCGAGCTTGGGATAGGATAAACAAGAGAAGGCCGAAAGTAAGAATGTTGTGGCGAACGAACCTTACACTCGATGGGTTTTGGATACGGTGCAAGATGTTAAACTACCATTTGACATTGATCCTAAGTACAAGCCAATGTCCCAGATCCTCTTCCTGTGTCCTTAGAAGAGGTAGACAACTTGAAGAAAGCCTTGAATCGAGCTCAAAAGACAGATGCAACACGGGCTTAAGTCAAAAGACCAACAGATTCAGAAAGATCGTGAAGCATTTGAAAAGGAGATTCTTAAGCGAAAACTTTCGACTGAAGGATTGTTGAGTGCTACCTTCAACTTGGATTCCCACAACCAATGTTTGAAGGATGCTTCTAGGGAAAACACGAAGATAAATAAGTGGTACAAAAAGGCGATGCGAGAGAAAAAGGAGATGGAAGAGAACTTGAGGACTCAAATTCAATATCTTACTACGAGACTCCAAGATAGCCAAGAATCAGACATAGAAGAACGTCTCAAGAGGACGAGGGCAGAAAGACTTCTCGCTTAAAAGACTGATGAATATTAGCAAGTTTGTCATGAGTTAGAAGACCTCCAAAAGAATTACCTCATACAGAGGAGACTCTATACGGAGATGAGGGATGAAAAATTATATTTGGAAGAGAAGTATGCAAAGATCGCCATAGCAGGAAAGGATAATCAAAAGATAGTTCTTGATCTCTACCAAGAATATCGGTTCTACAAAGACAAGCATCCAAGACTCGCCTTCTTAGCCAACAATCTCATTGGTGACATCCCTAGAAGTTTGAGAGATGCGGAAAATGTGATGGTCCCGCTTTTGAAAGATGTTGAATACTTCCTTAAACTTTGTAGGAAAATGGTTGATGGCTTCAGAGCAGATATCCGTAGGCGCACTTAAAAGATTTTGTTTCCCTTTGTTATTCCTTCTAGCAATTAAATTTGATGTTTTGGTTCAAATATTTTTCAATATCTGAATTGTATTACCATTTTAAGGATAATTTTTTTCTAATAATAAAAGTTTTTTGTTTCCATATCTCATTTGTGTATTTATTTTTTGAGATGCTCCCCAATAAAAAGCAAAACCTGAAAAAATATATATGAAGGAAAATCCAAGTGAATAAGACATTCAAAAAAAAAAAACTCTTAGCATATTCATACGCATCCATGCATTCCCAAACATCACATTTCGCATCTCGTACAAAAACTCGCTATTTTTCGGGGAAAAAATCATCTCCAGTTAAACCATTGGTAAGAAAGCACTGCCTTTCCGACCACCATACCAAACAAGAGCCCATTAAAAGAAAGTGATGGAATAGATCAAAGAAAATCAACCTGCCTTTAAGGAAGATTTAGAGCAAGTGAAAGACAACATCGGCTCGATGAAAGGAGACATGAGTCGAGTTCTTCTAGCCTTGACGAACATCATTGAAAGGAAAGAACATATTCCTAGCATAGCCTTTGTAGAAATAGCCCAAACTACTGGTGCATCGAGCGATCACCAACCAAGAAAAGAACTAGATTCAGGACCTCTAAATTCAAATGTAGCACAACAAGAGGTAAGACAAGCTGATACTGAAGGGTTTGTCCCACCTCCATCAAAGTAGGGGAATCCCATACTTTGCAGATTATGGTCAACAATGCGGACAATTACATAGACCTATAGCATGAAGATCTTGGTTTGGAAGGTGTTACACAGGAACGCCAACATAAGATTGTGGAGAATCCATTGGCGCTCAATCAATATAAAGCTCTTGAAGAAAGGTTGAAGGTTGTGGAGGGTTACGACACGCTTTCAATGTTGATGATCTCGAAATGGGTCTAGTTCCAGAGTTGGTGATCCCTCCAAAATTCAAAGCACCTGACTTTGGAAAATATAAGGGACTCACACGCCCAAGAAACCATCTACGCATATATTGTAGAAAAATGCATACATATGCTCAAGATCAGAAGTTGATAATCCATTCTTTCCAAGACAATTTGAGTGGGTCATCTCTAGATTGGTACATGCAATTGGAGTGAATTCATATCCAAACATGGGAAGATATTGCCAACGCTTTCTTGAGACAATACAAGTACAATTTGGGCATGCGCCTAATCGCATGAAGCTCCAGAAATTATCTCAGAAGAAGGATGAGTCCTTCAAAGAATATGCTCAAAGGTGGAGAGAAATGGCAGCCCGTGTACAACCACCACTTCTAGAGAAAGAATTGGTTGATATGTTCATGGATACTTTACAAGGTTTGTAATATGATAAGATGGTAGGAAGCGTCTCTTCTGGATTTTCTGATTTGGTAACTATTGGTGAAAGAATCGAAGCAGAGATAAAGAGTGACAAGATACAAGGGGAATTTTCTAGTACCCCTTATAATTCAAAGAGACATGTCCCTAACTTCTCAAAAAAGAAGGAAGGAGAAATTGAGTTTGTCCTATCACATCCAAGGGCACAACAACCATTGGTAATTCCCCAGGAATAGCAACAACAAAATAGGTTTGAAAGACCTCCGAGAAGATTTGATCCTCTCCCCATGCCACATAGTCAATTATTGCAACACTTACTCAAAGCATCTTTGGTAGAAATAAAGCCTCTAGCTCCTCCAATTGGGGAACTCCCATCGAAGTATGATGCAAATGCCAGGTGCGAATATCATGCCAAATCTCTGGGGCATACCATAGAAACATGTTGGGCCTTCAGGAATAAGGTTCATGATTTTTATGATTCTCAGGATTTCGCTTTTGACAAACCAAACATCAAGACGAACCCCATGCCTCCGCAAGGTGGTCCAACTGTGAATGCAACTAAAGTGATGATTGACTTTGGGGTAGCCAGACGAGTAAAAGCTCTGATAGATATCTTGAAAGAATATTTGTTTGAATGTGGGTTCCTCTTGGAACACAATGAAGCTTTTGAGAAGACGTTACAAAAATTGGTGGATCAGGGGATAGTTCAATTAGAGCAATACCCTAAAGAAGAATACGTAGCTGCGATCGACGGAAGTACAAAGAAGCCATTGGTAATTCCATGCCAAGGGCCAAGTCCTAATAAGAAAACTCTTATGATTCCATGGGGAGAGTCAACAAAAGCACTCGTGATGATACCATGTCAGACCCTGAGAATACCAGTGATTCCAAAGACTATGGTGGTGATTAGAAGGCCATCCCACATGCCGCACAAAAGTGACAAAGTTGTACCATGGAGTTATAATACTATTGTCTATGTTAATGGCTTAAAACAAGAATGTGAGCCACCGACAAGTCAAGGACCTACAATCAGAAATATAGCAGGAACAGGGGGCACGACTCGTAGTGTTTAAATCTATGGTCTCGAACCATAAAAGAATAATGATGACATGGTTAAGGATAAAGGGAAAGCAGTGATAGAGGTAAGCCAAGAACAAGAACCTCCAAGAAAGGATTTTACCGACCAAGAGGAGGAGGAATTCCTGAAATTAATCAAGAAAAGTGATTATAGGGTGGTGAATCAGCTGCACCAAACCCCCGCCAAAATTTCAATACCCTCGTTGCTTATCAATTCATAAGCGCGCCGTGATTCTGTGATGAAAATTCTAAGTCATGCCCATGTTGCAAAGGGGATTATAGTGAATCAGTTTGACAATGTCGTAGCAAACTTATCATCTGGATCATACATAGGCTTCAATGACACTTAGTTGCCTCCATAAGGTAGAGCTCATAATAAGGCGTTACCCATTTCCATTCAGATAGGTACAACTAACCTTCCAGGGTAATCACTGATACTGGTTCTATCCTCAATGTGTTACCAAAATCCAACTTGATGAAATTAACACTAGATGGTGTTGTTATAAGGCCAAGTTCTATGATAGTTAAAGCTTTCAATGGTTCTCAAATTTAAGTATTTGGAGAAGTGAATCTTCTTATCAAAATCGGTTCGCGTATGTTTTATGTTACCTTTCAAGTAATGGATATAGAGCCAGCGTATACGTGTTTGCTCGGACGACCTTGGATTCATGCAACAGGGGTTGTTACTTCAACTCTACATCATAAATTTATGTTCCTCGTTGAAGGAAGATTGGATATAATCAACGGTGAAGAGAATATCTTTTTTAGTCACAGAGAGTCCTACAGATATATCAGTGCGGATGAAAATTGCATAGCAATACCATTTCAAGTCTTAGAGGTTGCTTCAATGGTAACCTTACGGTGGAGAAAATCAAGAAACCTACTGTAACTTTGTGGAGAGATCTACAAGCAGATGTGGAAGATGGTATCTCAAAAGGTTGGGGTAAACTTGTGGAGATACTTGAGAAGAAAAATCGTTTTGGTTTGGGCTACGAGTCATTAAAGGCTACCCTGAAATGCAAGGTGCAATTTCCTCCCCTTCAAGAAACCTTTATCAACAAAGGAGTAGATCACGTTGGACAAGTGGCGATTATATTTAACAAAAGCATCACCAAAAGAGCATATGACTTCATCTGTGAATGCGCTCCAGGCGAAGAGCTTAAGAATTGGACAGCCGTGGAGATTCCTGATATCTCTTTCTTTCCAAAGTAATTTTTCTTGTTTTTAAAAGAAGCTATGTCAAGCCCGTGGCATATGGGTAGCTTGTAAGGGTCCCCTGATTTGTTTCAAATAGTATTTTCAATTAATAAGAGTTATGTTTAACATTCAATTAAGATCCCTGTCTTTCTCTTGCATTTATCTCTTATGTTTTAAAATGGCAATACTTTTCTTCATATGCATTTTCCAAATTCACATACTAAAACTACACCAAAACATGATAAATATGCAGATCCATGCCTAAAATCATCGATAATGTTATTGCTTCTATCTGATATAATTTTGATGCACCCACCAACCAAGTAGAAGAGGAAGATTGTGAAGATCCTGAACCCTCTGAAAAATTGGCAAGGGAATTAAAGCAAAAAGCTGACAATATACAACCATACCAAGAATCTATTGAGACCATCAACCTTGGCATAGAGGAAGATCCGAAAGAGATCAAGTTAGGGGAAACATTAGAGGAAAGCGTCAAAGAAATACTTTTCAAGTTGTTACATGAATATGTGGATATATTTTCCTGGTCTTACAGAGTATGCCAGGATTAGATACGGATATTGTGGTACATAGACTACCTCTCAAGGAAGATTGTTCTCCAGTTAGACAAAATCTCAGAAGAACTCGTCCAAACATGTCTAGCAAGATTCGAGAAGAAGTACTTAAATAATTTGATGCAGGGTTCTTAGAGGTGGTAGATTATCCACCTTGGATAGCTAACATCGTGCCAGTGCCCAAGAAAGACGACAGTACGCATGTGTGTAGATTATCGGGATCTGAATAAAGCAAGTCCTAAAGATGATTTCTTGTTACATCACATAGTTGTTTTGGTGGATAATACAGCTCAAGCTTCGGTATTCTCATTCATGGTTGGTTTCTCAGGTTATAATCAGATCAAAATGACACATGAGGATATGGAAAAGACTACTTTCATGACTCCTATGGGCATTTTCTGTTACAAGGTAAGGCCTTTCGGTCTAAAGAACACAGGGGCAACTTATCAACGAGCTATGGTCACACTATTTCAAGATATGATCCATAAAGAAGTTGAGGTATACATGGATTATATGATTTCCAAATCCTATACAGAGAAGGATCACACTATACACTTGTAGAAATTATTCGAACGTCTACGAAAGTTTAAACTGAGACTGAATCTGAACAAATGTACATTTGGTGTCAAGTCAGGCAAATTATTAGGTATTCGTTGATCAACTCAACCACATTGAAGAAAAACGCTTAACAGCTCTGTGCCACGGTCATTTATACGAAAAGCGGATGAAGAAGGCATTTGACAAGAAGGTTCGTTCTCGAGTGTTCAAAGAAGGAGATTTGGTGCTCAAAAAGATTCTACTACCTCTCCTTGACTCACGTGGTAATTGGAAACCCAACTACGAATGATTGTATATGGTAAAAACAACATTTTCGGGTGGTGGTCTTATCCTCGTAACAATGGATGGGGAAGAACTGCCACAACCGATGAACTCTGACGCAGTCAGAAAATACTATGTATAAAAAGCTCGGTAAGTTCGAACCCTAAATAGGCAACTTAGGTAAGAAGGAACGTCCTAGTGGATTGAAAACCCTAAAGGGAGATCTAGGAAAAATTAGGGACATAAACAAAATATTATTATCCCGGTGGATTGAAAACCCACAAGAGCGGTCTAGGAAAAAGTTAGGGATCTTACTCAGAAATAAAGAACAAAAAGCCTGTGATATAAGAACCATAACCACTACTACGAAAGAGAGGGATTAATCCAAATCATTTGACTCAGAAGTAAAGGATATTGGATCTATCAAAAGGACATTGGAGAAACAATAGTAGCAATTATCATTTTCATTTCCATTTTACAATTTTTGTTAAAACATTCTGTGATTACCTTTTTCTAGGAGTTGCATCTTGTACTCTCGCTTATTCAAAAGCATGTTTACAGATAAAAAATTTATTTTTTCAATCTTTTCAATTTGTATTTTTCTCTATGGACTTGTTTGCAAAATACTATGATTATTTCTGGTGAATATTGTGTTGAAATCATTTTGGGGATTTGACAAAAAAATAAAAGCATTCGGTAAAAAAACATCAAAAATAATTTTGGTTAGAAAAATATCGAAATAAAATCCGCGACTACGTCCACGCCTGCGACTATAGCCATATTCACACATATATCCAAAACTACAACCACACATATGCATGTGCCTGCGCCTGTGATACAAATATCAAAATCTTGTTAACACCATTCATCTTGTTCAAACCAACTCCAAGATACCACAACAATGCAACATACAACATTGGGGATTTGGCGACACAAAACCAATGGTTTAAAAGGAGAGAATATTAAAACATTTACAACAAACAATCAGTGCACGTACAAACATGTGGTGCATATACAAACATTTGGGGTATATACAGAGAAAATTCAGTGCATATACATTTTGGTTCCATATTAATCTAGGGCATTATGAATTTATATAATGCATGGCATTTTTTCCGATTCCATTTTGGTTAAAACTACAAACTTTTCTTGGGGCCCATCATTGAATTATTTTGTCTACAAAACAAAACTAACGAATACCTTGGTTGAGAATAGACACAACCGGTAAACTCTGATCTTATCTTTGGTTTAGTTACCTAAAGGTTTGGTTATCAAAAAACTTTTCAAATATCTATCCTCCAGGTTGTGGTAGGTATATAATTTATCGGGTTTATGTTATTCATCCCCAAGGTCGTGATGAACATAAGTCTATCCTCATGTCATTTATCCTTTAGGTCGTGATGAATGCACAAATTTATCTTCGTATTATCTATCCTATAGGTTGTGGTAGGTATGTGAATTATCAGGTTTATTTTATTTATTCTCTAGGTTGTGATAAATACGTAAGCTTACCCCTTTGTCGTTTATCCTCTAGGTCATGATAAATGCACACATTCATCCTCGTATTATCTATCATCTAGGTTGTGGTAGGTATGCAACTTATCGGGTTTATGTTATTCATCCTATAGGTTGTGATGAATACATAAATATATCGTCGTATCATTTATCATCTAAGTCGTGATAAATGCACAAATCTATCCCCGTATTATCTATCATCTAGGTTGTGGTAGGTATGTGATTTATCAGGTTTATGCTATTCATCCTCTAGGTCGTGATGAATACATAAATCTATCCTCGTGTTATTTATCCTCTAGGTCGTGATAAATGCACAAGCGTATCCTTGTTTTATATATCCTCTAGGTTGTGGTAGGTACGTAAATTATTAGGTTTATATTATTTATCCAATAGGTTGTGATAAATACTTAAGCCTGTTCTCATATTGTTTACTCCATAGGTTGTAGTAAATATACAAAATATGTGATATAACTCCTTGCATTAGTCTTGAAGCAGCAATATGTTATATGTATTTCTGCGATATAATTCATTGTGTTAGTCTCCATGCAACAATGTATTATCAAGATTTGTTTTATTCATCCTCTGGGCTGTGATGAATAGATAAAATATGTGTTATAAGCTTACTACATTAGTCTCGAAGCATTAGTAAGTCAATTTTAAAACTTGTATCATTTACCTCCTAGGTCATGGTAAATATGCGAAAAACTACGATCACTTTTTACAGTATTGACGATTTATCCACGTCATCGTGTCTAAGTCGAATCGAAAATCTTTGTTTAAACTCTGGGAAGATGATACATCATTTGTGCCTATTTTTCTGTACTCATGGGAACATTATATAGTGTATCCTTATAACCTTGGGTCAATTTTTGGGGTCTTCAATTATTTAATAACCCTCTGATTTGAAGGTACGAGACCTACGTATTCTCACACCCTTCAATCAAAGAGTAATTAAATAGGGGCAGGTGTCATACCCCAAATTTGCCCCGTCAATTTCAATGGTCATTTTACTTAGATTTCAATATTATTACTATGTTTCTAAATTATAAATTCTATTGTTTCAATTTTCTTATTTTTTAGTCTTATTTTATAGGGGTTTAAAAGCATGAGAAGGGTGTAATATGGACCATCAAAATCTGATGGCCCATTAGGTTTTGATTCATTTTAGATAAAAGAGAGGGAGGTGCATTACTCTAAATGGACCATCAAAATCTGATGGCCTATTAGGGTTTGAGATCTATTTTTTAAGAAATAGGGGTGTATTATTTTTGTTTCATTCTTATACTTGCCCATTTTAGTTTGTGGCCCAAATAAGAATCAAAGGGGTGCGTTTTTACGAAGGCTCGGGGTACGTTTACAACCCATTAAGGATTTTACTCATTTTTTATATAACAAACAAAAGGGTGTAAGGTTTTTGGACAGTCCATAACATTTTCTGGAGGCCCATGGAATTGAAATTGGCCAGAAATCAATCTCTGTTTTTTGCTATATCACTAATATTATTGATATAATTAATATTATTATTATTATTAAATATTATTATCAATTTCATTAATTATCAATTAGCATTATTAAATTTATTATTATTAATTTTATTAATATTAATTCTACTATTATAATTTTATTATTTTGATATGTTGATTGAAGTCAACTCAAAGAAAGAAACCCTAAGTGCAAAACAGCGTACTTTCTTCATCTTCTACACTAAACTACCCAAAAACCAGACATTATACAGATCGAAAAGGGAAAAAACAAAATCCAGAAACACAAAATCAAATCATATCTAATCGTATCAAATCATATACAAGTTACAATCCAATTACACCACAAAATCGTCCAAAAGTACACATAATCATATCAATTACAAATCAAAAATCAACCCTAATCATCTAATTATAACAATAAATCAATAAAAATTTCCTAAGATATCAATATATAAGGCTATAAATAGCCATAATTTTCTAAGACGAGGGGGGGGGGGGGGGGGGGGGGGGGAGAAAATCGTAACAGGAGGAGAAGAAGGAGTAGAAAGGAGTTTGTGTGGATTTAAATCTTCAAACAAATCCGCCTTCATCCGAGATATGGGTTTCAAAGTCTAAAACCTTAGATCTGAGTCGCCACCGCCTTTACCACCATCTTCGTACCTGCAAATCAGAGAAGACAAGAGGAGTAGGGATCAAAATTGAGAAAGCGAGCACAGTAAAGCACAACATTAAGGTAACGATGCACTTAGATTGAATTTTGTTTTGATTGTTGGTAGGAGATTTGTTTTTTGGTAGGGATTTGGGGTTGAGATCTAGGCTTAGCCATCATCGCCGTTGTGGTTCTGTAATTTGGGTTTCAAGGTGTTGTTATTGTTGTTGGTAAGAGAAGAGATAGGCGATAGAAGAAATAGAAGGGGAGAGAGATAAAATGAAATGAGTGAAAATGAAAAAGAAAACAGAAAAAATATACTCCCTCGTGATTCTGTGCTTGCAATCCCATGTTCCCTTACCGTGTACACTCGTTCATCATCCCATAATCTGAAGCAAACAATCTCAAAACCGCGCGCCCACCGTAAACCTATGCACTCGCCCACAGGGAGTCCAAAAGAACCTCATAGCATTCAAAGTTTTGGGCCAAACCCATTGCTAAACCAACCCCATAATTACTTCCTCAATTTAACAATACACCTTTCATGCATTATGGGCCAAGTCCAACATCTGGACTTAGGTCCTTAATATTTACACCCTCTAATTTTACTATTCTGTTGTAAAACTCACCCCCCACGCAATTGGGCCTAAGTCCAATATCTAGATTTAAGGCCATGCTATCCACACCCCCAGGTTTTACTTCCTAAACTAAATTCACCTCCCCCGCGTTTTAAAAATAAAAATGATTTATTTTTTATATTTTCATTTATTTATTCATTTGTTTATTTATCATTATTTTTTTGGTTTATCACATTAATATATAATCTTGCACAATTAGTGAATTATTGGACCTTATTAATATTAAAAATATATCTTTAATAAATCATAATAGTATTTAGTAATGAAACTTTTTTTTAAAATACTAACTCTTTTTAAATACTTTAATTACATTAAATATTTTTCTCATGCATTGAAACATATATTTTTTTCTCATATTGCATAATTTATTCGAAAACATATAATCAATCAAATACTAATTTTTTTACTAACATAATTCAAATATATTTATTTTCAAAAAGGATTATGGAAATTTTTTTTATCGACTGGAACTTCGTCTACAATTCCGCTATTCACACACCCAGACTTGGTTTAAGGAGAATTCGAGATATTTCTATAGTCCATAAAAAAAACCAAACAAATACGAACTACAAATTGAGACTTTGATTCCTCATAAGAGGATACATAGGCATACGACTTAAAACCATGGCGATTTCACCTAACTAAAATTAAAACCCTATTCCCAAACCTTTAACCTAAACCCTATTATCCATGTAAACAAGGTAGATGAGGGGTTCCTAACACTTTCCCTTCGTCTAAAACAAGACAACAACTTAGAATCTCTGATCCAAATTAGGATTATCGGTTATATTCCCGTCTTAAGATAAAAATTAATGGTGGCGACTCTATAATTTCCAGTCGGTTGTTACATAGACTAAACGAACCTAGTTATTGGAAACTCGGATATGCACGAGCCATATGGAATTAGAATAATGATAAAATCAATCAACACAATAATATCTCAATTGACCGTTTAATATCCAACACAACGGTTTCCTATTTCCAATGAAATAATATTAAAATCATAATATGATAATTTATCAAACATGTGGTGCGCAATGAATTTTTCAAAATTTTCTTTGAGATTTGTTGATATGCAAAAGCACTTACATTCAAAGTGATTATAAGCTAATCAAAAAAGAAATTTAAACCTTAATAATCAAATAGAAATTATATACGAATCAATCGATTAAACAACACATTCAACACATTGCATATAGAGTAAATGAAAGTAGGAGATAGAGCATTGCAATTTTCCTTTGAGTTAAACAAGCTAAACAATTTGTCAAACACTTGGTGTGCAATAAAAGTTTCAAAATTTTCCTTTGTATTGTGTTGATATGAAAAATCACTTATAATCAAAAGTCATTATAAACAACTCAACACACAATTCAAAAGAAAAATAGTTTCGGAAAATTCCTACGCGTCGATAAATTACTCAATGCTATTTGACAAATCAATGTATAAAGATTAAAGTAAGTAAATCAATAAAAGATAAGAGACACAAGGATTTGTTTAGTAAGTTCACCAATCATCCTTGCTATGGCTACATCTCCCCTCAATTCCAAATTTAGAATTAGGATAATTTCTTACTTTGCAAAAGTATGGTTACAAGAGAAGTGTTCAAGAGAAATCCTACAAACCATAACCGTTTGATGTTGATTTAACCCCTTCTCTTATTTTTATATTCAACAAGACCATGAACACAATAGATTCAACCTATTCTATGCTTAAGTTACTTCCTTGTAAAGATTTCAAACACTCCAAGGTTCCTTGCAATGATTTCAAACACTCCAAGGTTGTTCACTCGAGAGAAACCGATTGTAATCGATCAATACAAGATCTTCAATTATATCTGGTACTTTAAGCTACTTCCTTGAAAAGATTTCAAACGCTCCAAGGTTCCTTGAAAATATGTTAAGCACTCTAAGGTTGTTCACTTCACCGTGATTCCCTCTTGAATGATCTTGCACAAAAACCCCCAAATCAACCAATGATCTAGGAGGACAAACTCGATGTTTTTCATGGATGAAAACCCCAACAAAACTCCACCCAATACACAATTGGACACTAGCAATTCTCGTCTAGATGGCACCCCAATAGAACATCGTTACAATGTAATGTCAATGTGTATGCATAGATTAGATGTTGAAGATGAAGAGAGAAATAGGCTAATTTTATGGTTTCACCAAGTTGAAATGATGCATGAATGATATATTTATAGTTGGACTCTTTTTAGGTAAAAGAGGGTAGTTTAGGAATGAAAAAATAATGAAAAAACGACCCATAAAATAGTAGTGTCAACCTGAAAATGTTATGTGTCGACACATGCAAAACAATAGCCTTTTGCTTTAACAATGCAGTACATGTGTCGACTTGAAAATCGTATATGTCGACACATGTGCTTGTGTTTTAAAGAAGAAATGCTGGAAGCTTTAATATTGCAGTACATGTGTCGACTTGAAAAATTTATGTGTCGATACATAGTGAAACTTTTAAGAAAATGGAGAAATGCATAGTTTATGTGTCGACTCATACAAATTTCATGTCGACACATAAGTGTTGACTTTGTGCAAAAATTTATTTTTCATGATTAAGACCAATTTTAAAGTTGTTTTATATGATTACAAAGACCTCTAATTCAAGGTAGTGCCACAATACATAAGGATACCATCCACCATACAAAAATTCTAGCTTTTCGAGTTTTAACATCATGCAAAACATCTTATAGTGAAGTTGCACTCACAAGACACACTCGTGAAAGAGATCCATGAAGTAACCTTTGGGACTCATACAAATGGACATGCCATAACTAAGAAAATCTTAAGATAAGGTTACTATTGGTTGACGATGGAAGTTGACTATTTCCATTATACGAAGACATGCCACAAGTGCCAAATCTATGCCGACAAGGTGCATGTGCCACAAACTTCGCTGAACGTCCTAAGTTCACCATGGCCATTCTCGATGTGGGGAATTAATATGATAGGAATGATCGAACCAAAGGTTTCTAATGGACACCAATTCATACTAGTCTCCATTTATTATTTCACCAAGTGGGTAGAAACCGCTTCTTATGCAAACATGACAAAGCCAGTGGTTACTTGATTTATCAAGCAGAATATCATATGTTGATATGGGGTTCCTAGAGAATCATCACAGGAAATGGGTCCAAATTGAACAACAAAATGATGAAGGAGTTATGCAATAATTTCAAGATCGAGCATCATAATTCATCACTTTATTGACTCAAGAAGAACGAGACCGTTGAAGCTGCCAATAAAAACATTAAGAAGATCATCCAGAAAATGGTAAAAACATATAAGGATTGACATAAAATGCTTCCCTTTGCATTACATGGCTATCGTACTTCAGTACGTACTTCGGCATGTGCAATTCCTTTTTCTCTTTTTTATGGCATGGAGGTTGTACTTTTCGTTGAAGTAGAAATTCTGTCACTCCGGGTCCTCATGGAAACTAAGCTTGAAGAAGCAAAATGGGTCCAGACACGACTTGATTAGCTTAACCTCATTGAAGAAAAACACCTAACAGATTTATTGCCTTGTCAATTATATTAAAAGAAGATGAAGAAAGAATTTGATAAAAAAGTTCATCCTCGAGTGTTCCAAGAAGTGGATTTGGTCCTCAAGAAGATTCTTCTACCTCGACTAGATTCACGCGATAAATGGACACCTAACTACAAAGGTCCATATGTGGTTAAAAGGACATTCTTAGGAGGTGCTATTATCATTTCAAAAATGTATGAGGGAAGAACTACTGCATCCTCTAAACTCCGACACAATCAAAAATACTATGTATAAAAAGCCCGCTAAGTCGAAAACCCGAAAGGGAGAATTAGGTAAAAAGGGGCGTCCCGGTGGATTGAAAACCCTAAAGGGTGATCCAGGCAAAAATTAGGGACATATAAATGAAAGCATCATCCCGGTGGATTGAAAACCTAAAAGGGAAATCCTGGCAAAAGTTAGAGATTATATTCGAAAAATGAACAAATAGACTATGATCTAAGGATTTACTACTTCTACGACTACGAAGGGGGAGGATTAATATAAATCATCTTTCTCAAAATCAAGGACATTTGAGTTATCAAAGACATTGGAGAAATAGTAATATCGAATATCATTTCCATTGCCATTTTCAGTTTTGTTTTATCTTTTTATAATTACCTCTTTCTAGGGATTGCATCTTGTACTCAAGCCTATTCAAAGGCATTTTTCATTAATAAAATCCTTCATTTTTCAGAACTTTTCAATTGTGTTTTTTCTTTTTTCTTTTCCATTTTGTTTGCAAAATACTACGATTATTTCTTGTAAACACTATGTCGAGATTATTTTGGAAAATCATCGAAAAACATTTTGGTTAGAAAAATGTCAAAAGAAATCTACGCCTATGCCTATGATACATTCATTAAAATCATATTGACATTGTCCATAATAACATATCAATATACAAATCGACTTGAAGATTCCACAATAAAACAACAGAGCAACAAACAACGTTGGGAAAGTCATTGACTCTAAGAACCCAATGGCCTAAAAGGAGAAAATTATCAAAACATTCACAAACACTTGGTGTATATACATACGAAATACATATGAATAAGAATTCCATTGGGCATCATACATATACATATCAATTATGTATTGCATTTTAAATTTTATATGCCAGGAGTACTGCAAGACATCTTAAGGCCTATTTTAATAGCTAAGTAACCCGCGTGAATCACAAATCAAAATATTAGCATTTTTCACACTATTACAAATACCTCTGTTGAGAACAGACACAACATTTAGAGGTAGTACTAGTAAAAATATATGCTAGGTGGCATATCTTCGAATCATATCCGTAGCCTAGTTATTCAATTTTAAAACTTTCAAATTCAAATTCAATTTTCAAACCTGTGTGATTTGTCCCCTAGGCTGTGATAAATATGCAAGTCTGCAGTACAATGCGCTATGTTAGTCTCAAAGATTTAACTAGTTTGTCTTCAGACCCTCTTCTGACTCTATTAGATTAGTCCCTTGGCATAAGTAGAGTTGATTCCCGCATTATCTACCCCCTGGGTAGTGGTAGATATGAAAACCGAATATAGCCTTAAGCTCCTGAGCAATGATAGGTTATTTTCTAAAACTTTTGATTTTATTAGTTTATTCCATTGGCATAAATAAGATTGATACCGTGTCATTTATTCCCTAGGTTGTGATAAATATTGCAAATATGTGTTTTAGCTTACTATGTTAGTCTTGAAGCTTTAGTGAGTTTGTCATCAGATCTTTTTCAACTCCATTGGATTAGTCCCTTGGCATAAATGGAGTTGACACCTGCGTTACTTACTCGTAGGCTGTGGTAATAATATGGAATCTACAATAACATAACTTTTCATATCTATTGATTTAGTCCCTTGGCAAAAATAGGTATGCGAACCCACGCCCTATGCATCAATGAGTTACCTGTGTCATCCTTGCCCTTTTACTTTTTGGTTTATCGTACAGTTTACCTTTCAAAAAGTTGTTGGTTAAATTTTGGGTCTTCCATTATTTAATAGTCCTCCGATTCGAATGTGTGAGAAATTTGTATTCTCGCACCTTTAATCGAAGGGTAATTAAATAGGGGTAGTTGTTATACCCCAAATTTTCCCGCATTGGTATTAACAGACAACTAATTTTATTTAGTCATTTTCATACTAACTTTTGTGTTATTACATTTGTTTAAAATATTTTATTCTCATACTAACATTTATTTGTATCACATTTTAATTTAGATATAAAGAAAAAATCAAGGGTTGATTTTATTTAGTCAATTTTTTAATTAATTGGGCTACTTATCTAAAAACATTTATGGCCTTGAGGCCCATGTTGAAATCCATTTTTAATAAATATCAATATGTTTGTTAATTATTTCATCATTTTGTATATTTGGTTTCCCGAGGTCAACAATTATTTATTTTTTTGCATTTTATAATTATAACTATATTATTATTTTGTTACAAAAAATGTATACATTATTTGTTTTTATTCAGGTTGACCTAAGGTAAACACCCTCTATTGGTGATATTTATCATTATTATTCATTATTTATTATTATTATTATTATTATTATTTTTATTATTATTATTATTATTATTATTATTATTATTATTATTATTATTATTATTATTATTATGATTATTATTGCTTTTAATTTATTCTGAAAATATTGACTAAGTCAAACTTAGGGTTTTAGACCTTTGAACAAGAAGATGCGCTTCTTCTTCTCTAAGTCACCTCCAAAGCCTCAATCCAGATACATGAATCAAATCTGAAGAAAATCAAAGATTGGAAAGTTGTTTTTTATTGATTGAATGGACTTACATACAAATTCGGACCAGATGCATTACAATTCAGAAACCCTAATTCTAATTTACAAACAAATATAACATAATTTCAAATTAAATCTTCAATCAATCCCTAATTGAATCAATCTAACATTATAACAACAAATCATCAATAAGCTATTTCCTAATTAAACTAATTCTAAAACCTATAAATACCCTAAGTCTAAACCTAAGGAAGGACCAAAGATCTGAGAAGGAAAAGTAGAAGTTGAAGAAGAGTTGGAGGTTGGAGAATCAAAGTTTCTTGACCCTTGCTGGGAATTCTTCAAGCACTTGTACCTACAAAGAAAAACAAAGAAAGGGATTAGAGGAGATTAAAGAGAAATCAAAAAGGAATTTATATGACCAGGGTCACTACTGGAATGGTAAGCCTAAAACAGAGCTTAGGGATTTGTTGTTGTTATTGTGATTGTTTGTGTAAGTTCTCTAGTTGTAAGGATTGACATTAATTTTTGTAAAACAAATAATACTACAATATGTTAGATAGGATGTATTAACTTGCTTACAGGAATAGGTTGAGCAAGAAGTGCTATCTTATATTAGGACATGTTGAGTTGAAGAGTTTTAACATCTGGAACAACATGTCAAATAAGACGTCCTATGAAGGAGCATATGACATCGCGCTTAAGCTAAAGTGGACAGTTAGATTCTGTTATTATTTAACTGATGCAAAATATTTTAGGAAATATTATGCAACATTATAGGACGTTGATTTAAAGGTCAAGAAGAATCAATCAGAATATTGAAGAATATACAGTTTCTAAATTTAGAGATAAGTTAGGAATATTTGATTGAAGACCTTGTTTGTAGCAGAAGTTATTGTTGTTTGTTACAGCTGATATGTTGTACTTTGAAGGCCCAAATTCAGTTAGGTATAGGTTATAAATATAAGTGTTTGTAACCTAGGAAAGGCACAGGTTCAAGATGTAGAAAACTAGGGCTTTGTCTTTTTGTCGCTCTCTAGGAGAGTTGGTGTAAGTGAGCCACTCGTGTTGTGAGATGGTCACTCAGAAGCTGTGAAGTAATGAGTTGAGTAATGTTCTTGGAGGAAGATTTGAAGCAACTCCAAGTTGTGGTCTTAGTCAAGTGTCTTGGCTAAGATTGTCACATAAGTATGTATTCCTGTTTGTTCAGAATTGTGTTGATCCAATCGCTGTCTGTGATTAAAGAGGGATTAAGGAGGGCCTCATATCTAGGCGAGTCTTAGATAGAAATACAAGAAGGGTAGTGATTAAGTGATTAGGCCATAAACTGGAGGTTTGTTGTAGGGTTTATGAATTGATACTATTATAGTGGATTTGTCCATGGCTTGGTATGCCCCCAGAGTAGGAGAGTTGTTCCCAACTGGGTTAATAATTTTGGTTTGTTTTTTATGCTTTTTAGTACTATTGTTTATTGTTAATACCTTATCTATTTGTTTATGTTGGATAAGATGTCCCAACATGTCATAGGACATCTGAGTTCTGTCATACCATAATTTCAGTTTGAATATCTGAAAATTGGGTTTTTTTCCCTGGGAAATCAGGGTTATGGTTCTTCCTTGTTAGGGTTAGGGTATAAATGCATAGGTTCTTAGGGTTATAAGAGTAAGGGGTTAGGGTTCTTATGGATTTCAAGAAACAGATGAAGTCCCTAATGGACTTGTATCTCAGACGGCAACCTCAATGACTGTCCATGGTGGAGGGTTAGGGTTCTAAGTAGGGTTTCTAGGGTTCATGTTGTTTTTTGAGTTTTAGTTGAGTTTCATGGTTTAAGCTTAACCAGAAACTGGAAATTACAGGTAGTTTGGGGTGGTGTCGCCGGCAGGGCGATTTCCGGCGGACCCAAATTTAGAGAGATGAGAGCGTTTGAGGGAGAGGCTGAGAAGAAAGAGAGAGTGAAAGAAGAAAAATGGGATATTATAAAGGAAACTAGAATAAATACTCTCTCTGTCTAATCATTGAAGTTCACCACGTGGTCACCTGCGGACCATGGGATCTGGAGACAATTGACTGGTCCTCATATGTGTCCCTCTACCATACGCCTTAGTAAAAATTTCATCTCATTCATCCAATCTTCATACTTTTGATCAGCGCTCCAGAGTTAACCTTTGGTGGCCTTCTGATTAAAGTCACGCACTTGGATTTCATTGGCACACCGTAACATCCCTACTTCATCCATACATTGTACAAGTGGATCAAACAAATGTTATGGGCTTGGTCCACTACTTTACACACCCCAAGGACTACTTCTTCAAAACAAAATGTACCCCCTCTGCACTTGGGCTTCAAACAATGCTTGGGCATGAATAAAATACACCCCCCTGTTATTTAAAATTCTTTTTATTTTTATTGTTTTGGTATTTTTTTTCTTTTCTTAATTAATCCATATTTATTTTTTGCATTAAAATAATAAATAATTTTTATTTTAATTTATTTAGACAAATATATTATATATTTGATAAACTTATTTTTTATATATATAATTATGATAATAATAATCATTTTCTAAATTACTAACCCTTCTTTTATTAACAAATTAAACAATTTCTACTAACTTCAATTTTTTTTATCAATTACGCATTTTATTTCTATTTTCTAAATTACATCTAATTAAGATAGCTAACCAACTTCAAACATTTTTCTACTAACTTAACCAATTTTTAATACATTTTCAAAAAAGGATTAAGTAGGATTGATATCAAACTTAACTGCGAACTGCATCTACGATCACTCTTTTCAAACTCAGACAAGGTTCAAGGATAGTTCGAAAGCAATTCTATGTAATCCTATAAAAAAACTAACCAAACATATAATGAACTACGAAATGGACTCTGATTTCTTTGCAAAGAGATACCTAGGCACGCGGTTAAAACCAAGGCGAGTTCCATAACTAAAAAAATTAAACCTTTTCATATACATAGCAATAACACATTTAATTAGAAAATTCCCGATACGTCCTAAACCTAAAGGGGGAGCCCCTTGAGAACAAGGGAGATGAAGGGTGCCTAACACCTCCCCTTTGTCTAACCAACTCGCGAATCTAGAATCTCTAAAAAATTAGGGTTATTCGTTCTTTTCCCGTCCTTAGGACAAAAAGTAGCGGTGGCGACTCATATTTTTTATGTCGGTTACGACACTAGACTTATCATCCTTGACAGTGGCTTTCAGTTTATCTCGAAAGTATTCGAAAATTTGATAATGAAGTATGCAAATCCCTTATCATCCCTTAACCAGGGGATAGGTAGAAATCTTTAATAAAGAGATTAATCAAATCCTAGAGAAAAGTGTTTCCACCTCAAGGAAAGACTGATCCTCAAAGCTGAATGACGCACTTTGGGCCTATATGACAATATATAAAGCCCTATAGGAACCACCCCTTTTAAGTTGTTATATGGAAAATCATACTTCCTTCTTGTAGATCTAGAACATAAATCCTATTGGGCCATCATGTCCCTAAACACGGACCATAGCGCTACCAAAGAAAAATGGATGTTAGACTTGCATGAGTTAGAAGAGCTGAGGTTGGATGCTGTCATACCCCAAATTTGTCCGATTTCTTTTCTTAGGCTCATATGGCTTATGTATATCCATCAATAGGTCATTTGGCATTGCATGTATCAATGATCATGGGATCAAAGTACTCATTTCCAAACATTATTGCAAAGAAATCAGATGTTTTGACGAATGTGTAATATTGTGAACCAGAAACGGAGTTTTGTTGGATTAAGCTTAGAAATTCGCAACTTGTAACCAGAGTACTGTTTTGCAATAATTCTTCAAGCATCAGAATTGTCTTGGTATTTTCTTCATTTCATGTGTTCAATCTGGAAGTCAATTGTACGCAAAAAATCTCTGAACAATCTGGTTTCCCTGAAGCGGTATTGGAATTCTGACTAGTTATTTGTTTCCGTGGCGTTTGGAAATTCATAATCTACATCTGATTCGATATATTCAGTTGATTCTCTGATGATTGAGAAAGTTACTATTTTATTGTCACTTATCATGTTCAGATCAAAGGCTAATTCTATGAAGAAAAACCTACAAGTACATTAATCTTTTGAAGACGATATACTGATTAAACTCGTCTTGCGGATATTTAAAAATTCGTAACTCCGATCTAGTTCTTTGCCTTGGGTTGATTCTTACATCTAAAGAATCATCTTGATGTGTAGTTTATTTCGTATGTTAGGGCCGAGAGAAAATTTCCCAAGGAAAGCCTCTGAACGTGTGGATCTCTTGAAGGTGTTCAGTGATAAAACATTGGAAAAATTATGCTGAAGGTGCAGTTTTTGGATACTAAAAAATTTCCTAACTCACTCCTAGTTCATTGTTTTGAACCCATTCTTTTTGCCAAAATTCCATCTCTACGTTATCTACATTCCATATTTTATTACCAAAGACTGATTCTGTAAGGAAAGGTCCTGGAATTTTGAGTTATTGAAGAAATTTTGGCGTTGAACCGAATCTCCGTTATACAGTTCTACGATTTAAAAAAAATCATAATTCGATCAATTTTTATCATATCGTGCAGGGTCTAGAAGTGCTAGTTCACAAGTTTTGTCTAATAAGTTTTGGTTTTAGGTTCCAAACATAAACGTTACTCCAAACTCTTCATTTTGTTGTCCGTTTTGCACGTGACACATTGAAAATACTGAACCACAAAATATTTTCATCTGAGGTGAAACTTCAAAAAATCATAACTAAATTACCTTTCGTCCGAATTATCCCGTTCTTTCGGTAACCCGCCACAAATTTTGTTATCTACATTTTTCGTTTGGCAACCGAATCGAGATTCCATACAAATGGTGACATGGCACTTTGTGGGCATGTCAGGATTATTTTGTTAAGTCATGGCCATATCCAATGGCACATCCAAGGCCAAAGTTTCTCACACTATATAAACTCAAAAAGAAAAAAGATAAGAGGAGATTAATAATTCAAGATTACACAAAAAACACCAAAAAACCCTCTATCTATTTGCTCCAGTATCAAACTCAAGGTTCTCTCAACTTTCATCAAGAACACAACAACAACTTCAACAACTTTTCAAGAATAAAAGGCAATTCTTCTCTGATCTTCAATCCAATCATTGTGATCTTTATACCTAAGCCTCTCTTTATTGCTATTGGTGAGAATTTTCGATTTAAGCATTTTTCAAATAAGTGATTCTTGAATAAGCACTTTTGAAAATCCTTGAATCAAGTTTTGATTGAAGAATTGAATTGTGAAATTGATTTCAAGTGTGAAGATATGAGTTGATTTGGAATCATGTTGTGCAAATCCGAAATTGGATAGTTGAAATAAGTGCTTATTGAATTAAGCGATTTTCATGAAAGTGCTTATTCAAGAAAATAAGCTTAGTGTTGTATGGAGATTATGCTTGTTGATTCTTGATCATTCATGTATAACATAATTTGGATCTTGAATCATACAAAATTATGTGTTGAAATTATGAAGATTATGTGTTTGATTAAATATTTAAACTATGATTTCATCATTGAATATGTTGCAAAATGCCCAAGCCTTGTATTACAAGCCTCAAAGCTTTGGAAAAACCCGCTTGCTAGCACGCGGTAACCGGTTACCCAGTTATGGTAACTGGTTACCTCAAAACAGAAACTTTAGCACTTTCATTACCTCAATAAGGTAACCGGTTACCCAATTATAGGAACTGGTTACCCCAAAACACAAACTCCTGATTTTTTGTTCCCTAAATAAAGTAGCCTGTTACCCAATTATGGTAACCGGTTACCCAAACAGAAACATCAATTTTTTCCTTTTTTCTTAATGTGTTTTCTCTTCCGGTTTGCTTTCCTTGTTACTTTTGACTCGTTTGTTGACTTGTGCAAGGTGCATGGTATCGTTTTTCAATCACATAACATAGCGGTGGTTATGTGATTGAAAACACTCAGCTTATGCTCGATTCTGATGCGACATGCTTTATTTCTAATTTCATGAGAGATATTCTTTACTTTCTTGCGATTGTCCAGATATTTCTTTGCTTGTATTGTTTCCTTGTGCAGGAATTCTGATCATGTGGCGCATTTGCGGATTGTAATTTATTTTCGTACTTGTTCATTGTTGGATATCACTTCTAACTCTTGTGCTTTTCTTGGTGAATCTTGCTTGACGTATTCCCTGCTTCTCCTTGCTTTCGTCTTCTAGTTGACGAACTTGCGTTCGATTGGTAGCTTACTTTCCACATCTTTATTGAATTCCTTTACTACTTTCGTTGCCATGAGAAGTAAAGTAGAGATGTATTATGGGGGTCTTTGTTGCTGATCATGTCAGGAACCCATCTGGTTTATTTAAAGACCCGTTTAGGGAAATTCCACATTATTTGCCACTATGTGCTACTTGTGTGTGGTTTGATTAAAACCCTACCTTTGTGTAGGTATTTTGCAGGTGTGTTTACTTTTGTGCTTGCATATGTTACAAATGATAAGTCCTCAAAAGGAGGAGAGTGGAAAAGGGTTAGCAGTCAACCCTCGTAATTTCGTCTGTGCCATCCTTATCTCGTGATGCACCATGATGCTTCGGAGTTGTGCCTACTCTTGTTATCGAGTCGTTAAGTGGAAAAGGGTTTCACAATCAAACCACCACACCTTGTCAGGAGTTCTCATTGGCTGATGCTGATACTCCGTGATTATTCATATTGCCTTCTGTCACCTACCTCGATCTTCTATATCTTGGTTAGGTGTCCTGTCGCTTTGGACATCACATTTTTATTTTAGATCCCATTCTCGCTTGTTTGCTTTCGGTGATCCGCTCCCCATAGCTAAAAAATTTCTCTTATTTTATATTTCACTCCCGCTTGTTTGTCTCGGGTGATCCTCTCCCCTTGACTAAAGCATTTCGCTTCTTTTCTTTGCCATTTCATGTGTGTGCTCTATCGAGCTTGCTTGGTCACTTGCTTTATGTAACATGTTCCCTTAGGATGTGCTTGTTCCTTTCGGATACAAGTTAGACCCTAGGTTGCAAACCATGCATGGTAACATTAGGTAGATGTTTCCCTTTTGTTAATCCAAACTTTAGGACCACCATTATATGATAACATTAGGATTAGAAATAGGCTAGTCTCCCGTAGATTCTTTTCTTCCCCTTTTGCATATGCATTAAAACTAAAACATTGTTTTTCTTGGAAAATCATAAAATATGCTAATCATACTTAAACCCTTTTTCAAGGTAACAAAACATAAACCAATCAAACGTGGCATCTTGCCTTGAGGGCGTAACTCAAAACCATTTTCAGATAAGGACATGTTAATTTACTTTTGTGGCAACGTGTGAGTCTCCAAATGTTGAGCTGCGGCAGAATGCAGAATTAACATTGTTCATAAAAAATAAAAAACAAAAAAACATGTGAGCCAAACTAGGGTAACTTTGATTCCTCAAACAGGATGCGTAGGCATTGGGGTAGGACCCAAGAGAGCACAACCTTATTTTCCCTACATTATTTTCTCATTTCTTTTGCATGCATTATTCCTCAGTAGTATAATAAGCATAGATTAAACACACCATAAGATAAATAACAAGAGTGGATACCCTAGAGTACTATGGGCATGTGGGGTGCTAATACCTTTCCCTCGTGTAGCAGACTCCCTTACTTAATCTCTCGGTTGAAAGACCATGACTTCTTCCCTCTCAGGTTTTCTCAATGTTTACCTTTCCCTTCATGTGAGATAAAAGACATTCGATGGTGACTTCATTGTTTAATGATTTTCAGCCGGTTGTTTCAGCTGGCAACTTCATTGGGGATAGTCGACCAATTGCTGGTCCATTCCGGAGTCGCTCATAGTTCTTGTTTTCTTCTATTTGGGTGTTTATTTTTATGATTTAAGTTTTTATTCATTCATACCTATTACTTGAGCATCATGTTTGCACTTTACCATTTTCCATATATTGTTGTTGTGTTGCCACTGTTTTATGATGGGTGGGTGTTACAAGAGGTAAAAGGCCCAATACCCAGGCTATGAGTGAATTCCCTAGGAACACTAGGAATAGAGTGGAACATTATGGGTAGGGGATGTAGATCTCCCTATTCGGTTATGTCATCCATGCTCACATGAGGTCCCTTGATGCCATCATTATCACGTAGGTGTATGGTGATGGTATTCTCTAAGTGGATCCGGGATTTCGAGTTACCCTTGCCTTACCATGACCTAGTTTTGACCTGTGATCGGGACGAGAATGATAATCTTTTACAGGTACAAATAGTGACTCTGTGGTTCTTTGATTACGTGTTCCGGTGATGACTACAACCCTATGGTTCTATCCTGGATCTTTGGTTCTGGTATTCTTGGTATTTAGAAACAACACAGTGGCCAGTATTGTGGATGCCTTGATTCCAGGATCATTGTACTTGCATCATAGCATATTTAGTCTTACAAAAGAAATGTACAAAAAAATTATGTGAAAAAAACTAATTTACATATGCATACCATTTCTAGGTTGATCTGTGATTGTCATCAAGAATGGATAACAGTGTCGATATAGGCAAAGAGCTGCTCAGGAAGACATCTTGTTACCATTTTCATGACTTTCCGCTTGCTAAGTTGAAAGAGTTGGGTTTTCTTGTGACCGGTCCGAATGAGAAGACATTTAGAGCTAGATATGGGAATTTTTTGCCATTACTATATGATGGTTATGAACATTGGGCTATGGTATCTCCTCTGCAATTTTATGATCCGCCGTTGCATTATTTTACATTCCAGGATTACCAACTAGCACCAATGTTGGAGGAGTATGCATACGTCCTTGATGTAAAGATTCTGAGTTGCGCAACATTTATCTTCTTGCCCGAAGTTCTTGATTATGTGGTTATTGCTAAGGCTCTTTATGTGAACCTTAGCGATGTAAGAAGTAATTGGGCAGTAAAAGATGACACCCCTGGTTTTCATTTGGACTTTTTGGTAGCCAAATCTAGAGAATTTGCAAGAAACAATTATTGGATCGCGTTCGTTACTGGCCGCCATGATCTATGGCATCGTCCTTTTGCCAAATGTGTTGGAATTCATGGACTTCTTAGCAATATGTGTGTTCATGAATGAAAATCCAGTGCCGACAATTCTTACGAATACTTACGATGCCATTCATTCCTGGCATGGCAAGAAAGAGTGTCTTCTTTGTTGCACTCCTCTTCTTTACAAATGGTTCATGTTGCACATGCCTACCAAGGGACCATTTGTTGACACCGCAAACACTCTTTTATGGGCACGAAGGATTATGGATCTTACTTCTTATGATGTCGTCTGGAACAACATAAGGGGCGTAAAGGAGATCATTGTAAGCTGTGGAGTTTTCCTAATGTACCAGTTGTAGGTACTAAGGCTTGTATCAATTATAATCCTATCGTAGTACGACGTCAGCTAGGATACATTATGAATGATAAACTAACTGATCATGAAGTGAAAACCACTTATTTCGGAAAAGGCGAGGACCTGATCATGTACATAAGCATGGAACGACTTTTTTTGGTCAAAAGGGATGCTTAGTTGTTGATCCCTATATACAGTGGGTCAAAGAGAGAGTGAAGGTGATATTGTTGCCTTATAGGAGAGATGTGTCGTCGTATCCACAATCCACTTTTGGTCTACCAATCGATGGCTCATCAGCGTCAGACACCACAATCAATCAATCACTCCTACAAGAGTCATCCGTTTAACAACCTATTTTAGGTGAATCCAAGTTTTTGCCGATGGAACTCTTCAAGTAGGTTAAGGTTGATGGTCTTAAGTTAGAGTAGGACAAGTAGGATTTGGACTTGGAGCTTGCTTTTGCCGCACAAGAAAAGAAAAAATTGCTTCATGAGGCCAAGCTTAAATATAAGGTGATAGAAGAATACGGTTTGATCGAAAAATCGAAAAGGATGAGAGTCGAAAGTTCTCACGTCTCAATTCAGACAAAGACTGTGAGGAAGATTCAAAGTGACCTTTCCAAGAGTCAGTAGAAGCTCGAGAGTTTTCGAGTCTCCAAAGACCGTATGCAAGTCGATCATAGGAACGAGGTCAAATCTTTGAGGAAGCAAATTTATGAAGAAGAGTCTAAATTCCAAGAAGCTGTCAAACGACAAGAGAATTTGGAAAAGGAGGTCCAAAGTCAACAAGTGCAGATTGAGGGACTCAAAGCATAGATCAGGGAGAAGGATGCCTTGTAGTTATTGACGGAAACCCGATTGAAGAGAAAGGATGCTCAGTTAGCTCAAGTGACTGAAGAGTTGGATCAACTCAAAGCTTGATTTGGAGTTTAATACTAGTTATTATCTCTATTGATCTCTTTGTATCTGTTTGGTTCACTGCCGGTTTTGTTGGACGAGTTCCTTTTATCTGTATGGACTCATCTTGAGATTTCTTTTATATGAATGGTATTTTTCTATGATATATGAAATCTCTTTCTTTAATGATGATTTGTCTATATCCCGTTGTTTCTGTTGTTGATGAAAATCTAAGGTTTTCCATGGAAATGGTAAAACATTTCATTTTTATATCATGCATTTCATGTGTATTACAGGTTTATTCAAAATGGTCTTCTTATTCGTTGGTCTTCTCCTTTTCATCTGAGTTTACAAGATGACTTATCTACATTCATACCGCACTCAAGCAAACCAACAAAGGGTCATGGAAGAGTTTAAACAGAATCAGAATACCCTCTGTTGGGACATGGACATTATGAGTGAAAGGATGAGTCAACTTCTTGAGACTCTCCACACCATTGTTCAGGGATAGGAAAAGCTTAGGCAGAGTGTCACCAAGATAGCACAAGTTGTTCTTTCTATTTCTAATGGGTCTCCCAAGCCTAATGTTGTGATTATTTCTGAGAAGGTGGTCGTCGACCATGATGATGTCACTGATCTTGAAGGGTCCCAAGGTGATCTCATTGTTGAGTTAGCGGAATTAGTTGAGATTTCTAAGGTGTATCGTGCTCTTGAAGAAAGTCTCAAGGTTACGAAAACATCCAAGACTTCTGGTTTCGATGCCGCTGCCATATGCCTAGTACCTGAAATTATTATGCCTTCAAAGTTTAAGGTTCCTGATTTTGACAAGTATAAAAGCACTAGTTGTCCAAAAGCTCATCTTTGTCACTACTTTAGCAAGATGGGAGCTCATGTTGAGAATGAACTATTACTCATGCATTTTTTCGAGCCAGCCTTACTGAGGCACCGTTAGAATGGTATATGCAGTTAGAGAGAACTCATGTAGGTACTTGGGGAGAGAATACTGATGCTTTCTTGAGACATTACCACTACAACACGGCCATGGCTTCTAGCTATACCCAATTCAGAACATGGTTCAGGGTGCATCTAGCTCTATCAGTGGAAGTAACAAGAAACCTTGCTTTAGCCTTCTCAAAAAGAAAGAAGGAAAGACTAGTGCTACTATAGACTAGGGAAGACCTCTGTTTATTCTAAAGTTTAGGCTCCATGCCGTCAGGCATCAATTGTTTGTCCTAATCAGCATGCTTCTCGGGCATATGTCACAGTTTCAACTCAACAACCATAGGTGGCTCGACAATGGCCAGTCCCTCAGTTAGTCATTCATCAGCAGTAACACATGCCGAAATAGCCGCCACAATATGCGCCCCCTCAATAGAATCAATACACGAATCAGCGTCAATAACAAAGTTACTCTCAACAAAAACAACAGAAGCAAAGAAAGCCAGAGAGAAAGTTGGATGCAATTCCTATGTCTTACAGTCGGCTACTTCCTCACTTTCTTCATTACCAGTTGGTTGAGATAAGAGAGATTATGCCTCCTCTCGATTCTGTCCCTCGGGGTTATGATGCCAATGCTCATTGTGAGTTCCATTCATGGTCCCCAAGCTACACAATCGAGAACTGTAGGGCATTGAAATACAATGTCCAGGACCCCCTTGATGCAAATGCAATCACATTCACTCCCAACGGTCTATGCATAAACTGAAGTCCCCTGCTCAGACAGGTGTCAAGATTACAAAATGCATCTTCTGAAGCAATAAGTCCACACGGAGTCCAGTCTCCTCAACACGACAATTTCTACTTTCATTTGTATTCTCATTTGTAATCTTTCTTGTTTTGTTCAGTACTTTCTGGTATGCAAAACTTGCTTATTTTTCAATATTAAATCACAATGCATTGAATATGATTGTCTTGAATTAATCAATTCGTTACCACTCTTATTTGTTTTACTATGATTTTGATACTCAACTCTTGTAAATAAAGCAAAACAACTCTAGAGGAAGGATGATGAACAATATACCTAAAATCTCAAACGATATGCTTTTGAGTGAAACCCTGTTGACGATGGTACAAGCATTGTTTGAAATCCCTAAATACCAGAGGTATAAGTAAGTGAAACCCCTCGTTAACCCCTTTGAGCCTTGAATTAGGAGTTGCTTTTATGTTTAGGAAAAAACCCTTACATTTAACTTGGGGCAGGGTAGTGTTCAGTTAATCCGATCGGGCATTCAGAACGCATCAAGAGTGTGCATCTAAGGATACAATAATGGTTATCCTTCAAAAGGGTTGAGGAAAGTCAAAAATTCAATGGCTAACCCTCATCTATCAGTAGTGTGCATATTAAGAGAACAATATCCCAATGGGTATCTCTAGCACGCCAGGAGGTCAAAGATGACGATACAACAATTGTTATCCCTCATCTACCAAGGACTCAGGCAGTCACAATCACTTCTAACAAATCGAAGACGACACAAAGATCAACGAATTGTTCAAAAAGAAATAAAGAAATCCCGCAAAGTCAAAAAGAAAGAAAAAAGGGGTAAAAAAAGAGAGGCTTAGGCAGAGAAATAACAAAGTAACAAAAAAGGGACGAGGAAAATCCTCAGAAAAGAACAAAGTTGTGTGATCAGACACCAAAAGCAAAAGGTGTGTGACTTCATGTCCCCGAAATCTAAGTGGTTCCTTAACCATCATAAGTTCCTTTTGAAAGATGAATGCTCGTGTCAAGTTAGCTGAACTTAAGATAGGAGAACATCATGAAGAGGGTGGGCACCAAAAGTTTTGAGCCTTAAATACTTTTTTCTTAAATTTCGAATCAGGCCACGTTACAATCCTTGAAAGTCCTAACTGAAGCATGGGTTAATTCGAAATCAATGCCGCAACGAGAGTACGGTAACCTGACTCTTATGAGGCTTGCTAAAAATTTTGAGTTGGTATCACTCCACTTTTTACTGTATTTTGTACAACGAAAAAATTCTTTTGATGTTTCAAGGTATTTTTAATAAAAGTTTTCTAACTTCAAGACAAGCATAGGATTTGCATTAGAATTATTATTTCATAATAAAACATTTCTTTTCATATGAAAAAATTTCTTAAACATCAAGTGAGCTTGCACAATGAGCATCAATGAAGAGCTCGATCTTGTTAAAGAAAGGAGGCTTGAATTCTCTGTTGAAGCAAAATTTAGTTGTCTCAAGAGAAATAACATATTCGGGGGTATGTTGTCCAGAAGTTATACTAAGCAAGAACAATGTGCCGCTTTAAAATCTTAGTCCCCTTAAGGGGGTAAAGTTTGCATTTCCAATCAATCAGAGGAAATCACGTCGATAAATCTCTTCAAATTTATTCAACCTGGAGAAATCACGTCGAGATTCAACAAATTACTCCAAGAAAATCTATAATCAGAGACAATTTATTTTCGGGCCCAAGACATTGGGGCAGGCCACCTTGTATCATACTATGGCACGAGTATTCCAGTCTTCTATTCAACATAGATTCTTTCAGAGATCCTACTGACAGGGGCATTCCCCCTCCAATCTCGTGAAGCTGCTCAAACAAATTATGTTGAACAAGACAACTGTAGAAGAAATTAAGCTAAAAGCATCATAATGGTCACCATAACCCAGCCAGCAAGCAGAGAGTTGTCTCATCCTTACGTATGTTACAAGTGTGATTCCCCAACGTCAGTATGAATTTTGAACACTCAAGATTTTTGTGCAATTCAGTGTGTGTGTGTGTGTGTGTAACTCCCAAGGGAAGCATTTGAGCGCACTCAGAAGTTTCATATGTTTCAACACGTGCATATGCATTTCCCTAGTGAGGTGACACGGGGAAATCAAGAAGTTTTGTGTGGTTCAACATGTGATCCCCATGAATTCGTCCTTTAAACACTCCCCAATGAAGTGATCGAGTGTGCTCAGAGACTTCATCTGATCCAGCACCTGCATGTGCAATTCCCCAATGGAGTGGTTTTGAAGTAATCGAAAGTTTGCTCGTAAGAAAGTGTTCCTCATTAGACCATTCTCCAATCCTCTCCAGAGAGCAAATCGAGGCATTCGAAGATGTCATATGATCCAGCACCTACATGTGCAATCCCCCAGTGGAGTGGTTTTGAAGTAATCAAAAGTTTTCTCGTTCGGAAACTGTTCCTCATCAGACCATTCTCCAATCCTCTTCGGAGAGAAAATCAGGGCATTCAAATATGGCCACTTTGTCTTCTTGATCTCCCGAGTGGTTTGAGCTGTAATTCTCTAGCGAAGCAACTTAAAGCATTTTGGAAGTTGTACATGGTTCAACATGTTACTTCTACAAATGCGTCTTTTGATCCCTAGTGGAGTAAACCAGGGCATTCAAGATGCCCGTATTCTTTTCCTGATCTCCAAGTGGTCTAAAAGGTGTGAATCCCCAATGCAGTGGCATTATTATTCCCAGTGTGGCGCATACTTGTGGTAGTCAGAAAGGTTCTCATGATGTTCAGTTCCCATTCTACAGCTCGTCTCGATCACCATCCCCCGGAAGTCTAGGATGTAGAGAGGTCGGATCCAATCACTTCTCTTCCAGCGAAGCTACATTGTGGAATTTTCTTCTTCGGAAATCCAATCCCCTTTGGAGTTACCAAGAACCGTTGGTAAACCAGGTTCTCCAGCGCCAAACCATGTTGGCATCTCCAATGATGAGCATGGTTACTTTTGGACCTATTCTTATCCCCTGTGGAGTTTATTTATCCATACATTGCATATAGTTATCATTGAATAGCATTGCATCTTCAAAGTGTGTAGCTCATCCATTAGCATGGATCTTTGAGCCATACAAAATCCAAACATGCATATGAAGCATAAGCCAGATTGAGTACCATGCTCGAAAGACCTAAATCATTAAAAGACATCAATATATTCCCCAATGAATATCATTCCAAAATCCCTAATTGACGTCCTCGATCACTGTCACAACACCCGACTAACAGTGCCAGTACCATGTACTCCCAAACACACATCAGTGTCAGTCTCCTAGGCACTCGTCTGTGTCATATAAACATCTTACTTGTTGCAGTGTTTTATCTATACTTTATGTGTGGCTGTTCAAATAATTTCCACCCTTGAAAATTTTCACCTTGCTTCTGGCCTGGGGGGATAACAAAGTTTTTATATCTTGCAAACATAAAAAGCCCAATTAAGGTTAGAAATCCTGATCTAGATTGCTTATCAATTGGTCTCTTTTCCATTCATAGGTCCTCCTTTAATCGGTGTTCTTTGTAGACTCAAAATCAATTCAAAATCTAGTTCTCGTCTGGTAGTCAGTTTCCATCTGACAATTGATTCAAATTCCAGTTCTCGTCTGGTAGTCAGTGCCCATCTGACAATCAATTCAAAATCTAGTTCTTATCAGGTAGTTAGTGTCCTTCTGACAATCACTTCAAAACCCAGTTCTTATCTGGTAGTCAGTTTTTGTCTGACAATCAATTCAAAACCCATATTTTGTCTGGTAGTCAGTTCCTGTCTGACAATAAATTCAAAACACAGTTCTTGTCTAGTAGTTAGTTCCTGTCTGACAATCAATTCAAAGGCTAATTCTCGTCTTGTAGTCAATGCTCATTTGTCGCTCCCCTCCTTCTTTTTCGATTAGGTATTTATTTAACATACGACACTATCATAATTCTAGCTATTGACCTTTTTTCGGGGTCAGGAATCGTCCTTAGATCCTACCTCCCCTTTATACGTCTTGTCTCGGGTCACGGGTTATCCTGATACCTCTCCTCTTGATGTCCTTCCATGGGTCGTAGATCATCCTGAGATCCTACCTTATCTTGTCATCTTGTTTCGGGTCGCAGGTTGTCCTGATACCCCCCTCTTGATGTCCTTCCATGGCTCGTAGATCATCCTGAGATCCTACCCTATCTTCTCATCTTGTTTCGGGTTGTAGGTTTTCCTGATACCTCCCCTCTTGATGTCATTCCATGGGTCGTAGATCATCCTGAGATCCTACCCTATCTTGTAATCTTGTTTCGGGTTGCAGTTTGTCCTGATACCTCCCCTCTTGATGTCCTTCCATGGGTCGTAGATCATTCTGAGATCCTACCCTATCTTTTCATCTTGTTTCAGGTTGCGGGTTATCCTGATACCTCCCCTCCTGATGTCCTTCCATGGGTCGTGGATTGTTCTGATATCCCACCATATTGTCAGCTTGTTTCGGGTCGCGGGTTGTCCTGATACCTCCTCTCTTGATGTACTTCTGTGGGACGTAGATTGTACTGATATCCCACCATCCTTTCGAGTTGTGGATTGTCCTGATATCCTATCCTCCTACCTCTTTCACCATAACAATCGTTCCTCTCTGAGAGCTTTGTATTGGTATCGTTCCCCCGATATAGATTATCGCTATTTAACCACGCTTTCGCATCACAAAATTTTTCCCCAGTAAACGTTAATAAAAAATTAAAATAAGACCCATTCACACCATCTTTTCAGAACAAATTTTCAGTATTTGTATTTAATCATCTTCTACCTCGAACGTTCGAAAGGTTTGCGCCAATCACACTTTTAGGTTTAAGACGATTAAATAGGGGCAGCTGTCATACCCCAAATTTGTCTTATCTCTTTTCTTAGGCTCATCTGGCTTATGAATATCCATCAGTAGGTCATTTTTAATTGCATGTATCAATGATCATGGGATAAAATTACTCATTTCCAAAGATTATTACAAAGAAATCAGATGTTTTGACGGATGTGTAATATTGTGAACCAGAAACGGTGTTTCGTTGGTTTAAGCTCAAAAATTTGCAACTTGCAACTAGAGTACTGTTTTGCACTAATTCCTCAAGCATCAGAATCGTCTTGGTATTTTCTTCATTTCACGTGTTCAATCTGGAAGTCAATTGTACACAGAATATCTCTGAACAATCTAGTTTCCCTGAAGCGGTATTGGAATTTTGACTGGTTATTTGTTTCTGCGACATTTGGAAATTCAGAATCTGCATCTGATTCGATATATTTGGTTGATTCTCCTAGCATTGATAACATATCAAATTTCTTATCGCTTCTCATGTTCAGATCAAGGGCTAATTCTATGAAGAAAAACCTCCAAGAACATTAATTTTTTGAAGACGGTATACTGATTCAATTCATCTTGCAAATATTCAAAAATTCATAACTCTGATCTAGTTCATTTCCTTGGGTCGGTTCTTACATCAAAAGAATTGTCTTGATGTTTACTTCATTTTATATGTTCGGGCCGAGAGCAAATTCCCCAAGGAAAGCCTCTGAATGTGTGGATCTCCTGAAGGTGTTCAGTGAGAAAACAGTGGAAAAAGTGTGCTGAAGGTGCATCTTTTGGACACTAAAAAATTTCATAACTCACTCCTTGTTCATTATTTTGGACCCGTTATTTTTTCCAAAATTCAATCTCAACGTCATCTACATTCCATCTTTAATGACCAAAGACTGGATCTGTAAGGAAAAGGCAGAGAATTTTGAGTTATTGAAGGATTTTTGGTGCTGAACCAAATCTTTGTTATACCATTCTCCGATATTATAAAAACCATAACTTGATTGATTTTTATCATATCGTGCTGGGCCTGGAAGCATTGGTTCACAAGTTTTGTCTACTATGTTTTTGTTTTAGGTTCCAAAAGTAAACGGTACTCTGAAGGCTTCCTTTTGTTGTCCGTTTCGCACGTGACACATTAAAAATACTGAACCAGATTTCATATGAGGAGAACCTTAATAAAATCATAACTAAGTCAATATTCATTCTAATGAGCCCGTTCTTTCGGAAACCCGTCACAAATTTTGTTATCTAAATTTTCCATTTTGCGACAAAATCGAGATTCCGTACGGATGGTGACGGGGTACTTTGTGAGCATGTCAGGATTATTTTGTCAAGTTAAGGCCCTATCAAATGACACATCCAAGGCCAAAGTTTCTCACACTATATAACCTCATAAAGAAAAAAGATAAGAGGAGATTCGTAATTCAAGATTACACAAAAACACCAAAAAACCCTCTCTCTATTTTCTCCAAGATCAAACTCAAGGTTCTCTCAACTTTCATCAAAAACACAACAACAACTTCAACAACTTTTCAAGAAACAAAGGCAGTTCTTCTCCGATCTTAGATCAAATCATTGCGATCTCTATACCTAAGCCACCTCTTCATTGCTATCTGTGAGAATTTTCGATTTAAGCATTTTTCAAATAAGTGATTCTTGAATAAGCAATTTTGGAAATTCTTGAATCAAGTTTTGATTGAAGAATTGAATTGTGAAATTTATTTCAAGTGTGAAAATATGAATTGTTTTGGAATGATGTTGTGCAAGTTCGAATTGGATAGTTGAAATAAGTGCTTATTGAATTAAGAGATTTTCATGAAAGTGCTTATTCAAGAAAATAAGCTTAGTGTTGTATGGAGATTGTGCTTGTTGATTCTCTATCATTCATGTATAACATAATTTGGATCTTGAATCATTCAAAAATCATGTGTTGAAATTATGAAGATTATATGTTTGATTAAATTCTTAAACTATGATTTCATCAATGAATGTGTTTCAAAATGCCCAAGCTTTGTGCTACAAGCCTCAAAGCTTTGGAAACAATATGCTTGCTAGCATGCGGTAACCGGTTACCCAATTATGGTAACCGGTTACCTCAAAAGAGAAACTTCGGCACTTTCGTTACCTTAATAAGGTAACCGGTTACCCAGTTATGGTAACCGGTTATCCCAAAACAAAAACTCCTTATTTTTTGTTACCTGAATAAGGTAACCAGTTACCTATTTATGGTAACCGGTTACCCAAATAGAAACATAAATTTTTGCCTTTTTTCTTATTAAGTTTTCTCTTTCGGTTTGCTTTCTTTGTTACTTTTGACTCATTTATTGACTTGTGCAAGGTACATGGTATCATTTTTCATTCACGTAACATAGCGGTGTTTATGTGATTGAAAACACTCGGCTTATGCTCGCTTCCGATGCGACATGCTTTATTTCTCATTTCATGAGAGATATTCTTTACTTGCTTGCAATTGTATGAATATTGCTTCGCTTGTATTGTTTCCTTGTGCAGGAATTCTGATTATGCGACGCATTTATGGATTGAGATTTATTTTCGCTCTTTATCATTGTTGGATATCACTTCTAACTCTTGTGCTTTTCTTGGTGAAGCTTGCTCCATGTATTCCCTACTTCTCCTTTCTTTCGTCTGCTAGTTGACGAACTTGCATTCGATTGGTAGCTTACCTTCTGCATCTTTATTGCATTCCTTTATTGCTTCCCTTGCCATGAAAAGTTGGGTAGAGATGTATGACGGGGGTCTCTATTACTGATCATTCCAGGAACCCCTCTAGTTTATTTAAAGATCCGTTTATGGCAATTTCGCATTATTTGCCACTGTGTGCTACTTATGTGTGGTTTGTTTAAAATCATACCTTTGTGTAGGTATTTTGCAAGTGTGTTTACATTCGTACTCACATATGTTAATAATTATAAATCCTTAAAAGGAGGCGAGTGGAAAAGGTTTAGCAGTCAATCCCCGCAATTGCGTCTGTGTTATCCTTAGCTCATGATGCACCACGATGCTTCAGAGTTGTGCCTACTCTCGTTATTGAGTCGTCAAGTGCAAAAAGGTTTCGCAATCGAACCCCCACACCTTGTCAGTAGTTCGTATTGGCTGATGCTGATACTTCATGATTATTCATATTTCCTTTTGTCGCCTACCTCGATCTTCTATATCTTGGTTAGGTGTTTATTCGCTTTGGACATCACATTTTTGTTTTACATCCCAATCCCGCTTGTTTGCTTCGGGTGATCCTCTCCCCTTAGATAAAGCATTTCTCTTCTTTTATATTTCACTCCCGCTTGTTTGTCTTAGGTTATCCGCTCCCCTTGACTAAAGCATTTCGCTTCTTTTCTTTTCCATTTCATGTGTGTGCTCTTTCGAGCTTGTTTGTTCACTTGCTTTCTATACCATGTTCCCTTAGGATGTGCTTGTTCCTTTTGGATACAAGTTAGACCTTAGGTTGCAAACCATGCATGCTAACATTAGGTAGACGTTTCCCTTTTGTTAATCAAAACTTTAGGACTACCATTATATGATAACATTAGGATTATAAATAGGCTAGTCTCTTGTTGACTCTTTTCTTCCCCTTTTGCATATGCATTAAAACTAAAACATTTTTTTTTCTTAGCAAATCATAAAATATGCTAATCATACTTAAACCATTTTTCAAGGTAACAAAACAAAAACCAATTAAATGTGGCATCTTGCCTTGAGGGTGTAACTCAAAACCATTTTTAGATAAGGACATGTTAATTTACTTTTGTGCCAACGCGTGAGTCTCCAAAGGTCGAGCTGCAGAAGAAGGCGGAATTAACATTGTTCATAAAAAATAAAAAACAAACAAAACATGTAAGCCGAACTATGGTAACTCTGATTCCTCAAAACGGATACGTAGGCATTGGGGTAGGGCCCAAGCGAGCACAACTTTATTTTCCCTACATTATTTTCTCATTTCTTTTGCATGCATTCTTCCTTAGTGGTACAATAAGCATAGATTAAACACACCCATATGATAGATAACAAGAGTGGATACCGTAGAGTACTATGAGCGTGTGGGGTGCTAATACCTTCCCCTCGCGTAACAAACTCCCTTACCCGATGTGGTACGGTGGGAGAACTGACTAGGGTTTTGCGTTTGTTTTCGCAAATGTTTCGGTTGAGCAAGAGTCGCCACCGACTTTTTATTTTATCCTAAGGAAAGGTTTAAAAAGCACAGCAAAAACCTTTGAGATTTTTCGTGGGTTCGGGGAGTAGATTATAGAAGGGGAAGGTATTAGCACCCCTTCTATCCATGGTTATCCATGGGCTCTTAGGTACTTGCTTAGATCAACTTGCCTTGGTTTTCAATTGTTTGAAATGGTGCTTGGTGTGTGGTTTTGAAAATGTTTTGAAAAGATGCCTTGTATTAGGCTAACCTTGTAACAATTCTTTACTCGAATGTTTTACAAAAGGTTTTTTATCTTTTTAAAAAGATGTTTCAAGAGCTTTGGAAAGTTGATTTTGAAAGTGTTTGTGAAGTGGGTTTTTGAAATTAGGCAAGTGTTTTCTTTGCAAATTGACAAGTACTTAAGAGTTTATCTACCCTAAAGTTTTCTCAAAGATTTTTGTTATGTTTTAAACCTTTTGACAATTTTGTTCCACCATTGCATTTGGTGGACAATCTTGTCTTAGGAGATGAAAGGGACAGGCGCGGGTCGTCGTTTGGAACCATAATTGCAACGACGTTTAAATATCTTTGGGCAATTTCTTAAGGGACTTGATCATTTGTTTTTGTTTATTTTGAAAAGTTTTATCGAGGGACTATGATCATTCAAATTGTTTGCTTTGCCCAAAGAAATTCAACATACAACATGGCCCATTTATTTGAAGGCAACAAAGTGGAATACCCTAGGGGTGCTAGTGTGAGATGTGTTGTTTATTTTCATGCTCATTTATCTTTGTATTAGGTCAAACTATTTTTTATCATTTTTTTCGCATGCAAACCCTAATTCTAACATGGCATAATTAGAAAGCGTATAAAGTGCGAAATTTAAATTCCTACGCTATTACAACATAATAATATAGGGAGGGGGGTACAAATTTACAAATGGGGGATATTTAAGCAAGAATTTAAATCTAAATTATTACATCATTTTTGAATATTTGCAAGGTAATTAAATTGCATAATTAAATAGAAATTAAATAAATATGCAAAAATACAAAAAAGAAAGTTTTTTATATGTATGAAAAAAATGTTGTTTATGTAAAATAAAATAAACAATAAAAAGGTATTATTTTTGAGTATTTTCATATTTAGGGCAAAAACCCTAATTTTAATCAAAATGTATATTAATTAATTAATTCACATAATATTTATTATTTGCATACAAAAATAAAATAAAATATGGTATATTTGTAAAAAGGTCATTTTTTAGTATTAAATATTAAAAACAAAATATATACATTTTTTGGCATTTTTATTCTAAGTATATTGATATATATATATATATATATATATATATATATATATATATATATATATATATATATATATATATTATATATATATATATATATATATATATATATATATATATATATATATATATATATATATATATATATATATATATATATATATATATATATATATATATATATATAGTATATATATATATATATATATATATATATATATATATATATATATATATATATATATATAATATATATATATATATATATATATATATATATATATATATATATATATTTATGTTATTTAAATATGTATTATATACAAATAATAATAATATTCAATTTTTTTAGAAAATAGGATTTTTTTTATATGAAATATTTCAGAGGGTAATATAAAATAAAATAAAAATGGAAGTGTTTTTTACATATTTTTCTATTTATCCTAAATAATATATATATATATATATATATATATATATATATATATATATATATATATATATATATATATATATATATATATATATATATATATATATATATATATATATATATATATATATATATATATATATATATATATATATATATATATATATATATATATATTTATGTGTAACTAAAAGAAAATCAAATAAAATCCAATAAAAATCAAAAAATGGTGGGAAAAATATTTTCAAAATTTTAATGTGATGATAAAAAATAAATGAATCAAATAAAAAAAGAAAGTGTCAAAAATCATTAAAAATAAATCAAATGGGCTTGGGGTGAGAAAGTGGACATAGTGGTGTAAAAGAAGAAACCACACAGGCCCAGCCCATGTGGCTTCATCTTCAACCTTCGTTCAACAAAAACGCGCGCCCTGTACTCCAGATGCTAACTCCTGATTCCTGGCTTTTCAACAAAAACTCATAACATAAAAAATGCTCAGCATGAAGAGACGATTCCAACCATGTATAGAACTTGACCTAACTCTCTAAGATGAGGGAGAATTTCTCTTCCCCCAATTTCTGACCTAGTTTTTCTGCCATTTTCAAAGCTCAAATTCTCTCTACTCAGACAAAAGAAATGAAAGTAAAGATATGTACATGTTCAGGGCTATGAGTAGAACCTTGTTTCTTCACAAACTTAAGACTAAAGATGCATAATAAGGGAGATACGAATTCAAACTTTTACCTGTGCAGTTGAACTTTTATCTGGAGAATGAGGAACTTCTAGTGCAAGGTAATGATTGGAAAAGCTTCCTTGAGGTCCAGGGATGCTTTTTCAATGCTTACTTTGTCTTGAAACTTCTTGTATCAAGCTATAGAACTTCACCTGCACAAGGAAAAAATAAAAATTGTGGAAGCTGTTAGAGGGATTACAGGTCAGGTTTTAGGTCATGGTTAGCTTGCATACATGCTAGGGAATGTGTATGGATTGGTTTTGGTAAGAATGCTCGAGGGAAATGGGAGTTGGCACTCAAACTGCAGAGGCAACCCTGTTTTTGCAGTTTGAGGATGATTATGGCAATGGGAGTGTTTGAAAGGTCAAGGATTCGTGCAAAAGCTTGGTTGGGATGTACTGAGTGTGTTTGATAAGTTTGCTCTTCTGTTTCTAAGCTGAGATGAGTGTTGTCTCAAGTTATGTCACTTTTCTTCTTTCTTAAGCAACAAAAGCAAGTTGGTGTTCTAGGCATGTAGGGGACCTCCTAATGTGCTGCATAATCCCTCCTTGATCAGAGTGTTATGCTCATAATCTTGTGCTAGAGAGATTTTGATCTGTACCTCCTTGATTTACCAATTGACATAAAGCAAACTTTTACAAATATGGAAAGAATGCTTTATCTAAATTGGGATTAACCCTTCATACAATGCTTTAGCTCATGAAACAAGGTCTTGACACAATGAACAAGCATTAAATTATGGAGTGTAACTTGGTTTAAGGACCTGTAACTTAGCACAAACTAAGCTGACTTGAAAATAGCTTGAGTTATGAACATGTTTTGGTTAAGAACAAAAGTGAATTTTTGCCAACTTGTGAAATTCGAATCTCTCAAGTTATGAGGTTGTTTGATGAGTTCTTGGACATTTTGGAAATCTTGTAATGTGTACTACAATCCATCTTTGAAATGCAAATTGAAATTCCAAGTGGAAGGGTATGAAAAGTGGCCTTGAAGTGGGGTAGAAAACCTTGTCAAACTAGGTTAAAATTTCACTAAGTAAAAATGGTTTAGTGCCCTTATTCAAAAAATTGTAACTTGAGATACAAGCTTCAAATGAGAAAACTTTGTGAATCAAAGTTGTAGATTATGCAACAAGCTACAACTTTCATGTTTTGACTTTTGTTTGAATCCAAATGGATCTTGGTGAAAAGATGGGGCAAAGTTGGGAAAAAACTAGGGTTTTTCATAACTTAGAAAAATTCTAAGTTATGAAAAATTCCATTTTCAAACCCTAATTTGCAATTTGTGATTTCTTGGTGTACAAGTTTCATGATTTGGCATATTTTGATGAAAAATGAATCTTGACTCTTGATTTTGACCAAAAAGTCAAAGTTTGACTTTTCAGTATACAGTCAAAACTGATCAATTGACTGGGAAATTCAACTGTCAATCTTGTGTATTTGGGATCTCTTGAACTTGTTGAGCATGTCAAGATAGTTCCATGGGGTCCTTGAGTCTATATGTGAGCTTGGTTTTCCATTGGCTAAGTCAAACAGTCAAAAATTGCCTCTGTGCAGTCAAAACCCTAAAAGTGACCATTTTGCCCTTTTGGTGATCTGATCAAATTTCTTGTGGAGTTGTGGTCCAAACTTGATCAAATGACTCCTAGGAGTTCATAATGTTGATGTGGATTTAATTTCATGAGATTTGACTGTCAATTGGCCACAGTTGACTTTTTCCCCAATACAGTTGATTTCTAGGTCAACTGTCCAATTGATTGGGCAAAATTTGGAATTAGGACTTGAAACTTGGTATGGATAAACTTAGGAGGTCAATATGAAGCAAGAAAGTCATCTTGGGTATTTTAGGTCAAAACATCTTGGTGCAAACCTAATTTGGGGTTAGCAGTGCAAGGAGGAGTCTTGAGCAGATGAAACCCTAACTGGTATTTTGAACTTCAAAAGCTTTGTGAGGAGAGATCAATGAGAAATGGGAGGGAAAATTTTGGGGTACAACAGTTGCCCCTGTTCAATCTTCTTGGACCTGAAGAGTTAGATTGGCAGGCTTGCCTTTCGTGACTCGAGGGTAAAAGGAGATTGGACACTAGAGTGCCCGGAAATTTGTACTCGTCAAAGCACTGGATGCGGGAATGGGCTTAGAGATGCCATTTGGAGATGGGCTTAACGATGCCATCTGGGAGAGTGATAGAAACTTGTCGGGGATGGGCTTAAAAATGCCATCTGGAAGGGAGTATCAGGAAAGTGTCCAAGCTTTGGACCACTTCTAAATTGGAGGTCTGAACAAGCAATAGGTTGACATCCGTTTACTTGGAGAACCCGTGAACTGTTTTCAGAAATCTTGAAGTTGAATAAGCAATAGAACAACATCCGTTGTTGGGAAGCGCCCGTAAACCAAATTCAAAAGTGCATCAGAACAAGCTGATAGATTAACATCCGTTACTTAGGAAGAATCCATGAACTGTTTTCAGACGTCTTGAGAAGAATCTGAACAAGTGATAGGTTAACATCCGTTTACTTGGAGAACCCGTGAACTGTTTTCAGAAATCTTGAAGTTGAATAAGCAATAGAACAACATCCGTTGTTGGGAAGCGTCCGTAAACCAAATTCAAAGGTGCATCTGAACAAGCTGATAGATTAACATCCGTTACTTGGGAAGAATCCATGAACTGTTTTCAGAAGTCTTGAGAAGAATCTGAACAAGTGATAGGTTAACATCCGTTTACTTGGAGAACCCGTGAACTGTTTTCAGAAATCTTGAGAAGAATCTGAACAAGTGATAGGTTAACATCCGTTTACTTGGAGAACCCGTGAACTGTTTTCAGAAATCTTGAGAAGAATATGAACAAGTGATAGGTTATCATCCGTTTACTTGGAGAACCCGTGAACTGTTTTCAGAAATCTTGAGATTTGAATGATTTTAGTCTGTCAACTGATCTTACCTGAAAAGGCAAAGAGTTAGTCGTATGCAATGCTATGATGCATGATACAATGTATATTTTGTGTTATGGATGTAAATGGATGTGCATGTAAGCTGGAGAGCTGTCTTGCACAGGATAGATGAATCCGGAGTAGCGGGAGATAGAAGTATCCTGACTGCTGCCGGGGAAAATGAGTCCTGGATTGTTGCTGGGGAACCTGGAGCTTGGGTTGTATACCAATCTTCTGGGGAATTCCTGGAGTCTTCTACTGGGGAGTACCAAACTAGTAGACTTAATGCTGGGGAGGCTAGATTGGGAATCTTCAGCCAGGAGAGAAGTATCTCTGGAGATTTCACTGGGGAACTCATGATTTTTCTTCCTAAAAACTCTGTGGGGAGAAGGTTTGAAAGTCTGACTCCGCTGGGGGTTGTCCATTTGAAGCTTTTGATCTGCTGGGGATACTGAAGCTTAAACTCTGAGGGAAAATGATTTCCGGAAGATCCTCTGGCTGAGGATTTGCAAAGATAAACTCCTCCGGGGACAGTATTGATAAGTTATTGTTGGGGGAATTTTGAGGAACTCCGCTGGGGATGGGAAGGATTTTGGGCGAGCGCGATCTCCCCTGATTGTTAGCTGAGGATAACCCAGTTATAAGCCTCTGTGAGGAATAACTTTGAATAAAACTCGGGGGAGACGCTCGTGCTCTACGGGGGAGATACCCTTCGGAACCTTACTGGGGATAAGTTTTGAGAATCTGCTGGAGATAAACCTCAGGGTTTGCTAGGGATTATGGATTCCAAATCTCTTGAGGGATTTCCTTTGAAAGGGTGTCAAAATATCCGTTTATACCCTCATCCTATCATCAATCCTTTTTCTTAGGTGTACTGAGGAAGTGATTATGTTTCAAATGCATATGCCTATTTAACAAAACATTGGACGTTTCTCAAAATAAAACAAATAGTGCAAGAGAAAAAGAAAAGGGAAATGACACAAATTTTTGGGAAGAGTATTTGTATTGATTTTCTTTGGGTATATTTGTACAAAGGAGACAATCATCCTGGTAAGAGGATTTTGCCGTAATATTGAAAGATTTTATACAAAAATAAAGATGGCTATGTGAAATAATTCCATGGGATTCCATTTTGCTGTAGCTTTCACAACTCTGAACATCTGTCTATTCAATGCTTCGTTTGACGATGGCTGGATTGATCAGAAACCTGGAACCGGTTGATGAAGAGATCGTCTTTGAAGTGATCCGACGAGACATAGTCACACGCTTTAATTCCCTAATTTTTGCCTGAATCGCCCTTTCGGGTTTTCGATCCACCGGGAAACCCCTTTTTGCCCAAGCCGCCCTTTCGGGTTTTCGACTTGCCGGGTGTACGGATTTTTTTTGTTTTTATCCCTAATTTTTGCCTGAACCGCCCTTTCGGGTTTTCGGTTCACCGGGATACCCATTTTTGCCCAAGCCGCCCTTTCGGGTTTTCGACTTGTCGGGTTACCTTATGCGTAGTATCTTTTGACTATGTCTGCGTTCGCAGGGTGTGGCAAATCGTCGCCGTCCATGGTGGTCAGAATCATTGCACCACCAGAAAATATGCTCTTGATCACAAATGGTCCTTCATATGTAGGAGTCCATTTGCCCCTGGGATCACTTTGCGGCAAGATAATCCGCTTGACTACTAGATCTCCGACTTGATACACTTGACGTCTGACTTTCTTATTGAAGGCCTTGGTCATCCGTTTTTGATACGTCTGACCATGGCATATAGCAGCAAGTCGCTTTTCGTCGATCAGATTGAGTTGATCAAGTCGGGTCTGCATCCAATCATCTTCATTCAAACCTGCATCCTTCATAATCCTTAGAGAAGGAATCTGGACTTCCATAGGCAAGACAGCTTCCATGCCATAAACCAAAGAAAATGGGGTTGCCCCAGTTGAAGTACGTGTCGTCGTACGGTATCCATGCAGCGCAAACGGCAACATCTCATGCCAGTATTTGTAAGTGACCGTCATTTTCTGAATAATCTTTTTAATGTTTTTGTTCGCAGCCTCAACAGCACCGTTCATCTTCGGCCGATAGGGAGATGAATTGTGATGATAAATCTTGAACTGTTCGCATAATGCAGTGATCATTGTATTATTCAGATTTGTACCGTTGTCTGTGATGATCCTGTCGGGAACACCATACCGACATATGAGATTATGTTTGATAAAGCGGGCAACCACATTTTTGGTGACAGAGGCGAAGGAAGCTGCTTCGACCCATTTAGTGAAGTAGTCAATGGCAACCAGGATGAAGCGATGTCCGTTGGAAGCCGTGGGCTTGATCTCTCCAATCATATCAATGCCCCACATTGCAAAGGGCCATGGAGCAGTCATGACATTGAGGGGAACCGGGGGGGATATGAACTTTGTCAGCATAGACTTGACACTTGTGACAAGTACGGGAATGTTGATGGCAGTCAGCCTCCATGGTAGACCAAGTAATAGCCTGCCCTTAGATCTTCTTAGCCATTGTATGCCCGCTCGAGTGAGTGCCAAATGTGTCGCTGTGTACATCAGTCATGATCAACTCTGCTTCAGCCTTATCCACACATCGGAGTAATACACAATCATGGCTTCGTTTGTAAAGGATGACGTTGCTCAGGAAGAACTTAGCAGAGAATTTCCTTAAGAACTTCTTGTCGTTCACGGAAGCTCCTTCAGGATAACCTTGGGTCTCGAGATACCTTTTGATTTCATGGAACCAAGGTTGTTCCACTACTTCTTCGGTATTAATCTCGTGACAATGCGCGGGTTCATCCGTATTGCTCGATGGTGATTTGGGGAGCCTCGTTATCCCAGTTGAGTTTAAACATGGAGGACATTGTGGCTAGAGCATCTGCTAGCTGATTCTCTTCTCGCGGAAAGTGCTCGAAGGTAATTTGCTCGAAGTGAGGCAACAATGTCAGAACATGTTCTTTGTATGGGATAGATAGATAGGATGCTTGGTATCCCAATCTCCTTTGAGCTGCGATGACCAAAGCCGAGTCCCCGAATACGCTCAAAGATTTGATCCCCAAGTCTATAGCAGCCTTGAGACCAAAGATGCAGGCTTCATACTCAGCCATATTGTTTGTGCAGCTGAAGCAAAGTCGGGCCGTGAAAGGAGTGTGGCATCCTTCCGGAGAAATGAGTACTGCGCCAATGCCGTTTCCGAGTGCATTTGAAGCACCATCAAAGTACAGGGTCCATCGGGATCCTTTTCGGGTCCGTCATATGGTCCGTCACCTTTAATGTTGTTCAAATTCATGATGTCCTCGTCTGGGAAATCAAATCTCATGGGTTGATAGTCTTCGATAGCCTGGTGAGCCAGATGGTCAGCTAATACACTCCCTTTTATAGCTTTTTTGGTGTGGTTTACTGGATGTCATACTCGGTCAAGATCATTGCCATCTGGCTATCCTTCCAGATAAAGCGGGCTTTTCGAAGATATATTTGATAGGGTCCATTTTGGATATCAACAAGGTAGTATGATCAGCATATGCTGTCTTAGTCGGCGAGCAGCCCATACCAAAGCGCAGCAAGTTTTCTCGAGCAGAGTGAGTAGCGAGTCTCACTACAAGAAAAAAAGAGATTTACGACACATAAATTGCGACAGTTCCCACAAAACCGTCCTTATTCCTGAATTGCGACAGTTGTCACGACGGTTAGGCTCAACCGTCGTAGATTTTCAAGCATTATTCCTGAATTGCGACAGTTGTCACGACGGTTAGGCTACTTTTTTTTATTCTTTTACTTTCCCACTTTTTTTCAGCAACACAATATCATAATATCAACACAATATCATAATATTTTCAGCAACTAATATTTATTATTAAATTATAAACAAAATACAACAAATAAAAATATAAAAAAACAAAATTGAAAGAGGATTAGGTTTTGTGAAAGAGCTTTTTATCCGATTGAAGCAAAGAACCACCGCCGGAAGTACGATGTTGCGCCTAGAATGGTGAAGCTTCCATTCTTCGATTCGACTCAATCTTCTTCATCTTCTGCGCGATCTTTGTATCATCCGAATATCAAGGTATATAAATTATTGATTCAATCTCTCTTCTACTTCTTTTCAATTTTCTTTCGATTTTACCGTGGTGATGTGTTTCGGTTGAAGTTGCAGAATCAGTTGCATTGATGAAGATGATGAACGAATGAAGTTATTGATTCAGTGAAGATGCATTGAGGACGATTGAAAAACGGAAGGTGATGATGCTGTTTTGAGATAACCAGAAGGTGAGTTTTTCTTTCTTTCTGTGAATCTCCTTCTGAGTTTTTTGTGTGATTTTCTGATTGAATGAATCGTGAGCCAAGTGAGAGAGTGAAAGTTTTGTATGATGTAAAGGACTTGTGATGATAATGGTTTTGTAATGCTTGTGAACAACTTGTAATGAACATGAATGAACTTTATTTTGATGGAATTAACTTGGAACTTGAATGATTTCAATGATGAATTATGTCATATTGAATGAACCACAATCAAACTTGAGTCCCTTATGCTTGATGCTTAAAACCAATACATGAACACGAACTCTTAAAGTTGATTCGAAACATGAGTTAAGGACTTGAAGTAAACAAGTCACCTAGCTTTAAAGTGACCTTGAAGTACATGGCCACTTTAATGCAATGATTAAGTGGTGAACGTGATGAATAAGGTAGAGATGAATATGAGATGGTGAAGGACATAAAGAAGTGACTTAAGTCCTAAGTTCTATATATCTCAAGCAATCCACCAAATCATGAATTGTAACACAATTTTTACCACCTTGAAATTCTTTGATATCTCACTAATTCGTCCTGGATTATGGGCTGGTTGTGAACATGTGGATTGTACTCCACAAAACACTTTCTCATGGGCTGAAAGCAAGGAAGGCCATGGAAAAAGATCAAAGGAATCAACAAAAGTCCATATTGGATCAAACTTAGCACAAGGAACCGAAATTCTTCTAATTTTCACCTCAACGGGCTTAAGCACTTAGTTATCTTCATAGCTGTAACGAGAACTCTTGTAGCTTAGAAACAAAGCTCTTTTTAACACACTTAATCTTGTATTTTCCCTCGTGAGACCATTAGGTCATATGGATTCAATGAAGCTTTAGAGTCAATACAAAGCCCCTTGATACCTTTATATTCTTTTGTTTCTTTTGAGTTTTGGTCAACTTGATGCCAAATTACTTTTCTCTCAAATTGAAACTTGCTATGCTTGAATGTCAAATGAACTTTTCACCTCCCCATATTTGTTTGAATCTCATGGATTATTTTGAGTAAACCCTTAATGGTAAAGATGATAGATGATAACGAAACATGATACAAATAAATGGATAGTGAAATGTGAATGATTAGTGATAAAAATGATGAATAAAATAATGACTAAATGTGATAATAACTGATTTAAAGTGTGATGAAGAATATCGATGGAAATGGATGTAAAGAAATCATATTTTGATGATAGGACAATTGAAGGAAAATGTCCATAATCTTATCCCATACCAAGTTGGATTCAAATTAAATTTGAATTTGACTTGAAATTTAAATTTAAAGCAAAACTCCATTTTGACATAAAAAAACTTACCACTTGACGGTTCCTACATCCAGATTTATTTCAAATATTTCATGCCGTACTTACTGTTTGCTTATCTGCTAAATTTGCTCACAGAATGGCGCCATCCAGAATTCATGTTACCTATGCATTAGTGAATGATAAAATGCCCACTGGACGGATTCATAAGGGAGTGTGTTCAACTTGGATGAAGGTATTTATATTTACCCTTTTCCTTAATTGTGATCCTTCTTTCAAAATTGCAGGTGTAATTGATTTAAAAATGAGCCCCTTGAATACAGGCATCAACTTTGAATTTGTGAAATGGTTAAATATTAATATCAGTCGGTGATATCTGTCCACTTTTGAATTTTGATGGCAATGCGGTCATCATTTTAGAGATCTACTATTACTTCATTTCAAAGCATTGACTTACCTTATGTTTTGATTTTCAGAATTCTGTACCATTGGAGAAAAGTCAGGACAGTAGTTGGGCTCCTATCTTTGTTAGGCAGTCCAATTTCAGACTCCCAACTGATAGTAAAGTGCCTGTAATTATGATAGGCCCTGGCACTGGGTTGGCTCCTTTCAGAGGTTTCTTACAGGTTTGAACCAACAGTCTTGATGTTCATTCTGTTAGTTCTCTCGTATATCCAACAGAGTCTATATGCTAATTGTATCTGATTTTTATTTTTGCTTCAGGAAAGATTAGCTCTGAAAGAAGGTGGAGCTGAGCTGGGCCCCTCTGTTTTATTCTTTGGATGTAGGAACCGTCAAGTGGTAAGTTTTTTTCCCACCACATGGACCTATGACTTTAAGCCACAAGTAATATGTGTGTATGTCAGAAGGGTAACATATTTTATATAGGATTTTAATTTTTTTTTTTAAAGGACTATATCTATGAAGATGAATTGAACCACTTTGTTAATGGTGGAGCACTTTCTGAGCTCATTGTTGCTTTCTCACGAGATGGGCCTACAAAAGAATATGTCCAACATAAAATGATGGAGAAGGTGCCTACTTTTTCTCTTGATACTTTTATTTCCAATTTACAGTATACGGCTCACTTAAATCTTATATTTTTTGTTATTTATTGGTTGTATTTTCAGTTTTTGAAGGAAAAATGATTTTGATTTTAGTTGTAATTGTTGAAAAATTATGCGAAGTCTAAAAGGAAAATACTTTTAAGAAGTGATATGGAATCTATGTTTGGACATAGTATCCAAGAACAAGACCACCAAATGCAGAATCTTCACACATCTTGCAAGTCACTCTCATTAGTGATATCTACTTCCACAGCCTTCTAGCCCACTATACCGGAAAATCATTATGTCCACTTGCAAAACCAAGTTGAATCATCCAAATTCTTTTTCAGGTATCTACCATCATAATATCCACAAACTTTTGCTTTGATAAATTAGTAACTTACAAACTTTGTTATAATTGTATTGGTGCCGCACGAATATTCTACTGGTTTTATTAGTGAAGAACATAGGAATTTATAAGATATGGTTTAGGCATCATGTAAAAGTAATCATATGGAATCATAGATTCATTAGATGGATCATGTACTCATACCCCACTCCATGTATTCGGTCTTCAATGTCAAGACAACATCAATTAATATAAAAATTACTTTAATTTTAAATATATGTAGGTTAATTATCATGAAAGTTGGTTAAATGGTTAACATCTTAAAACTTAAATTAATGAATATCTAAATAAAGAGAATAATAATTATATGGCTCAGCGTCTAGTCACATAACAAGATGGAATAAAGAGTCATGCTATCAAGTTCTAAACAAGGGAAGAACAAGATAATGAAAAGTAATAACAGTGTAACATATGTAACAAAAATAAAGTTGAGTTAAGATCATTGTAGTTATAAATATAGAACAAGAAAATCACATAAGCTATCACTTATTCACATATTAAAAATATTGAAGTTTTGCTTGTACAGAACAAGTAACGTCACAAATTTTGTACTCTTTACAAGTTCATACATATGCTTAAGGGCTTTGTGCTTGAGCCAATGAGTGATAAATCTAAAAAGGTTTAGTTCCTGAAGGTGAGTCGAATACTTAAGCACAGTCGAACAATGACTGAAAATACTTTACAAGAGATGAGAATATTATGTTGTTAACATTAAACTTCAAATGCTAATCTTTACGATGAAATCATTTTGGTTATGAAGGAAAAATTAATTGTGCTCCTTCAAATATTAGGATGTTATTGAAAATTAAAATAATTATTTTTGAGATACAATATTTATAGGACATTAAACCCCATAATACAAACGATTTGGGTAAAGGAAGACAAATGCCAATACACTACGGCTCTAACAAACACAATTACTTCACAGTTTCATCGCCTATTGCGTAAGACATATATGCCATAATGTAATAAACATGTTAAAAATAGTTGCAATTGTTAATTCGTGACATTTTTTTCTGAACAAGCTCATGTTGTTTGGCAAGAAATTCAGAACACAGCTTCCTCAAGCTGTAGGCGCTGCTTATTCGCTTAAAATGGACGGAAAAAGTGCTTGTGCAGTCACTTTTTGTGGAGATGGAAGTACTAGTGAGGTTAGTAATGATGAATATGAGCCAACAATCTCTCTTAAGAACGTAATTATAGAATAACGCATCATTATGCTTCTAGCTGATATTTGAAATATTGTAGGGAGATTTTCATGCTGCTTTGAACTTTGCAGCAGTAATGGAGGCACCAGTTGTTTTCATATGTCGTAACAACGGATGGGCCATTAGTACCCCTGTCGAAGAACAATTTCGAAGTACTCTATACAAATTCTTCCTACTTAAGTTGTTTATTCAAACAGACTCTATATAATTTTCTCAAGTCTATATGATTGACTTCGGTGTTTTGATTAGGTGATGGCATTGTGGTGAAAGGTCAAGCTTATGGGATATGGAGTATGAGAGTAGATGGAAATGATGCTCTTGCCGTTTATAGTGCAGTTCATACTGCACGCGAAATTGCTATAAAAGAACAAAGACCAGTTTTGATTAGTTTTTGAAGGAAAAATGATTTTGATTTTAGTTGTAATTGTTGAAAAGTTTGTATCTTGTATGTTTATGATCTCTGAGATATATACTTGTCCTATTCCTATTTAATTTTTTTAGGGTTTATGAGGTTTCTTTCATGAATTTTGTAGAATATTGTAACATTTTTTGTAATTCTCTCAAGTTGTAGCAAACCAATGTAAATATTAAAATGAAATTTGGCCTTTGATGATATTTGAATTTTTCTTGTTTATTGGTAAAATTTGCACTTCTTTTTACCTTTGATCACATTTTTTTGATATTATTGATGATTATTTGATATTAAATGTTTTTATTGTAATTAACTTTATTATATTGAAAAGTGATAGAAAATAAAATAAAATACTATAAATAAAAAAATATTAAAGTAAATAATAATTTAAATATAATAGTAAAATATTATAGTAAAATAATATTATATTTAAAATTATTTTACTAAATAATAATTTAAATAAAAATATTATTTGAAATTTATAAATCAGATTACGACGGTTAAAACCGTCGCAATTTCTAACCTACGGCGGTAGAATAACCGTCGCAAAAAACAACAAAAACAAAAACTAAAGTCAAATTCACGACGGTATATAACCGTCGCTATCTGTTGTGCGTGACAGTTTTTGCAACCGTCGCGAAATAGGCTGGGGACGCACGATTCTGCGACGGTACTTCTACCGTCGTAGATTGTAAATTGCGACGGTTTTAACCGTCGTAATCAGCCAAAATAACCGTCCCAATCTATCATTTTTCTTGTAGTGTCTCACAGTCGGTAAACTTTTTGCTAAGGTAATAAATAGAATGCTCTTTTCGACCAGACTCGTCATGCTGGCCCAAAACACACCCCATTGAGTTATCCAAGACGGTCAAATACATGATCAATGGCCTTCCTTCGACGGGTGGCATCAGAATGGGAGGTTCTAGCAAATACTCCTTGATTCTGTCAAAAGCAGCTTGGCAGTCGTCGTTCCATTCAACTACCTGATCTTTTTTCAAGAGTTTGAAAATTGGCTCACAGGTAGAAGTCAGATGCGAAATGAATCTGGCAATGTAGTTTATGCGCCCCAAGAAACCTCTAACTTCCTTTTCAGTACGGGGAGCAGGCATCTCTTGTATTGCTTTTACTTTTGCCGGATCGACTTCAATGCCTTTGTTGCTTATAATGAATCCCAGGAGTTTACCAGACCTAACTCCAAAAGTGCATTTGCTTGGATTCAGCCTTAACTTGTACTCTTTTAACCTGGTAAACAACTTCTCCAAATGTTCAAGGTGCTCTTCCTCCGTTTGTGACCGAGCTATCATATCGTCTACGTAAACCTCAATCTCATGATGTATCATGTCATGAAATAAAGCTACCATGGCGCGTTGATAAGTTGCCCCTGCGTTCTTCATCCCGAACGGCATCACTTTGTAACAGAAGGTGCCCCATTGTGTGACAAAAGTTGTTTTCTCCATATCCTCGGGAGCCATCTTGATTTGATTGTAGCCCGAGAATCCGTCCATGAAGGAAAACACCTTATGCTGAGCTGTATTGTCGATCAAGATGTCAATATGAGGTAGCGGGAAATCATCCTTAGGGCTGGCCCTATTCAAATCCCGGTAGTCCACACACATTCTGACTTTGCCATCCTTCTTAGGCACTGGCACAATGTTAGCGACCCATTGAGGATAGGACGTAACAGCCAGAAAGCCAGCATTGAACTGCTTCATTACTTCTGCTTTGATTTTTTCGGACATGTCAAGCCTCATTCGGCGAACTTTTTGCTTGATCGGTGGACAGTCTTCTCTTGTGGGGAGACGGTGAACCACGATGTCTGTGTCTAGGCCCGGCATGTCTTCATAGGACCAAGCGAAGATTTCAACATACTCATTCAGTAACTGTACCAAGCGTTCCTTGACTTCTGGTTCCAGGTTGGCACCCACTTGCACCTCCTTCCGATTCTCTTCGGTTCCCAAGTTGACAGTTTCCAACGGTTCTTCATGCGGTAAGATAGCCCTTTCCTCTTGTTGCAAAAGTATGGCTAGTTCCCCGGGTACTTCACAACCTTCGTCATCTTCGTACTCGGCTAGATTGACCAGGTCTTCAGAGTTATTAAAAGATACAGCAGAATAGTCACCCATGGAATCCGGAGTGGATGGGTACCTGCATTGGTGAGTGTGGGTGTGTGTAAGGGGTAGCCATCCTTAACCAAAAAATGCAAAAGGAAAGAAAATGAACACAAGCAGTTTATCAAATGAAAAACGTCCAATGAATCATTAAACATGGCATATGAATATGAAAAATAGTCAAAACCCTTACAAGTGGACCTACATGCCCCGGGTAAGGCAGGAGGCGAGAAGATAGTGTACGGATTGTTTGAAAGTAAAATATTACAGACCAAATAGGAAATGTTTGATAGATAAATTACTGAGGAATAAAAGTGACGGGGACAAAGTCTTTTGCCTCCCAATTGCTCAACCCTCCTCTGACAGTTGGATAAATCCAATCTTCAATGTTGCTTTCCTTGTCTTCGTCTTCCAGGGCGTTGATTCCGTAAGGAGAAATTTTGACTGGCGCCCTCTCAATCTTTGCACGGCGCATAGCTTTCTGGCCGGTGGCTGTGAAACCTAATCCAGACTTATCAGCTTTATGCGGAAAATCGGGTAACTGCCCCCACGCTGAATTCTTCCCTTCTTTAACTGCAGCCCTTGCATCCTCCAGAGATGCCATCCTGGCCATCTGCCTTGGTGTCTCAGCTGCCAACTTCGCCACTGCTATTTCAGGAAGCACTTCTTCGAAATGTTGAAACGGTGTCTCGATGAACTCTCCTTCAACTTCCACATACCGGAAAGAATTTAAATGGCTAATCATGTACTCTTTTTCGCCGTGGACAGTGATGATCTTTCCTTTTACGGGATACTTCAGCATCTGATGCAAGGAGGAGGTGACTGCCACAGCATGGTGTATCCAAGGTCTACCCAGCAGGCAGGAGTATGATGGACGGATGTCCATTACGTAGAAAGTGGATTTAAACACCTCAGTACCTATCTTGATAGGAATTTCAACTTCTCCATGGACCATTCTCTTCGACCCATCGAAAGCCCTGACGACAATATCACTCGGCTTCAATTCCAAACCTTTGCAACCTAGCCGGTCCAAAGCCTTTTTGGGCAAAACATTCAGTGATGAACCGATATCAACCAAAACATGTGCAAGGGTGGTTCCGCGACACTCGATTGAAATATGCAACGCATCATTGTGGTTTCGGCCTTTAGGGGTCAGGTCGGCATCAGAAAAACCTAATCCATTGTCTGCAGTCAGACTAGCCACGCAATGTTGAAATTGATCTGCAGAGGTTTCCTGGGGCACATGAGCTGCCTTTAGAAACTTAATCAAAGCTTGAGCGTGCGCTTCGGAGCAAAGTAATAGTGCCAGCATGGAAATCTTGGAGGGGGTTTGCCCCAACTGTTCCACCACATCGTAGTCACTTCTCTTGATTATCCTCAAAATCTCGTCCATTTCTTTCTTGGAAGCTTCTGGAATCACCAAAGGTTGAGCCCTCGTCCTGACGGGTTCATCTTGTATTCCCTTTCCTTTATCGGCAATGGTAGGAGAGACAGCACTAGGAACGAAAATTTCTTCAATCAAAGGAGTTCTGGCAGAGAGCTTCACTGGTGCAGGGATGACTTCTTTAGCTAATGAGGGTCCAAAGACTGCTTTTGGAGGAGCAATCTATGGAGAAAATATTCTCCCACTCCTGGTGATTTTGCTGGTGCCCGCAATGTTACTAATGCTGGCTTCTTCATCATCTGAACTTTCTTCAATTGTTTCAACTTGCTTGATACCATGGTAGTAGATGTCACCACCATAGTTCCAAGGTATCGACTTCTCGGAGACATAGGGAACAGGCCCTGGCATTGTTATCTTCAAAGGTATAGACTTTGCGGCTGGCGTAATCTTAACTGGCTTTTTGACGGCCTCGGAAAGATTGGCGTGAATGGTTATGATTGAGACATTTTCAACATGAACTGGAACGGTAGGAACTTTTTCGAACAAAATTTGTCGGCTATCCATGAGGCCTTGGATGCCTTTCTTCAATAGCGGACAATCAAACGGCAGAGAGTGGCAACAGTAGCAGTCTTCTTTACATCCCGGGAAGATCCCGGCCCTTAACAAATTCAACTTAATGGTTAACAGTGGAGTAGTCAGATCACTAACGTCAGCAACATACAGATCCTCTTCAATGGCATTGACATTCCGACCGTGCTTCGGCATAGGTGCGGATATCACATTGGGTTTTTCTGGAGCGTCAAACTCTACCTCCTTAGCCTCTATCAGGTCCTGGATCTTATGCTTGAGTGCCCAACAATCATTGGTGTCGTGTCTAACGCTGTCTGAATGATAGGCGCACTTAGCATTGGCATGATAATGTGGAGAGGCCGTATTTACATTCTTTGGCGCCTCCTTGATAGTGGCAAGATTTAATTTCAACAGATGGGGAAGCACCTGCGCTGGAGTCATATTAATACGGGTGAACTGCCGTTGTGGCCTTTCCACCCGTTGCTGATTTGGTCTGGATTGGTTATATCGAGGCTGCTCACTCGGAGTGTTCTGAATCATTACGGCCCCCACGGTCGGCCGACGCTCCACCTTCCCTGCTCTTCTCTGAGAATAGACCACCGCTGTCTCCTTCTTAAAAGGTTTCTTCTCAACACTTGCAGCAACACCCTTCTGAATCTTTCCTGACTTGATGCCAACCTCAATTCTTTCGCCTGTTAAGATCAAATCAGTAAACCCCGCGGAAGAGTTACCAATCAAATGATTGAAAAACGGCCCAGATAGGGTCCCAAGAAACATATCAACGAGCTCACGATCGGTTAAAGGAGGCTGCACCCTGCCAGCCAAATCCCTCCATTTTTGTGCATATTCTTTGAATCCCTCACTTGTTCCTAGTGACATACCCTGAAGTTGGGTACGAGTAGGAGCAAGATCAGAATTGTACTGGTATTGTTTATAGAAAGCGGTGGCCAAATCTTCCCAACTTCTGACACTGGTTCCTTCTAACTGATAAAACCATTCCAACTGAGCTCCCGACAGGCTGTCTTGAAAGAAGTGAATCCAGAGGTTTTTATCTGCCGTATAGGGTTGAATTTTTCTCACATAGGACCTGAGATGCATCTTGGGACAGGACAGCCCATCGTACCTCACAAACACTGGCACTTTGAATTTTGGGGGAATCACAATTCCGGCGACCAAGCCCATGTCTTCAAAATCCAAACCCGGTACCCTTTGTAATTCCATGGCAGCCAATTTGTCTTCTAAACCTTTGTATTTGTCATCAGCTGGAGGATACTGCTGGTCAGAATAATCTTCCTCCTCTTCAACTTCTTCCTCTTCTGCATCAGACTCGGAAGGCACCACAACTTGATCTCTTTTACTAGTCCCTTCATCAGAAGTGGGAGGAAAATCGAGCACTCTCCGAGCTTCCCCGTTGAATCTTCTCCCCAAAGTGGCCACTCCAACCCTCTTCTTCTTCTTCTTCACTGGGTCCTTATTCTCCAGTTGAGTCTTGATATCCTCTTGACTCTTGACCAAGGTCATCAAGAGTTGCTGGAACTGTGCATTCTGAGCCTGTAGGTCTTTGACTGTTTGCTCGAGATCCATCCTACTGAAATAAACAGCAGATAGATAAGGAACCCTGGAATGAGACCTGCTTATGCACATGATGAATTGTATGCTTATGTATGCAATGCATTCAAGGGTTTAGAACATTCAAAATTGTTTTAGACAAAGAAGAACGCACGTCATATTAATAAGAAGAGATTTGTTAGTACATAAATGCCCCATGGGCCAAATATTACAAAATAAACTTCTTAAGGCAGAAAGACATTGCGCATCCTCTTTGGTGCGATGTAGGTATTGAGGGCCTCTTGCTCGTGGAGTCGGCGGGTAAGCTCTAGAACTTTCTTTTCACTGGCGTAGTAGCTAGCTTCAAAAGTGTTCCGTTCCTCCTTGAACTGAATCCAACTTTTCTGCATTTCCTCCCACGATGTAGGCATGTCTGGATGTAGGATGGTGTAGGGAGCCTCTCCTTCCTTAACAGGCTCTTTAATCACCGGGAGAACATGAGGATAAGGCATCATTAGACTTTGGGCTCGGGCTCGTACCCACTTGAGATAGGGCTCAAGAGGGATGGAGTTCTTGTGTCCCAGAGCCTTGCTATCAACCTTGTTGAGCTTTCCCCAAGCTCTGATGAATCTTTGACGGAGTCCTTGCGCATCGTTGTCGAAGTCAAAAACTAAGCTAGGAATCAACATGTCATGAGGGCCATCCCTCCGTGCATATCCAAATTGCCTCAAAGCTAGGCAAGGGTTGTAGGTGATACCTCCTCTAATTCCGAGTAAAGGAACATTAGGAAATTCTCCGTAACGATCGACGATGATGACATTTTCTCTGGACCGAGAACACCAATGCACATCAGAATGAGTGAGAGTCATCAATCGTTGGGACCACCTTATACCTTGATCATTCTTCAAGACAGATTGTGGAAGGTGCGAAATAAACCACCTTGCGAGGATATGAGTACAGCACATGAGAACACCCCTCTTTCTCATTGTTCGTGTGTAAAATGAGTGAAGAATGTCCCCAAGCAATGTTGGTATCGGGTTTCTGGACAAGAAGATTTTGACGGCGTTGACATCTATCAATTGGTCAGAATTTGGAAACAGAACCAACCCATAGATCAGGAGTGCCACAATTTCTTCAAAGGCTTGAAGATCCAATGAGTTCCAACATTCTTGTGCCTTTTCAAACAAGAACTTTGCTAAGAATGCTTTGACGCCGCTTCTGGTTTCCCAATGCCCCTTGATTTCAGATGGTTGTAGATGTAGTGCTCGAGCAACATCTTCAGGTTTTGGTTCCTTCTCCGTACCGTTGAAGGGTAGTTGATTAAGGATAGGGATTCTTAGGAGTTGAGAAAACTCCTCCAAAGTGGGCACCAACTGATAATCAGGGAAAGTGAAGCAGTGGTGAAGAGGGTCAAAGAACTGGAATAGCACTTTCATCATGTCTTCTTCAATGTTGGTGTTGACTAGGCTGAGCAGTCTACCATGTCTTTCACTGAAGGATGAATTTTCCGGAATTCTTGAAGTGATCTCCTTGAGTTGAGGAGAGATTCTCACAAGGTTGACTTGAATGGTATTTCTGCGAGGTATTTCCATGACCTACAAAACAAGAACAATGATGAAGATCCAAACCCTTGAAATGGTTAGTGAATGCATATGATGCTTTATGATGTTTATGATGTATCCACAAAACATATGTACAAGCAAATCACACCAAACCCTAATTTCAGGCTTGCATGGGGTTTCATAGGTAATTACCCTCTTGAGTGTAGTTGGCTTAAAAACCTGTCCTATAAATAGTAACCGGGTTCTAAGGAGCTCAATATCACTGGATTGTTTTCATTGTTCATTGTTTTGGTTTAGCCACTTAACTAGCGACCAAAATATTCCAAGAAAACAACCCTCAATGAGTGTAGTATCGAGTATCTACCAACTTCGGACTGCACCAAAGCCGGTCATCTCACTACCCCTAATAAAAGGCCAAGATGGTCAAGTAAGGTTCTAGGTCATTAGTGCTTAGTGACATCACTCAGCGGCCCCGTACTCTCCTTGATTGAACTCAAGGGTTACCGGTACTCACAAATATGTCGCACTAATATAGCTATTGCTTAGACCGTGTCGGTATACCCCGCACAGTTTCCACAACGTATTGCTATCTATGAATGTTTCCCAAAATCCGGGTGGAGGATTTGTAAACCCAAACAATAGAGCCAAAGTATAAAGCAAACAAATCAAACAATTAGTCATGCAAGAGGGTGATCTAAGCCCTAAGGTTACTCCACTTTAAAAATATCCCCAGCAGAGTCGCCAGTTCTGTGGTACGGTGGGAGAACTGACTAGGGTTTTGCGTTTGTTTTCGCAAATGTTTCGGTTGAGCAAGAGTCGCCACCGACTTTTTATTTTATCCTAAGGAAAGGTTTAAAAAGCACAGCAAAAACCTTTGAGATTTTTCGTGGGTTCGGGGAGTAGATTATAGAAGGGGAAGGTATTAGCACCCCTTCTATCCATGGTTATCCATGGGCTCTTAGGTACTTGCTTAGATCAACTTGCCTTGGTTTTCAATTGTTTGAAATGGTGCTTGGTGTGTGGTTTTGAAAACGTTTTGAAAAGATGCCTTGTATTAGGCTAACCTTATAACAATTCTTTACTCGAATGTTTTACAAAAGGTGTTTTATCTTTTTAAAAATATGTTTCAAGAGCTTTGGAAAGTTGATTTTGAAAGTTTTTGTGAAGTGGGTTTTTGAAATTAGGCAAGTGTTTTCTTTGCAAATTGACAAGTACTTAAGAGTTTATCTACCCTAAAGTTTTCTCAAAGATTTTTGTTATGTTTTTAAACCTTTTGACAATTTTGTTCCACCATTGCATTTGGTGGACAATCTTGTCTTAGGAGATGAAAGGGACAGGCGCGGGTCGTCGTTTGGACCATAATTGCAACGGTGTTTAAATATCTTTGGGCAATTTCTTTAAGGGACTTGATCATTTGTTTTTGTTTGTTTTGAAAAGTTTTATCGAGGGACTATGATCATTCAAATTGTTTGCTTTGCCCAAAGAAATTCAACATACAACATGGCCCATTTATTTGAAGGCAACAAAGTGGAATACCCTAGGGGTGCAAGTGTGAGATGTGTTGTTTATTTTCATGCTCATTTATCTTTGTATTAGGTCAAACTATTTTTTATCGTTTTTTCGCATGCAAACCCTAATTCTAACATGGCGTAATTAGAAAGCGTATAAAGTGCGAAATTTAAATTCCTACGCTATTACAACATAATAATATAGGGAGGGGGGTACAAATTTACAAATGGGGGATATTTAAGCAAGAATTTAAATCTAAATTATTACATCATTTTTGAATATTTGCAAGGTAAATAAATTGCATAATTAAATAGAAATTAAATAAATATGCAAAAATACAAAAAAGAAAGTTTTTTATATGTATGAAAAAAATGTTGTTTATGTAAAATAAAATAAACAATAAAAAGGTATTATTTTTGAGTATTTTCATATTTAGGGCAAAAACCCTAATTTTAATCAAAATGTATATTAATTAATTAATTCACATAATATTTATTATTTGCATACAAAAATAAAATAAAATATGGTATATTTGTAAAAAGGTCATTTTTTAGTATTAAATATTAAAAACAAAATATATACATTTTTTGGCATTTTTATTCTAAGTATATTGATATATATATATATATATATATATATATATATATATATATATATATATATATATATATATATATATATATATATATATATATATATATATATATATATATATATATATATATATATATATATATATATATATATATATATATATATATATATATATATATATATATATATATATATATATATATATATATATATATATATATATATATATATATATATATATATATATATATATATATATATATATATATATATATATATATATATATATATATATATATATATATATATATATATATATATATATATATATATATATATATATATATTTATGTTATTTAAATATGTATTATATACAAATAATAATAATATTCAATTTTTTTAGAAAATAGGATTTTTTTTATATGAAATATTTTCAGAGGGTAATATAAAATAAAAATAAAAATGGAAGTGTTTTTTACATATTTTTCTATTTATCATAAATAATAATATATATATATATATTTATGTGTAACTAAAAAAAATCAAATAAAATCCAATAAAAATCAAAAAATGGTGGGAAAAATATTTTCAAAATTTTAATGTGATGAGAAAAAATAAATGAATCAAATAAAAAAAGAAAGTGTCAAAAATCATTAAAAATAAATCAAATGGGCTTGGGGGTGAGAAAGTGGACATAGTGGTGTAAAAAGAAGAAACCACACAGGCCCAGCCCATGTGGCTTCATCTTCAACCTTCGTTCAACAAAAACGCGCGCCCTGTACTCCAGATGCTAACTCCTGATTCCTGGCTTTTCAACAAAAACTCATAACATAAAAAATGCTCATCATGAAGAGACGATTCCAACCATGTATAGAACTTGACCTAACTCTCTAAGATGAGGGAGAATTTATCTTCCCCCAATTTCTGACCTAGTTTTTCTGCCATTTTCAAAGCTCAAATTCTCTCTACTCAGACAAAAGAAATGAAAAGTAAAGATATGTACATGTTCAGGGCTATGAGTAGAACCTTGTTTCTTCACAAACTTAAGACTAAAGATGCATAATAAGGGAGATATGAATTCAAACTTTTACCTGTGCAGTTGAACTTTTATCTGGAGAATGAGGAACTTCTAGTGCAAGGTAATGATTGGAAAAGCTTCCTTGAGGTCCAGGGATGCTTTTTCAATGCTTACTTTGTCTTGAAACTTCTTGTATCAAGCTATAGAACTTCACCTGCACAAGGAAAAAATAAAAATGGTGGAAGCTGTTAGAGGGATTACAGGTCAGGTTTTAGGTCATGGTTAGCTTGCATACATGCTAGGGAATGTGTATGGATTGGTTTTGGTAAGAATGCTCGAGGGAAATGGGAGTTGGCACTCAAACTGCAGAGGCAACCCTGTTTTTGCAGTTTGAGGATGATTATGGCAATGGGAGTGTTTGAAAGGTCAAGGATTCGTGCAAAAGCTTGGTTGGGATGTACTGAGTGTGTTTGATAAGTTTGCTCTTCTGTTTCTAAGCTGAGATGAGTGTTGTCTCAAGTTATGTCACTTTTCTTCTTTCTTAAGCAACAAAAGCAAGTTGGTGTTCTAGGCATGTAGGGGACCTCCTAATGTGCTGCATAATCCCTCCTTGATCAGAGTGTTATGCTCATAATCTTGTGCTAGAGAGATTTGATCTGTACCTCCTTGATTTACCAATTGACATAAAGCAAACTTTTACAAATATGGAAAGAATGCTTTATCTAAATTGGGATTAACCCTTCATACAATGCTTTAGCTCATGAAACAAGGTCTTGACACAATGAACAAGCATTAAATTATGGAGTGTAACTTGGTTTAAGGACCTGTAACTTAGCACAAACTAAGCTGACTTGAAAATAGCTTGAGTTATGAACATGTTTTGGTTAAGAACAAAAGTGAATTTTTGCCAACTTGTGAAATTCGAATCTCTCAAGTTATGAGGTTGTTTGATGAGTTCTTGGACATTTTGGAAAGCTTGGAATGTGTACTACAATCCATCTTTGAAATGCAAATTGAAATTCCAAGTGGAAGGGTATGAAAAGTGGCCTTGAAGTGGGGTAGAAAACCTTGTCAAACTAGGTTAAAATTTCACTAAGTTAAAAATGGTTTAGTGCCCTTATTCAAAAAATTGTAACATGAGATACAAGCTTCAAATGAGAAAACTTTGTGAATCAAAGTTGTAGATTATGCAACAAGCTACAACTTTCATGTTTTGACTTTTGTTTGAATCCAAATGGATCTTGGTGAAAAGATGGGGCAAAGTTGGGAAAAAACTAGGGTTTTTCATAACTTAGAAAAATTCTAAGTTATGAAAAATTCCATTTTCAAACCCTAATTTGCAATTTGTGATTTCTTGGTGTACAAGTTTCATGATTTGGCATATTTTGATGAAAAATGAATCTTGACTCTTGATTTTGACCAAAAAGTCAAAGTTTGACTTTTCAGTATACAGTCAAAACTGATCAATTGACTGGGAAATTCAACTGTCAATCTTGTGTATTTGGGATCTCTTGAACTTGTTGAGCATGTCAAGATAGTTCCATGGGCTCCTTGAGTCTATATGTGAGCTTGGTTTGCCATTGGCTAAGTCAAACAGTCAAAAATTGCCTCTGTGCAGTCAAAACCCTAAAAGTGACCATTTTGCCCTTTTGGTGATCTGATCAAATTTCTTGTGGAGTTGTGGTCCAAACTTGATCAAATGACTCCTAGGAGTTCATAATGTTGATGTGGATTTAATTTCATGAGATTTGACTGTCAATTGGCCACAGTTGACTTTTTCCCTAATACAGTTGATTTCTAGGTCAACTGTCCAATTGACTGGGCAAAATTTGGAATCAGGACTTGAAACTTGGTATGGATAAACTTAGGAGGTCAATATGAAGCAAGAAAGTCATCTTGGGTATTTTAGGTCAAAACATCTTGGTGCAAACACAAACCCTAATTTGGGGTTAGTAGTGCAAGGAGGAGTCTTGAGCAGATGAAACCTTAACTGGTATTTTGAACTTCAAAAGCTTTGTGAGGAGAGATCAATGAGAAATGGGAGGGCAAATTTTGGGGTACAACACCCGATCTCTCGGTCGCAAGACCGTGACTTCTCCCTTCTCAGGTTTTCTCGGTGTTTACCTTTCCCTTCATGTGGGATAAAAGACGTTCGATAGCGATTTCATTGATGATTTTCAACCGGTTGTTTCAGATGCGTATGAGAATGACATGATTTAAAAAGAAATAACCAAAAAGTGGCATGATAGACACATCACCATAAAATAGTTCAATGAAGGCGAGCTGGTACTACTCTTTAATTTTATGTTGAGATTGTTTCCAAGAAAGCTTTGCTCTAGATGGTTTGGATCATTTGAAGCTACGCCAATCAGGAGCAATAGAGGTCTAAAATAAGTCCACGGGAAAGTTCTTAGTGAATGGTCAAAGGTTGAAGCATTATCATCCAGTAGACAATGTTCTAGGACAAGTTGTTACTTTAGCCATATGCCTTCTTGAGGGTTGAGCATTAATAATTCGAGCTATCGACTTAAAATAAAGCGCTGTGTGGGAGGTAACCATTAGGTTTCTATTTTAAGTTTCATGTTTCATTAATAAAAGCATATCAATGTTAGGAAAATCAGAGTAGATAATGAGCCCAAATTAGTGAAAAAGAGAGACACGCACTGACAACCGTCCAAATCATATGAAAAATGAGGCTTAAACAGCATGACGGTTGGAACGTCATAACAATGACAAACGTCAGCTCACTTGAAAACGTTGATGGACGGAGCTCCATGGCCATGACGTCTTTTAGCGTGTCAAAGTCGTGTTTGGCTTAACTATTTTCATCCTACGCTATTTAATCCATTTAAATCCCATTAAATCTCATTTAAGCCAAATTCTGAGTTTTCTCCCTTTCACCACCATAAAAAGAATTTTTTTAGCAATAACCAAGTATTGAAAAAAAATACACAAATAACCATATTTCAGAGAAAATTACGCAAATAACCATATTTCCGAAAACCCCACAATGGAGGCGCCAAGTGAGATGGCGCATTCACTCACCTTTTTTCCCTAGGCGCCATCTCACTTGGCACATGCACTATAAAAAGGGGAGGAGGCGCCATCTGAGATGGCTACTACGTGCAATTGTGTTTTCTATAAATAAATCACCCATTCTCCATCATTCTTCACACTCTCTCGCACTATATTATTTTTTCTCTGTTATTTGCATCATGACATCTCCCATGATTTTCGCCAGAGATGGATACGTTATTTTCTCAGGAACTAAACCTTCGACGAAAATGAAATTTTGGCACATTCACTCCATGGAGCGTCTAAAGAGAGAGTCAATGCGACGGCTAGAGGGAGACATCGAGGATGGGAACAAATTAGAAGGATCCAGAGAAGAAGAACAACCACCTCACTTGCAACTGGAAGACCTAATTTTTGGTTGGAGGAAGTTAAAACAGACAGAGACATAATGGTGATGATGCATGGCTTAGATGAAATTATTTTGACGGTTGTAATTTCTTAGACGTTTTATTGTCTTTTTATTTGTTGTTTGCATATGTTATGTTGTAACAAATGATCTTAATTAAAAACAGTAATGTTTAGAACTTAAAAAAAGTGCAGATGGTTTGCATACAATTTTTATGTTACCGAGCTTGTAGCCCGAGTGGGACCGTTTTTTCGATTGTGTCCGACCTGACGACATAAACCAAACTTTCTTTCTAGCTTGTCAAGGGATTCCATTTCAATTGTGACACGCTTCCTTTTTGGATGACCCTTTTTATTCCTTCGCATTTGATCATTGTGCCATACTATTTCCCCGTCATATGCAGGCCAATAATTAGGTTTCACTACCATTGGGAAGCCATTGTTATATACGTCGAGCAAGGTTTCAGACTTGTAAATGGGAGATAGAAGATGTAATGCGTCTTGATGAGTATACCCACATGCCACAATGACATGAGAACAAGGCATACAAAAGGCTTGAAACTTTCCACAATCGCACCAACGAGATGGTAGTATAACCCTATACTCTTGTCTTGGAAGCCCCTTATTATGGTCGATTGTCTCTTTGACAATGAAGTTGTGGCTATGTCGGTCGAACCTTATAACAAGATGGGTGTTTGATTTTGCATTTTCTGCCTTAATATACTTCATGCATCTTTCACTCTATAGTTGTCCCGATTGTAAGACCGCATTCCATACTTCACCTCTTTTGGAAAACAACAAAGCCATCCTAAAATATGTTGATTTCACCAAAGCTGTTACTGGGAGGTTTCATATGCCTTTGAATACACCATTCATGGTTTCGATAAGATTCTTTGTCATGTGGCGCCATCGTTGTCCATGTCATATGACCTTGTCTATTTCGCCACCAGAATATCACCAGTCCACCTACCTGCATCTGTATTTGACAATATGATCTCGTTGCAATAGTTTTTGAACAAAGGTTGTGTTAATGCATACCCCGCGTTCATAATTGTTTTCCTAAGAGCCTTGTCTTTGATCTCCCTCGTGAAATTTTGTACGATATGTCTAATGCAGTAGACATGCGTAGAAGGAGGGTCATGCCAGCCATTTGCATGATTATTGTATGCACTCTCAATAGATGCATGTCTGTCAGAGATCAAATAGAGATCAGGTTGAGGAGCCATGAGTGTTCGAAGATTCCTGAGAAAGAAACTCCAAGCACCACCAATCTCTCCCTCGACTAGAGCAAAGGTAATTGGGAAAATGTTGTTGTTGCCATCTTGTGTAGTTGCCATCAGTAGCATGCCTTTGTATTTCCCGTACAACCACGTTCCATAAATTTTAATAATAGATTTTCATGACGCAAACTCTATGATGCAAGGTTGAAAATCCCAGAATAGTCGACTGAATATTCCATTTCTGGTGACTTGAGTACCATCTGGGGCGTACGCCGGCAATATTTCCATAATATAAACAGTTCTGGGAGAATACATCTGAAGTTCTTTGTATGACTCCTCCCAGTTTCCATATACCTTTTCAATCGCCTTGGTCTTGGCTAACCACGCCTTTCGATATGACGGAGTATAGTTGTATATGGTAGTGATGTGAGAGATTATGGTTTTCACCTTCAATGACGGATCATTGCTGACAAGAGGTAGGATTTCTTAACATATGAGATCATAATTTAGTTTACGATGATCCTGTGTTTGAGTAGAATTGACGCACATATGGGTGAACATAGAACCTATCATCCAACAATCACTTCTTAACATGTATGATGCAGTGAGCCTGAACATACAATCTGGGTGAAGACCCCTGAGCTTGTACCTTTCTAGATTTACCCAATCTACCTTAAAATCGACAGAGTTTAGCATGTGGAACTTTTTTTATGGCTCGAATACAATCTTCTCTATTACGAAATTTGTCTTTCTCTTTTAAATTTTCACCCAACTGCATATACGGGTTGAAAAAAACATTAGATGACAATTCATCTCCTCCCATGTTGAAGTTTGTCATGTATGGAGGTGTTGTGTAGATCTCATTCGGAGGTATTCCAGGTATCCCATCCTCTTCAGAATCATCGTTGAACATGTCGTCAAACTCTAACTCGTCATCTTCCTTTTCTTCGTCAACGACATCTACTTCTACTTGTTCATCTTCGAGAGGATTAACCACTTGTGACTGAGTTAGTCATGATATCTGAGGCTCTCGCAACACAATGTACAACTCAATCATGTCGTACCTAGAATACTCATGATTGGAAAACATATTCTGAAGATCCTCGTCATCTTGAACCACTACCTTATAATATATTATTTGGTTCTCACAAAAAAAACTGGATTTTGATAGAAGATTTATGTCACATGACCTCGTCTAAGTCTGACCTCCAATCATTTTTTGAAATACAAGAAATTGACTTTCCTAATTAAACAAAATCGGATGTTCTCAGTGTCTGTAAACAAAAACCCCCAGGTGGGAAAAATGTACGTCTCACCGTTGAAATGTGCACTGATAACATATTTTGATGTAGAGGCCATCGTGTTTGAATGTTTGAATATTTGAATGTTTGAAGGTTTAAGTGTTTGAGTGTTTGATTGTTTGAATGTTTGAATGTTTCAGTATTCGAGTGTTTGAATGTAGAGGCCACTAGATACATGTAGGATTAAATAGGTTTCATTAAATTTGAACAAGACAAAAGTAAGCCACCACTAATTCGCCAATTGAGATGGTGACACCTTTCAATTTTGCACTCATGTGCCAAGTCAAATGGCACATCCCTAAATGTTCAATTATCTTACATTCATGCGCAAAAGCCCGCCCCTATGTTGCCACCTATGCTACAAATAGGTCTGTCCCACGCCAAGTTGAATGGCGCGTTCTCTTTAAATTGCATGTAGGCGCCATTTGACTTGGCGCATGAGTGGCGCGTGTCATGCATGCATGCATGCAACCACCAACGAACTCATTAATTCACTATTATATGATTTCGCCTATAAATATGGTGCCTGAGAAACTTGTTTTGCATCACCAACCATCTCACTCTCTAATACAAACTCTTTCATTGTCTTATACAATTTCAAATACGACTCTTCTCACAATGGGCGATTCTCACAGAGGTACAAGAGATGACATTGCGGTGTTTGTAAGTTTCTATAAATTCTTAAATATTCTTGTATATTAACATTATTTTTATAAAATTATCATTCAAGTAGTCATCTTATGGACTCTTACACTGTTTACATTTTGAATTTAGGATGCTAAAAGATTCAAAATTCTCTCACAAAACTACATTACTCCCGACCTGTTGATCGTGCCCTATCTCGAATATGCGGGTTTTGGAAATGTTATAAAAATCTTAAAATGAACGATTGATTCCAAGTTTATACTTGCAATGTTGGAAAGGTGGAGACCCGAGACACACATTTCATCTACCAATAGGTGAATGTACCGTCACACTAAAGGACGTGTACATGTTATTGGGTCTCCATATCTATGGTAAGACGGTTAACGGGTCAGTTCAACAACCCAATTCTCTATGCGAGGAATTGTTAGGCAAATATATGGTAGAAGGTAGTGGTACAAGAGGCCAAGGTATATTACTAACTAAACTCAAAAAACATTATGCGACTCTTGAGTTGAATGAAAATTCGTCCGAGATAGAAAGAGTAATAAAAGCTAGAAATTATATGATGATACTATTTGGAAGCTTGTTATTTCCCGAAAGTACAGGGAATTGTGTAAATTTTATGTATTTAAGTTTTCTTAGGAACTTCGAAAAAACAAGAAAGTATAGTTGGGGTTCTGTTGTTTTAGCCCATCTATACAATTCTTTATGTAAAAATGCAACAAATGACAATGTACTTTTTATGGATGCACTTTCTTACTCCAAGCTTGGGGTTGGTGGGGAATGGAGTCCCTAAACCCCGTTGTTGTACCCCAAATTTTGACCTAAGATACCATCTCCCATCTGCATCATTACATTGCAAGCGTTTTGATCTATCGATTTTTAAATTCATAACCTTTTCAAGTCGAGAGCTGTTTATTTTTGAACGCTAAGTTTATTAATTGATCAGACAATGTTTATTAATTATTTATTATCTTAAATTTAAATAATTGGAATTTATTTTCAGTTATTATATAATTTAAAGATTTATAAATAATAAAGTAAATATTTGAAAAGAGGTATATTAATTGATCAAATGATGTTATTTAATTATTTATTGTTCTAGGTTTAAATAATTGAAATTTTATTTTCAGTTATTATAATTTAGAAGAATTATAAATAATGAAATAATTAATTGAAGAGAAGTTAATTGGTCATTGATGTTTATTTAATTGTTTATTATTCTGAATTTAAGTAATTGAAATTTATTTTCAGTTATTATATAATTTAAAGAATTATAAACGGTAAAATAAACAATTGGAAAGGAAAAGAATTAATTGGTAAATAATAGAATTTTTTATTCATCTTTATTCTAATTATTACAATTGTTGTTTAAATACTATTGTACAAAGTATTTATAATGACAATTACATAAAAAGTTTAAAATGAAATAAAAACTATCCTATTTTTTTCTAAGTTCTAAAATCTTCATTTTTCATCCAATACTTCTTTGATTGATCATTTGATTTTACCTGCAAAAATTAAAAGAAAAAAGTCAGAAATAAATAAATAATTAAAAGCAGAAAATTAATCTTAAGCGTTCATCATTAAAAGCAAACGGCTGGAATCAGTTTTTACCCTTTTTGCAAATCACGGAATTTCTCCCGGTTCACAAAAAGGGATGAATTTTTAATTGATAAAAATGAATGCACAATTTAAAAACATGCACAAATTCATTCTTTTGTCAAAACTGCATTTTTTAAAATAAACTGCATAATTAAAAATCAATTACACATTTTCGAAGTCCACTGCATATTTCAAAAGAAAACAAAACAGCATATGCAATGTTCAAACCAAAAGCCAACGTAAACATGCCAAAAAGTATGGAAGAAGTCAAAATACAATAGGCTCCCATGCAAAGACAATGAAGTGTGCAGTTAAAACCAAATATGCAAGCATAATATTTTCTTTTCTCATCATTTTCCAGCATTGTGCTTTTTCAGAACAAATAAAGTACACATCATTTTAATGTATCAAATGGTACTAGAGAGAGAGAGAAGAGAGGAAGATTGTTTTTACAGGTTTTTGGCTTAGGCAGAAGTGGATACAAAACAAACTACAGCAGCATGCAGTAAGAATAGAGAAAGCATGAACAAGAATAGAGACAAACTGATGGAGCAGTAAGATGTGCAGAGGCATCCCAAGAATATAATTAAATATATTCAGAACCTGATACAATAAGCCTCAAGGAAAGAAACCGTTATAACACCCAACAATCCCTTCAAAAAAAAAATATCAAAATCTGCCTTAAAGCTTTCAAAGAGAAAACAAATACAAAAATACAAAACCAAGTCTCAAAGCCAAAGCCTTGTTTCAAAGAACCTGTAATACCAATAAAGCCAGAATAACCATTTCAAAACATGGCCTAAAACCATTCCAAACCTACATAACCGTAAAAACCTCAACCATTGCCTAAACCACAAACTTGTTACCTATCCAAAAACCATGGCCTAAACAAATAGTATACCAGTTCAAATGCCAAACCTGTAAAACCAGTAAAACCTTGGCCTAAAACCATAAAAACCAGTTCAAATGCCAAACCTGTAAAACCAGTAAAACATGGCCTAAAACCATTCCAAACCCGCATACACTAGTAAAACCAACAACCTTGGCCTAAAACCATACACCACCAGTTCTAAAGCCAAAAAACCAGTGTACCCAAAACCTGAAGCGAAACCAACATAAACCTCAAGGCCTAAACTCAAGCAAGGCAACCAAATTCAAGCATCCAAACGAAGGAAAGGTCAAGCATCAGGCCTCAGAAGTTATCATCATTGGCCAACAAAAAAAAGCATACAGAAGCATAGCTGAGAAGAAGAGAAAAAAGCATCAACACTGTCAAGCCAAATCAAAACAATGTTCCAACGACAAACGTTCAAGGCAACACAAAGGCCTCAGATTACATCATCATAGGTAAATACCAAAGCATACAACAAGCTAGCAAGAAGAGGAAAAAGACAAACCAGGGCCAAAGCAAATATCACAGCGTCAATGCATCCCACGCCCCGGCCTCCTACGCGTTTCCCCCAACCTCCCTCCTCCGTCTCCAGGTAACGCTTCTTTTTTCCTCTCTTTCTTTTGTACACCTCATGTAACAAAAAATAACTTGAAGTTAGAATCAATGGACTAGACAATCACAACATGCAAAAATCATAACAAAACCCTAATGAAATAGATAAAAATTGTACCGTGAACCCGTCGATCGCCATAGCTTTCGTTGGAGGGAAGAAGAAGATTGAAGAATGCTGGTGGCCGTTGGGACAAGGGAGAACTCAGGCGAGGGCATGTGAATCACGCGAAGAAGATGAAGACAAAGAGAGAACGGCGTTGTAAACCTTTTGCTAACCCTAACACAAACTAAAACCAAATTATGTTAACCCTAAAACAATTGTGAGGTGTGAATGGGCCGGACCTGTTTCCCTTTTTACGCCTAACCCCCACAAATTCCATAAAACCCCCCTTTCTGCTTGTTTCTAATTGGCCCCCTTTAAAAACCCTTGGCCCATGCTATTTGCTTATCCACTCCCTTTGTTTTTGATACACCTTTGCCTATTTTTCTCTTTTAGTTTTTTTAGAATTATTGTTAATTTAGTTAATTAATAACTTAATCCAAAAGAGATGTAATTTAATTAAAACAATTCTAATATTAGACCAATCTTTATTAATTTCACTTTAGAATTAATTTAGAAATTTTAATATTATTTTCATTAGGTTTAATCAATAGATTTTAAGTTTTACTTTAGTTTAGAGTTATTTTAATAAATCTTAAAATAATACCATATATTAATATAAATAAAAACATATAAAATAAAAACTTAAAAAACATTTTATTTCTCTTGATTAATTCTCTTGCGTTATACCTATTAAACAAAAAATCTAAAAAATACATGTTCACACCATTTAGCCTTTTATTTAGTTGTTATATATCATTATCCGCATAATTTTCTGTTTGATTATTTCATCGTACTTGTTTATTCCGTTTACTTCTAAATCCAAGGGAAAAACGATTAAATTTGTTGACTTCATGTCCTCAAATCCAATCACGCGAACATTTGCATTTCATTAAAACTTAAGACGATTTTTCCCCAAATATTCAATCTTTTCAAAATTCATACCTTTTAAGCAAAAACTTCGACATTAGGTCGTCGCACCTTCAAAAACCCGCCCGTACCCTTTTTCGGCCAAAACAATTTATTTTTAATCAAACGAACATTTTAATAAACAGATATTTCAAAAGGTTCCTATAGAGTACTATAGATACATTGGGTGCTAATACCTTCCCACTGTATAACCAACCCCCGAACCATAGACCTCTTTTCAAAACGCCTTGTATTTTTATTACTTTTAAAAAGTATTATTTTACATTGCATATTTAGGGTTTTATTTCGCTCTTTTCCCTTTTCCCTTGGAAATAATAAAGCGCGGTGGCGACTCTTGCTTTTGTGAGACAAATTAATCAATAATTCGATCTCCGATTTACCCCGCTACATTTTTTATCGCTACAGAATTGGCGACTCTGCTGGGGACAGATTGACCTCTTGCTGGTCCATCCCTAAGTGGGTTAAGCCTAATTTGTCTTATCTGTTTTATTATTATTTGTTTTGTTTGATTATGTGTTTAAATTGGGGTTGTTTGGGTTTTTTGTAAAGGACGAATCCTATACCCGGATTAAGTTACACTTAAGGAATAGGATGGGCGGTATAGTCATGTTAACTTTGAGGGAGTAATCCCGAAGAAGGAGGCATGAGATCCCCCACTCGATGGAAGGCCCTCTTGAACTTAATATTTGTTTACCGAGTAATTGGGAAGACATTATTATTTTCGACCTAGGAGCCCGAGAAATTGAGGATCGTAGAACCCTAACCCATCTTGGCCTTTTTAGGTGTAGCGCGGAGACTATAACGGAGTAATTCGGAAGTAGTTGTTACGCGATGCTACGCTCGGACGAGTTTCTCTTGAGAATATTGCTAATTATTGAGTAATCAAGACGTTGGTAATATCCAGAGGAGGAATGTAGACTCTGGGAACTCTTAGAACCTTGTCTTACAGGTGCGATTGAACTGTTAGTACATACCTTTGGGTGGGCTTTACCCTTGACTCCATGCTGAAACGTTGAACCTTTGAACCCCATGTTTGTGGACTTGTGGGTAACTGTTGCATTATCATTCATTCATGCATTCATCAACATTTTTGTAAAAAACTTGTTTTTCAAGGAACTTGGGAATGATTTTTTGCAAACATCTCAGGTACTATGGAATTTGGAAGGAGAAATACTCGAAGTTTTAGTTTTCAGGAGCCCGAGATTGAAGAGCTGAAGAGTCTAATTCCTAAGATCGAGAACCCGACGGATTTTCAGAGAAAGTATGGGTCCATTATACCTCTCATGAAGCGCAAGATGAAAGAAGGCATCCTTAATACGTTGGTCCAATTCTACGATCCGTTGTACCGATGTTTTACCTTTCCGGATTACCAGTTGATGCCCACCTTAGAAGAGTACTCCTACATACTGGGTTTGCCGATCACCGACTGTGTTCCTTTTTCTGGCTTGGAAGAGGAACCCAAATCTCACGAGATAGCGACCATTACCCACTTGAAGAAATCAGAGATAGAGGAGAACATGACTACAAAAGGGGGAATCCGAGGTTTGTCTGCACAGTTTTTGTTGAGGAAAGCTCGTCACTTAGCTGAGATAAAAGATATTGTTGCCTTTGAAGACGTCTTTGCTTTACTCGCTTATGGTCTATTCTTGTTCCCTAACATTGATAAGTTTGTGGATATCAACGCCATCAGAATTTTCTTGATTGGAAATCTGGTCCCTACGCTGCTAGGAGATACCTACTACTCCGTCCATCTTCGAAACTCTTATCAAGGAGGAATGATTATTTGTTGTGCACCGTTGCTGTATCAGTGGTATGTTTCTCATCTACCTGGGTCTGATGTTTTCTGGGATCTCGAGAAGGAGCCGCGATGGGCGCCAAAAATTATGGCTCTCACTCATTTCGACATTGATTGGTATAATCGAGTTTACTATGACGTGAAGATTATCGATAGCCGTGGTGCTTTTCCTAACGTGCCCCTTCTTGGACGAAAGGTGGAATTAACTATAACCCTGTTCTCGCGCGCCGTCAGTTTGGATATCCAATGAGGGACAAGCCAAACAACATCCATGTGAGTGGTTTCTTTCTACAAGAAGGACAAGATCATCAGGCAGCTAAGAGGGAGGTCGAGGGAGCTTGGCGCCACATCCATAGGAAAGGGAGAGATATGTTAGGACATATAGGTGCCGTTTCTTTGGAGCCTTACCTACAATGGGTCCGCGCTAGGGCTTGTGCTCTCAAGATGCCCTATAAACCTGAGAAACCTTTATTCCCTACTGTTGCATCGTCATCTGTTGATATCCCTATCGAGAATATGGGAGAATACCAAGGAAATCTGGCTAGGATGAAGTCCGAGAGAGATGCTTGGAAAGAAAAGTACAATATGTCAGAATATGAGAATCGGGTCCTGACTCGACAGCTAAAGGAAAAGGAGGATTTACTCTTTATTCAAGACGGCTGGTTCATTGATCATGATGAGAAACTTCGTCAAAAGTATGCTTTACTGAAGAAGTATGCTAGTGAAAGGAAGAGAAAGAAGGAAGGTTCGGTAAGCGTTGCTCTTGTTCCTAATCCGCAGAAGGAAATCATTGATCGACTGGTAGCTGAGAAGAAAGAGATGGAAGACTTGTATGAAGAGAAGATCAGGAAGCTCCGGTTACAGTTGGCATTTGGTCCTTCATCTGATGATTCTGAGTGATCTTTAGTTCTTATTTTTTATTTTATTGATGTCATTTTGTAAAACTTTGTAAAAGGGCTTCATGTTCCGAAGTTGTAATTTATTGCTTTCATTAAGGGCTTCATGTTCCGAAGTTGTAATTTATTGCTTTATTATGGACTTCATGTTCCAAAGTTGTAATTTATTGCTTTTATTATGAGCTTCATGTTCTGAAGTTGTAATTTACTGCTTTTATTATGGACTTCATGTTCCAAAGTTGTAATTTATTGCTTTTTATTATGGGCTTCATGTTCCAAAGTTGTAGTTTACTGCTTTTATTATTGGGTTGTTATCCCAAAGTGTAATTTATTGTTTTGTTGTTCCAAAGTTGTAAGTTGTAATTTACCGCTTTTTGATTAATGGATTGAGTTTTTGTTGTTCCAAATTCCTTTACTATTGATGTGTACAAAATCATTGAAGTTCCTTGAAAAACCATTAAAATGAATTATCATTTGCATCACACATCATGCATCATTCAACATTCCACTTTACATGTTTTCTAGAGTCTTATCCTTGTTTCTTTTTCCACTCCAAAGGTTGTCAAACTGTCTCATCGATACGATACTCGAGCCAATCGTCAGAGAAAGATGGAAGATCTGGAACAGGAAAACCATGAGCTTCGTGAGGAGGTCGCTACCCTTCGTGTCGGTATGGAAAAGTTAATTGCGCTAGTGGAAAGTTTGGTGGCTGTTCAGAATCAGCCATCGACTACAGCTGCTGAGATTCAGACTTCAACTACTGTGGTTTCCGAGATTGTCACTGTTCCTACATCTGTGACTCAAATCAGCTCTCCGCTTCAACATCAGATGCCGAAAGGTTTTCCGTGGGGAATGCCTTACAACTTTGTGCCAGAGGGGTATCAGCCTGTCGTACAGCCTTTGTTTCAACCTGCTTTGTCTCTTCCTTAGCCAGAGACAACTGCCATGCCGCCAGTAATCCCGTCTGTGACACCTTTTCCGCAACCGGTAATGACCATTGTCGCTCCTGTGGTTCACTCTGTGCCATACTTGAATGAACCTACTTATCCTTCCGAGCCTGTTGAAAGTTTGGGTCTTTTTGATAGAATGGAAGAATTTCAAGATCAATTCCAGGAAATGCAGAGGGAGCTCAGAGCGTTAAAGGGGAAGGATTTGTTTGGAAAGAACACGCATGACCTTTGTTTAGTTCTGAATGTCAAGATTCCAGCAAAATTCAAAGTGCCAGACTTTGAGAGATATAAGGGTGATTCGTGTCCTCGAAGTCATTTGACTATGTACATGAGAAGATGTCTACGTATTCCGATGATCATGACTTGTTGATTCATTATTTTCAAGACAGTTTGACAGGTGCTGCTCTAAAGTGGTATATGGGTTTAGACAGTATTCGGATCCGCAACTTCAACGACCTTAGCGAAGCCTTTGTTCACCAGTATAAGTACAACGTTGACATGGCACCGGACAGGGATCAACTCCGGGCGATGTCGCAGAGGGACAGAGAATCTTTTAAGTAATACGCCCAGAGGTGGCGTGAAATTGCTGCTCAAATCTATCCTCCTCTTGAGGAGAAAGAGATGACGAAGATATTCTTGAAGACTTTAGGTTCCTTTTACTATGAAAGAATGATTGCCAGCGCACCCAGTGACTTCACCGAAATGGTAAGCATTGGCATGCGGTTAGAGGAAGGGATTCGTGAAGGGCGTTTGGTTAAAGAAGGAAGTCCGTCTAGCAGTACTAAGAAGTTTGGAAGTGTTTTCCCAAAAAGAAAAGAGCAGGATGTCAGCGCATTGTTCCCAGGGAGACCGAGGAGAGGTTACTCACACGTTGCGGCAGTCACTCCGGTTGTCCGCCCAGCTTTGATGACCCCAGCTCATCAAACCCCACCAACTCAACAACGACCATTTCAGCAGCAGCCTCGACAACAGGCTTATCCATTCAACAACCAGAATCGTTCACCTAGAAAGCCGCAATTCGATGCCATTCCTATGACTTATACTGAATTGTTCCCTGCTCTTATTAGAAAGAACCTCATAACGACAAAGCCTCCTCCTGTCTCATCGAATAGTACTTCTCCGTGGTACAAGGCGGATCAGTTTTATGAATATCATCAAGGGTCGCCGGGGCACAACCTTGAGAATTGTTTTGCTCTAAAGGCGGATGTGCAGAGATTGATTAAGAATGGTATCTTGTCTTTCAAGGATGTTAACCCAAATGTTAGAGATAATCCTTTGCCTCGACATGGGGCAGCTTCAGTGAATATGGTGGAAGGTTGTCCGGGAAAGTTTCGAGTTTTTCAAGTTGAACACATAAGAGAGTCGTTGATCAGGTTACATCAGAGCTTAAGAAGACTTGCCTTTGTTAGGCATCAGCATGATTATGATGTTTGTGAATTTTGTTCAAGAGAGGTTGATTGCCCTATTGTGAAGGAGGATATTCAAAAGTTGTTAGACCAGAGGGTTATCACTATTACATATGACAGAGATCCGGAGGATGAAGTGAATGTTATAATACCACAATTCAATTTGCCTGAATCAGTAGAGATCGTTTACGACAGTCAGACTGCACCTGTTGCTCCTTTGACCATTTATCCACCTGGTCCTGTGCCTTACAACTCAGACCAAGCTGTACCGTATAAGTATAATGCCACAATGATTGAGAATAGGGTAGAGGTCCCCATACCGACAAGGCCGTCTTTTGTTAACATCGCTGATGTGAGTAGAGTTACGAGAAGTGGACGTGTCTTTGCAGCAGTACCTTTGAAGAGACCAGAAGTTTAAGTCAGGAGGCCCGTACCGGCAGAAATTCCAGTGAGAAATGTTGAACCAAGGGTTGAGATAGGCCGATCCAATGAACCTATCCCTCGCCCTGAGGATGATGAGATTCTGAAGCTTATCAAGAGAAGTGAATATAAGATTGTGGACCAACTTTTGCAAACTCCCTCCAAGATTTCTTTGCTTGCTTTACTAAGAGATTCTGGTGCCCATAGAGAAGCTTTGATAAAGGTCTTGGACCAGGCATTCGTGGATCATGATGTGACGGTTGACCAGTTTGATGGAATTGTGGGAAATATTACTTCGTGTAACAATCTTGGTTTCAGTGATGAAGAGCTTCCGGAGGAGGGAAGGAACCATAATATGGCTTTGTATATCTCAATAAGTTGTGGAAATGATACTTTATCAAGTGTGTTGGTAGATACAGGTTCGTCGTTAAATGTAATGCCCAAAACTACATTGTCTCGACTCTCATATAAAGGTGCTCCCATGAGACCTAGTGGAGTAATTGTCAAAGCGTTTGATGGTTCTAGGAAGACTGTCATTGGTGAAGTGGATCTTCCTATAATAATTGGTCCTCATACTTTTCAGATCACTTTTCAAGTAATGGATATTCGTGCTGCCTATAGTTGCCTATTGGGTCGTCCATGGATCCATGATGCAGGGGCAGTCACCTCCACGCTCCATCAGAGATTGAAGTTTGTGAGGCATGGAAAGCTAGTAATGATTGGTGGAGAGCAGGCTATGGTGGTAAGCCATTTGTCATCTTTCTCTTTTATTGATGCTGATGAGGATGTTGGAACCCAATTCCAAGCTCTATCTGTCGCTAAGAATGAAGTGAAGAAGCAAGGGGCATCTGTTTCTTCTTTTGAGGATGCGCGACGAGTGGTGGAAAGTGGTTCGGCTGAAGGTTGGGGCCAGGTGTTGACTTTGCCCGAGAACAAGTCTGGAGAAGGTCTTGGTTTTCGTCCCATGTCTGCAAGAGTCAAGCGAGAAGTGGTTACTCGTCCAATTCAAGAGGTTTTCCGAAGTGCAAGTTTTATCCATCCGACTCCTCCTGAGGTTGATGCTATAATAGGAGACGATTTCCGAGGAGGATTTACCCGATTTCGTGACGCATGGAGTGGTTTGCCAAAACTGGATTGCTGTTGATGTTCCTGTTGTGATGCATATTTCCGAGTAATGTTTTGTTTTATTTTGAAAAAAAAATTCGCTCTGCCCAAGGCGAAAAGTATTTGTGTCGGGCTATGATAAAAATAAATCCTTTTGCTCTGCCCAAGGCAAAAGAGAAATGTTTGGGCTCTTTGTTTCAAGTATTTCCCTTCAATGAATAAAAATGTTATTTTGTCCACTGCTGTTTGATTTTTCACATTTTTTTGGGAAATAGTAATGAAAATTAATTGGTAGTAATAGGAAAATATAACAATATTTTGTTTCATTTGTACAACATTCATGTTAATCGATTTCTAAAATAAAGCATAATCATATGTGCAGATTAATCCATGACTTAACCATTGAAAACAATGATCCTATGCCCTCTCCCAACTTTGAATTCCCTGTGTTCAGAGCCGAAGAAGAGGATAGTGAAGAGATTCCTGTTGACATTTCCTGTTTTCTTGAGCACGATGAGAAGATTATTCAGCCATTTGAAGAACCTGTAGAGTTGATTAATTTGGGTGATGAAGAAGATAAGAAGGAAGTTAAGGTCGGAGCATTGCTCATCCCAGAGGTTAAAGAGAAAATGTTGGAGCTTCTCAAAGAGTATGTTGATGTGTTTGCTTGGTCCTACCAAGATATGCCAGGTTTGGACAACAATATTGTGGAGCATCGTTTACCGTTGAGACCTGAATGTCCGCCGATTAAGCAGAAGTTGAGAAGGACTCGTCCCGATATGGCTGACAAGATCAAGGAAGAAGTTCAGAAACAGATTAATGCAGGTTTCCTTGTTACATCGGTTTATCCTCAATGGTTAGCCAATATAGTGCCTGTTGCTAAGAAAGATGGCAAAGTCCGAATGTGTGTAGACTATAGAGATATGAATAGAGCTAGCCCAAAGGATGACTTCCCATTACCGCACATTGACGTATTGGTCGACAATACCGCAAAGTTCAAAGTCTTTTCTTTCATGGATGGTTTCTCTGGTTACAATCAAATCAAGATGGCACCAGAAGATATGGAGAAGACAACTTTCATTACACCTTGGGGAACCTTTTGTTATCGGGTTATGCCGTTTGGTTTGAGGAATGCTGGTGCAACATACCAAAGGGCCATGACTGCTTTGTTCCATGACATGATGCATAAAGAGATAGAAGTGTATGTAGATGACATGATTGCCAAATCACAAACTGAAGAAGATCATTTGGAACATTTATTGAAGTTATTCCAGCGTTTGAGAAAGTATAAACTCCGTCTGAATCCCAACAAGTGCACTTTTAGTGTTCGTTCTGGAAGACTTCTAGGTTTCATTGTCAGTCAGAAAGGTATTGAGGTAGACCCTGATAAAGTCAAAGCTATTTGGGAAATGCCCGCACCCAATACGGAAAAACAAGTAAGAGGATTCCTTGGGAGACTGAACTATATTTCTAGATTTATATCTCATATGACTACTACCTGTGGGCCGATTTTCAAGCTTCTCCGAAAGAACCAAGGATGTGTGTGGACAGAAGATTGTCAGAGAGCTTTTGATAGCATCAACGAATATTTTCTTGAACCTCCCATTTTGATTCCTCCGGTGGAAGGAAGACCTTTGATTATGTACCTGACTATATTGGAAGATTCCATGGGATGTGTGCTTGGTCAACAAGATGAAACTGGAAGAAAGGAACATGCCGTGTATTACCTGAGTAAGAAATTCACAGACTGTGAGTCTCGATACTCATTGCTTGAGAAGACCTATTATGATTTAGCTTGGGCTTCTCGCCGTCTGCGCCAGTATATGATTAACCACACCACTTGGTTGATCTCCAAAATGGATCCGATCAAGTATATCTTTGAGAAGCCCGCCTTATCTGGAAGAATAGCTCGTTGGCAGATTTTGTTATCCGAATATGACATTGAGTATCACACTCAGAAAGCAATCAAAGGGAGTATTTTAGCCGATCATTTGGCTCACCAACCAATTGACGATTATCAATCCATCAAGTTTGATTTCCCAGATGAAGATGTTATGTACTTGAAAGCTAAAGATTGTGAAGAGCCGTTACCTGAAGAAGGACCTGATCCCGAATCCCATTGGGGTTTGATATTCGACGGAGTTGTAAATTCTTATCGAAATGGAATTGGGGCAATCATCGTCACTCCCTGAGGCACTCATATCCCATTCACGGCGAGATTGAAGTTTGACTGCACGAACAACATGGCTGAATATGAGGCGTGTATTATGGGTCTCGAAGAAGCAGTGGATCTAAGGATTAAGATTCTTGATATTTACGGAGATTCGGAATTGGTAATTAATCAAATCAAAGGAGAATGGGAGACTCGTCATCCTGGTTTGATCCCTTACAGAGACTACACTAGAAGATTGTTAACTTTCTTCAACAAAGTGGAGTTACATCATATCCCTAGATATGAGAACCAAATGGCTGATGCTTTAGCTACTTTGTCTTCAATGTTTCAAGTGAATGGTTGGAACGATGTGCCTACAATCAGAGTTATGCGCCTTGACAGACCTGCTCATGTGTTCTCAGTAGAAGAGGTCATCGACGACAAACCGTGGTTCTATGACATTAAACGTGTTCTTCAAACTCAAGAGTAACCGCCTGGGGCATCCAATAAAGATAGGAAGACATTGAGAAGATTAGCAAGCAGTTTCTTCCTCAATGAAGAAGTTTTGTATAAGAGGAATTACGACATGGTCTTGCTCAGATGTGTAGACAGACGTGAAGCAGACATGCTGATGCAAGAAGTACATGAAGGATCTTTTGGCACTCATGCCAACGGACATGCAATGGCTAGAAAGATGTTGAGAGCTGGTTACTATTGGATGACAATGGAATCTGATTGCTGCAAATATGTGAAGAAATGTCATAAATGCCAGATTTATGCGGACAAGATACATGTGCCACCGACCCTCCTTAACGTTATCTCTTCACCCACTACGCCAAAAACTGCTTTTTGCAGCGCCTCTACTAAAGCGCTTATTGAAAAAGCGCTGCCATAGCCTTCACAAAAAACAAAATTAAAAAAAGGGAAACCTACGAAGGCGCTTTTTTAAAAGCGCTGGCATAGGTGGGGGATACGAAAGCGCTTTTTACATTAAAAGCGCTGTGGTAGGTCAAATAAAAATATTAATAAAAACGAAATAATAGGGTTATGAAGGCGCTTTTTAAAAAGCGCTGTGGAAGATTGGCCTTTGAAAGCGCTTTCAAAAGCGCTGGCATAGGGTCTGATGCTACTAAAGCGCTTTTTAGGCTAAAAGCGCCGTGGTAGCTCAAATATCAAAATTAAATAAAATGAAATATTGAACAGCACAGTTCAGAATACCCACGAAACCCAAAACGAAATATCAGAACGAAGCCCTGTTCATCGTCTTCTCCATCTCACCCTCGCCGGCACGAAGCTTTTCAGCACCGTTCATCATCTCACCCTCGCTGGCACGAACCTTATCAGCACCGTTCATCAACTCACCCTCGCCGGCACGAAGCTATTCTCGTTTTTGTTCTGATTCCTCATCCTCGCCGGCACGAAGCTTTTTTCGTCTAGAGTCGTATCAAAAGGTATGTTTCAAAATCCTTGCCATTCATACATTGCTTCTGTTCGATTTGTCTGTGTTGCCGGGAATCTTGTTTTGTATCTTGCACGCAAACTGTTCGATAAAATGAGGAATATTGTCCGTGGCTTCCAACTGATGTATTACTGCCTAATCTCCTTCAATATCTAAAATTGGAATTTTATATAAAAGTTACTTATGAAATTTTATTTGACAGTTCCGCTTTTTTATGCCGTAGCATACCCACTTCAGTTCAGCTTTCCATTCTTGGGGAGTATGCACTAGCTGCATCCATTTTAGCACCTGCAACCATATTTTTCTAGTCTCAACACATTCAAAAAATAGGTGACTACAACTTTCCTGTGCACCACAGTAGATGCATTGTCCATCAGTTTTTTTCCTGTTATTAGCCTGCACAGTATTCCCCACCTTAATAGGAGCATGATCAAAATTAACACTAATTCCTTTGCTTTTATGTTCCTTACTGATGATGCAATTTCATTAACTTATAGGAAACATGGAAAACAAATTTGGAATCACAACAAAAATGGGCTAATAATGTTGTTGCTGATAGATACTTTGCACTCAATTTGTTGGTTAGTTGAAACTAATCCATCTTTTTCACTTGGTTATCGTTGAGATCACCCTACAATTAGTACAACTTACTTTTTTTTTTATAAAAAAATTCTAATCATTTTTAAGTTTAGAATTCACCATCTGACAATGATGTGAATGGTCTTTTAAACTGGAAGCAACAATCAATCATTTCTCATATCTTACTGATTCATTGCTATGACTGAAATTCAGTCAAATTAAAATAATGTATTCTCAAGATCTTAGTGATACGTAAATAACATTTCTCTAATGTGTTTGAGCTAAATGGTATATAGATTATAATGGAGAACATTGGTTCAGTAATGACTTTGGCTCTAATAGCCATAAAAACGGATATCACGTTTCCTAATACTTTAAATAATTAACTACTATATAAATACTAGTATTTTATTTTTAAATATTAGTAGTTCTATAAATTCATTTGGTAAGAAGGTGCAGAATTTTACAAAGCATTTGCTATGAGATGGAGGGGTTATAATAAGAGGAGTTGTTTGATCCTATGCTTTGGCCTTTAGCAACTGTGTCCCCTATTACTTGTTTTTGCCTCTCTTTTTCAAGAAATGAGTGCTTCTTTTCATCATGGCACTTGATCACATGTGAAGGATATTCTTAGTTGGCGCAAAAAAGCAAGAGTCTGAGTACTTTTGAATTGAAAAATATCATTTAATCTCAAAAAGAATAATGTATATAGAAATTCAATACCCTTGCGTCCACAATACTTTTTTTTTCTACTGAAACTAATTGATTGTGTTATGTGCAACTTAGTAAAGTGTACCAATAGCATTTTTAATATTAGAGACAACCACAAATGAGTGATAGTTCAACGATTTAATATCGATTTTTAGATAAAAATTACATCAGTTATTGTAATTTAAATTTGTGTGTGACTCCTTTGTGGGAGATTGATTTTAAGTGTTATTGTGGTAGGAAAAAGCTGTGAAACTTTCTCCGATTGAAGAAATTCGAACTGTCCTTGATCGTAGTGTACGCGGGACGCTCTCAACATTTTCAAAGGTTTCTATCCTATTCTTGAACTGAATTGAATAACTGATTGTTTTTACTTTTATTTTCCGGCTCAGTGTGAATTTCTAATGATTATAGTTGAGTGGAATTCATGAGTTGCGGTTGTGTTTTTGTTTATATTTAGACTGTTATGGCAGTATAGGGCTGTATATGGCAGTATGGCAGTATTGATAGCATTGAAACGAGCACGTTTCAGGGATTCATCAAACATCAATGAAAATCTTAAACACAATGAACCATGCAACACATTAGTTAGCGTGTAGATGTTAGAATTTAGGACTATAGGACTATACCAAAAATATCTGACGGGATTTTTCCGTTGCTAAATCTTCCGGTTGCTTCTCCTCCGATGAAATGTTTACCGTAAGGTTTGAAATCCGACTTCACTATTGTTTGAATATAATTGTTATTACCTGTATCCAAGACTGAATCACTAGTATCCGACTTCACTAGTTAGTAATTAGTTATGAGTTGTTTAGCACATGCTTAAGGTGAGGCAAGAATAACTATGAATTTGATTACCTGATATGTTGAATTTCTTTACAGGTAATTAATTATTATTTTGCTATAGTTGCGTGACTAATTAGTTGCTATAGTCAAACCATGGATAAAAAATGGATGACTGCCAATCGATTGTCGAAAGAGTATGAGGATGGGGTATCAGAATTCGTTAAGTTTGCCGTTGCGCATGCCAGAGAACCCAATGGAATGATATGTCCTTGCTTGAGATGCTGTTATGGGAGACGGGTTGACGCGGTTCAGTTGGAATCGCATTTACTGATGCATGGAATTGATAGAAGTTATGCATGTTGGAATTTGCATGGTGAGAAAAGTAGCGGGAATGTTGAATCGAGTTATAATACGACGTATGCTTCAAATGAGGATTTCGAAGACGCATACGATTATGATCGAGTCGAAGAGATTGCAGAAGCGCTTGAAGAAGATCTTGAGGATTGTCCCAAAATGTTCGAGAGGTTGGTAAGCGATGCAGAGAAACCGTTGTATGATGGTTGTACAAAATTCACAAGATTGTCTGCGGTGTTAAAGTTGTACAACTTAAAGGCGGACAACGGATGGTCGGATAAAAGTTTCACACAGTTATTAGCCCTCGTGAAAGAAATGCTACCAGAGGATAATGTTCTTCCCAATCGAACGTATGAGGCCAAAAAGATGTTGTCCTCTATTGGCATGAGCTATGAAAAGATACATGCATGTCCAAAAGATTGCGTTTTATTTCGAAACGAGTACGCAGTGTTAAATGAGTGTCCTAAATGCGGTGCCCCTCGATATAAGGAAAAGTTGTCTCCGGAAAAGGTGTTATGGTATTTTCCTATAATTCCGAGATTTAGGCGCATGTATCGTAGTGAGACCGATTCAAGACACTTGACTTGGCATGCAGATGAAAGAATTATTGATGGGAAGTTGCGACATCCGGCAGACTCACCACAGTGGACGAAAGTTGATATTGATTATCCTGAATTTGGAAAAGAAGCAAGAAATCTTCGCTTGTCGTTGTCTACTGATGGAATGAACCCGCATGGTATTCAAAGTATCTCGCATAGCACCTGGCCTGTGATTCTTATGATATATAACCTACCTCCGTGGCTATGTATGAAGCGTAAGTACATGATGCTATCTATGTTAATTTCTGGGCCCAAACAACCAGGGAATGACATAGACGTGTACTTGGCACCCTTAGTCGAAGATTTGAAGTTTTTGTGGGAGACCGGTGTGGAGGTTTACGATGGGTATAGGAAAGAAAGTTTCAACTTGAGGGCGATGTTGTTTGGAACAATTAATGATTTTCCGGCGTACGGAAATCTATCAGGGTACAGCATTAAGGGTCAAAAAGCGTGTCCTGTTTGTGAAGATGAAACCGATACGATGCGATTGAACTTTTGTCAGAAGAATGTTTTTCTCGGTCATCGTAGATTCTTAAATTCTAATCATCACTATCGTGGGTGGAGAAAGGCATTCAATGGAGAGGCAGAACACGGTAGAGCTCCACATATGTTGACAGGTGATCAGATTTTTGAAAAGGTGAAAGATGTGAGTACTGAGTTTGGCAAGCCTTTTGCACATAGACTTGTCACGAGTGGGTGGAAGAAGAGGTCGATTTTTTTTGAACTTCCATATTGGAAGTCGTTGTACGTAAGACATTTCCTTGATGTTATGCATATTGAAAAAAATGTATTTGATAGTGTTATTGGTACGTTACTCAATATACAAGGAAAGTCTAAGGATGGCATTAACATAAGGAAGGACATGTTAAACATGGGAATTAGAACTGAATTGGCACCCGTGACGAAAGGAAGACGCACATATCTACCACCTGCTGTTTACACTCTATCTAGAAAGGAGAAGAAAATATTGTGTAAGTTCCTCAGTGAAGTTAAAGTTCCAAAAGGCTACTCATCAGATATTAGAAGACTTGTGTCAATGAAAGACCTAAAGTTAAAGAGTTTAAAGACTCATGATTGCCATGTTATAATGGAACATTTTCTACCAATAGGTATACGTTCTATTCTGCCAGAAAAAGTAAGGAGCGCAATAACTAAGTTGTGTTTTTTCTTCAAGTCAATTTGCAGCAAGGTGATCGATCCTGCGATCTTACCAACATTGCAAAAAGAGGTGGTTGTTACTTTATGTGAGCTTGAAATGTATTTTCCTCCCTCGTTTTTTGACATAATGGTTCATCTAGTCGTTCATCTTGTCAAAGAGACACAGTTGTGCGGACCAGCTTATATGAGATGGATGTACCCTGCTGAACGTTATATGAAAATTTTAAAAGGGTACGTGAAAAACCGAAGTCGACCGGAGGGTTGTATTGCGGAACGATACATTGTTGAAGAAGCGGTTGAGTTTTGCACTGAATATCTGTCAAATGTTCAATCAATTGGACTCCCCAAATCTCATATTGTCGAGAAAAAAGAACGAAAAAGACTAATTGGAAATAAAGTTGTGACAGTGTCAATGGTCGAACGGGATCAGGTGCATTTGTATGTTCTGCACAATGAGATTGAGGTTGAGCCGTATGCTGAAATGCACAAGGGTGTTCTTCGAGGTTTAAATCTGAATAGAAATGAGAATTGGATAGTACGAGAGCACAATCGAAGTTTCATACCGTGGTTTAAGGAACAAATTTATTCAAAGTATCGTTCGGATCCTGCTTCAGTAACAAAAAGGTTGAGATGTTTAGCATATGGTCCAAGTATGATTGTGTTTTCTTATAGCGCATACGCAATTAATGGATACACATTTTATACCAAAGAACAGGATGATAAAAGTACTATGCAGAATAGTGGTGTTACCTTGGTAGCTGAAGCGATGCACATATCAAGTGCGAATGACTTAAACCCGAAATTTGCAAATCTGTCATATTTTGGGGTTATCGAGCGCATTTTGTTGTTTGATTACGGGAAGTTTCAGATTCCTGTATTTGATTGCAAGTGGGATGAAAATAATAATGGCGTACGAATGGATAAGTCAGGATTTTTGCAAGTGGATCTCAATAGGGTGGGGTACAAAGATGAACCTTTTATTCTAGCCTCTCAGGCTAAACAAGTGTTCTATGTCAATGATCCGACAAGTACGAAATGGTCTATAGTGCTTTTGTCTAACAAAGTAATTGATGAAAACATTGGAGATCAAGGTGATATTGGCGTTGGCATTGAATCTTGTACAAGAAACGATCAAAATGAGAATGAACCTTGTACTAGAGATGATCATAATGAGGGTATTTGGATCAATCCAACCATCCGAGTTGTTAACAGAAGCGTAAAATATATTGCTACCAAGAAAAGAAAGAGACGTTAGTGAAAAAGGTATTATTATAATTATAGCCTAATATTGTAAGTAATATGTGAATAATGTTTTGAATTTTTGGCATATCTTTTGAACCGTTTTGAATTTTTGCGAATGTGACTAGTGTTTATTTAGTAGAACAATGTTTCCAGAGCTGATGGTGAGGTTTATTTCTTTCAAGTTTGGTTTTTTAGCATTTTATTCAATTTTGAGTTCCTTTAGTGCTATTCATATCTTTTTCGACTATCCATTTTCATGTAGTGTACTAATGTGCTTGTTTGACTTTTGTTACAGGTCTAATGGCTAGCAATGAAGAAAACCCGCAAGGAAACCAACAAGAAAACCCACCAGGAAACCAACAAGATCATGAAAACTCACAAGAATCAAATCATGCAGCGGATGATACTTCAGCAAATGATGTTGCACGAGGCATCACCATAATGCGCGAAATCATTCGTGCTAGAGATAAGGGAGTGATATATAATGTAGATTGGAATCATTCAAATCAAGTAGTTGGGGTTAATGCTTCAAAATTCACAAGCTACGTTGGTACACTTGTTCGTATGCATGTGCCAATCTCCATATCTAGATGGAATGCGAAACAATGTGAAGCATTGAAGCAAGGAAAAGAAATGTTTTGGGAAGATGTTAAGGTATGTATGTTATATGGTTTATATGGTTATATGTTTATAAGTTTATAAGTTTATATGGTGTATATGGTTTTTAAACTACTTATATGTTTATATGGTTTTTAAATTACTTATATGTTTATATGGTTTATACGCAGCGGTCTTTTAACGTTCCAGATGAGCGTAAAGGCTTCGTACTTGGGTTGGCCGGGAAAAGATTTAGAGGGTGGAAAAATCTGTTGACGAACACCTATCTTAAGGATGACAAAGGAAAGTGGCTGGAAGAGTTCCCGACCGGAAGGCCAGAAAAGTATAATCTTTTCATTAAACAAGAAGATTGGACTGAGTTTATTAGACAAAGAGATGACGAATTCCGGCAAAAGAGTGCCAAAAATAGTGAGAGAGCATCAAAGCCCGCGTATCCATACAAAAAAGGGCGTTTGGGATATGCACGCTTAGAGGAAAAAATTGTAAGTAATAAATAGAAATGATATGTTCTTATTAATTGTCTAAATGTGTTGTATTTGACGATCTAACCGTTTGTTTCTATGCATAGTTAGAGGAGACGAAAAGTGATGAAACCTCACTTCCAGCACATTTGCTGTGGAAGGAAGCTCGTGTGGGCAAGAATCAAGCTATTGATCCAAGTGTTCTAAGAATTTATGATGAATGCGTAAGTATAACATTGTGTCTTTAATTAAATCAAATTTTTATGACTATTTAATTGATTTTTTTATCTCCATTATTTTCAGGAGACATTGTCACAAACGGAGTCCACCGGTGACGACCAGGATACGAGGAGCGTACTTAGTAAAGCACTGAATGTTCCTGAGTATTCCGGTCGGGTGAGGGGTAAAGGTCATGGTGTGACTCCAACCTCTTTCTACCAGCATCCTCGGAAAAGAAATCCTACCAATGCAGAAGTGATGAATGTACTTATGGAATTACAAGCAAAAGTCAATGCATTGGAAAGAGATAAAGAGGTATTAATGAGGGAAAAGGGCAATGCGGCAATGGCGAAAGAAACTAGTGACAACGCTAGTATCAACCGTCAGAATAAATTTCCTGAGGTAATTATAAATATATTGATAAATCTCTATTGTTCAAGTTTCTCATTTTTATTCCACCTCTTTCTATTATTGAATTAAAAGTAATATGTATGCATATTGGTTTAGGGCATTTCATCTTGCCAACTATACGTAATGGCATCAGATTATCACCTTGTTGGCAAGGGAAAAGTGTACAACACTTTGGGAGATTTAATTCATAATACACCGATCCCGGCTGGACACCTGAGAGTATCAGTAGATTATCCTATTGATCCCGATGCGTTGGTACCGGTACCTGACGTGGCCTTGGATATAAGATCGGTGCGAGACGCAGTAGGGTCGTTTGTTGCATGGCCCTTGGACCTCATTTTCATTGATGATGAGGTATGTTTAAAACCGTTAATATGAATCATTTAGATTTCAAATGTCAATTCTGAACCGTTAAGTTAATTATTTTTTAATATTAGCCTCCTACAAAACCCGCTAATAATGGTAAGGAGATTTTGCAGCAAGGCGGCGAGTCTATGGCATCAATTCCAGAGGTACACTTAAATTGTTTATTATATGATATGAATTTAAAACTGAACGATTTTATAATTTACCTAAGTTATATGATTGTTAGGTATCTACGAAAGTGTCACAACAAGTGACCCAGCCTGTTCGTAGCAGACCACCCCCGAAAAAGTCAATGCATAAGGGGGGAAGAGGCGGGGGAAGAGGCGTTTTTGTACCTCGATATCGGAATACACTTGGAGTACTTTTGGAAACCTCAGATTTGAAGTCAGGTGGTATTCGTACAATCCTTATGGATGCAGATATCTTTGGTCTTGACTGCCAAGAAACGATAGGAATGGACGAAATGACTGAGATTATGACGCATGGTGAATTAGGCATCGGCAATGTTCACGCATACATCCGGTATTCCGATAAATATATCATTTAATTAGTTGAACAATTTATTTACACATTTCAATGAAAATAGTCTAATGTTTATATGTTTTTATTTAAGGTTGTTGTACGATAAAAAAATGCGCGAGACTGTATTGGCAAGACGCTTCCATTTCTTGTCTGCCCATATTGTCAGCGGAGCGACAATTGTCAGGGAACCAGGTTCAGTTAGGGAGTACTTAGTGAATCGATACACGGCCTACGTCGGCAACCCAGATAGCTTGTTTATTTTGCCGTATAACATTGTTCCAGTGGGGTGAGTTTTTCATTTATTCTAATATATCTTTGTTTATTTTGCGTAGAAACTTTTCTTCTAAACTGTTGCTTAAATTTTTAGAAAACTCTGGTTGTTGTTGGCTATCGATCCGATTAAAGAAGTTGTGTACTTTCTGAATTCGGTAGACGGGGAATGGACTAACTATCCCGCTATGAAGGAAACTGTTGATTAGTAAGTGAGATCGTTCTAACTATTCGTGTATATTTATATATTTAATTATTTCTGTGAGATTGATCTAAATATATGTTTTTATTTTCTTAGATCAATACAAATATTTCGTAGTCAAAGGGACGCACAGGTACCCCGGAGTAAATCATCAAATATTACTTGGATCAAAGTGCAGGTACAAAATTAGTTGCTTATAATAATAGTTATGTTACTTGATAAAATTACACGACAACTATAAAATATATTCTGTTTTTCTATGCAGTGTCTGTTACAGAATAACGATGTAGATTGCGGATACTTTTGCTTGAGGTTTATGAAAGAAATCCTTCATAAAAATCAAGTAGAGATTCCAAGCACGGTATGGATTTATAACTTAGAATAATTTTGTATGATTTCTACATTTAATAACATCATGCATATACTGAAGTAATAATTTCTTATGTAGTACTTTTATGACCTCTATACTATGTCGTACACGAAAGTTCAAGTGGAAGAAGTCAAAGAGGAAATATGTCAATTTTATGTTGAAAACAGATTATTCTGATGGGTATGAATAAAATATTATTGTACGTGTTAGTTTGATTGTGTTGGAGCCTTTAATATTGTTTGTTTAATTTACCGTGTTGTTCATATTCATACTTTGCAGGATGACGACCGTGTCGGTGGAGCATTATTTTCGATGTAATTATATATGATTTAGTTACATATGTATATATATATGGTTACAAATTAACACGATACTTTGTATGTGATTTAGTTATGGTTACAAATGTATATATGGTTACAAATTTAGTTATATATGATTTAGTTACATATATATAGATAAGGATTGAATATTATATGGTATACCGGTTTCTGTTAATATAATACCGATTTCTTAAAATATATGTATAGATAAGGATTGAATTACAGGTTAAATTATTGGACCAAAAAAAAATTACAGGCCGCACAGGGAACCTCAAATTATAGGTTTCACTATAAAAAATTTGTATGAGCTACGAAAGCGCTTTTGGCTAAAAAGCGCTTTCGTAGGCAGGATAAATAAAAAAAAAATTAAATAGAAACCCCCTATCAAAGCGCTTTTTATGGAAAAAGCGCTGTGAAAGACCCCCCTATCAAAGCGCTTTTTCCATAAAAAGCGCTGTAAAAGCCATGATAAATAAAAAAACAAAAATTAAATAGAACCCCTATCAAAGCGCTTTTTATGGAAAAAGCGCTGGGAAAGACCCCCCTATCAAAGCGCTTTTTCCATAAAAAGTGCTGTAAAAGGCCTGATAAATAAAAAAAAAAAATTTAAATAGCACACCTATCAAAGCGCTTTTCAAAAAGCGTTGGGAAAGACCCCCCTATCAAAGCGCTTTTTAAGGAAAAAGCGCTGGGATAGGTCCACCTACGACAGCGCTTTTGGCCAGAAAAAAGCGCTTTCGTAGCCTACGCCAGCGCTGGCTACGGCAGCGCTTTTAAGCGCTTTTAAAGGGCAAAAAAAAGCGCTGTGAAAGCCCATTTTCGTAGTAGTGACCTTGGCCTTTCTCTATGTGGGGCATTGATATGATTGGAATGATTGAACCCAAAGCTTCAAATGGTCATCGTTTCATCTTGGTAGCGATCGATTATTTTACTAAATGGGTGGAAGCAGCATCTTATGCTAATGTAACCAGACAGGTGGTAGTCAGATTTATCAAGAATCAAATCATTTGTCGATACGGGATCCCGAGCAAGATCATCACGGATAATGGTTCGAATTTGAATAACAAGATGATGAGAGAGCTTTGTGAAGAGTTCAAGATTTAACATCATAATTTTTCTCCTTACAGACCGAAGATGAATGGGGCAGTTGAAGCTGCTAACAAGAACATCAAGAAGATTGTCCAGAAGATGGTGGTAACTTATAAAGATTGGCATGAAATGCTTCCGTTTGCTCTGCATGGATACCGTACTTCAGTTCGGACTTCAACAGGTGCAACCCCTTTTTCCCTAGTTTATGGTATGGAAGCAGTACTCCCCGTGGAGGTTGAGATTCCGTCTTTGAGAGTGTTGATGGAAGCTAAACTTTCTGAGGTTGAATGGTGTCAGAGTAGATATGATCAGTTGAATTTAATCGAAGAAAAGAGATTGACAGCTTTGTGTCACGGTCAATTGTATCAGCAGAGAATGAAGAAGGCTTTTGATAAGAAGGTTCGACCACGCGAGTTCAGAGAAGGTGACCTTGTGCTCAAGAAGATATTATCTTTCCAACCTGATTCTAGGGGCAAGTGGGCTCCGAATTATGAAGGACCGTATGTCGTCAAGAAAGTTTTCTCTGGAGGTGCTTTGATTCTCACCAATATGGACGGTGAAGAGCTCCCGCGTCCCTTGAACGCCGATGCAGTCAAGAAGTATTTCGCTTAGGTTTGAGTTGACATTTTGTTAGGTTGAAAACCCGAAGGGGCAGTTTAGGCAAGCTTTTGGTCAGACCAGTCCTGGCATTTGAGCACATTTCGGAATTCGAAGTTGTTAGGGAGAATAGTGATCATTGTTTTTGTGTAACCTTTTTCTTTCATGCGCTATTTCCCAAACTTTTGTAAACCGTCGGAGTCGCGTTGTTAGCGAACTACCATCTTATTAATGAAATTTGAGCATTTACCTTTTGTGGGCAAAATTTTAATTTTTACGACAATATTTGAAACAAAGTATTTAAAGTGTTCTCATTTTTAAAATGTGTCGTGAATAATGAAAGGAATATCAACAGTTGTTCCGAGGATGGTCAAGCCATGAAATGCAAAACAATACAGTAATTTATCCTTGCATGATGAACACGTTTTATTTCAAAATCGTCATGAGGTGTTGGTTGTGTAAGCTTGCATTTCTCGTGGTGCTAAGTTTGTTGACTCCCCAGCTGTTCCAGTTAAGCATTGTTTTGGCTATCTTTATTTGAGCGATTTCTGAAGTGTGGTACGCTTCGTCTCATGCCACTGGTCTATTGGTATTAGAAGATTGGATTTGAACACTTTTCTCCTCAGATGACTTGAACCTTGTAGCGCGATATGCTCTAACGTTGCTTTGTGGTTCCAGTTCCAGTTATTTTCCGTCTTTTTTAAGATTGGCCGAGTATCTATTATGTTGTGACATCTTATCGTCTTCAGGATATTCCATCTGTTTGTTTTGTCAGCATAGCAGTCATTTACTCATTTACACTCATATCACGCATGCGTATTCACATTTGCCATTGATTTTGGGTTGTACTTTGTTTATTCAGACAATGTACATGTTTCTTTCCAAGTAGAAGGTTAGCTTAGGCAGAAAATGTGCTTCCTTTCTAAGTTCCCCAACTGAGATAATCCTCATGGATGATTTTTGATTTAGCCTACCCTGTCCATTTCTGGATAAGATGAATCCCCAATCAAGTTACTTTCTCATTGGGTGGAGTCTTGTTTGACTGTTTTCTCTCTAGTTTATCCCTGGATGAAGTTGTTGTCTCTTGCATAGGCTATCTCATGATTTTCCCCAGTGAAATCGCGACCTAGACGAATGGTGCATTTATTGTGCACATTTAAGTATGTGATCTCCTCGGGAAGGATTGATTCATGATTCTCTTTGACGAAGATTTTATTCTCTGCCAGTATCATCGCAATTTCCTTCTGAGTTATTTTTGGAAAACGACAAGCGGCAGCTCTTCACGAGCAACTTGTACGTTATTATTTTGGAAAACGACAAGCGGCGGTCTCTTCATGAGCAACTTGTATGTTATAGACACCTTTGGAAAACGACAATCGACAGCTCTTCACGAGCAACTTGTGCGTTATTATTATTTTCGGAAAACGACAAGCGGCAGCTCTTCACGAGCAACTTGTGCGTTGTTATCTTTTGGAAAACTGCAAGCGGCAGTCTCTTTACTTGAGCAACTTGTACGTTATTATTTTTCTGGACGACAGCAAGTGGCAGCTTCTTTATTTGAGCAGCTTGTATGTTATTGGTATTTTCTTTGGAATACAGCAAGTGGCAGCTTCTTTATTTGAGTAGCTTGTATGTTATTGGTATTTATTTTTTGGACAACAGCAAGTGGCGGCTTCTTTATTTGAGCAGCTTGTATGTTATGGACATCTTTGATACAGTAAGTGGCAGCTTCCTTATTTGAGCAGCTTGTGTATCTACAACAATCTTATTATTTCAGCATTAATTGTTATATCTCCGAAAATCTCGCAGAGAAGTTTGTTATGAATCATTACTTTCATAGGTCGGTAATCCGTCACCAGCAAATTTGATACTCTCTGTCTATCTTTCACCTTGAGTTGCAAACTCACTGTTATTTTGGGTCAATAATCTATTTTATGGCCTATGCAAGATGCCTTCTTTGTTAGGTTCAGAGGTCACATTCCTTCAATTTTATTCACTGTCAACAGTCTGTCATTTGAAGTCGATGGCTCGTTTCCCTAGTAGAGTATAATCCATGTCTCTGTGTTTTGTTGGTGTTTGGCTTCCCCAACATTATTTCTGTCTCATACAGTATCTTTCTCTGTGAATTCAACCACTACATTCATATCAAACATAATGGCGGTATCTTAGGGTAAAAATTTGCGTATTATGTATTTAAGTACCTTCAATCTCGTCGAAACGAAGATTTTAATCTTCATATCTCCGGATAGAAGAAACTTAAATAGAGGCAGCTGTTGTACCCCAAATTTTGACCTAAGATACCATCTCCCATCTGCATCATTACATTGCAAGCGTTTTGATCTATCGATTTTTAAATTCATAACTTTTTCAAGTCGAGAGCTGTTTATTTTTGAATGCTAAGTTTATTAATTGATCAGACAGTGTTTATTAATTATTTATTATCTTAAATTTAAATAATTGGAATTTATTTTCAGTTATTATATAATTTAAAGATTTATAAATAATAAAGTAAATATTTGAAAAGAAGTATATTAATTGATCAAATGATGTTATTTAATTATTTATTGTTCTAGGTTTAAATAATTGAAATTTTATTTTCAGTTATTATAATTTAGAAGAATTATAAATAATGAAATAATTAATTGAAGAGAAGTTAATTGGTCATTGATGTTTATTTAATTGTTTATTATTCTTAATTTAAGTAATTGAAATTTATTTTCAGTTATTATATAATTTAAAGAATTATAAACGGTAAAATAAACAATTGGAAAGGAAAAGAATTAATTGGTAAATAATAGAATTTTTTATTCATCTTTATTCTAATTATTACAATTGTTGTTTAAATACTATTGTACAAAGTATTTATAATGACAATTACATAAAAAGTTTAAAATGAAATAAAAACTATCCTATTTTTTTCTAAGTTCTAAAATCTTCATTTTTCATCCAATACTTCTTTGATTGATCATTTGATTTTACCTGCAAAAATTAAAAGAAAAAAGTCAGAAATAAATAAATAATTAAAAGCAGAAAATTAATCTTAAGCGTTCATCATTAAAAGCGAACGGCTGGAATCAGTTTTTACCCTTTTTGCAAATCACGGGATTTCTCCCGGTTCACAAAAAGGGATGAATTTTTAATTGATAAAAATGAATGCACAATTTAAAAACATGCACAAATTCATTCTTTTGTCAAAACTGCATTTTTTAAAATAAACTGCATAATTAAAAATCAATTACACATTTTCAAAGTCCACTGCATATTTCAAAAGAAAACAAAACAGCATATGCAATGTTCAAACCAAAAGCCAACGTAAACATGCCAAAAAGTATGGAAGAAGTCAAAATACAATAGGCTCCCATGCAAAGACAAAGAAGTGTGCAGTTAAAACCAAATATGCAAGCATAATATTTTCTTTTCTCATCATTTTCCAGCATTGTGCTTTTTCAGAACAAATAAAGTACACATCATTTTAATGTATCAAATGGTACTATAGAGAGAGAAGAGAGGAAGAGTGTTTTTACAGGTTTTTGGCTTAGGCAGAAGTGGATACAAAACAAACTACAACAGCATGCAGTAAGAATAGAGAAAGCATGAACAAGAATAGAGACAAACTGATGGAGCAGTAAGATGTGCAGAGGCATCCCAAGAATATAATTAAATATATTCAGAACCTGATACCATAAGCCTCAAGGAAAGAAACCGTTATAACACCCAACAATCCCTTCAAAAAAAATATATCAAAACCTGCCTTAAAGCTTTCAAAGAGAAAACAAATACAAAAATACAAAACCAAGTCTCAAAGCCAAAGCCTTGTTTCAAAGAACCTGTAATACCAATAGAGTCAGAATAACCATTTCAAAACATGGCCTAAAACCATTCCAAACCTGCATAACCGTAAAAACCTCAACCATTGCCTAATCCACAAACTTGTTACCTATCCAAAAACCATGGCCTAAACAAACAGTATACCAGTTCAAATGCCAAACCTGTAAAACCAGTAAAACCTTGGCCTAAAATCATAAAAACCAATTCAAATGCCAAACCTGTAAAACCAGTCAAACATGGCCTAAAACCATTCCAAACCCGCATACACTAGTAAAACCAACAACCTTGGCCTAAAACCATACACCACCAGTTCTAAAGCCAAAAAACCAGTGTACCCAAAACCTGAAGCGAAACCAACATAAACCTCAAGGCCTAAACTCAAGCAAGGCAACCAAATTCAAGCATCCAAACGAAGGCAAGGTCAAGCATCAGGCCTCAGAAGTTATCATCATTGGCCAACAAAAAAAAGCATACAGAAGCATAGCTGAGAAGAAGAGAAAAAAACATCAACACTGTCAAGCCAAATCAAAACAATGTTCCAACGACAAACGTTCAAGGCAACGCAAAGGCCTCAGATTACATCATCATAGGTAAATACCAAAGCATACAGCAAGCTAGAAAGAAGAGGAAAAAGACAAACCAGGGCCAAAGAAAATATCACAGTGTCATTGCCTTCCACGCCCCGGCCTCCTACGCGTTTCCCCCAACCTCCCTCCTCCGTCTCCAGGTAACACTTCTTTTTTCCTCTCTTTCTTTTGTACACCTCATGTAACAACAAATAACTTGAAGTTAGAATAAATGGACTAGACAATCACAACATGCAAAAATCGTAACAAAACCCTAATGAAATAGATAAAAATTGTACCGTGAACCCGTCGATCGCCATAACTTTCGTTGGAGGGAAGAAGAAGATTGAAGAATGCTGGTGGCCGTTGGGACAAGGGAGAACTCAGGCGAGGGCATGTGAATCACGCGAAGAAGACGAAGACAAAGAGAGAACGGCGCTGTAAACCTTTTGCTAACCCTAACACAAACTAAAACCAAATTTTGTTAACCCTAAAACAATTGTGAGGTGTGAATGGGCCGGACCTGTTTCCCTTTTTACGCCTAACCCCCACAAATTCCATAAAACCCCCCTTTCTGCTTGTTTCTAATTGGCCCCCTTTAAAAACCCTTGGCCCATGCTATTTGCTTATCCACCCCCTTTGTTTTTGATACACCTTTGCCTATTTTTCTCTTTTAGTTTTTTTAGAATTATTGTTAATTTGGTTAATTAATAACTTAATCCAAAAGAGATGTAATTTAATTAAAACAATTCTAATATTAGACCAATCTTTATTAATTTAACTTTAGAATTAATTTAGAAATTTTAATATTATTTTCATTAGGTTTAATCAATAGCTTTTAAGTTTTACTTTAGTTTAGAGTTATTTTAATAAATCTTAAAATAATACCATATATTAATATAAATAAAAACATATAAAATAAAAACTTAAAAAACATTTTATTTCTCTTGATTAATTCTCTTGCGTTATACCTATTAAACAAAAAATCTAAAAAATACATGTTCACACCATTTAGCCTTTTATTTAGTTGTTATATATCATTATCTGCATAATTTTCTGTTTGATTATTTCATCGTACTTGTTTATTCCGTTTACTTCTAAATCCAAGGGAAAAACGATTAAATTTGTTGACTTCATGTCCTCAAATCCAATCACGCGAACATTTGCATTTCATTAAAACTTAAGACGATTTTTCCCCAAATATTCAATCTTTTCAAAATTCATACCTTTTAAGCAAAAACTTCGACATTAGGTCGTCGCACCTTCAAAAACCCGCCCGTACCCTTTTTCGGCCAAAACAATTTATTTTTAATCAAACGAACATTTTAATAAACAGATATTTCAAAAGGTTCCTATAGAGTACTATAGATACATTGGGTGCTAATACCTTCCCACTGTATAACCAACCCCCGAACCATAGACCTCTTTTCAAAACGCCTTGTATTTTTATTACTTTTAAAAAGTATTATTTTACATTGCATATTTAGGGTTTTATTTCGCTCTTTTCCCTTTTCCCTTGGAAATAATAAAGCGCGGTGGCGACTCTTGCTTTTGTGAGACGAATTAATCAATAATTCGATCTCCGATTTACCCCGCTATATTTTTTATCGCTACACCCGTCAACAACAATGCATTCATTTTCCCATACGCAACAAAGTAAGTCAAGAACTTAAATAATTTATTATTCATCCTTTCGCCACGTATATGTTTAAAATAAACTATTTGTCAATTCCTTTAGGTACTGCGTGACGTGTATGGATTACGGAAAGAATCCAAGATTCAATGTCGCTCTATATCGTAATCTATTAGATCACATTGGCCCGGATGATGTATGTGGTACCTTTAAACTTTTCTACTTTTAAATTATTTATTTTTTATGTTTTCATTATGTTGATTTAATTTTATCCACAGTTTATCTGGAGACCATATTTGGGTTTGGACCATGAACCAAACCCAGAGGATGCAATAGTTTGGACTGCAAAGACTGCAACCATATGGTTCAACATTGTGGAGATGCACCACAGTGACCGTGTCAAGATGCAGTTCGGAATGCATCAAGAGATACCATGCGATCCAACTTATTTGTCACCCTGGCATCTCAAAAGGGTCGACGCCCAATAAGGTCTTACTAATTAGAAAGATTTTCCTCCAGAATGGTGTAAGATGTGGCATAGGCATTACCAACATGTCTTGCAATTCCCTATTTTCCTTAACCGGAATAATATGCGACACACATATCAATATTTTGATTGGTAAAAATCGGTTAGTAACCCATAAATGCACGTGTCTCATCCGAGGTATTTGGTTGACCCACAAACACAATGGGAACAAACCTCAAATCCCCAACAACAAACCCAACACAAATCAACCTCCCACCAACCACCCCGACGATACAGATCCACAACCACCCATCCCCAATCACCACCTCAATACCAATACCCCCATATGTTCCACACCCAAACCCAATCTCAATCGCAACACCAATACACCCACATGCCCCAACACAATTCTAGTATTCTCCATATCCTGATGTGGGCCACTCATCATCTCACCTTAGCACTGATCTAGGCTTTCCCGAAGAATATGAACCAACCGACCCAACTTACCATCAACCACTACATCACCATAGCACCCAACAATCGTAATATTAAACACCCCAAGATTCATTTCCTTTTTACCCCCTTACTCAAACGACCAGTGTTATAGACCATCCATGGAACCCCACCCCTCACCAAGACGACCAAACTTTGAGGGCATGGGTAACCGATGGTACCAAAGCAAATCTTCCAGATATGGTGGTCTGACCGATTTCATGGATCTTGAATGCATTGACTTCGTTGGGTCGTCGACCCAACCGCAACAGGAAATTCGATGAAACCCACCACGAGATAGGCGAGGAAATAGATGCAGAACCCCTGGTCGTTACCTAGTTCCGAGGGACCATTAATTAATATGTATGTTTTTTTTCATTATGTAATCGTTTTTTTTAATGAAAAGTCGAAGTTTCGTGAAGCTATATTGTTTACCTATTGTTTCGTATTTAAAAAAGAAAGAAAAAAATTTCCCTTTAATTGCCCCTAGGCGCTATCTGAGGCAAACATGTTGCACCTAGGCGCCATCTCACTTGGTGCCTCCTTCTTAAATTTAGGTGCATGCGCCATCTCACTTGGCGCCTTCGTTGTGGGGATTTTTTAAATCCCTGAAACATGGTTATTTGCATAATTTTCCCTGAAACATGGTTATTTGCATATTTTTTTCAATACTTGGTTATTGCTGAAAAAAATTCCCATAAAAACCCGCACCCATCATCACCATTTCTCACATTTTCAAAACTTTCATCTTCCTTAAAACCATTGTTCTAACAAAAACTCCATTAAAACACCACCCAAAAATTATACTCTCACTCACCTCTTACTCAAATTAAAAATCATTACCATCATCACCACCACCTCCCTAACAACACATATCCCACTTTAAAAATCAAACTTTCCTCCATTTTCCATCAACACCAAAATTTCGGTTCACCTAGTTTTTTCAACAAAAACCCAAATTTCTTCATCAAAAAGCCTCCTAAATTTCAATTTTATTACATGAGATTTGCGTTCAAAAACCAGGAGATGTCGTTGTTTAAAGACCTTTAGCGAGAAATTCCTACTTGTGTTTGTTCTGTGTGTTTACATTTGTGCCCAAAGACCTCAAAAAAGGCACTCCATTCCTATTACCCATGATAATCCCTCAAAGAAGGCAAGGCGAGCAGAGGGTCCATAATCGACCCCGCCATTTTCTGTTCATGTCATTCATAGCTCGCGTCGTGCATTGATGCTATGAATCATGCTACTCCTGTTAATGAGTTTGTAATATGGTGGGAGAACTAAGTTTTGGTTTTACGTTTTATTGCAAATGTTGCGGATAGAAAGAGTTGCCACCGAGTTTTCTTTAATCCAATAAAGGAAAGGGTGAAAAGAACAGGAAAGACCTTTGAGAATTTTCTGAGTTCGGGGGGTAAGTTATGAAAAGGGAAGGTGTTAGCACCCTTTTCATCTATAGTTATCTAGGGCTCTTAATCGCTAGTTCACTTTTTGAAATGCTTTTTATTTGTGTATGTTTGAAAATATTTCGATAATGTCTAAGTGCGACAATTTCGTAATGATTCTCGTATCGTTGAGAATGCATACAAAACGTTTATTTTTAAAATATTTTTTGAAAAAGTGTCATTGTGTGAAACTGTTTTGAAGATCCCAATGTAAGGAAGTCTACTTTATAATAACCCTTGTATAAGTCCTCAAGAGTGTTTATAATGCGCTTTGAAAGTGTGAGGTGTGAAACTTGTTTTAGTTTATGAGCAAGCGATTACGAGCGATCTAACTACCCAATAGTATTTTGTTCTTTTCCTCCTCCTTTAGATAGTTCTACCCTACCATCGAATAGTTGGAAGCCCTATTGTTAGATGTGTGAGGGACAGGCGCGGGTCATCATACAGTCATAAAGGCAACTCGTAGGGTGCTTTAGCAATTTATTGTAAGGGACTCAGATCGTTTACTGAAGGCAACATCAAAGGGTCATCGAGGGACTACGATCTTTTAACCAAGGGTCTTTGCTAAAGCGTCCCACGTTCGAGGGACATGATTTTTTTTATCCTAAGGCGACAAGTGAGGTTACCCTAGAGGTGCGTGTGTAAATAGTGTTTTGATTTCGGATAATTTATCTTGGATTTAGGTTTTCTAACGTTTGTTTTTATGTCTTGCCATGCACGCCTAATTACTATATATATATATATATATATATATATATATATATATATATATATATATATATATATATATATATATATATATATATATATATATATATATATAGGTGCAGAAAGTAAAGTGCGGGGAAATAATCGTAGGCTATTACATCCCATGAGCAGTTATATAATAAGGAAAAATGTGGGAAAATAAACTAAGCTATTACAAAACCAACCGTGCGACCTATACATTTGTTTTCTAGAATTTAAATAGCAAAGAGAAAAGAAGTTAGAAGAAGGTATTTAAAACCTAAAGAAAATTTTCTAAGTGTTAGAAAAATATGTTTTGATGTTTTTATTCATGAAAAATAATTAAAGTGATAATAATAGCTAACTCTAATTCTAAGTAATTTACAAATTAATTATGAAATAAAAAAATAAATTTAATTTAATTAAAACAATTTTTGTTGGTCAAAAATTAAATTAATTAAAAAAGTCTAAGGGTAAAAAGAAATCTACTTCTAATGTTATCATGCGAAGATGGTCCTAAAGTTGAGTTTTTGAATGGGGGAACTTAACCTAAAATGTTATCATGCTAGGTTGATCTTAAAGTCTAATTCAACACGAAACGGTCAAAATAAATTTAATTTTTTCAAGGAATATCTTAAGGAAACGTGCTATCAAGATTTTGTCAAGTAATCAAACTAAACAAAAGTAACAGAAATACAAAGCAAATATTTTTTGCGATTTTTATCAAGTAGAGGAATGCGACTATACAAACTAACCAAAAATGATTAACTAAGCAAAATTACTAAATTAAAAATAAAGCTAAACTAATTAATAAACATTATCTATTTAACGAAAAGTGTAATTAAGTTTTAAGACTAAAAAAGAGGAGTTAAGAAAATTATAAAATAAAAATAAAGGAAAAGAAAAAGAAGGTGGTGCTAAATGGGGTGTGGGGTGATTGAAAACCGCAGCAGGTCTGAAGCCCAAGGACTAAAGTAAAAAAAGAAACTTAAAAAAAGAAAAAGAAACTGAGAGCTGTTATTGGGCTCATGAAATGAGATGGGTCGAATCCGACCCGAATTTCCCGCCATCCATTAAAATACGGGTTATAAATTGGGAAACCCTAATTTCAAACCCTATTTCGCCTCTTTCTTGAATCACAAAAAAAAAATGAAATTCTTAATTTCTCTTCTCTGCTTCATTGGTTCATTGAAAAAACAAACAAACCAAACTCCAACGAAAACAAATATAATAGCAAACAATCAAAAAAATCAATCGATACCCTTTCCCCTTTTGAACCCTAGATTCCTATGAATTTTTCACTATGATCTCAGTGTTACAGATTAAAGAGATTGGGAATAAAAAAATAAAATATACAACAACGGAAACGAGAAATCTACATCAAAACTTTGATGATAAACACTACAGGTAAATTTTTCGCTTTGATTTACCTCTTGCTGCTGCCTGAGTGTCGATTACTCTTTGTCTTGCTCTTTATTTTTCTTTTGAGGATATGATTTGTTTGCTGCTCTGTGTGATTTGATGCGTTTGTTGCAGATCTGATCTTAGGGTGAAGGCGAGTTAAGTGCTCTTGTGAGGCTTGCTGAGAGTATGATACTTATGGTTTTCTGCAGGTTGAGTGATTTACGGTTGAAGATGTGGATTGTGTTGTTTGGAGGGATGCGTGTGATAGGGTGATGATGAGGTTTGTGGTGTAAAGGTTGTGGTTTAAGGAGGTATGAAGGTTGATGAATAGGTTTTGAGTAAAGGATGGAAGGAATTTTAAGCAGAGGTTTGATAGTTTATTTCATGGGTTTTGAGGGATTATGGAGGTTGAGTTGAGTTGTTGAGTTGCAGATGAAGTTTTAGGGAGAGGTTAAAGGGAGTTTGAGTAGGGTTTTCTCTGCTTGTTAAAAACACCCCCTTACAAATGAAGATGAAGCTCTGTTAAATAGCCAAGGTTGAGGTCAAGATAGGTATATTCTACACTTGTCTTTCTTTTTCCTTTTGAAAAATTTCCATTCTCCTCTCTCTTTTCTGAACTTGTGATACTGCATTACCACTTTTTTATGCAATTTTTGTTATGCCAAATTTGTGTAATCCTTGGATTCTTTGGTGCAGGTTTTGGATAGTATTGCAAGTTATTTTTGCAGGGCTATTTGTGTAGCAGGACATCAACATGTCTTGGGCTGGACTTTGGGCTGTTTGTGAAGCAGGACAACAACAGGGTTTTTATGGACAATTTTGCTACTTCTTATTGTAGATTTTTTTTGGCTATTTTGGTGTATTTTTTTATGGTTTTGACAGGTTTTGTATTGGTATATTCATTGGACAGCAGGAGGGTTTTGTGGACAGCAGGTGCAGGTTTTTGGACATCATAGCAACAGGGCATAATTGTTGGACTGTATTGGTGGCTTGTAGCTGGGCTGGACTGCAACTAGTGCATGGTCACAGTTTTGGGCATATATCAACTTGGAAACATGGATTTTTAGGTCCTAGTAATTTAGACTAAACATGTTGTAACATAGTTTGTAATGTTCATTTGATGTACTTGGTTTTCTTTGAATAAAATTGAAGGAAATTGGATATGATTTTCTTGAATCATGAATGGTGTTTGATGAACCTTGTTTAATGTTTACATGCCTTGAAATCCTTGTATGAAATCTTTCGTAATAAGATTGAATGGAATTGAGTGAATCTTATAACGAGCATGAAGTTTGAATGTTATTTACTTGATACTTGAATAAAGTCAAGGAGTGTAGTTTGGTGGAACTTGATGAGACTTTCAAAATTCAAGAATTCCATGTTTCCTTCAATTTCCAATTTGTTTTAGTTTTCCAAGGTTTGAATTCAACATTTCTATATCATCTCATAGTTTCATAAGAACTTGTACTCAAAACAAACTTGTATGTCGTGCCTGACTCAAATGATCATTAGTTTCTAAACCTGAATTCAACCTCTTGCGTGAAGTTAAAAAGCATAACTTGTACCATAAGCAATTGTTCTCAAATACTTGTATCTCAAGAAACGGTTGATTGGAGAAAGTATCCTTGAATTCATGTCTCATATCTTGACCAATGTCTTGTAACTCAGGAAACTAGACACGTGCTCTTATCATAAGAACATTCAATGAAACCATATCCATGATCTGCATTAAATGATGATCTTGGTCGAAGCCTTAATCAAAACTGATGAACGCAATCATAAGAGAGTGTATCTTGACCCATGAACCATATAAGAATCTTCTTCTCTTTATTCCATCCCTTGATAAGAATTCCAGTTAAATGACTTATATTGCAAGTAGTTGATGGAAGATCTCAAGCAAACTCAAACCCAAATTATGAAGAAAGGATCCCATGATGATAGAGGGAAAAAAAATCCTAATTCAAACAATCTCACCCAAAATATCTTGGTGAAACCCTCAAAACCATAGCTTTAAAATACAATTCTCAGAAGAAACAAAGAATCAACCTTTATTTGATAAAGAAACCCATAACAAAGTGAAACCCTAATTATTACCAAACACTGCTTCCTGATCTCATGCCTTATTGAATGAATGAATCTTATGAAAATGACCTAGTGAAAATGATGCATATAAAATACAAAGCCTAAGCCAGATAAAAGTAGAATTAGGAGGGAAAATTTTGGGCTGCAACAGTTGCCCCTGTTCAATCTTCTTAAACCAAAAGAGTTACATTGGCATGTCCTCCATTCGTGACTTAAAGGTAGACGATAATTGAACACTTAAGTGCTCAAAAATTTGCACTCGTCGGTGTACGAAGTAACGTTGTTGGTTGATTATACCGGGAATGAACTTAAAGGTGCCATTTGGAAAGGTAACAGTGAGTCATCGGAGATGGGCTTATAGATTCCATCCAAAGTAACTGTTGATAGAAATTAGACTAAGCTTACACTCGTCTTCAACTGGACGAAGTATCAGAATAAATCTACGCTTGATTTAATATGAGCCAGAAGATGTCTACGCCTGTCTTTAATTGGGAGAAGTATCAGAATAAATCTACGCTCGATTTAATCAGAGCCAGAAAATGTCTACTGGAAGAAGTATCAAAATAAATCTATGTTTGATTTAATCTGAGCCAGAAGATGTCTACTGGAAGAAGTATCGGAATAAATGGTTGCTTGATTTAATCTAAGCCAGAAGATGTCTACGCGTGTCTACAACTGGAAGAAGTATCAGAATAAATCTATGCTCGATTTAATCTGAGCCAGAAAATTTCTACTGGAAGAAGTATCAGAATAAATTTATGCTTGATTTAATATGATCCAGAGGATGTCTACTAGAAGAAGTATCAGAATAAATCTACGCTTGATTTATTCTAATCCAAAAGATGTCTATGCTTATCTACAACTGGAATAAGTATCAGAATAAATATACGCTCGATTTAATATGAGCCAGAAGCTATCTACGATCGTCTTCAACTGGAATAAGTATCAGAATAAATCTACGCTCGATTTAATCTGAGCTAGAAGAGGTCTATGTTCGTCTTTAATTGGAAGAAGTATTAGAATAAATCTACGCTCGGTTTAAATTGAACCAGAAAATGTCTAATGGAAGAAGTATCAAAATAAATCTATGCTTGATTTAATCTAAGCCAGAACATGTGTAGTGGAAGAAGTATCAGAATAAATCTACGCTTGATTTAACCAGAGCTAAAATATGTCTATGGTTGTCTACAATTGGAAGAAGTATCAGAATAAATCTACGCTCGATTTAATCTGAGCTAGAAGCTATCTATGACCGTCTTCAACATGAAGATGTATCAGAATAAATCTCGCTTGATTTAATCTGAGCCTGAAGATGTCTATGATCGTCTTTAACTAGAAGAAGTATCAGAATAAATCTACGCTTGATTTAAACTGAGCCAGAAAATGTCTACTGGAAGAAGTATCAGAATAAATCTATGCTTGATTTAATATGAGCCAGAAGATGTCTAATGGAAGAAGTATCAGAATAAATCTACGCTTGATTTAATCTAAGCCAAAAGATGTCTATGATTGTCTACAACTTGAAGAAGTATCAGAATAAATCTACGCTCGATTTAATCTAAGCTAGAAGCTATCAACGATCGTCTTCAACTGGAAGAAGTATCAGAATAAATCTACGCTTTATTTAATATAATTCAGAATATGTCTACGCATGTCTTTAACTGGGAAAGTATTATAATAAATCTATGCTTGATTTAATCTGAGCCAGAAGATGTCTACGCATGTCTTTAACTGGGAGAAGTATCAGAATAAATCTACACTTGATTTAATCTGACCCAGAAGATATCTACTGTAATAAGTATCAGAATAAATCTATGCTTCATTTAATATAATCTAGAAGATGTTTATGCTTGTCTACAACTGGAAGAAGTATCAGAATAAATCTACGCTCGATTTAGTATGAGCCATAAGCTATCTACGATTGTCTTCAACTGGAAGAAGTATCAGAATAAATCTACGCTCAATTTAAACTGAGTCAGAAGAGGTATATGCTCGTCTTTAACTAGAAGAAGCATCATAATAAATCTATGCTCAATTTAATCTGAGATAGAAGATGTCTACTAGAAGAAGTAACAGAATAAATCCACGCTTGAATTATTCTAATCCAAAAGATGTATATGCTTGTCTACAACTGGAAGAAGTATTAGAATAAATCTATGCCCAATTTAATCTGAGCCAGAGGATGTTTATTCTCTACTTTGAATGTAAGAAGTATCAGAATAAATCTACGCTCGATTTAATCTAAGCCAGAAGATGTATGCGTTCGTCTTCAACTGGGAGAAGTATCAGAATAAATCTACGCTCGATTTAATTTGAGCCAGAAGATGTTTCTTTGAGAATGACCCTCTGAGATAGTCCTTTGTCAAATGTAGCCTTTGAGAAGACTGTCAGGTCATATAAGTAGTTGATGATGTTTGTCTATTGATTGATCTTTCTTGAATAGGTAAAGAGTTAGTTGTATGCAATGTCATGATGTATGAAATGAATTTCATAATGATGTTCTCAAAAATAAATGAGACAATGCTATATGTGTTTCGTATGTATATGCTATGATAAATGACATATGAATGTGAGCTGTCGTTGGAGGGTATAAATAGTTTTGTATAACATTAACGATTGGGGAAAAATAAATCCCGGACTAGTGCTAGGGATGAAGAAAATGTGTAATCTTAGATGTTGTCTAGAATTCTTCTGCTGGGGATTCCCGTTTTCCGTTTGAGGAAACTCCGACGGGGAATGATGATTTCTACTTGGGGAGAAAAGCTTAGAAACATTGGTCATTCGTCGCTCTATTGGGGAACTTAATTCTTATATACCCCGACTGGGGGATAAAAGAGATGGATAACCTTTCGAGGTGTTGTCTGACCGAGTTTCTGATACAGATGTTGACTCGTCCAGGGAGGATAAGGTTGAACGATATCTGGTCTGGTTTCATATTCCATGGCAACTCTCTGGGAATGGCAATTCAGACTACCTTTTGTCGGAGATGGGAATCTTGCGGGTATTTAGAGAAATATACTCAGACTAGGGAGACTGATCTTTTCTAGGGAAATAAACCCTATTGGGGAAATAAACCATGTTGGGGGAAATAAACCCTAAACTGGACAGAGAAATATTCTGCTGAGGAAATACTCTTGCTGAGGAAATGAGCTATGTTGGAGAAAAGAAATCTGCAGGTTTTTTTACAGTTTTGGAGGAATAAAATCAGTTGGGGAAGATAATTTTCCATAAGTTGTACTAATGTCATAATCTCTGATGAGGATTGGGACTCCGTAGTTTAGCGACATTACCGGGGAAAATATCATACTCCTTTATCTGCTAGGGGGATCTGCTGGTGAGTATGACTAGGTTAATTCATCCTTGTGGGGAATGTATCTCTATTGAAGATGAGCCTGTGAAAAGGACTCTATGGATAATCCTGTAAGGATTTTTCTACGGGGATTCGTGGATGACTTGAACATTGTCCTAACTCCTAAAGTCCTCGGTAAATGCTGATCAGGGTGATGAGTCATCTACTGATAAACAAGTGATGCAATAATGGGACATAGTGGTACACTTTAATCCCTAACTTTGCTTGGAGTATTGTAATACGTGGGATAACTGACTTGGTTGTTTTGCGTTTGATCGCAATTTTTGCGGATAGCAAGAGTCGCCACTGACTTTTCTTTTAGCCAATAAGGAAAGGGTGAAAAGAACATGAAAGACCTTTGAGATTTTTTTCTTGAGTTCGGGGGATAGATTATGAAAAGAGAAGGTGTTAGTACCCTTTTCATTCATAGTTATCTATGGGATCTTAGTTGCTTGCTATATCACTTGAAAATTATTTGTTTGAAAACTGTCTTGTGATGTAAGTTTGAAAATATTTTGCAAAATTCCTTTGTTGCGGCTAACTTTGTAATGATTCTCGTCTCTATAAGAATGCATACAAAGTGTTGGTTTTGAAAATAGTTCAAAGAGATGTTTGTTTTTGAAGAAGTTTTGAAAGTGTAATTTTGGAAATGGTTTTAGATTGCGAGCAAGAAACTACGAGCGTCCTACCTACTCAAAAGGGCTATGTTCTTTTCCTCCTCCTTTAGATGTTTCTATCTTACCATTGATTGGTAAGAAGCCCCATAGTTGGATGTGAAGGGACAGACGTGGTTCAATCATATAGTCATAGAAGGCAACTTATGAGACGTTTTAGCAATTTTCGTTAGGGACTAGATCGTTTACCGAAGGTAACATCGAGGGACATCAAGGGACTACGATCTTTTTATTAAGGGTATTTGATAAAATGTCCATATTCGAGGGACATGACTATTTTCCGAGGCAACAAGTGAGATTACCCTAGAGATGCACGTGTGTGAATAGTGTATTTGATTGCTTGCATTTTTGTCTTTGATTGGGGTTGTCTACTTGTTGATTTTAAATCTTACCATACACACCCTAATTACTAACGATTTATATTAAAGTGGTAAATTACGAAAATTAAAATCCTAAACTATTATATCATTAGGGGATGGGGGATACAAATGTACAAATGAGGGGTGGGAAGCAATAAAAGTCCTAATTATTACAACCATATTGAATAGCAATGATAGAAAATATAAATAAAAATATAAACACAAAAATAGTGCAAAAGAGAGAAAGAAAAGAAATCCTAGATCGAAGCATGTGTCCTTCGATTCACACCCCTTTTATTTTCTTTCGTTTGGGACTGCAACCAGTGTGTATCAAAGCCTGCATCCTTCGATTCACACAATCTTTTTCTTTCATTTGGGCATGCAAATCAGTGTGTATCAAAGTATACACCCTTTGATTCACACACCTTTTTTTGTTTTCTTTTGTTTGGGACTACAGAGTAGTATGGGTCGAAGCCGTGCTAATATTGTTTTATGGTATGTACAGGTTAGTTTTTAACATGTATTTGGACAATAAAAGAAAAAAAATGAAAGGGTAGAAACGAAAAATAAACAAAAGATTATTTACATGCTTGAAACGAAAGGTTTAAAGTCAGGAAGACTTACCTTGAATCTGGAGTTGTGTTTTGAACTTTGAGTTAATGCCCTGGATATTCTTGAATTCAAAAGCAAAGAACACGGGTATTGTGTTTCTTTGGTTCTGGATTCGAAAGGAAAGAAAAGAAGTGTTGGGTTTCTTTGGTTCTGGATTCGAAAGAAAAGAAACAAATGTTGTGTTTCTTTGGTTTTGGATCCGAAAGAATAGAAACAAAGGTGTGGGTTTTTTAGTTTTGGGTTTAAGAGGGTTTTAAGTGTTCTCTCCTCTCTTTGCCTTGCCAACAAATCTATCTCCAACCGCTAAAAAGCCCCCTTTAGATGTGTTGTGAAACATCTTATTTATAGAAGAGTTTGGCTGAGATTTGTGGGGGAAAACAAATGAAATTTGACCAATTTGGGTATGTTGTTTTCATAGCTTTCGAGGTGCAGCTCTTATATGCTAGTTTAGTGCAAATTAGGAGAAAAATAGAAGGACTACATTGCAGTAGTTTTGGAGTGTTGTGGCAGCTTGGTGCAGGACTATTTCATAGCAGTACAACAGTCTTGGGCTTGGCAGCATATAAGACTTTTTTCAGCAGCCTTCAACCAGACTCACCAAAAGACAAAACACCAATTGTATGTTCTTTGAATGGACCCATTGTATGTCCTTAGAATTGACCAATTGTATGTTCTTCGAATAGTCCAAATGCATGTTCTTCGAATGGACTAAATATGTGTTCTTCGAATCCAACAAATTCATGGTCTTCAAATGGGCCACCTAAATATGTGTTCTTCGAATCCAAAAAATTCATGTTCTTCGAATGGGCCACCAAATATGTGTCCTTCGAATCCACCAAATCCATGTTCTTCGAATGCGCCTTTTGTATGTTCTTCGAATCCTTCAGTTGTGTGTCATAGTGTAGAAACTATGTGTGTTGAAGAGTTTAAAGGTGGAACCAGAGCAAGCATGAAGGAAGCCATTGCCTTGTGGATGCTAGCATGAAGTAAGCCCTTGCCTTATGGATCAAAACAAGCATGAAGCAAGCGTGAAGAAAGCCATTGCCTTGTGGATGCTAGCATGAGGGAAGCCATTGCCTTGTGGATGCTGGCATGAGGGAAGCCCTTGCCTTGTGGATGCTGGCATGAGGGAAGCCCTTGCCTTGTGGATCAGTCAAAGCTTTGTGAAATCGAAGCAAGCTTAAAGGAAGCCAAAGTCCAGTCGAAGCTTGGGAAATCGAAGCAAGCTTAAAGGAGGCCAAAGTCCAGTCGAAGCTTGGGAAATTGAAGCAAGCTTGAAGGAGGCTAAAGTCCAGTCGACACTTGGGAAATCAAAGCAAGCTTGAAGGAGTCTATAGTCCAGACGAAGCTTGGGAAATCAAAGTAAGCTTTCTCTTCTTCGTTTTGATGCTTGAAAACCCAATATGATCAGTGGAAACTATATGGGGCATCAAAAATCTAATTGTACTTGTGCAAATTTGAAAATTTTAAAATCCTTGTGAGAAAATGTGTTGAGAAAAGAGAGGGCAAATTTTGGGGTACAACAACTTCTGCTGTTCAATCTTCTTAAACCTAAAGAGTTAGATTGGCGTGTCCGCCATTCATGACTTGAAGGTGGAAGATGATTGAACACTAGAGTGCCCAGAAACTTGCAGTCGATGATGTGGTGGTTGATTGTATAGGGAATGAGCTTAAAGATGCCATCCAAAGGTGATTGTTGGCAAAAATTGGAAGAAGTATCCGAATAAATCTTTTTCTGATTTGATCTGAGTTAGAAGATGTAGTGGGATGAGTATCAGATTAATATCCATAACTGGATCACGTTTGATTCATATCAGAAAGACGTACTGACTGAGTGTCAGAATGACACCCGTATCTGGATCGTATCTAAACCACTTTTGAAAGATGTATTGAATGAGTGTCAGAATGACACCCGTCTCTGGATCGCATCTGAACTGCATTTGAAAGAGAATCTAGAATAAGTGTCAAAATGTCATCCGTCTCTGGATCGTATCTGAATCGTTTCTAGGAGAAAATATGGAATTAGTATCAGAATGACATTCATATTTGGATCGTATCTGAATCGTTTCTAGGAGAAAATATGGAATAAGTATCAGAATGACATCCGTATTTGGATCGTATCTGAACCGTTTCTAGAGAAAATATGGAATAAGTATCAAAAGGACATTCGTCTCTGGATCGTATCTGAATTGTTTCTAGGAGAAAATTTGGAATAAGTATCAAAATGACACCCGTCTCTGGATCGTATCAGAACTATTTCTAGGAGAAAATATGGAATACATATAAGAAAAATATCCGTCTCTGGATCATATCTGAACTGTTTCTAGAGAAAGTCTGGAGTAAGTATCAGAATGACATATGTCTTTGGATCGTATCTGAACAGTTTCTAGAGAAAATCTTGAATAAGTATCAAAATGACATCTGTCTCTGGATCGTATCTGAACTGTTTCTAGGAGAAAATATGGAATAAGTATCAAAATGACATTCGTATATGGATCGTATCTGAACCGTTTCTAGGAGAAAATCTGGAATAAGTATCAGAATGACATCCGTATTTGGATCGTATCTAAACCGTTTCTAGGAGAAAGTCTAGAATAAGTATCAGAATGACATCCGTATCTAGATCGTATCTGAACCGTTTCTAGAGAAAATATGGAATAAGTATCAAAATGACATTCGTCTCTGGATCGTATCTGAACTGTTTCTAGGAGAAAATCTGGAATAAGTATCAGAATAATATCCATCTCCAGATCGTATATGAACCGTTTCTAGAGAAAGTCTGGAGTAAGTATCAGAATGACATCTGTATCTGGATCGTATCTGAACGGTTTCTAGAGAAAATCTGCAATAAGTATCAAAATGACATGCATCTCTGGATCGTATTTGAACTGTTTCTAGATAAAAATCTAGAAAAAGTATTAGAATAATATTTGTCTCTGGATCGTATTGGAACCGTTTCTAGAGAAAGTATGGAGTAAGAATCAGAATGAAATCTGTATCTGGATCGTATCTGAACCGTTTCTAGAGTGAATCTGGAATAAGTGTCAGAATGACATCCTTATTTGGGTCGTATCTGAACCGTTTGTGAAAAATGTATGAGACGGAACCTGTGTAGGATTGCTTCATAATGAGCCTGTGTGAAACTTCATCTCAGGATAGAAAGGAATTCGTGTAAGATTGCTTCAACTGGTCGTGTAGATAGTTGCCCTGGCTTGTTTCAGGAATTAATGTCTGACCTATTTGAGAAAGAATGATAGTTTTCCCGACTTGTTTCGGGAGTTAATCTTCAATCTGCTCATGTAGATAGTTGTCCTGTCTTGTTTCAATTATTAATCTACAATTAGTCACTCACAAATAGTTATCATGTCTTGTATTAATCTGGAACTTGATTTTTGTTGGTCGTAGAGATAGTTGTCCTAGCTTGTTTCAGGAATTAATCTCTGACCTATTGAGAAATGGTTATGGTATTTTCCAAAGAAGACTTTTGTTGATTGACTTTTTCCGGCAAGGAACAAGGTTATTTTCATGCAGATGTACGCATGGCTTGATGATGTTCTCAAAATAAATGAGATTATACTGTATGCATTTATCATGTATGTAGTATGATGTATGAATGTGAAATATTCTTTGCTTCAGAAAATAAAACCTTTACAAGTGTTGGTGAGCTTTAGGAAGTTAAATCCCGTAATGCTGTTGGGGATGAAGAGTATGCACATCTTCAAATCTTGCTTAGAATATTTCCACTGTGGATTCCTGTTTTATTATTTGAGGAAAAATCTTCTAGGGAAAATTGGCTTTGGCTTGAGGGAATTCTTTGTAGAGAGTGTTGATTTATGCTTTGGGAAAAGAGTTTAGGAGTTTTAGTTGTCTGTTGCTCTACTGGGGAGTTATACCCTTGATTGGAGAGAATGGAAGTTAACAACTTATTGGGGATAAAGAAGTTAATTGTTATCTGATCAAATTCTAGGCTTTGCAGCAACTCACTGGGGATAGTGGAAAAACTTTACTAGGGAAAGGAGTTTTGTTAATGATTTGAAGAAGTTAAACTAATATCTAGTCGGGTCTAGGTTTTAGTAACTTTGGGGATATCAATGACTCTACTGGGATTAAAGGGTTTTGTCTGTTGATTTGTATTGGTCTAACGGATTCGTAGTTTGTTGGGGAAATAAACCCATTTGACAATCTGCTGGGGAAGTGTTTTCTTCTGGAAGAACTCCTCAAGGCTTCCTCTTAAGACCAATTCGGATGGGGAGAGGTTTTCTGTAGGTTGAGACTCTGGCTGAGGATTGTATGGATCCAAATTTATGGGGATATCCATGAACTTGGCCTTATGGGATTTGTACCCTTACCCATGAAGATTATTCTGTGGGGATAACCTTATAGAGGTGGCTCTGGCGACTTCAATGGGGATCACCTTATGAAAGGGATTTTGTGGGGATTTGTCGTTGTCCACAGTAGTAAGTGTTGTAGCATTTCCAGACAATATATGCTTAGCCGTACGTGACCCTTTGCTGGAATTCATGTTCAATGCCCCAAGTAATTCAGACGCGGACCTGCCCCTGGTTATTCAGCACTTCTTGAGAGATTTCTTGGAATTTTGACTTGACTTCCCCAGATGGGTTGGACTATAACATGTCATGCCCCTTGGTTATGGAGATTTTGTCATTGAAAGTTTTTTTTCCATTTGAAGTGAATCTGTTTATTGAGAGAGTTTTTGTTCACTGGATATTCGTCGTGTGAATTTCTCTGTTGTCAAACAAATAGCTATATGCAAATAGCGTTATTCAAATAATACAAACTTTATGTTTGTCTTGAAGTTTTGAAAAAGTAGTTTTGATAAATAAAAAAGTTTTGTAAGAATATGAATTCAACTCAGGATTTACAGTAAGCCTTACAGGAGTCAGGATACCTTTTGTAACAGTATGCTTTCGAACTAACCCATGCATCAATTAGGACATTCAAGGGGTTATAACATGGCCTAGTTCATGGTTTAAGAAACAAAGGATAAGGCTCAAAGTGTGTTTGTACCCACCCGTTCTTCATGATGTTCTTCAACCCTATACTCAGTTAATTGTGCATTTTGAATTCCAATTGAGTCTGGAATGACATTTTGGTAATGGTTCGGATACTGAAAGTTTATTCGTGAAGGCAGTCATTTTTGCAAAAATTTTCTGTTATCGAGGATTTGTAGCAACCTCTTTATGATTTACCGTCCCTATTTTTGCCTGACTGTTTTGAGTTTATAGTCAGCGGGATGCCCCAGTTTTTCTCTTAAGTCTCCTTCATAGGTGTAGCGGTAGAAATGTTCAAGACTAAGCCATTGGATTGACTAGAATTTATACAAATCAAAATAAGAATCGCCACCGCGCTTTATTGTTTCCAAAGGAATGGGAAAAGAGCGAATAACCCAAAAAGAGGGGGAAAGATTCAAGGTACGGGGGTTGGTTATGCAAAGGGAATGTATTAGCACCCTAAACATCTACGATACTTCGTAAGAACCTCTTTGTAAAATCTGTATATTTTGGCTATAAAATGTGTTGTATAGAAATAGATGGTGGAGGTGAGAAGAGAAATATTTTTTTATGATTTTTGCACCCGCCACGGTTGCGAACCTTTAGTGCCTACGTACCAACTTTCGTGTAATAGGGGATCAGGGTACACGTAGTTCCTCTTTTAAAATTTTGAAACACAAGTGTGTTGGTTAATTTTAAGAGATAAGATATCATCGTCATTGTCCGTGTGGAAAACATACTTACTACCCACAATCATGAGAAAGGAGAATTTGCATCATCTCAAAGTGGACGATATCGCTTGGATCTTAAAATCAACAATGCCTCATTCAACACCCAAGTGGAAATTATCTCACTTCACTATATATTATAGAAGTATAGTTGTTTGCATCACTACAAGGATTGGCAAGAGTCTAATCTTTTGAGAAAAAGTTTAAAGATAAAAAAGCCAAAGTGGCAAAATGGTTTGAAATGAGATTGATTGACTTTTAGTCTTCTCACAAAAAGTGTCAAGGTATTATTAAATTGATTGGAGTTTATTTATGAAAATATTTTGAAAATGCATGGACATAAGTCCAAGTTTATTATGAAAGTATTTCAAGTTTAGAAATAAGAAGAATTTTCAAAAGGAGGGAGAAGATTTTTGAAATTAAAGAAGATGGGAGGAGAAGAAGAGGCTATCCTAAAGCATAAGATAAAAGCTAAGGATAAAAACCATCTAACAAACAAGAATCCAAAACTTGACATTATGATTCAAGGTAGAATTCCCATTCTTTGGATTGAAACCAAGCAAGAAAAGATACTAGACTTCTTGAGAGAACCAAACTTCAAGTGTATTAACTCTTCACAAAAATTGGGCAGAGTAATGGTTGTATACGGATGAATTCCATATTACAAACAGAGAATGTAATCACAAAAACCTGCACACAAAAGCAACCTAGCAACCCAATGTCTTGAGGTAAACCTCAAGAACTCCAGACAAAAATAATCAGATAAGATCACAAGGTCTCCAAGATAGGCCAAGGTTTCTAATCCTAAGTCCAAGAAAAAGTCCCATGCTCCATCATGCCAAGGATAGTAACCAAATAGTCCAAGTGTCATTAAAAGTTTTTTAGGGTTTATGTTGATTATTAAGTATCTTAAGAAAAGAAAAGAAAAGCTCAAGTGAGCAAAGTAAAAATGGCAAGAAAATAAATGCTCAAATGAGCAAAGATGAAAATGGCATGAAATGTAAATGCTAAAAAAATAAATAGTACATAAAGCATAAAAAAGAATAAAAGCATAAGATAAAATAAGTCAATAATTAGTGGTTAGTTGGATGACCATCTTGAAACTTACATTTGGAACTCATTAGAGAATTGGTAGAACCAAAGCCTCCACACAATAAGTTGCATTTTCTTTTTGTCAAGTATATCATCCATTTGGAATTCTCACAAGTACCATTTAATGATCAACGATGTTTAAGTGATCCGCGTTAACCAAATGTGTTATAGATCCATTAGAGGATTGGTAGAACCAAAGCCTCCACACAATGAATCTCAAAGTTATTGGATCAAGGAGATCAAATTAACATACTTGGACTTGCAATCATAAGTTTGGGCCACGAATGATCATTTATTCGAATCAGGACAAAATTTAGCGCTATGTTAAGCAATCATAAGTGGACTTATATAGAAGTCGCACCTATTTTGAGGCCGGTCAATAGCAATCTATGCACCATTTGTTTTGAGACATGATATAGAGATCATGCTCCAACAACACTTAGTGCAATAATAAGGGGATGAGATGAAGAGGATTAGGGTAAAAAAGAATATACAAACCACATTTGAATTAAATTTTAATCAAACTATTATTAAAATCATTCATCCATTTTTTGTGGAGTTAAACTCAACACCATGGATCCAATGATGTTAATAAAGTTCATGATCCAAAACCTAACCCAAGATTAGCCAAAAAATAATCACAAAATAATATCACATTTAATATATACATTATAAGGGTAAAAAACAAAGTTTAAAAATAGAAAATAGTGAGAAATATATCAACTATGTTCAAATTAATCAAGAAGTGAAAAATAAGGCCATAGAAAAATCAGAAATGGATCCAAATATTTTTATAAAATTTTTGGTAATTTTTAAAAGTCAGAAACTATTTTTAAACTATTTAAAATTGCTAAAACAAATATAAAATAGATCAAAAATAGTAAAACTCAACATAAAATTCCATAAAATTTTCAGAAAGTCAAAAATATGCAAAATAATATTTATGAATTTTTTCAGAATTAAAAAATGTCAGAAAGTATTTTTTAGGTAATTAAAAGAAAGAAAATAATACAAAAAATATAAAAAAATACCAAATGTTAAAATAAAAATGTGATAAAATATTCATGAGATCAGAAATAATTCAAAGTATTTTTGTGAATTTTTTCATAATTTTTGGATTAAAAAAAAGAGTTAGGAATTTTTGAAAATTTAATCAATAAAAATATAAAAATCAGAAAATAAAATAAAACCAAAAAGATGTGGACCATCAGATCATAGTCAAAACGCGTTAGTAAGCTAATCCAATGGACCAGACGCGTTGTGCTTGATATGGACCTTAGTGAAACACACATGTGATCAGAATAGGGCAACCAATGAGATTAAAACGTTTGGCACGCTATCATTGACTGAGACGAGTCATGTCATCGTCTTCAACCTCCAGACACTCTTCAATGGGGATTTTGTGAAATCCTTCAAATGGAAAAATTAGGATCCCAGGCTAGCATCATTGAACTCGTCTCTTCAAGACGATTCTAACACAACCATCGCGCCAAATTTATATAAGGTATGGAGAGAGATATGAATCAAAAACCCAGAAAATAGCGAGCACCTTCAATTTGAGATTTCTCTCTCAATTCTCACCGGATTTAAAAATTGTAAGCAACATTAGAATCAGAAGAAGGAGTAGAATAAATTAGTGCTTGATTTGGATCCAAATGGTGGAGAATTCTACCTTTTGGAAGTTCAAGTAAGAAGCTCTGAAAATGGACTTCGGTAGCTTGAATTATGGCTCGTTTTGATTGGTTTAAGTGCTGGAGAGTTTGTATGATGCTCAAGGATGATAAATGCGCAAATAATTTTGGAAAAGGAAGCTTAAATTTCAGAAACTGAAATAAAAAAAAGTGGATTCGTGTGAGGTTTTGGCAGGGTATTCTTGGCTCTCTAAGCTTGGGAAAATGGATGGGGGATGACCCTCTATTTATAGGGAAGGGAATGGGAATGAAATTTGAAGAAACAAGGAAGTTTGGAGGGAAATTGAGTAAGGGTCGAGCACGAGTGAAGTGTGACTTCATTTCCATCAAAACACAGCCAAACCTTGTGTTTTGGGGTGCTAATCACTGCTGGCAAGTTTGCTAATCAAGTTTAAATCAAAAACACGCACAAATCTTATGTTTAGAAGTCACATTATGGATTTCAGAATTCTGACTTTGTGAAAAATTTAGTTTCAAGTTACCAAATTCAAATCCATGACATTTACAACTCAAGGGGTCTTAGGGAATGATTCTTGATGCTTTAGAAAGATGAGGTTACAAGCTTTGCAATGGAAAAAGAATGGAATCAAATGGATGCTTGAGTTGAAAGTTACATGGAGTCAAAGTTGAAGAAAAAGAGTTGACTTTCCATACTTAGAAATATCTCAAAATCTTCTTCAAAAATGACCTATAATCTTTTGTATCCAAACATGGCCTTCCTCTTAGAATTTGATCTTGACAAAAAAAGATGGAATTAAGTAGATCTCTTGAATGACATTTTGAAATTTTAACCACTCAAAATCTCCAAAAAATGAGCAAGTTATGACTTGTTGAAGTTGGCCAAAAATCATGAAATGACCTATAATCTTTTGCATATTTAAGGAAACTTCAGTCCATTTTATCACTTTGCACATAAAAGAAGGCACAAAGTACACATCTTTAAGATCATCATCGAAAAAGTTATGACCATTTGAAGTAACATATGGCAAATTGTAGATTCATCTAGATGACTTGTAATCTTTCTTCTTCACCAAGTTCCTTCCACATGAAAAATACTTGGAACTTTTGAAGTGATTTTTTGGTAACTCTTTGAAGAGAAAGATGTCTTTGGAATCACTCAAAAATACCAAAATATGAGCAAGATATGCTCCTTTGAAGTTCAAAACCCTAGCCTCTATATCAATAGAATGCCTTGAGGAAATTTGACAAGTTTGAACAAACTTCTTGTGCCAATATTATTTCTTTGTGAATAGAAGTTGTTGAGGATGATGATGAGGACTCATAGCCACTAAAACCACTTCTATATCTTGAAATTTGAGAGAAATGTGCTCTTGTGACTAATAGGAAAAAGACCTTGTCCAATCATGACAACTTCTTCCCTCAAACCCTTGTACTTTTGAATCAATTTTGATAACTTTGAAATATGTTGAGCCAAAATAAGCCTTGTCATGCCATTTCTTCCAAAACAACTTCAATGGTGAGGTTTCAACTCCTAAAGTTATGTTGACTAGGGCATGGAAATAAACTCATGAACCCATTGAGCAACTTGCTAAACCTCATTGCCTTTACCTACATTATTAACAAGCAAGACAAACCAACATTGCATTTTATTAATTAGAAATAAAATCAAAGCAAAATATTCATGATCACAAAAGAAAACAAGTCAAGGTGCTTGGTAACTCCTCAAAAGAGCAAAGCTAAAGATAGGTAGAAGAACCAAAAGCCCTAATGTGATCTTGTTGTGATTGAATCAACATGGTATGATGGAGGGATCTTAGGGGCAAAAATTGGGGTACAACAGCCGCCCTTATTTAAGTTTCTTCTATCCGGAGATACGAAGGTTGAAAATCTTCATGTCGACGTGATCGAAGATACTTAAATATAAAACAAACCCTATTTTTGGCCTTAAGATGCCATGAAAATGCTTAAGCATATGAACAGTACCAAAGAGACGCAAAGTATCACTGGGGATGCAACAAAAATAAAGAAATAAAGGAGCAACTCCACCAGGAAAATAAATCATTGGTGGACCAAAAGAACCGAATCAGGGAGGAAGATAACAAGCATCGACGTTCACTGCCGATGGTCTACCAACTTTCACTGAAGGTAGAAAGAGAATATATATCATATCACTTCCGTTCACTGACGATGAACTATCAACGTTCACTGAAGATAGAAAAAAGATAATAAACACCGACTTTCACTGCTGATGTCCTACCAACATTCACTAAAGGTAGAAAGAGAAAATATATCATATCACCGCCGTTCACTGACGATGAACTATCAACGTTCACTGAAGATAGCAAAAAGATAACAAATACCGACGTTCACTGTCGATGGTCTACCAATGTTCACTGAAGGTAGAAAGAGAAAATATATCATATCACCGCCGTTCACTGACGATGAACTATCAACGTTCAATGAAGATAGAAAAATGATAATAAACATCAACGTTCACTGTTGATGTCCTACCAACGTTCACTGAAGGTAGAAAGAGAAAATATATCATATTACCGCCATTCACTGACGATGAACTATCAATGTTCACTGTCGATGTCCTACGAACATTCACTGAAGGTAGAAAGAGAAAATATATCATATCACTGCCGTTCACTGACGATGAACTATCAACGTTCACTGAAGATAGCAAAAAGATAATAAACATCGACGTTCACTGCCAATGTCCTACCAATGTTCACTGAAGGTAGAAAGAGAAAATATATCATATCACCACCGTTCACTGACGATGAACTATCAATATTCACTGAAGATAGCAAAAAGATAACAAACACCTACGTTCATTGCTGATGGCCTACCAACGTTCATTGAAGGTAGGAAGAGAAAATATATCATATCACCACCGTTCATTGAAGATGAACTATCAACTTTTACTGAAGATAGAAAAAATATAACAAACACCGATGTTCACTGCCGATGTCCTACCAACGTTCACTAAAGGTAGAAATATCATATCAAGTTTTCCCCAAAATTCTGGTGTTTCACCCAGAACGGGTCTCAACTTCTTCTTTAACCAAGGGAATCTTCCTGGAAAGATCAAACATAAGTTGTCTCAAATAAAGAGACTTGTTACTTGTTGTCATGGAGAATTGCAAAAAGAAATGACTTTCTGGGGATAGAAATATGACTTCCCGGGGAAATGCCATGATATTCCTGCTGAGGAGATAAAGTATTCTCGTGCAAAATAAATGCACAAACTAAAACTCAAAGTTTTCAGAAATCCAAAGTAAATAATATTGTCATGCAACCATAAATCCAAATCAGAAATAAACTGAAGTAAGACAGCCAACGAAGATACATCCTCTGAGAAATAAACTCAAGAGGGAAAACCAAATCCACCTAAACAAGGAGCGTAGGAAAGTCAAAACATAGTGTCAATGAACAATGATTTGTCAATTTTAGCCATGCATGATGTATGTATGAATGTATGAGTGCTATCATGTGTATGCTGGTAAAACAGACACAAAATCAGTAGGAACAAACAAACAAAACTGCCTCAGGTACTAACGACTCTTGGCTAAACTTCAACCAGAAAGATCATTTCAAGAAAGGTAAAGGATAACTGCGGAAACCAAACTTATTACCTACCTTTAACTTTACCAAAGAGAAACATAATTCGGAGGTAGACAAATCAAACAGATACCGGGATAGAACATCCTTCTTACGGATTTATCGGAGAAACCAATTCTTTTTTCCAAGCAACATGCCTATTGGAGATTGCAAGACCAACCTCAAATAAAGCAGACTGACGCTGAAACAATCAAACCTCACTGGGAAATTCAAGCCTACCTCCCTGGAGAAAGATACGAATTGAAACTTTACATCATGAAAACTTATTCCAACAAAAGATGCCCTGGGATAGCCTTCCCGGGGAATCAAGAAGTCAACATTAATGCCAATACTACAGAAAGAGCGACATCTCAGCACACCAAGGGAATAAAACCTTTCATCATATGAGGGAAGACTTTGCTGGGGAATCTAGGACAGAGGCTTCTGACCATGCAAACTCAAAATCAAATATGAACCAAGACCTCACTGGAGACAATGGGATCACAAACCTAATACGGTACCTTACACCGATTGGTATCGTCTTTAACTATCTGAGAAACATACAAAGATCGTGCACATACAAGCAAAATGATCTAAGAGAACCTTCATGAAGGAAGTAAATCTTCTCAAAACAACCAGAGTTTGTTCATTCCTGGGATCACCATTTTTTGTTGTCATTGTGTCATCACAAATCTGAAAGTAAATTGTATTGTAAAGATCTCTCTTTTTTTGAAAAGTCAATTTTGATTTTTAATCTTTTTGCTTTGAAAGTTATCATCAGTAATAAATGGAGTCTTTGCAAGCTAAATAAAATAAGAACACCAAGAATTGGGTAAAAGCTCGAATTTCATTAATAGAATGGTAGTCTGCGAATGGCGAGACTCCATGGATGATTACAAAGTTTGGGAAATGGTAATACATAATGGAAAAGATACATTGAGATACAATGACCACTATTCCCCCTAACAACTTTTGAAATCCTGAGCAGCAGCCTTTGTTGAAGTATGGCGAGGACCCGAGAAGATTATTGCTTCAACGATCAAGTCTTGTCTGACGTAGTTACTTGCCAATAAAAATCCCTAACTTTTGCCTAAGCCGCCCTTGCGGGTTTTCAACTTAGCGGGAAATTTATTCTTTTTATGTCTCTAATTTTTGCCTAGACCTCCCTTTCAGGTTTTCGGCTACCGAGACGCTCCTTTTTGCCTAAGCCGCCCTTTCGGTTTTTCAACTTAGCGAGCTGTTCTTTTATTTCTTTAGGCGGAGTATTTCTTGACTGCGTCAACATTCATGGGACGTGGGAACTCCTCGCCATCCATTGTTTCAAGAATTAATGCACCACCAGAGAAGGCTTTCTTGACAACATACGGGCCTTCAAAATTAGGAGTCCACTTGCCCCTAGAATCAATGTTGAAAGACATGATCTTCCTGAGCACGAGGTCGCCTTCTCTGAATTCACGAGGTTTGACATTTTTATCAAATGCTTTCTTCATTCTTCTCTGATATAACAACCCATGACATAAAGTTGTCATTCTCTTTTCCTCAATCAAATTCAATTGGTTAAACCTGTTTTGCACCCATTCAGCCTCTGTTAATTTGGTTTCCATTATCACACGCAACGAGGGAATCTCTACCTCGACAGGGAGTACAACTTCCATTCCATACACCATGGAGAACGGGGTTGCTCCTATTAAAGTGCGAACAGATGTTCGATATCCATGCAAAGCAAAAGGGAGCATTTCATGCCAATCCTTATAAGTAACAACCATTTTCTGGATAATTCTCTTGATATTCTTATTAGCAGCTTCGACAGCCCCATTCATCTTTGGCCTGTATGGAGATGAGTTGTGATGGACAATCTTGAATTCTTCACACAGTCCTGTCATCATCTTGTTGTTCGAATTTGAGCCATTGTCGGTGATGATTCTGCTCGGCACACCATACCGACATATAAGATTATTTTTGATGAAACGCACAACCACCTGTTTGGTAACATGGGCATATGAAGCAACCTCTACCCATTTGGTGAAGTAATCAATTGCTACCAAGATAAAACGGTGCCCATTCGAAGCTTTGGGTTCTATCATCCCGATCATGTCTATACCCCACATAGAGAAAGGCCATGGGGAGGAAATTACATTGAGAAGTTTCAGAGGCACATGGACCTTATCTGCATAAACCTGGCATTTACGGCACCTCTTTGCAAATTTGTAACAGTCAGATTCCATCGTCAACCAATAATAACCTGCCCTTAGCATCTTTTTAGCCATCGAATGTCCATTAGCATGAGTGCCTAATGAACCTTCATGAATCTCATGCATCTACATGTCTGCTTCGTGTCTATCCACGCATCTGAGCAAGACCATGTCATAATTTCTCTTGTATAACACATTTTCACTGAGGAAGAAACTGCCTGCCAACCTTCTCAGTGTCTTTCTATCTTTCCTCGATGCACCAATCAGGTATTCCCAAGTCTGAAGAAAATGCTTGATATCATAATACCAAGGTTTTTCATCTGCTACCTCCTCTGTTGTAAACACATGAGCGGGCCTATCCAACCGTCAAACTGTAATTCGGGGTATATCATTCCAAGTATTCACTTGGTACATGGAAGCCAGAGTTTCCAGAGCATCCGCCATTTGATTTTCATCTCTAGGGATGTGATGGAATTCAACTTTATTAAAGAAGGCTAATAATCTTCTAGCATAATCTTTGTAAGGGATCAAGCCAGGGTGACGAGTGTCCCATTCTCCTTTGATCTGATTTATTACCAAAGCTGAATCACCATACACATCTAGAATTTTGATTCTGAGATCAATAGCTTCCTCAAGACCCATGATGCAAGCCTCATATTCTGGCATATTATTAGTGCAATCAAATGTTAACCTTGCAGTAAAAGGAATGTGTGATCCGTGAGGAGTGACAATCACAACACCAATTTCTTTACCATAAGCATTCACAGCTCCATCAAATACCATACTCCAACGAGATTTAGGGTCAGGGCCTTCCTCGGGAAATGGTTCATCACAATATTTCACTTTCAGAAACATCACATCCTCATCGGGGAATTCATATTCTGCAGACTGATGATCTTCCACCGGTTGGTGAGAAAGGTAATCTGCCAATACACTACTTTTAATAGCCTTTTGAGTGCGGTACTCGATATCATATTCAGATAACAAAATCTGCCAGTGGGCAATTCTCCCAGTAAGAGCAAGCTTTTCAAAAATATACTTGATTGGATCAATTTTGGAGATCAACCAAGTGGTATGATTCAACATATACTGCCGCAAACGCCTTGCCGCCGAGGCCAAAGCACAACATGTCTTTTCTAGCATGGAATACCGCGACTCACAATCAGTGAACTTTTTGATGATATAGTAAATGGCGAACTCCTTCTTCCCTGTTTCATCCTGTTGTCCCAGAATACAGCCCATCGATTTATCTAACACTGTCAAATACATAATTAATGGTCTTCCTTCTACGGGAGGGAGCAAGATAGGAGGTTCAAGAAGATATTCTTTAATACTCTCAAATGACCTTTGGCAGTCATCCATCCACACACAACCTTGATCTTTCTTTAACAACTTAAAGATCGGTTCACATGTTGCAGTCATGTGGGAAATAAATCTGGAAATATAATTCAAACACCCGAGGAAATCCCTGACTTGCTTTTCTGTTTTTAGTGCTGGAATTTCTTGAATTCCTTTGACTTTATCAGGGTCAACTTCAATTCTTTTCTGGCTAACAATGAAAACCCAACAATTTCCCTGATCGAACACCGAAGGTACATTTATTTGGATTCAAGCGGAGACAATACTTCCTCAGACGCTGAAACAATTTCAACAAATCTTCTATATGACCTTCTCCAGTCTGGGATTTGGAAATCATATCATCAACATATACTTCGATTTCTTTGTGCATCAGATCATGGAATATGGTTGTCATAGCCCTCTGGTACGTTGCAGCAGCGTTCTTCAACCCGAAGGGCATCACTCTGTAACAGAATGTTCCCCAGGGTGTGATAAACGTTGTTTTTTCCATGTCCTTTGGAGCCATTCTTATTTGATTATACCCGGAAAATCTGTCCATCAACGAGAATACTTTGAATTTTGCCGTGCTGTCCACTAACATGTCAATGTGAGGAAATGGAAAATCATCTTTTGGACTAGCTTTATTTAGATCTCTGTAATCTACGCACATGCGGACTTTTCTGTCTTTTTTCGATACTGGGACAATATTGGCAATCCATTGAGGATACACTGATGTCACAAGAAAACCAGTATTAATCTGCTTTAGGACCTCCTATTTGATCTTTACTGCCATATCTGGGTGGGTTCTTTTCAACTTTTGTTTAACTGGCGGACACTATGGCTTTAACGGAAAACGATGCTCGACAATATCTGTATTTATACCAGGCATATCTTGATAAGACCAAGAAAACATATCCATATACTCTTTCAAAAACTCAATCAACCCGCTCTTTACATCAAGATGTAACGATGCTCCAATCTTGACTTCCTTCGTATCCTCTTCTGAACCCAAATTAATCACTTCCAGAGGCTCCTTATATGGCTGAATGGTATTTTCCTCGTACTCAAGCAACCATTAGACCTCTTCTGGAATCTCATCATAATCTTCTTCTTCAGCCCCAAACACAAGACATTCAAAGTTGGGAGAGGGTGCAGGGTCATTGTATTCAACGAGTTTTTTAATTAATCTGCACATATGAATTATGATTGCTTTTAGAAACTGACACATATAATAAGTGATCATGCAGATTAATTTTCAGTTATTATTTATTTTGAAAGGTTTTTTCTGATTACCATTTTCCAAGAAAAGGCAGAAGACAAAGACATAATTTGGGAAGCAAAGACAACTTTTATTAATGATCTTAAAAGTCACAGCAAACAGATAAGCCCTACAACATTAATACTTCCACCTTGGGCAGAGTGAAAGCTTTTCAAAAGAAAGAAACAAATTAACAAAAAAATTTACTTTGAAACATGTATGCAAGAAGGAACATCAATGGTGACCCAGTTCTGAACTCTGACTCCATGCGTCACATAATTCGGTACTTCCTGCTCTGCTTCATCCTCTTCAACAGCATTAATTCCAGAATCAATTGGATGGAGGTAGCCTCTGCTGCGGAAAACATCATGATAACTGTTCACAGCAGACTTTGACTTCAAACTTTCTCCTTTGCCATTCTTCGAAGAGAAACCCAAACAAGTTCTATTTTTGTTCACGGGTGGATCCACGAGTTGTCCCCACACTGTATTATGGCCATTGCACACAATCTGTTGCGCGTCCTTCAGCGAAACCATAGAATCCTCATTTCTCCTAATGTTGTCAATGGATAGTGCTTGGAACTGGGTTCCAACAGCAGCCTCATCCTCTTCTACAATATTGAAAGAGGATAAATGGGATATCAACAACGCCTGCTCCCTATTTATGATCACTACCTTCCCTTCACACACAAAATTTAGCTTCTGATGCAGAGTTGAAGTGACAGCCCCTGCTTCGTGTATCCATGGCCGTCCTAGAAAACAACTATATGCGGGAATAATGTCCATGACCTGGAAGGTTATCAGGAACAAATGTGGTCCTATATGGATGGGTAAGTCCACTTAACCGATGACATATTTCCTCGACCAATCAAATGCCTTCACAATGATGCCACTCGGGCGCATAAGTGCTCCTTGATAATTTAACTTAATGAGAGTACTCCTCGGTATAACATTCAACATGGATCCATTATCAACTAGCACATTGGATAGCGAATCATTCTTGTAGTTCATAGATATATGAAGGGCCAGGTTGTGATTCCTCCCTTCATCTGGTAACTCATCATCGCAAAAACTCAAGTTATTACATGATGTAATGTTTCCAATTACGCTTCTGAGTTGATCTAATGGCATGTCACTCTCCACAAAAGCTTGGTCTAGTACTCTCATCAATGATTCTCTATGAGCGGGGGAGTTCATCAATAAAGCTAGGATAGATATCTTTGAAGGAGTCTACAGTAGCTGATCTACAATTCTGTAGTCGCTCATCTTAATTACCTTCAAGATATCATCAACTTCTTTCTCTAATGTAGCTCCACTAGTCTCTCATGTAGCCTTAGGCTCATCATTCTCAACAATTTTCTTTCCAGCAACAACATCTCTCTGAACAACCGGCACAAACACACGGCCGCTACGGGTCACCCTACTATTTTCAGCTATATTTCCAACATCAGGCATTGGCTGGATGGGAACTTCCACACCATCTTCTAAGATTGTAGCGTTGTATTTGTAAGGCACAACCTTATCTGATTTGTAGGGAATAGGACCTGGAAGACTAATTACCAATGGGGTAACAACTGGTTTGTTATGGTACTCTGCTTCAAGATGAGCGGGTGCACCAAAACAAGGCACAATGACGTTTACCCCTTCTTCAACACAATCAGACATCAAAAAGTCATTTCTGGAAAACAAATCATCGTCTGAAGAGAAATACTCATCTGCAGAGGCATACTCTTCCTTTGACTCTTCTTCTATTAAAACAACTTCAACCATATCAATCTCATGATAATCATCCCTCTGACTTGTGATCTTGATAGTTCCATTGTCTAACAGCAACTGAACACCATCCCTCACAATAGAACATCCTCATGGGCCTCGACAGCAAACTATGCAAGACCCATATTGGTGTTCCACCTACCCAGCAGTACGGCTGAAGGTAGCATGCAACTGCACGAGATCCTCATTCAAATACTCCACATCAAAAATTCTAAATTCACCAGGACATCCATAAACCATATTCACTTCCTCTTCATACTCTGCCCTAGGCCTGATTATATGCATTAAACCCTCGTCCATCATCTCCTGTAAATCAACCTTTATCTTCTCGCAACCCTGTACATCTGTACTGCAAATAGCACAACTGCCGTGGTCATGCGTATAGTAGCTGAATTCATAGAGGTCTGCGTGCATTTTCATAAAATGTCCTCTAACCAGATTAATGTCAAAAATCCGGAAGTCGCCTGGATAATCGGCCACCATATTTACAGCATTTACTCCCCCGTGCTTGGGTAGAGGATTATATTTCACATTAGGTCCCATGTCCTTGAACGATAGAATTCCAGACTTCACCAACCTTTGTACTTCATTCCTCAAAGGGTAACAATTCTCAACACTATGCCCTGGTGCTCCCTGATGAAAAGCACATGTTTGGTCTGCCTTGTAATACCAAGGCAATGGTGATGGTATGGCGGGAGGTGGTCGTGTCTGGACCAACTTCTTCTGAATCAATGCCGGTAGTAGCTCTGCATAGCTCATGGGAATAGGGTCATAATTCTACCTTCTCTGATTATTCCCTTGGTTCCCCTGCTGGGACGGTCTTTGATAAGCGACGATAGTCGAAGCGGCATTCATAACACGAGTAACCGAGGCGACTTGCTGGTGACGCTGATAATTCCTTCTAGGAGCATTTACCCTCCTCTCTTGTATAATATCAATTGTATCCCCTTCTTTCTTCTTGGTAAACCCATAAGATGGATTATTCACACCCTTGGATCCTTCACTCTTCATCAAACGACCTTCTCTTACAGCCTCTTCTAGGCGGACACCAATTCCTACCATCTCTGTAAAATCACTTGGTGCACTTGCTACCATCCTTTCATAGTAGAAAGCACCCAGCATCTTCAGAAAAATCCTAGTCATTTCTTTCTCTTCCATGGGAGGAATCACTTGGGCAGCTACTTCGCACCATCTTTGCGCATACTCTTTGAACGATTCCCTGTCTTTCTGAACCATGGCCCTAAGTTGGTCACGGTCAGACGCCATGTCCATATTGTACTTTTATTGTTTGATGAATTCTTCTCCCAAATCATTAAAAGTATGGATGTTGGCGCTGTCCAAGCTCATATACCATTTCAGTGCTGCGCCGATCAAACTATCCTGAAAAAAGTAAATCAGCAGACGCTGATCATCAGTGTGGGTAGACATTCTCCTTACATACATCACCAGGTGAGCGCGAGGGAGAGTGTTACCCTTATACTTCTCAAATTCCGGGACCTTGAACTTAGCAGGTATATTAACATTCGGGACCAAACACAGCTCATTCACATTCTAACCAAATAGCTCTTTTCCCCTAAGAGCCTTCATCTCTCTTTGCATTCTATCAAACTGCTCTTGAAAATCATCCATTCTGTCATAAAGACCCAAGTTTGCACTCAACGGAGGGAAAGGACGACACACATCTTCATTAACAAACGGAACCAAATTCACCGAAGGAGGTGCAGCAGGAACAGTATGCACCACAGAAGGTGCCGAAGTAACAACAGTCTAAACCACTGGAGTATCTTGAGGACCAAGATTGAAACCTTCAGGTGCAAAATTCTCTGGCATTCCCCATGGATAACCTTGAGGCATACTGTTTTGAACAACAGCCGGAGTAGCAGATATAGGAACAGTCAGAACTTCAGTATTTGCCCTTGTTGGTTGAGGTTGAACACTCGGTGGCTGATTTTGAGCAGCCACCAGAGCTTCCATCAGAGTAGTCAAATTGGCCAAGCTGGCCTTCAAAGAAAAAACTTCTTCGTGCAACTCACGATTCTCCTGTTCTAAGTTGACCATCTTCTTTTTGAAATTAGCCTGAGTGTTGTAGTGATGAGTCAGCTTGCTGAATAAAGTAAAGAAGCTTGGTAAGACACCTGGGTATGCATAACAAATGCAGGAAATGTGTGCAATATGAAGCATGACATGCAATGCACATGATTATTTTTACTTCATTATTTAATATTTCAAGGGATTTAAGATTTATAGACATATCGCAAACATCAAAGTAATAAAGCTTTTGAAATACTGAAATTTTTTATTATAATAACTTCAAAATGGATTACAAGTTTCAATGATGCCAAGTACAAGATGAAAATACAATCTAAAATCTTGAGAAAAATAACTGATGTAGATCAATCTGTATGTTGGCGCTTCCCTGTGAGCCTGACAATTTGAGCCCTCAACCTCTGGTTTTCTTCCACATGTCTGATGGCAACCTCTTTCCAATCATCTGGATCAGGAAGTGAGTAACCAACACCTGTTTGAGGCTTAGGGGAAAATAAATCCCCTTGCCTCTCTATAGACTCTACCGCTCGACTCTCAAGGATCTCAATCAAATCGTCTTTCTCCTTCAGGTATGCTCTGTAGGAACTCTCTAAAGTCTGGAACTTGTTCTTCCAAGCATCCCTTTCATGTTGCATCCTAACCAAAGCGAGTTGCAGCTCTTCTAGATCATCTAATAAGGTAGGAATGGTCTTCACAAATAGGTTAGGCATGGGTGTCTCCCGAGTATACGGCATCTTCAACTGAATGGATCTCGATGGGACCCACTGAAGATATGGTTCCAAAGAAAAAGCACCCCTAGGTCCCAAATCCTTCCTACTCTTCCTAAGAATATGACACAAAGCCTTCGCAATCTGCTCCCTAGCTTCCCTATGGTCTTCTCCTTACTTCAGAAAGAAACTACTCAAATGAATACTATTCAGTTTATCCCACATCGGGTAACCAAGCTGTCGCCGTGCAAGAACATGGTTATAGTTAATTCCTCCCTTTGTACCAAGAAGAGGTACATTGAGGAAACTACCACAACTGTCAATAATCTCCACATCCTGGTAAGCTCAATGATACCAATCAATATCCGAGTGAGTAAGTTCCATGATCTTAGGAGCCCACCGGGGTTCCTTCTTGACATCCCAAAAAGCATCAGAGTGAGGCATATGAGAGATGAACCACCGGTACAACAAAGGCGTGCAAAAGATAATCATTCCCCCATGATAAGAACTCCGAAGATGAGCAGAGTAATAAGCATCACCCAACAGTGTAGGAACCAGGTTTCCAATCATGAAAATCCTGATAGCGTTAATGTCGACAAACTTGTCCACATTAGGAAATAAGAACAATTCGTAAGCAAGTAAAGCAAAGATGACCTCAAAAGCAACCGTACTCTTCATTCTGGAAAAGTAACGAGCTTTCTCCAATAAGAACTGAGCTGGTAATCCTCTAATCCCTCCTTTAGTAGTCATATGGGCTTCAACCTAGAACTTCCCCAGATGAATCAAAGCAACAATTTCATGTGGTTTTGGCTCACCCTCCAAACCAGTAAAAGGAACAATATCGGTAACCGGTAAATCCAATAGATAAGAATACTCCTCCAGCGTAGGAATCAACTAATAATCGGGAAAAGTAAAGCAGTGATACATTGGCTCATAGAACTAGACCAAGGTCAAGAGAATACCCTCCTTCATCTTCAGCTTCATGAGAGGAATAATGGATCCATACTTCTTCAAAAATTCTGCAGAACACTCGATCTCTGGAATTAGACTGAACAACTCATCTATCTTGGGATCCTTGAAACTGTATTTCCCAGTCTTTCTCTTTCCAGAATCCATGGTTAAAAGTACCTGAGATATTCACAAATAGTCAACCTTTAAATCCCTTGAAATATTGTTTTCTTCAAAAGATGCTTGTGAGTGCATGGATGCATGATGCAACAATCACACACAAGATCACATATATAGGGTTCATAGGTTCAACGTCATGAGCATGAGGTCGAAGGTACTACCCATAAGGTGTTGGTCTCAGAGTTATCACCTATTGAACAAGGTTCTAGAGGTTCCCAGAGTCTACTTCCTTCCTTCGGATATTACCAACTTCTCGATTAACCCGGTAATTAGTAATATTCTCAAGAAAGACTCGTTTGAGCGTAGTATCGTGTGATAACTACTTCTGGATTACTCTGTCATAGCTTCCGCACTTCACCTAAAAGGCCAAGATGGGTTTGGTATTCTATGGTCCTCAGTTTCAGCAGGCTCCCTGGTCGAAAGTAGTATGTCTTCCCGATTACTCGGTAAACGACACTACAGTCAAAGCGGCCTCCACTGAGTGGGGGATCTCATGCCTCCTTTTTTGGGATTACTCCCTCAAAGTTAACATGACTATACCACCCGTCCTATCTTAAAGTTTTCCCAAGTCCGGGTATAGGACTCATGAGTAATCACCAAGCACCCTAAAAACCAGGAAAATCCAAACAAACATATATACAAAATATAACACATAAACAACAATATCAATATACAGATATAAACAAAGATAGGCTCAACCCACTTAGGGATGGACATGCAAGAGGTCAATCTATCCCCAGCGAAGTCGCCATTTTTCTGTAGTGGTAGAAATGTTCAAGACTAAGCCATTGGATTGACTAGACTTTATACAAATCAAAATAAGAATCACCACCGCGCTTTATTGTTTCCAAAGGAATGGGAAAAGAGCGAATAACCCAAAAAGAGGGGGGAAAATTCAAGGTAAGGGGGTTGGTTATACAAAGGGAAGGTATTAGCACCCTAAACATCTACGGTACTCTGCAGGTACCTCTTTGTAAAATCTGTATATTTTGGCTATAAAAATGTGTTGTATAGAAATAGATGGTGGAGGTGAGAAGAGAAATATTTTTTTATGATTTTTGCACTCACCGCGGTTACGAACCTTTAGTGCCTACGTACCACCTTTCGTGCAATAGGGGATCAGGGTACACGTAGTTCCTCTTTTAAAAATTTGAAACACAAGTGTGTTGGTTAATTTTAAGAGATAAGACATCATCGTCATTGTCCGTGTGGAAAACATACTTACTACCCACAATCATGAGAAAGGAGAATTTACATCATCTCAAAGTGGAGGATATGGCTTGGATCTTAAAATCAACAATGCCTCACTCAACACCCAAGTGGAAAATATCCCACTTCACTACATATTGTAGAAGTATAGTTGTTTTCATCACTACAAGGATTGACAAGAGTCTAATATTTTGAGAAAATGTTTAAAGATAAAAAAGCCAAAGTGGAAAAATGGTTTGAAATGAGATTGATTAACTTTTAGTCTTCTCACAAAAAGTGTAAATGTATTATTAAATTTATTGAAGTTTATTTATGAAAATATTTTTAAAATGCATGGACATAAGTCCAAGTTTGTTATGAAAGTATTTCAAGTTTAGAAATAAGAAGAATTTTCAAAAGGAGGGAGAAGATTTTTGAAATTAAAGAAGATGGGAGGAGAAGAAGAGGCTATCCTAAAGCATAAGATAAAAGCTAAGGATAAAAACCATCTAACCAACAAGAAGCCAAAACTTGAAATTATGAGCCAAGGTAGAATTCCCATTCTTTGAATTGAAACCAAGCAAGAAAAGATACTAGACCTCTTGAGAGAACCAAACTTCAAGTGTACTAAGTCTTCACAAAAATTGGGCAGAGTAACGGATGTATACGGGCGAATTCCAGATTATAAACAGAGAATGTAATCACAAAAACCTCCACACAAAAGTAAACAAGCAACCCAATGTCTTGAGGTAAACCTCAAGAACTCCAGACAAAAATAATCAGATAAGATCACAAGGTATCCAAGATAGGCCAAGGTTCCTAATCCTAAGTCCAAGAAAAAGTCCAATGCTCCATCATGCCAAGGATAGTAACCAAATAGTCCAAGTGCCATTAAACGTTTTTTAGGGTTTATGTTGATTATTAAGTATCTTAAAAAAATAAAATAAAAGCTCAAGTGAGCAAAGTAAAAATGGCAAGAAAATAAATGCTCAAATGAGCAATGATGAAAATGGCATGAAATGTAAATGCTAAAAAATAAATAGTACATAAAGCATAAAAAAGAATAAAAGCATAAGATAAAACAAGTCAATAATTAGTGCTTAGTTGGATGACCATCTTGAAACTTGCATTTGGAACTCATTAGAGGATTGGTAGAACCAAAGCCTCCACAAACCAAGTTGCATTTGCTTTTTGTCAAGTATATCATTTATTTGGAATTCTCACAAGTACCATTTAATGATCAACGATGTTTAAGTGATCCGCGTTGACCAAAGGTGTTGTAGATCCATTAGAGGATTGGTAGAACCAAAGCCTCCACACAATGAATCTCAAAGTTATTGGATCAAAGAGATCAAATTAACATACTTGGGCTTGCAATCATAAGTTTGGGCCATGAATGATCATTTATTCGAATCAGGACAAAATTTAGCGCTATGTTAAGCAATCATAAGTGGACTTATATAGAAGTCACACCTATTTTGAGGCCGGTCAATAGCAATCTATGCACAATTTGTTTTGAGACATGATATAGAGATCATGCTCCAACAACACTTACTGCAATAAGAAGGGGATGAGATGAAGAGGATTATGGTAAAAAAGAATATACAAACCACATTTGAATTAATTTTTAATCAAACTATTATTAAAACCATTCATCCATTTTTTGTGGAGTTAAACTCAACACCATGGATCCAATGATGTTAATAAAGTTCATGATCCAAAACCTAACCCAAGATTAGCCAGAAAATAATCATAAAATAACATCACATTTAATATATACATTAAAAGGGTAAAAAACAAAGTTTAAAAATAGAAAATAGTGAGAAATATATCAACTATATTCAAATTAATCAAGAAGTGAAAAATAAAGCCATAGAAAAATCAGAAATGGATCCAAATATTTTTATAAAAATTTTGGTAATTTTTAAAAGTCAGAAACTATTTTTAGGAAAACTCAGAAAGTAGATAAAAAATATATGCAAAATAAAATATATTAAAAATAGTAAAACTCAACATAAAATCCATAAAATTTTCAGAAAGTCAAAAATATGCAAAATAATATTTATGAATTTTTTCAGAATTAAAAAATGTCAGAAAGTATTTTTTAGGTAATTAAAAGAAAGCTAATAATACAAAAAATATAAAAAAAACACCAAATGTTAAAATAAAAATGTGAAAAAATAGTCATGATATCAGAAATAATTCAAAGTATTTTTGTGAATTTTTTCATAATTTTTGGATAAAAAATAAAAGAGTTATGAATTTTTGAAAATTTAATCAATAAAAATATAAAAATCCGAAAATAAAATAAAACTAAAAAGATGTGGACCATCAGATCATAGTCAAAACGCGTTAGTAAGCTAATCCAATGGACCAGACGCGCTGTGCTTGATATTGACCTTAGTGAAACACACATGTGATCAGAAAAAGGGCAACCAATGAAATTAAAACGTTTGGCACGCTATCATTGGCTGAGATGAGACATGTCATCATCTTCAACCTCCAGGCACTCTACAATGGGGATTTTGTGAGATCCTTCAAATGGAAAAATTAGGATCCCAGGCTAGCATCATTGAACTCGTCTCTTCAAGACGATTCTAACACAACCATCGCGCCAACTTTATATAAGGTATGGAGAGAGATATGAATCAAAAACCCAGAAAATAGCGAGCACCTTCAATTTGAGATTTCTCTCTCAATTCTCAATGGATTTAAAAATTGTAAGCAGCATTAGAATCAGAAGAAGGAGTAGAATAGATTAGTGCTTGATTTGGATCCAAATGGTGGAGAATTCTACCTTTTCGAAGTTCAAGTAAGAAGCTCTGAAACTGGACTTCGATAGCTGGAATTATGGCTCGTTTTGATTGGTTTAAGTGCTAGAGAGTTTGTATGATGCTCAAGGATGATGAATGCGCAAAGAATTTTGGAAAAGGAAGCTTAAATTTCAGAAACTGAATTCAAAAAAAGTGGGTTCATGTGAGGTTTTGGCAGGGTATTCTTGGCTCTCTAAGCTTGGGAAAATGGATGGGGGATCACCCTCTATTTATAGGGAAGTGAATGGGAATGAAAATCTGAAGAAACAAGGATGTTTGGAGGGAAATTGAGTAAGGGTCGAGCACGAGTGAAGTGTGACTTCATTTCCATCAAAACTCAGCCAAACCTTGCGTTTTGGGGTGCTAATCACTACTGGCAAGTTTGCTAATCAATTTTAAATCAAAAACACGCACAAATCTTGTGTTTAGAAGTCACATTATGGATTTCAAAATTCTGACTTTGTGAAAAATTCAGTTTCAACTTACCAAATTCAAATCCATGGCATTTGCAACTCAAGGGGTCTTAGGGCAGGATTATTGATGCTTTGGAAAGATGAGTTCACAAGCTTTGCAATGGAAAAATAATGGAATCAAATGGATGCTTGAGCTGAAAGTTACATGGAGTCAAAGTTGAAGAAAAAGAGTTGACTTTCCATACTTAGAAATATTTCAAATTCTTCTTCAAAAATAACCTATAATCTTTTGTATCCAAACATGGCCTTCCTCTTAGAATTTGCTCTTGACCAAAAAAGATGGAATGAAGTAGATCTCTTGAATGACATTTTGAAATTTGAACCATTCAAAATCTCCAAAAAATGAGCAAGTTATGACTTGTTGAAGTTGGCGAAAAAATCATGAAATGACCTATAATCTTTTGCATATTTAAGGCAACTTCCGTCCATTTTCTCACTTTGCACATAAAGGAAGGCACAAAATACACATCTTTAATATCATCATGGAAAAATAATGGACCCAAGGTGATAAAAATTGACCAAGTTATGACCATTTGAAGTCACATATGGAAAATTGTGGATTCATCTGGATGACTTGTAATCTTTCTTCTTCACCAAGTTCCTTCCGCATGAAAAATCCTTGGAACTTTTGAAGTGATTTGTTGGTAACTCTTTGAAGAGAAAGATTTCTTTGGAATCACTCAAAAATACCAAAAGATGAGCAAGATATTCTCCTTTGAAGTTCAAAACCCTAGCCTCTAGATCAAGAGAATGCTTTGAGGAACTTTGACTAGTTTGAACAAACTTCTTGTGCCAATATTCTTTCTTTGTGAATAGAAGTTGTTGAGGGTGATGATGAGGACTCATAGCCACTAAAACCACTTCCATATCTTGAAATTTGAGAGAAATGTGCTCTTGTGACTAATAGGAACAAGACCTTGTCCAATCATGACAACTTCTTCCCTCAACCCCTTGTACTTTGAAATATGTTGAGCCAAAATAAGCCTTGTCATACCATTTCTTCCAAAACAACTTCAATGGTGAGGTTTAAACTCCTCAAGCTATATTTACTAGGGCATGGAAATAAACTCATGAACCCATGGAGCAACTTGCTAAACCTCATTGTCTTTACCTACATTATTAACAAGCAAGACAAACCAACATTGCATTTTATTAATTAGAAATAAAATAAAAGCAAAATATTCATGATCACGAAAACAAGTCAAGGTGCTTGGTAACTCCTCAAAAGAGAAAAAGCTAAAGATATAGAGAAGAACCAAAAGCCCTAATGTTATCTTGTTGTGATTGAATCAACATGGTATGATGAAAGGATCTTAGGGGCAAAAATTAGGGTACAACAATAGGTTTTGACTTAGAGGGCTTTTCTTTTGAGAGATAATGACTGCCTATTTTACGGGGAACCATCATTGTCTTTTAATTCAGAAGGATGTTTGTATATGTCATTCGTTGTGTATGAATTGAAAACTTATGGCTTAACACGTATTTGAATTAATTGAGAAACTAACCCTGCCCTAGGTTTTAATTAAAGGTTTCAATTTGTGTGAAAAAAATCTCCTACTTCTTAGGCTCAAAGGGGTTGACTAGGGATTATCTTCCTTATAACTCCATTTTTTAGGAATTGAAAGAACACTTGTACATCGTCAACAACGTCTGTCCAAAAGCATATTGTATGAGATTATGGTATTGTTTTTGTCATCCTCCCTCTAAAGGCTTGCAACTTTTAACGAGAGTTGAATATCACGAAAAATAGGGAATAAAAATACAGTTTAAATATAATGAAGACAAATGGATTAATTCAAGACAAACATATGCAATGCATTAATAAAAGTAACCAAAGTTTGACATAAAGATAAGTGTTTGAACAAACAAAAGAAATTACAATTGAAAATTCAAAATGAATTGGACGCTCTAAATAATTTGGAATGGGAGCAGTGATCATGTTTGGAGTAGCATGTGGATCAAATTCAATCTCCTTGGCGTTAATCATATCTTAAATTTTGTTATTCAGAGCCCAACAACCATTCGTATCATGTCCAGGACTGTCAGAATAGTATGCACACCTTTCGTTAGGGTGGTAACTAGGAGAAGAAGTATTGGGATTCTGAAGAGGAGCCTTTAACCTAATCAGCTCTGCCTTCAACATGTATTGTAACACTTGAGCCAATGACATGTTGATCTTGGTGAATTGTCTTTTAGGCGCGACCTCCTTACGCTGATTCCCCTGTTGACATTGTTGCATAGTCATAGGATTAGAGATCATGACTGCCCCAATTGATTGGTCGTGGTTACTCTTGTTACGACCCTTCTAGTTGTACACATCATTGGACTCTTTCTTCCCATTGAAAGGTTGCTTCCCTTCACTTGAATATACACCTCTTTAGATTTTACCCTCTTGATGCCAGCTTCTACTCTTTCGCCCGTCAGTATTAGCTTGGTGAACCCAACTGAAGAGATTCCGATTAGATGGTTGAAAAATTGGCCTGACAAAGTACCCAAGAACATATCTACTAGCTCTCTATCAGACAGAGGAGGCTGGACTCTTCCCGCAAGATCTCTCTATTTCTTGGCATAATCTTTGAAGCCCTCACTGGAAGCCATAGACATGCTTTGGAGTTGTGTACGGGTTGTAGCGAGGTCATCATTGTATTGGTACTGCATGTAGAAAGCAGAAGCCATATCCTCCCAGTTGCGGATGTTGGTTCCCTCCAGCTGATAGAACCATTCCAATTGAGTCCCCGATAAACTTTCCTGGAAGAAGTGCACCCACAAATTCCTATCAGCGGTGTGAGGTTGGATCTTCCTGACATAAGACCTCAGATGCAACTTAGGACATGAAACTTCATTGTATTTAGCAAATGAAGGAACCTTGAACTTCAGAAGAATGACCATTCCAGAAACCAACCTTAATTCTTCAAAATCCAGACCAGGTACTCTCTGGATTTCCATGGCGTTGGTACGATCCTCCAGCTGGAGGATATTGTTCTTCAGCGTACTCAGCCTCTTCTTCGTTAGACCCCAGACTGTGGTCCCCTTCTTTTGTCTGATTGTCCCCCTCAATTGACATAGTTACGAATTCTAGAGCTCGCTTTGCTGATCCTCTGAGTCTCCTTCCCATGTTCAGGACACCCACTGGTTTCTTTGTCTTTTTCTTCTTGTCTTTGAGGATGAGAGTCTTCAGGTCCTCTTGTTCTTTAGCCAAAGCCAGGAACATCTAATGGAATTGAGCATTGTGTGCTTGAAGATCCTTCACTATTTATTCTAGAGCCATCTCTACTGAAATAAACAGTAGGTAGATGAGAAACCCGTGTGGGAAAAACCTGTCATGATATGACACATGGTGTGTGGATGCAATGTTTTCAAGGATCTCGCAGGGTAAACACAAGAAGATGTTAGAAGTTCAACTTTGATCACAAATTTGATTAGAGAACTTCGTATCGTTGAATGTCCTTCCACGAGAATCAAGCTTACCATGTGAAGTGGATCATAACCCTTGACTCAAGTTATCGTGCTTTGGTCTTTGACGACATTTGATTAGAGGAAAATAAATCCTCTTGCCCCTTGATGGACATTTGGTTCATCATGTCCCTGCATCACAGGCCCTTGAGATCCTTGAAATGGTCATTGGAAATGATATGGTATGATGTTATGATGTTATGTACAGGTGAACAAAGCAAATAAGTCTTTATGTACAAATAATCATATACAAACAAAGCACACAATTCCTTAGGTTTAGGCTTGCATGGAGTTCATAGGTAAGTACCCTCTTGAATTTTAGTTGGCTCAACTTGTCCTAGAAATTAATCGGGTTCTAAGGAGTCTCATAGCACTGACCTTTCTTTTAGGCATTGTTCTAGCTCAAGCACTGAAGTATTGCGGCCAGAATATCCAAAAAGTCCAATCTCAATGACTGTAGCATCGAGTATCAACCAATCTTTGGTCGGAACCAAAGCCGACCATCTCACTACTTTCTAATGGCTTAGGATGAGTCAATTAAAGGTTCTAAAGGTCAGTTAGCGCTTAATGACACTATAAGGAAGCCTAATGTTATCCTTGACTGACTCAAGGAACATTAGTACAAGCCAGAGTATCACATTAATGTAGATATCACTTTGTCCATATCGGTCTACACCGTACAACCTCCATGATTTATTTCTACTTACCTAAAAGGTGCCCCAGATCAGGGTGTAGGATCTTTAACAATAACCCACACAAGGACCCATAATTGTAAAGCAATCAAGTCAAACAATGAAAGCAATTAAATGTGATCTATCTCTAAGGTAACCCCACTTTTAAGTTTATCCCCAGTAGAGTTGCCAGTTCTGTAATACAGTGGGAGAACTGACTTGGTGTTTTGCGTTTGATTGCAATTGTTGTAGATAGCAAGAGTTGCCACCTACTTTCTTTTATCCAATAAGGAAGGGTGAAAAGAACAGGAAAGACCTTTGAGATTTTTTCTTGAGTTCGGGGGGTAGATTATGAAAAGGGAAGGTGTTAGCACCCTTTTCATCCATAGTTATCTATGGGCTCTTAGTTGCTTGCTAGATCATTTGAAAATGCTTTGTTTGAAAAGTGTTTTGTGATGTAAGTTTGAAAATATTTTGCAAAATGTCTTTGTTGCGGCTAACTTTGTAATGATTCTCGTATCTTTAAGAATGCATACAAAGTGTTGGTTTTGAAAATAGTTCAAAGAGATGTTTATTTTTGAAGATGTTTTGAAAGTGTAAGTGTGGAAATAGTTTTAGTTTGCGAGAAAGCAACTACGAGCGTCCTACCTACTCAAAAGGTCTATGTTCTTTTCTTCCTCCTTTAGATGTTTCTATCTTACCATTGATTGGTAAGAATCCCCATCTTTGGATGTGAAGGGACGGGCGTGGGTCAATCTTATAGTCATAGAAAGAAACTTATGAGATGTTTTAGAAATTTTCATTAGGGGCTAGATCGTTTACCGAAGGAAACATCGAGGGACATCAAGGGACTATGATCTTTTTATCGAGAGTCTTTTCTAAAACGTCCATATTCGAGGGACATGACTATTTTCCGAGGCAACAAGTGAGATTACCCTAGATGTGTACGTGTGTGAATAGTGTATTTGATTGCATGCATTTTTGTCTTTGATTGGTGTTGTCTACTTGTTGATTTTAAATCTTACCATATACACCCTAATTACTAACGATTTATATTGAAGAGGTAAATTGCGAAAATTAAATTCCTAAGCTATTACATCATTAGGGGATGGGGGATACAAATGTACAAATGGGGGGTGGAAAGCAATAAAAGTCCTAATTATTACAACCATATTGAATATAAATGAAAGAAAATATATAGAAAAATATAAAAACAAAAATAGTGCAAAAGAGAGAAAGAAAAGAAATCCTGGATCGAAGCACGTGTCCTTCGATTCACACCCCTTTTGTTTTATTTCATTTGGGCCTGCAACTAGTGTGTATCGAAGCCTGCATCCTTCGATTCACACAACCCTTTTCTTTCGTTTGGGACTGCAAATCAGTGTGTATCAAAGTGTACACCCTTTGATTCACACACCTTTTTTTTCTTCTTTCGTTTGGGACTGGATAGCAGTATGGGTCGAAGCCATGCTAATATTCTTTTATAGTCTGTACAGGTTAGTTCTTAACATGTATTTGGACAAGAAAAGAAAACAAATGAAAGGGTAGAAACGAAAAATAAACAAAAGATTATTTACATGCTTGAGACGAAAGTTTTAAAGTCAGGAAGTCTTACCTTGAATTTGGAGTTGGTGTTTTGAACTTTGATTAAATTCCCTGGATATTCTTGAATTCGAAAGCAAAGAACATGGGTATTGTGTTTCTTTAATTTTGGATTCGAAAGGAAAGAAAAGAAGTGTTGGGTTTCTTTGGTTCTGGATTCGAAAGAAAAGAAACAAGTGTTGTGTTTCTTTGGTTCTGAATTCGAAAGAATAGAAAAAAGGTGTGGGTTTTTTAGTTCTGGGTTTAAGAGTGTTTTAAGTGTTCTCTCATCTCTTTGCCTTGCTAACAAATCACTCTCCAACCACTAAAAATCCCCCTTTAGATGTGTTGTGAAACATCTTATTTATAGAAGACTTTGGCTGAGATTTGGGCGGGAAGGAAATGAAATTTGAACAGTTTGGGTATGCTGTTTTCATAGCTTTCGAGGTGCAGCTCTTATATGCTAGTTTGGTGCAAATTAGAGCAGCATAGCAGGACTGCTTTGCAGCTATTTTAGAGTGTTGTGGAAGCTTGGTGCAGGACTTTTTCATAGCAGTACAACAGTATTGGGATAGGCAGCATATATGACTTTGTTCAGAAGCCTTTGACCAGACTCACCAAAAGACAAAACACCAATTGTGTGTTCTTTGAATGGACCCATTGTATGTCCTTCAAATGGACCAATTGTATGTCCTTCGAATGGTCCAAATTCATGTTCTTCGAATGGACCAAATATGTCTTCTTTGAATCCAACAAATTCATGTTTTTCGAATGGGCCACCTAAATATGTGTTCTTCGAATCCAAAAAATTCATGTTCTTCTAATTGGCCTCCAAATATGTGTCCTTCGAATCCACCAAATTCTTGTTCTTCGAATGGGCCTTTTGTATGTTCTTCAAATCCACCAGTTATGTGTCATAGTGTAGAAACTATGTGTGTTGAAGGGTTTAAAGGTGGAATCGAAGCAAGCATGAATGAAGCCATTGCCTTGTGGATACTAGCATGAAGGAAGCCCTTGCCTTGTGGATCGAAACAAGCATGAAGCAAGCATGAAGGAAGCCATTTCCTTTTGGATGCTAGCATGAGGGAAGCCATTTCCTTGTGGATGCTGGTACGAGGGAAGCCCTTGCCTTGTGGATGCTGGCGTGAGGGAAGCCCTTGCCTTGTGGATCAATCGAAGCTTTGTGAAATTGAAGCAAGCTTGAAGGAAGCCAAAGTCTAGTCGAAGCTTGGGAAATCGAAGCAAGCTTGAAGGAGGCCATAGTCCAGTCGAAGCTTGGGAAATCAAAGCAAGCTTGAAGGAGGCTAAATTCCAATCGACGCTTGGGAAATCGAAGCAAGCTTGAAGGAGGCTAAAGTCCAGATGAAGCTTGGGAAATCGAAGTAAGCTCTCTCTTCTTTGATTTGATTCTTGAAAACCCAATATGATCCATGGAAACTATAAGGGGCATCAAAAATCCAATTGTACTTGTGCAAATTTGAACTTTTGAAAATCCTTGTGAGAAAATGTCTTGAGAAAAGAGAGGGAAAAGTTTGGGGTACAACAACTGTCTTTTCAGATTTTTGGTCTACTAGGATGCCTTTATTTTTGCCTAGGCCAGTCAACCTAGCGGGTCTTTTTTCATGCATAGTGTCTTTTGACTATGTCCGTGTTCACAGGGTGCGGAAAATCTTCACCGTCCATGGTAGTAAGTGTTGTAGCACTGCCATAAAATGTTTGCTTTATCATACATGACCCTTTCCTGGAATTCATGTTCAATGCTCCTAGTGATTCAGATGGAGATCTGCCCCTGGCTATTCAGGACTTTATGAGAGATTCTTTGAATCTCTACTTGACTTCCACAGATGAGTTGGACAATAACATGTCATGCCCCTTGATTTAACCAATTGTTCCCATGAAAGGTTTGTAACTAGAAGGGTCTTTCTTTTTTACCCATCCTCTGAAATAATTATGTCCATCGGGAGGATTTTAGTTCATTAAGTATTTGTCGTGCGAATTTCTCTCCTGTCGAACAATTAGTTATATGAAAACAGTGGTATTTAAAAATGCAAAGCTTATGTCCGTCTTAAAGTTTTTGAAAAGGTATTTTTAATAAACAACAGAACATTGTAAGAATATGAATTCAACTCAGGATTTATAGTAAGCCTTACAGGAGTCAGGATACCTTTTGTAACAATATGCTTTCGGGCTAACCTATGCTTCAGTTAGGACTTTTAAAGGTTATAACATGGCCTAGTTCATGGTTTGGGAAACAAAGGATAAAGGCTCAAACTTTATTTGTACCCAACCCGTTCTCCGTGATGTTCTTCAGCCGTATACTCCGTTAATTGTGCATTTAGATTACAATTGAGTCTGGAATCATATTTTTGTGATGGTTCGGATATTGGAAGTTTATTTGAGAAGGCAGTCATTTTTGTAAAATATTTCTCTTTTCGAGGATTTGTAGCTACCTCTTTTTAATATTATTATCCCTACCTTTTGCCTGAACTGTTTGTTTTGTGATTACAGTAAGCGAGATGCCCCTTTTTTTTCTTCTTAAGTCTCCTTCATAGGTTTTGACTTAGCGGGTTTTTCTTTTGAGAGATAATGATTGCGTGTTTTAATGATTACGTGGAACCATCACCGACTTTTGATTTAGAAGGATGTCTTTGATATCACCTGCCGTGTATGAAGTGAAAGCTTACGACTGAACATACATTTGAATTAATTGAGAAACTACCCTGCCCTAGGTTATGATTAAAGGTTTCAATTTGTGTGCAAAGAAAACTTCTACTTCTTAGGCTCAAAGGGGCTGACTAGGGATTATCTTCCTTATAACTCCACTATTTAGGATTTGAAACAACGCCTGAACATCGTCAGCAAGGTCTGTACAAAAGCACATTGTAGAGATTATGGTATCATTTTCGTCATCCTCCCTCTAAAGGCTTATAACTTTTAATTGAGAGTTTAATATCATAAAAAGGAGGTAAAAGCATAGTCTCAGTATAGTGAAAAGAAAAGGATTAATTCAAGACAAATGCATGCAATGTATTAATGGGGACAACCAAAGTCTGACATAAAGATAAGTGTTTGAATCAACTAAAGAAATTACAAATGAAAAATTCGAATGAACAAAAAGATTCCCCGCCCGAATTTGTCACTTCATATGGTGTGCCTTTGAGGGATGACAAAAAAACTCAAGCTGACCATCTTGTGTAAATTCCAACACTCCTTCGTTGATCAGGTCTTAAAACTTATGTTTCAAAGCCCAATAGTTGTTATTGTCGTGCCTAAGACTGTTGGAATGGTATGCACACCTTTCATTAGGATTGTGACTGGGAGAGGAAGTATTGGGGTTCCGAGGAGGGTCCTTCAACGTAACCAACTCCGCCTTCAACATGTGTTGAAATTCTTGAGCCAAAGATATGTTGATTTTGGTAAATTGTCTTTTGCGCGTGTCCTACTTATGTTGATTACCCTGTTGTCGTTGTTGCACTGCTGCAGGATTAGAGATCCGCATTGCCTCCACAGATTGGTTGAGATCCCTCTTATTATGACCCTTCTGGCCGTATACAGTACTGGACACCTTCTTCCCGTTGTATGATCTCTTCTGAGTACTTGAAGATGCAGTCCTCTGAATTTCACCACTTCTGATTTTATTTTCAACACGTTCCCTCATGAACATGTCACCCAATTTCTTATCTGCCAAGAGAGGTTGATCATTGATTAGACCCCAAATTCTAGCAGTTTCTCACATATGGTTGTATCTGTCTTGATGAAGCTTGTTGATGAGAATAATCAAATCTTCTTGCCCCTAAGATAAATTTTGGATAAGATCCGTCTGACCCATCATCTGGATTCTCATCGTTGTCATCTCAACTTGCTATTATTCCAACTGGTCATCCCTGTTGTCTTCAGGATTCTTCTTGGTCATGCTCTCAGTGAGGAGTTCTTTCAATTCTTCTTGCCCCTGGATAGGTTCAGGAAAATTTCTTGGAACTGAGCTTTTTGGATCTGAAGAACTTTAACAGTCTGTTCTAGAGCCATCTTTACTGAAATAAACAGTAAGCAGGTGAGAAAACCTGTATGGGAAAACCTGTCATGTAATGTTATGTATGATATATGGATGCAATGTTTTCTAGGTCCTTATGGAATTTAAATTCATTAATCCAAAGGGAAACAGAAATAAAGACTTTTATTAGTAAGCTCAAATTGTAATTGACTTTTAGGCTTACAATGAAAACAAAAGGGTCTCAAAGAGACAAAACTGTAAACTCTTAAGTCCTAAGACTCAAGCCTCCCTTTGCCGCTTCCTCTTTATGTTAACATATGTATTAATGCTCTGCTCTTCATGGAGTCTCTTTGTCAGCTCCAACACTTTCTTCTCTCTAGCATAGAACTGAGCCTCAAAGGTGTCCCTTTCTTCTTTCAGCTGAATCCAAGACTTCTATAGCTCTTCAAGGTCAGTAGGCATATCTGGATGAAGAATGGTATAAGGAATATCCCCCTCGATAATAGGCTCCACAATTACTGGTAAGACGGTGGGATATGGCATTATAAGGTTTTGAGCACGAGATCATACCCATCTGATGTAGGGCTCCAAAGGGATGGGATTATTTTTTCCTAAAGTCTTGCTATCGATCTTATTCACCATGCCCCAAGTATGTATAAACCTTTGATGACAACATTGAGGATCATTTTCGTAATCGAACATAATACCTTGGAGAAGCATGTCATGAGGACTATCTCTTTGAGCATAACCAAATTGACGTAAAGTTAGAGAAGGCTTGTAGGTAATACCTCCCCTAATGCAAAGGAGTGGAACATTAGGGAATTCCCCACAGCGGTCAATGATAGTAATATCCTATTGAAATCGGGAGCACCAATAGATATCTGAATGAGAGAGTGACGTCATCCTTTGAGACCACCTCAAACCTTGTTCATTATTCATCACTGATCGGGGAAGGTGTGAAATAAACCACCTGGATAGTAAAGGTATGCAACACATAAAAGTCCCTCGTTTCCTCATAGTATGAGTGTGAAGAGAATGCAAAATATCTCCAAGAAAAGTAGGCACAGGGTTACGAATGAGAAATATTTTGACGGAATTCACATCTATGAGTTGGTCTGGATTAGGAAATAGTACCAAACCGTAAATCAACAGTGCCAAGATTTCCTCGAAAGCTTGAAAACCGATAGCATTCAGAAACAACTGATCCTTTTCTAACAGAAATTTAGCAAGAAAGCCCTTGACTCCACTTCCTGTTTCCAAATTAGATACAATGTCAGACCACTTCAGATGTAAGGCTTCTGCAATTTCTTCAGGTTGTGGATCTTTCTTTAAACCGATGAAAGGTGTCTGATCAAGAACAGGTATTCCCAGTAGCTTAGAGAAATCTTCCATTGTGGGTACCAACTGATAATCTGGAAAGTTAAAACAGTGATGTGCGGGGTCAAAGAACTGGAATGAAATACTCATCATGTCTTCTTTAAAACCCGAGGTAACCAAACTGAGTAGATGACCATGCCTCTTGGTGAATTGTGATCTTTCCGGATAGTATTTCTGCGAGCAGAGGTCATAACCTACAACAAAGAAACGAAGATAAATCCCTAGGTCCTTGAAATGGTTAGTGAAAATGATATGTGTAATGATGCCATGATGTCATGATGTCATGTTCGAACTATTTAATCAAATACAATCAAAACACATAAGGAATTAGGTTCAGGCTTGCGTGAAGTTTGTAGGTATGTACCCTCTTGACTTTAGTTGGCTCAACCTGTCCAAAGAAAAGTAACCGAGTTCTAGGAGTTTCATATCACTAATCTTTCTCCCGGGCATTATTTCAGCTCAAGCATCTGATTTGCAGCCGAAATATCCCGAGAGTCCTATCTCAATGAGTGTAGCATCGAGTATCAACCAACTTCAGTATGCACCAAAGCCAGCCATCTCACTACTATCTAATGGCTAAGTTGTGTCAACTAAGGTTCTATGGTCAGTTAGTGCTTTATGACACCACGCAGCAGCCCGGCATTCTCCTTGACTGACTCAAGGGACACCGACACCAACCAATGTGTCGCACTAACATAGCCATAGCTTCAACCATATCGGTCTACGCCGTAGAGTTTCCACGATCTATTGCTACTTAACTAAAATGCCTCAAGATCTGGGTATATGATCTATGCAAGAAATAAACCCAAGTATATCCCGAAATATAAAGCATACAAGGAAAACAAGTAAAGCAATAAAGGTGATATAGCTCTAAAGGTAACCACACTTTAAGTATAATACTCCCCAGTAGAGTCGCGAATTCTGTAATACGGTGGGAGAACTAACTTTTGGTTTTGTGTTTTATCGCAAATGTTGCGGATAGCAAGATTCGCCAACGACTTTTATTTTATCCAATAAAGGAAAGGGTGAAAAGAACAGGAAAGACCTTTGAGAATTTTATGAGTTCGGGGGGTAAGTTATAAAAAGGGAAGGTGTTAGCACCCTTTTCATCTGCAATTATCTACGGGCTCTTAATCGCTAGTTCACTTTTTGAAATGCTTTGATTTTGTGTATGTTTTAAAATATTTTGAAAATTCCTAAGTGTGGCAATTTTGTAATGATCGTATCGTTGAGAATGCATACAAAATGTTTATTTTGAAAATATTTGTTAAAAAAGTGTCGTTGTGTGAAAATGTTTTGAATATGCATATGTAAGGAAGTCTACTTTATAATAACCCTTGTATCGATCCTCAAGAGTGTTTATAAAGCGCTTTGAAAGTAGTTGTTTTGAAAGTGTGAGGTGTGAAAATTGTTTTAGTTTATGAGCAAGCGATCTACCTACCCAATGGTATTTCATTATTTTCCTCCTCCTTTAGATAGTGCTACCCTACGATTGGTTTGTAGGAAGCTCTACTATTGGATGTGTGAGGGACAGGTGCGGGTCATCGTACAGTCACAAAGACAACTCTTAGGATGATTTAGCAATTTATCACAAGGGACTCAAATCGTTTATTGAAGGCATCATCGAAGGGTCATCGAGGGACTACGATCTTTTAACTGAGGGTCTTTGCTAAAGCATCCCACATTCGAGGGAAATGACTATTTTATTTGAAGGCAACAAGTGAGGTTACCCTAGAGGTACGTGTATGAATAGTGTTTTGAATTCAGTTAATTTATCTTGGGTTTAGGTTTTCTAACGTTTGTTTTTATGTCTTGCCATGCACACCTAATTACTATATAACTATATATACACAGACATACATACATATATAGGTGTGGAAAGTAAAGTGAAGGGAAATAAACCTAGGCTATTATATCCCATAAGCAGTTACATAATAAGGAAAAATGCAGGAAAATAAACTAAGCTATTACAAAATCAACCGTGCGACCTATATATTTATTTTATAGAATTTAAATAGCAAAGAGAAAAGAAATTAGAAGAAGGTATTTAAAACCTAAAGAAAAATTTATAAGTGTTAGGAATATATTTTTGATGTTTTTATTTATGAAAAATAATTAAAGTGATAATAATAACTAACTCTAATTCTAATTAATTTACAAATTAATTGTGAAATAAAAAAACAAATTTAATTTAATTAAAACAATTTTTGTTGGTCAAAAATTAAATTAATTAAAAAAAATTCTAAGGGTAAAAAAAAACTACTTCCAATGTTATCATGCGAAGATGGTCCTAAAGTTGAGTTTTTGAATAGGGGAAACTTAACCTAAAATGTTATCATGCATAGGTTGGTCTTAAAGTCTAATTCAACACAAAACGGTCAAAAATGAATTTAATTGCTTCAAGGAATATCTTAAGGAAACATGCTATCAAGATTTGGTTAAGTAATCAAACAAAACAAAAGTAACATAAATACAAAGCAAATATTTTTTGTGATTTTTATCAAGTAGAGGAATGCGACTAAACAAACTAACCAGAAATGATTAACTAAGCAAAATGACTAAATTAAAAATAAATCTAAACTAATTAATAAATATTATATATTTAACCAAAAGTGTAATTAAGTTTTAAGACTAAAAAAGAGGAGTTAAGAAAATTATTTAAAAAAATAAAGGAAAAGAAAAAGAAGGTGGTGTTAAATGGGGTGTGGGGTGATTGAAAACCGGAACAGGTCTGAAGCCCAAGGACTAAAGTAAAAAAAACTTTAAAAAAAATTGAGGGGCTGTCATTGGGCTCATGAAATGAGATGGGTCGAATCCAACCCGAATTTCCTGCCATCCATTAAAATACAGGTTATAAAATGGGAAACCCTAATTTCAAACCCTATTCCGCTTCTTTCCTAAATCGCTAAAAAAACAAAAGTCTCATATTCTCTTCTCTGCTTCATCAGTTCATCGAAAAATCCAAACAAACCAAACTCCAACGAAAACAAGTATAACAGTAAACACTCAAAAAAATTAATTGATACCCTTTCCCCTTTTGAACCCTAGATCCCCATGAATTTTTCACTATGATCTCAGTGTTACAGATTATAGAGATTGAGAACAAAAAATTGAAATATACAACAATAGAAACGAGAAATCTACATCAAAAGTTGGACGATAAATGCTACAGGTAAATTTTTCGCTTTGATTTACCTCTTGCTGCTGCCTGAGTGTCGATTGCTCTTTGTCTTCCTCTTTATTTTTCTTTTGAGGATGTGAGTTATTTGCTGCTCTATGCGAGTTGTTGCGTTTGTTGCAGATCTGACCTTGGGGGTGAAGGCGAGTTGTGTGCTCTTGTGAGGCTTGCTGAGAGTATGATATGTATGGTTTTCTACAGGTTGAGTGATTTACGGTTGAAGATGTGGATTGTGTTGTTTGGAGGTATGTGTGTGAGAAGGTGATGATGAGGTTTGTGGTGTAAAGGTTGTGGTTTAAGGAGGTATGAAGGTTGATGAATAGGTTTTTATTAAAGGATGAAAGGAATTTTGAGTAGAGTTTTGATAGTTTTTTTCGTGGGTTTTTAGGGATTATAGAGGTTAAGTTGAGCTATTGAGTTGTAGATGAAGTTTTAGGGAGAGGTTAGAGGGAGTTTGAGTAGGGTTTTCTCTACTTGTTAAAAACACCCCCCTTACAAAATGAAGATGAATCTGTGTTAAATAGCCAAGGTTGAGGTCAAGAGAGGGATATTCTACACTTGTCTTTCTTCTTCCTTTTAAAAAATTTCCATTCTCCTCTCTCTTTTCTGAACTTGTGATACTGCATTACCACTTTTTAATGCAATTTTTGTTATTCCAAATTAGTGTAATCCTTGGCTGCTTTGGTGCAGGTTTTGGACAGTATTGCAAGCTGTTTTCGCAGGGCTGTTTGTGTAGCAGGACAACAGCAGGTCTTGGGCTGGTCTTTGGGTTGTTTGTGTAGCAGGACAGCAGCAAGGTTTTTATGGACTGTTTTGCTACTTTTTATTGCAGATTTTATTTTGGCTATTTTGGTGTATTTTTTGGATGGTTTTGACAGTTTTTGGACTGGTATATGCAGTGGACAGCATGAGGGTTTTGTGGACAACAGGTGCAGGTTTGGGACATCATAGCAGCAGGGCAGAATTTTTGGACTGTATTTGTGACTTATAGTTGGGATGGACCCCAACTAGTGCAGGGTCCCAGTTTTGGGCATAGATCTACTTGGCAACATCGATTTTTAGGTCCTAGTAATTTAGGCTAAACATTTTATAACATAGTTTGTAATGTTCATTTGATGTACTTGGTTTTCTTTGAATAAAATTGAAGGAAATTGGATATGATTTTCTTGAATTATGAATGGTGTTTGATGAACCTTGTTTAATGTTTACATGCCTTGAAATCCTTTTATGAAATTTTTTGTAATAAGCTTGAATGGAATTGAGTGAATCTTATAATGAGCATGAAGTTTGAATTTTATTTACTTTATACTTAAATAAAGTCAATGAGTGTAGTTTAGTTGAACTTGATGAGACTTTCAAAATTCAAGAATTCCATGGTTCCTTCATTTTTCCAATTTATTTTAGTTTTCCAAGGTTTGAATTCAACATTTGTATATCATCTCACGGTTTCATAAGAAATTGTACTCAAAAGAAACTTGTATGTCGCGCCCGACTCAAATGATCATTAGTTGCCAAACTTGAATTCAACCTCTTGCGTGAAGTTAAAAAGCATAACTTGTACCATAAGAAATTGTTCTCAAATCCTTGTATCTCAAGCAACGGTTGATTGGAGAAAGTATCCTTAAATTCATGTCTCATATCTTGATCAATGTCTTGTAACTCAGTCAACTAGATGCATGCTCTTATCTTAAGAACATTCAATGAAAACTTATCCATGATCAGCATTAAGTGATGATCTTGGTCGAAGCCCTAATCAAAACTGATGAACGCAAGCATAAGATAGTGTATCTTGACCCATGTACCATAGAAGAATCTTCTTATCTCTATTCCAGCCCTTGATAAGAATTCCAGTTAAATGACTTATATTACAAGTAAGTGATGGAAGATCTGAAGCAAACTCAAACCCTAATTATGAAGAAAGGGTCCCATGGAGGGACAAAAGCCTAATTCAAACAATCTCAGCCGAAATATCTTGGTGAAACCCTAAAAACCCTAGCTTCAAAATACAATTCTCAGAAGAAACAAAAAATCAACCTTTATTTTATAAAGAAACCCAGAACAAGGTGAAACCCTAATTCGTACCAAACATTGCTTCATGATCTCATATCTTATTGAATGAATGAATTTTATGCAAATGACATAGTGAACATGATGCATATAAAATGAAAATCCTAAGCCAAATAAAAATAGAATTAGGAGGGAAAATTTTGGGGTGCAATAGAGTCCATCAAGTGGAATACAACGATTTACAACCAATCCCCCATGCTTTGTCATTAACTCATGTGACGTATACGTTGATGCTCCGATGTGATTTCACTATTGCCTTCCGTCGCCTACCTCGATGACGTGATATCTTGGTTAGGGGTTTAGTGACATGTGATAATTCATTCTTTCCCTTCTATTGCCTATATGACATGATATCTTGGTTAAGGGTCCATGCCTTTCATCTTTCTTGCACCGGTAACATGATACTTCGATTAAGAAATACCCCTTATTCCCCCATTCTTGCTTGCCTCAATGATTTGATATCTTGGCTATGCCTCCATTTATCCTACCTTGACCACTCGATATCTTGGTTAGGTGTCCCACTTCCATGTCCTACCTCTATGATCTGATATCATGGTCATGCATCCCTCTCCTTTCCTACCTGGGCGACACAGTGCCTTGGTTAGGTGTGTGCTACTTAAGTAAATGGATACTCCTCAAGCTTTTTGCGGTGTGTGTTTACTTTTTGTTTTGCTTTTTCCATGCTCCCCGTTGGATTTCTTAATTCGATCTTAGGAAGTGAATTGAGATAGACCTTAGGTTACGAACCATGCATGCTAACATAGGTAGATTTCCCTTTTATCCTCAACTGTATGATCAACTTTGCATAACAACTTTAGGCTTACTTCGCTAGTCTCCCTTAGACTTTTTTTTCTTTCTCTTTTGCATTTGCATTAAAAATAAACCTTTCTTTTTTCTTTTAAACTCATAAAAACACTCTAATAATACAAAAACCCTTTTTCAAGGTAAAAAACACCAACCAATTCAAACTTCATTTTGCCGCTTGGCTTTTCTTTTAAAACCCTTTTTTCAAGATAAAAACATACAACAGACAAAAACGTGTGAGCCAAACTGCAGCGCTCTAACTTTCCCATTGCACGAGGGAGTACGTAGGAACTATGTTGTGGGGCCTAGGAGAGCAAAAGTTTGTAAATATTCCTTCTTTTCCCTGTATTTTCTTTCGCATGCATTCCCTCTTAGCATTAAGCTTTAGACATAGATTTTTACACACCCTTAGATGAGAACAAACAAAAGTGGATCCTATGGAGTACCACAGATGCATGGGGTGCTAATATTTTCCCCTCGCATAACCGACTTCCTTATCCATACTTTTGGTCGTAAGACCATCTTATCGGTTTCTTTGGGGTTCTCTCGATATCTCCCCTTTCTTCGGGATAAATAGAGTTCGGTGGCGACTATGTGTTTTTTTTCACGGTGCGGCAGCTAGCGACTCTACTAGGGACATGTTGACCAATTTATGGTCCATCCTATGCAAGTTAATCCTAGATTTCATTTGTTTTCTTGTATTTGGGTGTTTTTATGTTATCGCTTTAATGCTGCTTTATTTACATGCTTTCGTGCATATGTTTGAATATTATTTTACTACTTTCAATATACTGATGTTGCTGTGTTGGTTCTGTTTTCATGATGGGAGGGTGTTCCATGAGGTAAAAGGCCCATTACCCAGGCCAGTGACACGTAGGTTAGACACATACTCAAGTTGAATCTCGTGTCCCATTGACGCGTGTGAGGAGGTATGAGATACCACACTTAAACTAGGTTTTCTTGATGGTGCCTTTTGTCTTGTGCCGTTTGTGCATAGACGAGGTTTTCAGATGGAGAAATCGTGATTCTAATCATCATTAGGGACCCTGCTCTGATTAGAATTTACCTGTGCGCTAGGGTGCGGAATAATTCTTATAGGTACATAGGCTGATCTTTGATACTTGGTTCTTTGGTATTCTGATATGCTCCCGGACCTTTGATCCTGTGATATTTAGATTGTTCAGCCTGTTATATAGTATTAATTCAGAAGACTATATAGTATTTATTCAAAGGATTGTGTAGTGGTTACTCAGATTCAGTGGAGCCTTGATCCCATGTTGTTGCATACCATAACATCATATCATTATGTATGCACATCCTATTTCTAGGGAATTCCAAAGACGAGTCTCTTTCGCCGATATTTTCAAAAGATAAATGCTATTACCAAAAGAATACTTATGGATAGACAAGTATTTGGGTTTTCTTGGAAATGAAGGATGAAACATGCATTCATAATATCATGCATTTAATTGTTCATATCTGAAGCTTATTGTGGCCCTTCTTTTCATTCAGAGTTCAGAATCAACGACAAAGACTCCCCTACATTTGTACCGTACCAAAAGTAATCGATGAAGACTAATGGATCTGTTTGAACAGAATCAGAATGCTCTCCGTCAGGAAATGGATACTATGGGTTCCAGAATGAATCAACTTATTGAGACTCCCCATGTTATTATTCATGGACAAGAGAAACTCATACACAATGTTGCCAAGCTTTCTAGTGCTACTGCTCCCTCCTCTTCTTCTAATAGAGGATCTGAAAACATGGATGAACTTCAACGTGAACAATAATTGTTGAAGATTTAGTTCAATCAAATGAAGACCCGGATGGGGTTGATCATGGAGGTCCTACAAACACTGATGAAGAGGGAAGGCAATCTTGCACCAACTCTTGCAGCAGAAATAGTCAATCATTACTATCTACCAAGTCTCACTTTAGGTCAGGAGCTACCTCATGTTTATCCTTTGAAACTTTGGGTTCCAGAACCTCCCACCTACATCCATTTCCTATGCCTCAATCGGGCCAGAGGAATCAAGTTCCAAGACATTATTAGTTCCCGAATCAGCATCAACGACAGAATTACTCTCAGCAGAAACAATAGAAGCAAAGGAATCCAGAAAGAAAATTGGATGCAATTCATATGCCTTACAGTCAGCTACTTCATCTCCTGCTTCATTATCAATTGGTTGAGATAAGAGATTTCGTGTCTCCTCCAACATCACTCACTTCGAGATACAATGAAAATGAAAAATGTGATTTCCACTCAGGGGCACCTGGCCACTCAATTGAGAAATCTCGAACTTTGAAGAATAATATGCAATACCTAATTGAGTTAAAAGCAATCATATTCACTCCAAGAGGTTTGCGCATAAACTGAAGTCCCCTGCTAAGACAGGTGCCAAGACTACAAAGAGAATCCCCTCAAATAAATCAAGCTTGAAGAAGTCTCATCAATATGGCTGTAATATAGTGGGAGAACTGACTTTTGGGTTTTCCATTTTATTGCAAATGTTGCGGATAGCAATAGTCACCATCGACTTTTCTTTTATCCAATAAAGGAAAGGGTGAAAAGAACAAGAAAAACCTTTTGATAATTTTGATTAAGGGGGTAGGTTATGAAAATGGAAGGTGTTAGCACCCTTTTTCATCTGTAGTTATCTACAGGCTCTTAATCGCTAGCTCATTTTTGAAATGCTTTGTATTTGTCTATGTTTGAAAATATTTTGAAAATGCCTAAGTGCGACAATTTTGTAATGATTCTCGTATCATTGAGAATGTATACAAAATTTTTGTTTTTGAAAATATTTATGAAAGAAAGTGTTAGTTTATGAAAAGTGTTTTGAAGATGCCAATGTAATGCAGTCTGCTTTATAATAACAGTTGTATCAGTCCTCGAGAGTGTTTGTAAAGTGTTTTGAAAGTAGTTGTTTTGAAAGTGTGAATTGTTGAAATTGTTTTAGTTTATGAGCAAGCGATTAAGAGCGATCTACCTACTCAAAAAGTCTTTTCTCTTTTCCTCCTCCTTTAGATAGTGTTATCATACCATTAGTTAGAAGGAAGCCCTATTATTGGATGTGAGGGATATGCGTGGTTCATCGTATAGTTATAGAAGGCAACTTGTAGGATGCTTTAGCAATTGTCGTAAGGGACTAAGATCGTTTACAGAAGGAAGCATCGAAGGGTCATCGAAGGACTACGATCTTTTAACCGAGGGTTTTTTCTAAAGCATCCCATGTTTGAGGGCATGACTGTTTTTTATCCGAGGAAACAAGTGAGGGTCACCCTAGAGGTGTGCGTGTGCAAAGTGTTTTGGTTTCAGTTATTTTTGTCTTGGATTTATGGTTATCTACGGTTTGTTTTTTATGTTTTGCCATGCAAGCCTAATTTAATCTAGCAGTTAAATATATACAAGTGCGAGAAATAAAATGCGGGAAATAATCTACGTTATTACATCGCTTCGGGGATGAGGAGTACAAACCATAAACGGGGAGAAGGTGAAGAAACCCTAATTATCTATTACATATCATTGATAGTTACAATATTGAAAAATAATGTGAAAAGAAAGTAAATGAGCGCGTGGAGATTGAAAAGGGAAAAGATGTTTAAAAAACCCTAAAACATTTCTAAGTGTTTAAGAAAATATTTTGTTGTTTGTATTTAGAAAAATAATTGAAGCGTAAAATAAAACAAAACCTAATTTTAATTAATTTACAATTTATTTATTTTGAATAAAACAAAGTGTGATTAAATTTTTTATTTATATAAAAATAAAATTAATTTATTAAAACCTAAAGCTATTTTTTTATGACTTTATGATTTTTCTGATTAAATAAAAAAAATGAAATTGATTAAAAAAAGAAAAGAATTAAATTAAAACAAGAAAAAGAAGATCAATGGGCCTGCATTGTAGAAGAAATTGGGGGAGTGTGAATTTGAATTTTGTCAAAGCCCAAACACTTTTGGCCCAGGCGTTGGAGAGAGTATCTTCATGATTCTGTATGGCACTCCCATGGGATCTATCATGAGTGCATGAATCTGGAATGTTTGATCTACATTCATTGATATCTTCTAGTGTTGATGTGAGTTTACAGTGTGCACGCGTATGCCTAGCTTGCATGGAATCTGTAAAGAAAATGTTAGAAAATAAAATGCCAGAGGCGGGGATCGAACCCATGCCCTGGCACACGAAAGCCTTTGCACGCACACGCTGTCCACTGAGGTGGTTGTTTCATCTGGTTATGAAACCCCCCTCCATAAAATATATTATAAAAGATGTTCAAAATTTCAAATTTATGAACTTCATCATCTTCCTCGTGCCAGACCAACAACACCACCATTTTCAAATATCAAACTCTTCCATTTCTCAACCATTTTAAAAACTGTAACCATGAGAGTTGTTCTAAATTTTTCACCATGAATTCAACCATGCCATTAACTTTAATTACCACTCAAAGATTAAAAAGAATTTATGTTGGTACCAAAAGGAAAACCTAACTGGTCAGAGATAAAATTCTCAACATACAAGCAATATAAATGAAAACTAATTACATGGTTAGCTTTAGGGAAATGATATCTACATATTTTATTCATAAACTAAACACAAATGATGCATGTATATGGATATCACAGTTTAAGTTTTTTACCTCTTTCGAGAAAAGTCCAAAGCTTCTTCTAGTTGTTCCAGGTGCAATATGATGATTGATTAAGCTTGTTGGGACCTCCCTAAATCTATTCCAATTAGTAGATTGCTTTGAAAGTTGTTGAATCACTCCAACTAAGTCAAGTTACAAGTCTCAGTTTTTGAGTTTGGAAGATGATAATAATGATGCTACATAAGTTGTTTTTATGCTTGGATGAGTTCTACAAGAGGTATATGAGGTGTATAAATGATTAGTTTGAAAGGAACCTGCAAGGGTTGTGAAATTCTAAGAAATGGACTTCTTAGATCAACAATAGAGTATTTTAGCAATTTGAGACTTTGAGAGATTGAGGGTGTTTTGGAGCTGTAAATGGGTCCCCTTAGAAGAAAAAAAGTGGTCTCTATTTACAGGGAAAGATTGGAGGTAGTGATAAAATCAAATTGTCAAGTTGAAGAGTTATGGTTTGGTTGAAATGGAACAACCAAGTTTTGGTAAAAATTGGTGTTCCAATATATAGTACAAAAGGATCTAAAGTGTTTAGAAGTTTTAGACATGTTGCCTTTGGTTTTGGCATTGTGTGTGTGAAGAAAAAACAATTGAGATGCTCAAGGAGAGTGAAATTTGTACAAAAAATATGCTTTACTAGAATGGAAGTGTAGCCTTTCTCCTTTAAATGGAAAAATGGATTGGATAAAGATTTAATCACTTGGATCATGGCTCAAAAGTGTGTGTAATCTTCTGATTATGGATATATTTGAAGTTTTAGAGGCCTGCAAAGTGAGATTACAAGGCATGTCTATAAGATTTAATTATGAGTTCATCACAAAAATGACCTATAATTTAAGAATGAATTTCCAACTTCAACTCTTCTAATCTCCAAGCTCAAGTATGAGAAATTCATGCTCTTGGATATTTTGGAAACCTTAAAATATTGTCTAAAACTTTCGTGTTGAACACTTTTGTTGAATCAATTGGGATCTTAGTGAAAAATGGCCATGAATATGGTCACTTTTTGATGTCAAAATTGTTTGATAAATTTCTCTAAGTGTTGGTAGAATTTCACATGCTTATATCTCTTGATTTGAGCACTTTTTGGAGATAAACCCTCATTGAAAAACTTGTTATATGAATCATGCTCTAGAATTTTCATGTTGAAAGTTTTCCTTGAATCAGCTTGGATCTTGGTGAAATTTGACTATGAAGTTAAGGCTTTTTTAGGCACAAAAACACTTGAATTTTTCTAAGTATTTGAAAATCTTTAATTTTGACTTTTGTTGACTTTCTTGATTCTATTGATTTGTGATAATAAAGTTTGATAGTTTTGAATATCTTGATAATTCTTGATTTTTGAATTTTAATATTGACCAAAAAAGTCAAAGTTTGGCTTTTGTGTGATTCTTGACTTTTCATCAATTGATTCAATTCTTCAACTATCAATCACTTGTACATTTGGAAATATCTTGAGACATGTAATTAGGTCAAGATGTTGTATTTGAGCCCTTGAGATCATGCTTTAAGCCATTAGGTCATGCACTAGGACAAAAGTCATTGATCAGTCATCTTCAATCAAAACCCTAATTTGACAATTTCTGACCTTTGATGATTTGAGGGCTTTTCTTGAGGAATCATGATCAACTCTTGATCAAATGATGAATATCACCTCAAAATGTTAAAGTTGAAAAAAATCTTGAAGTTTGACTTTATGTTGACCATAGTTGACTTTTTACTTAATATAGTTGATTTTTAATCATCTGAGTCATTGATTGAGCAAACATGTAATGCAATAATTGAAACTTAAAATAAGCATTATTGAGGATCTATGATGAACCATGAAAAACATTTGAGACCCTTGCAACCCAATCTTATTTGAGAAGCACCAAACCCTAGTTTAAGACCTTTGCTTAGTAGGAGGTTTGACCAGTCAACTATTGAGTGGCTTTGAGTATTTGAGACCTTTGTGAGCATGTTTTTGAAGAAAATGTGAGGGAAAATTTTGGGGTACAACAATGGCATTTTAAAATTTCATTTGCATTCTGGTTTGTAATCCTTCTTGTTTTTTTTCAAGTACTTTCTTGTATGCCAAACTTGTTCATATTTTGAATATTAATCATAATGCTTCGAATATGGTTGTCTTGAAATAATCCATTCTTTATCTCTCTTACTTGTTTCACTATGCTTTTTTATACTCAACTCTTGTTAATAAAGGAACAACTCTAGAGGGAGGATGATGAATAATTTACCTAGAATATCAAATAGTATGCTTTCAAGTAAAAACCCTATTGACGATGTACATGCATTGTTTCAAATCCCTAAACACGGGAGATATAAGGGAGATAGACCCTCGTCAACCCCTTTGAGCCTTGAAGTAGGAGTTTTTTTCTTATCAGAAAAAACCCTCACATTTAACCCGGGCATGGTAGATTTTAGTTAATTTGATCGAGCATTCAAATTTCAAAAGGGAGTGAACATCTGAGGATCACCACACCTCATCCATCACCTATCAGGAGGACAAGAGATGACGATAGAATAATGGTTATCCCTCACTGACTAGAGTATAAACCAGTCATAATTCTTCCAATAAGTCGAAAACGACTCGAAGTCACATGACGTGTTCAAAAAGAAAGATAATGAATAAAAAAAGAAAGAAAAGAAAGAAAGCATGCTAAGTCGAAAAACTTGAAAACAAGTGACTTGGGTGAAATTAGGGCATCCCGCTGGACTTGAAAATCAAAAATCAAAAAGAATTGTCCAGGTAAAAGTTAGGGAAAGCGAAAAAATAAAAAGTAAAAGCCTGAAAGGCGAGAAAGGATTAAAAAATGAAGATCCTCAACAAAGAACAAAGTCGTGTGACCAGAAATGCAAAAGAAGCAAAGGTGTGTGACTGTCATGTCCATGAAACCTCAGTGGTTCCTCAACCATCATAAACTCCTCTTGAGAGATGAGTGCCCGTATCGAGTTAACTGAATGTAGGACTGGAGAACATCATGGATAATGGGTGGGCACCAAATAACTTTGAGCCTTAAATCTTTTTTTCTAAAACCGCGAACTAGACCATATTACAACCCTCAAAAGTCCTAACTGAAGCATGGGTTAATTTGAAAGCAAAATTTTAACGAGAGTAAGGTAACCTGACTCCTAGGAGGATTTCTAAAACTTTTGAGTTGGTATCACTCCATCTTTTACTATCTTTTGTACACAAAAATTTGATGTTTCAATGTCTTTTCAATAAAAAATTTCTAACTTCAAAACAAGCATACAATTTGCACTAGAATTGTCATTCTTAGAAAAAACATTCTTTTCATATGAAAAAGTGCTTAAACATCAAGTGAGTTTGCATAATGAGCATCAGATGAAGAGTTTGATTATCCCGAGGGACAAAATTGCTTCAAAAATCTATCGAAAAGCAAATCATCTTAAAAAATAATCTTAATCTGGGGCATACTTTCCAATGACTTCGTTGAGTAAAAGAACACCAGTTTTAGAAATGATCAGAAGCAAATCACTTGAGATCTTGATGTTTGTATGGAAGCTATGGTTGCCCAAAAGTCTCTGTTGAGCAGTGGTGTATCACTTTCAGTTTATCCTAAGGGAGGAATTGTTTCAAGTTTCTATTTGAGTACAAAGCGGCTCAAGTTGAGAAGTACGGTTGGGTATTAGCCTACTTTCAGGACATAAGTCAACCACCCTAAGGGTATGCTGTCATAAAATACTCCGTTGAGCAAGGGCCTTTATTTTCAATGGTAGTATTTCGTTGAACATAAGTAAAAATATCAGAACCGGATCACCCCAAGGGGAAGAAGCATGTGAATACTCCATTGAGTAAGAGTTTCCATCAATCATGGGAAATCACGTCGATGATTCTCATCAAGCTATGACCAATATGAGGCTATCACATTGATAAATCCATTCAAGTTTCCATCAAATGAGGGCAATCACATCGATAAATCTCTTTGGAATTCTTTTAACTAGGGGTGATCACGTTGAGAAATATTTCAGAATTCATTCAACCCGGGGCAATCACGTCGAGATTCGATAAATCTCTCCAAGAAATCTGTGATCAGAGATAATTTATTTTGTGACTCAAGACATTGGGGCAAGCCACCTCATATTGTATTGCACGGATATTCCAGTTTTGTGTTCAGCATAAATTATTTCAAAGATCCTACAGACAACGGCATTCCTAATCCATACTCGCAAAGCTACTCAAGCAAGTTCTATCCTGCAAGGTAACTGTCGAAGAAGTCGAGCTAAAAGCATCATAATGGTCACCTTGACCCAGTCAACATTGCAAAAGTCATCCTCACCCCATTCAGATGTTCTAAGTATACTCCCCAGTGGTAGAGTAAACCGGGGAACCGATGTATGTGTGATTCAATGCAAATATTTAGCATGATTCCCCAACAGTAGTGTAAACTTAGGGGCACTTAGATTCTTCGTGTGATTCAGTGCATGCATTTGAAATTCCCCAGTAGTGTAAAATTGGGGCACTCAAGGAGTACTATGTGGTTCAACATGTAATCCCCATGGATGATCGTCACCTAATCTCCATCAGAGAAGTGATATCAGGGAAGTCGAAGAGATCCATGTCCATCTCCTAATACACAAGTGGTTCAAAGATGTATTTCCCTAGCATGAAGCAGACTTGGGGCATTCGAAGAAATCCATATGATGTTTATCATGAAACTACCCAACATGTCTATATCAATCTACCATCCCCAATCACTCCAAGATGTAGGGGAAGTAAGACAGGCCAAATCACTTCCTCTCCAGCAAAGCTATAATTCAATCCCCAGTGAAGTTACCAATGATCTTTAGTACCACACACTTTCCAGCACCAATTCGTATTGGTATCTCAATACAATGAGAAACGGGTCCCAATGAGCATGTTCTTATCCCCCATAAAGTTTATTTCTCTGCAATTTGCATATAGTAATCATCACTGCAACATATTACATCCTCAAATGCGTAGCATATTCATTGAAATAGATCATTACGCCATACAAAATTCAAATATGCATACGAAGCATAAGCCATATTTGGTATCCTCGCATGAAATATCAAATTATTCTTCGACCAAAACAATCGTAAATCCTCAATTGAAGCCCTTTACTGCATCACAATCCCCATTTAGTGGTGCCAGTACCATGTACTCCCCAACCTCAGAGTTGAAGATAATCACATCTCCTAACCTCAGAGTTGAAGACAATAAAACCATTCTTGCCCCAACCTCATAGTTGATGCCAATCTTTTCTCTCTCCAGTCTCAATACTAATGTCAATCATTCTCCATTCTCAGTACTGATGTCAATTTTTTTCTATTCTAAGTATTGAAGCCAATCATTCTCCAGTCTCAGTACTGATGTCAATTTTCTTTTCCAGTCTTAGTACTGATTGCAATTTTCCTTTCCAGTCTCAGTACTTATTTCAATTTCTCTACCCAGTCTTAATACTGATGTCAATCTTTTTTACCTCGACCTCAGAGTTGATGGTTGTCATTTCTTACCCATTCTCAGTACTAACGTTAACCCTTTTTCATTCTCTAGTATCAGTACTGATGTGGATCTATTTATTTATCCAGTCTCAATACTTATGTCAATCATTTCCTTCCATAATCTCAGTACTGATGCCAATCATTTTCTTCCCCCAATCTTAGTACTGATGTCAATTTTCTTTACCAGTCTCAGTACTGATGTCAATCTATTTCTTTACCCAGTATAAGTACTAATGCTAGTCAATTCCTCTACCCAGTCTCATTACTGACGTTAATCTTTTCTCCAGTCTCGGTACTGGAGTTAATCTTTTCTCCCAGTCTCAGTACTAACATTAATCTTTTCTCCAGCCTCAGTACTGATGTCAACCCTTTCTCCAATCTCAGTACCGACATTAATCTTTTCCCCAGTCTCAATACTGATGTAAATCCTTTCTCCAGTCTCAGTACTGATGTCAATCCTTTCTCCAGTCTTAGTACTGGCATTAATCTTTCTCCAGTCTCAATACTAATGTCAATCCTTTCTTCAGTCTCACTATTGAGGTCAATCCTTCCTCTAGTCTCTGTACTGATGTCAATCCTTTCTTCAGTCTCAGTACTAATGTTTATCACTTGATAATCCAGTTCTTGTTTGGTAGTCGGTTCCCGTCTGATTCTAAACCCAATTCTCGTCTGATAGTCAGTTCTCGTCTGAAAATCAATTCAAAACCCAATTCACATCCGGTAGTCAGTTTTTGATCAAACCTAATTCTTGTATGGTAGTCAATTCTCATTTGTCATTCTTTCTGTGGTCTTAGATCATGTTATCATCGATCTTGACTTTTCTCCATTATATTGGTTAGGTCACAGATTATGTTGTAATCGATCTTTCCATGGTCATTGATATTATTTTTTCAACCATCTCCCATGAGAACATCGTATTGGCATCGTTACCACGATACAAGTTATCACCACTCAACCACACTTACTCAGCATAAACATTCCACAAGAAAAATGTGTTTTCTTTCCCCAGCAGATACAAAAAAATAATAATAAATAACTCGTTCACACAACCCTTATAGAACAAATTTTTGGCATTAATATTTAATCATCTTCTACCTGGAACATTTGAAAGGCTTGCGCCAATCTCACTTTCAGGTTTAAGATGATTAAATAGGGGCACCTGTCATACCCCAAATTTGTCCTACCCCTTTATAAGGATTGTCTGGCTTATGCATACTTTTCAATAGGTCATCTAGCATTGCATGCATCATTGATGGCCATGGGATCAAGGCATTTCTTTTCAAAATCTACACAAAAAAGGAATTGTTTTGTTGGGTAGAAGCAACAAGGAAAAACTATGGTTTTTCAAGGCTTAAATGTGTTCTGCACGTTTCTCAAGAAATCAAATCAATGATCAGTCAAGCCATCATCATGTCAAGCTCTCATGTACTTTGACACACTCTGAATCATGGAGAAATTAGGCGTTTCAGTGAATTTGAGACAATGTGAACCAGCAACAATGTTTCTGCTGGTTTGAGCTTAAAAATTTTCAAATTGCAATCAGGATACTGTTTTGAGTTGATTCCTCGGGCATTAGACCAGGCTCGATATTTTCTTCATTTCATCTATTCATAACGGAAGCCAATTATATGCAGAAAGTCTCTGAATAATTTGATTTCATTGAAGCGGTACTTTTAATTTAATGACTGGTTATTTGTTTCCCGGGCGTTTAAAAATTCGTAACTTTCACCTGATTTTGTATTTTCAGTTGATTCTTCGAGCATTGAGACCGGCTTGATTTTCTTATCATTTCTAGTGTTTGGATCAAAGGCTAAATTTGTGAAGAAAACCTTAGAGAATTTTAATTCTTTGAAGATGGTATACTGAATTTAATAGTTGGTCCGCCATTTCACGGGCATTCAAAAATTCATAACTTCTTATTGGAACACTGTTTCAGAGCGGTTCTTGAGATGTTAAAACCTTCATAATATCTCCTTCAATTCGTATGTTTAGCTCGAGAGCCAACTCTTTGAAGAAGATCTCCGAACATGCAAATACTTTGAGAAGAAACAGTGGAAATACTATGAAAATACTGTGTTGAACTGTTATTTTTCGAACGTTCAAAAATTCATAACCTTCGTCCGGTGAATTATTTTTAAGTCGTTCTTTTGGGTGAAAAATATGTCTATATTCCATCTTCATTTCGTATGTTCGGGCCGAATATCAATTCATTGAGGAAAGCCCCCAAAATTATAGATTACCAGATAAATTTATTATGCTGAACCAGAACTTTAAGTCAACCTTTCTGATGCTGTAAAAATCATAACTTCTTCAATTTTTATTGTATCGAGGCGATTATTTCGGAATAATTTCACAAATGATGTCAGCTACAAATTCTCTTCGGAACCTGAGTTAAGATTTTGATCGGAGGATTTTCTTCATGGCATTCTTTCAGAACCGAACGGTAAAATTGACCGAGAAAATCTGCATTAGCTGAATTGGCTATGCGTCTGCAAATCTTCGAAAATTCATAACTTTCTCGTTGTTTATCCGATTGAGTCCTTTCTTTCGACATCACGTCACAAATTTTGTCATCTTCATTTTTGATGTTGATCTCGATTCGAGATTTGGCATCGATGATGATGTTGCATTTTATACTCACATTGTTCGTTAAATTTGCTGACACTATCAAAATGTGGCTCAATCTAGTTTCACATCTAATACCCAATTTTCCCATACTATATATTCCAAAAATCAGATTTTTTTTTTATAATTCACTCACTCCTAAAAACAAATCACAAATCTCTCTCTATTCTCTCCAAGATCAAACACATTCTTCTCGCATTTTTTCTCAAGAACATCAACAATATTCACCAACCTTCAAGAACAAAATTCATCAAGATCAAAAATAAAAAAAGTTGCAAGTCTCTTCCCTCTCATCTTCGATCTTCCTCCGCCTCACTAGACCACTCACCATCACCAAAAAATTTGGCCAGAGCTTCTCGTTGCCGCCGTGAATCCGCGGCTAGTCTCCTCCCTCCACCTGATTTCTAGTACACCCTTTGTGCTCTGATTGTGATTTCGATCTTCTTAAACCTCATTTTCTCTTACATTTGGTAATTCCTCAAACTTTTGCTTTGATTCTTGAATTAACTTGCAATTGTGATGTAAATTCTTGAGTTGAAAATTGTTGTAGAATTAAAATGTTGAATACCTGTTTGAAGATTAAGTGTTTGCTTCTTGGATTATATTGAAAATTGAGCGCTAAAGCATGAGTTGAATTTGATGTAGATTAGGTGTTTGTTAAAATGCCTAAGAGGTAAATTTTTGTGTGAATTGAATTGTTGACTTGATTCTTAATTTTGTATATGGTTTTGAAATCCAAAATTAGTTAGATAATTACATAATCGATATTAGATGTTGAGTTTCATTCAATAAATTGATGTTGATTTTTTTAAATACCAAATTTGATATTTGATATCGATCACGAAATTATGATGAGGTTTAAGTTGTTAATTCATGAGCTAATGCAACTTTTCAAATCAATTTATGGATGAATTTGTTTTCCGACACCAAAACTTCAAATCTGACTAGTTGCATTATCACTTGAATTATGTCGCTTTGAGTTGAATTTTGAGGATTTCATTTGGTGCAACTTGTGCATTTTTCATAAGTGTTTGGAACTTGAATCAATGAGCACTCTCATATGTTGTTTCTTACGATCAAGGTTTGGTTCTCACATTAATTTTTTTGTGATATAAGAATAGACTAACTGTTGTTGATGTTGTGTGAATTGAGCTCTTGAGATGAACTGTTTTTGCACATCAAACTCATGTGCATCGATGCAACTGGCCTCCGGTCAACTCATGCTGAACGAGTTTTTTCCACCACCTGTGGGAAGCCTCACGTTTACTCTCTGCATCAACTCCTAAGTTTCATTTGCATCGACGCACCCTGCCTTTGAGTCGACACATACTGACAACATTATTTTTTTATTTCTTTTGGTTTTGGCTTGTGTCTCATTGGTTTAGATTTTGTTGTCTTATTAATTGATAATGCTTTTGCGACTTGTGCAAGTTACGTTGTGAGAGCCTTCAACCATGTAACTAAGTTTTGGTTATGTGATTGAAAAGCGTTTGATTTGTGGACTCGCTTCTGATGCGATTTGTCTTGTTTCTCATTTCATGAGAAATATATATTGTTTGTGATTTTTCTGGATATTGCTTTGCTTGTATAATATTATCTTGTGTCGGAACTCTGATGCAATGCGACACATTCAAGGCTTACAATTTATTTTCACATTCGATATTCATTGGATATTATTTATGACTATTGCGCTTTCTTGGTGAAGCTTGCACGAAGTCTTTGGGTTTCTTTCCTTTCGTATGCTAAGTGACAAACTTGTGTTTGATTGTTATTCTCACATGTTTCCTTTTATCTCTTGTATTTACCGCTTTCTGATGCCATGAGATGTAGTAATAAATATGCATGATTTATCGCTTTCTAGATATCATGAGAAGTAGGACAATAAAGAGTGTGTGCTCGAAGTCGTTGTTAAAAGACCTGTAAAAGGCAGTTCCTACTTATGTTTGTTATGTGTGTTTACATTTGTGCACAAAGACCTCAAAAGAGGTGCTCAATTCCAATTCCCCATAATAATTTCTCAAAGAAGGCAAGGTGAGCAGAGGGTCCGCAATTGACCATGACATTTGTTATATGTGTCATTTGTAGCTCGCATCGTGCATAGATGCTACGAATCATGCTACTCCTATTATCGAGTTCGTCAAGTGGAATACAGGGATCTGCAACTAATCCCCCACACTTAATCATTATCTCACGTGAGGTACACGTTGACGCTTCGATGTGATTTCACTATTGCCTTCTATTGCCTACCTTGATAACGTGATATCTTGGTTAGGTGTTTAGTCGCCTGTAATGATTCATTCTTGCTCTTCTATTTTATAGATAACTTGCTATCTCGGTCAAGGGTCGATGCCTTTCATCTTTCTTGCACTGGTAACGTGATACCGCGGTTAAGAAGTACCCCTTATTCCCCCATTATTGCTTGCCTCGATGATTTGATATCTTGGCTAAGCCTCCCTTTATCCTACCTTGATCGCTCGATATCTTAGTTAGGTGTCCCACTTCCCCTGTCCTACCTCGATGATCTGATATCATGGTCAGGCATCCCTCTCCTTTCCTTTCTGGGTGACACAGTGTGTGATCGGTGGAAATAGAACTAACTATTTTGGAATGCTGGTCCGCGCTTGCGTTTGTTTTTGCAAAATGTCGCGGTAAGCAAGAGTCGCCACCGTCTTTTATTTTATCCAACAAGGAAAGGACAAAAGCACAGCAAAATTCCTTTTCGAGATGTTTCTCGGGTTCGGGAGATAGATTATAGAAAGGGAAGGTGTTAGCACCCTTTCTATCCGTGGTTATCCACGGGCTCTTAGGTACTTGCTCACTATGTTTTCAAAAAGTTTTGCTTTTCTTGTGTTTGTGGGTTTTGAAAAAAGTTTTGTTTGAAAACTTCGATTTAACTCTTGTATCTGTCCTCAAGAGTATATGAAGTATTTGTTTGAAAAATTTTGTTTGAAAAGTGTAAGTGTGAAAATTTGTTTTGTTTTGAAAGAGAAAGTACCTGAGAACCTCTACCTACTTAAAAGAAATTAAGCTGTGTAAATGTCCTTTAGACAGTGTTATCCCACTATTGAGAAGTAGGTAGCACCGTCGTTGGAGTTTTCGGGTCAATTCGATTATAGGGACATGTGGTCACCAAAGCAATGGTAGGACGCCTTAGCGGTAACCCTAATGTCTTAGATCATTTTTTATCGAGGCAACCGTTTCGAGGCAACTTTGATCTTTAGACAGGAGGGCGACCTCTAAAACACCCTATACTCAATGACCACGTCGAGGCAACCAAGTGAGGCGTACCCTAAGAGTAGCATGTGCGAGTGTGTCAGGTTTCAGTTATGTTATCTTTGTACATGTTATGGTGAGCTACGATTAATTTTAATTTTAAGGTAAGTCTTGTCATGCATAACCTAATTAACATACATCTAGCAATTAGTAGTTGCGGAAAATAAAACTACGCTATTACAAGGCGTCGGGTATTTACATCACCAAAAACAAACTCTTGAAAAGTAAATGCGAGAAATTAAATAAAAGCGATAAATAGGTCCTAATTAAAGCTATTACATCCTCGGAGCAAATACAATTATATGGATCAAAACATGAATCAAAAATAGTATGCGCGAGGGAAAAATTGAATCGGAGAGTTTTTTTTTTTGAGAAAGAAAGAGATTTTTATTATTTTGCATTTAATTAAATTAAACCTAGACTAATTAATTAATTAATTAAATAAAAGAAAGATATTTTTTTTGAGTTTTTTATGTTTTTTAGGAAATAAAAATAATATGATTAAAAGTTATTAAAAACCCTAGTTCTACATTAACTTTAAATTATTGCAAAAATATTAAAATTAACATAATTAAAACTAAATTAATTAATTACTTATTTATTTACAAAACTAACTAATTAAATCTAATAAATAAAAATATTATATTTTTTATGTTTTCTGATTTTTATTATGAAAATAAGTATTAATTTGTTAGTTAGTAATTAATTAAAAATAATAAAAATAAATCAAGCAAATAAATAATGAAAGAAAATAAAAAATGCAAACTCAGGGAGGTTTTGGGCCAATTTTGGAGGTGTCTTTGGCAATTTCCAGACCCACTAGCATTTCAGCCACGTTGACTTTGGTGATTATCCACACGCCTGTTGACTGGGGAGTATGGTGATCTCCCACTCATGTCCATTGGATCTATGCTTGGAGACATCTGGCATACTGATATTTGAGGTATATGGTGGACTTCCTTGTGAAATTTGCATGTGAATATATGAAGCAAAATAGAATAAATGTTTTGGGGGACCTGGGATTCGAACCCAGGTCCCAACGTTCATATGCCAATGCTCCAGCCACTCAACCAACTTGTTTAATTTGTTAGTGGAATAATAGGCAATTACTATATGTCAAATAATCAACGTGCTATGAATAAAAAAAAAATTAAAACGCGTGCTTTTCAAATAAGCCAATGGGATGTCAACACATCATCGTCTTCAACCTTTTTTCTGTATGATTAGAATCAGATAGCGGGGGTTTTTAACCCCCACCACTTCCTGCAAGGAAAAATAACGATTAGAAGCACAGTGAAAATAAATGTTTCGCAAGGTGTGGGTTGGAATCGTCTTGGTCTCACGATTTCAGTCATGTATCTCACTAGTCCCAATTTTTCCTGGATTGAAAAGCCCCATTTAAGAGCTCAAGAACCCTAGAAATCCAGTCATGGTATCTTACGATTCAGGGCGCTATAGTCCAATTAATTTATTCCATTAGCTTTGTATGGTCTCTAGCAATGCAAATCAGTCACAAAAACATGTTAAGTGCACATGAATTAAGAGATACAATTATGAAATATAAGGGCAAACCGTGGGACTGTGTATCGTGATTCCTTGAGCTTTGATGCTTGAATTTGATTGTAAATCAATCCTAGTGCCTCCTGCAAGGTGTTTGGATGAACAAAATGCCTTCAATCGACCTAGAATGCAAGAACAGGTTTTTAGTTTTCTTGGAAATTCTTGAATTTGACAAGGTCGTTTCTGCAGCTTTCAATCGTGTTCTAGGTCATGGTTGGCTTGCATACATATAAGAGAATCAAATTAGGTCAAAATTTTGGATCCAACCCATGTGCATTGATGTTTAAATCTTTGATTGAAAATCAAATATTCTTGATTTTTCATGATTGAACAATGTTGCCAAATTTGGATTTTTTTGTATCTTTGACTAGTGCACGAATTTGCCAGCATGTTTTGATCATATTTGCTTCACAAATTGATTTAAAAAACAAATCTTCTATTTTCTTATAATTTAAATTAATTAAATGAATTAATATGTATTAAAAATCCAATTAATTAATAAAAATAAAAAAATAAATCAAATTAAGCTTGGTGGGTCGTGCATAGGTCATGGGTGAAGTTTCAACAAGAGATTTGAGGTCCATTAGCAAAAAGAAGGTGTTTTGAGCAAAGTTGACTTTTGCAAATTCATGAAAATTTCCCAACTTCTCCAATGCACAACTTGCTCAATTTTGATCATATGACCATGCTCTTGGACATTTTGGAAAGCTCTTGAAGTCCTCTAACCAATTCCTTTGGTCCCATGTCATTTGTATTTACCAATCTCAAGTTATGGCCTTTGACCCAAAGTGTACTTTTGTTGACTTTTGAAATTGACCTATAATGTAAAAATTGGTAACTTCTTATGAGTGCATTTCATGATCTTGGAGTGTGAAGATGGATTGTAGGAAATTGCATCCTCTTCAAAATGAGCTTTGGATGGAATTTTTCTGATAAACCATGAAAGAGTTATGCCCTGGTCAAGGTACAGTTGACTTTTCTGCTGTCAAAAAATAGTAACTTTTGCATCTTGATGATTTTTGAGCTATTTTTGTGGAATCATGATCAAGGCTTGATCAAATGATGATTGTGAACTCAAAATGAGATGTTGACCAAAAATTCTGACTTTTGACTGTAAAATGACCATTTTGCCCTTGTAGTTGACTGTAGATCAAATGGAGCTTTTGACTGTGCAAATTGGCACTGTGAGTCTTGAAACTTAGCATGTAGGTGCTTGAGAATGTATATAGGCCTATGAGACTTGATTGAACCATTGAGAGCCCCAAATTCCTTGAAAGAACCAAAACCCTAATTTTGAATGGCTTATGAGGTGGTTTGACTGTACAGCCCTTGAGCTATCTTGAACCATTTGGAGATGATTCTTGACATATCTTGAGGAATATGGGAGGGCAAATTTTGGGGTACAACAGTTGCCCCTGTTCAATCTTCTTAGATCTGAGGATGTATATTGGCTTGCGTGCCTTTCGTGATCCGAAGGTGGAAGATGATTGAACACTAAGGTGCCCAGAAATTTGCACTCGCATGGTGTAGTAGCAGCAGTGTGATGTCGGGAATGGGCTTATAGATGCCATCTGGAGATTGTTGGTAGAAGGATGGGCTTATAGATGCCATCTGGAGATTGTTTGTTGAATTGTAGTTTTATAAGTTGAAAGAAGGAGCCTGTGTATGGTTGCCTGATGATGAGTCCGTGTGAAACTGCATTTTGGAAAGAAGGAAACCTGTGTAGGGTTGGCCGATGATGAGTCCGTGTGAAACTGCATCTCGGAAGGAAGGAACCTGTGTAGGGTTGACTGATGATGAGTCAGTGTGAAACTGCATCTTTGGAAAGAGAGAACCTGTGTAGGGTTTCTTGATGACGAGTCCGTGTAAAACTACATCTTGAAGAGAGGGAACTGGTGTAGGGTTGTTTCGGGATAAATTTGTGTGAAACTTCTGGAGGAACCTGGGTAAGGTTACTTTGGGATAATTTCGTGTAAAACTTCTGGATGAACCGGGGTAAGGTTACTGCGAGATAAGTTCGTGTGAAACTTCTGGATGAACCGGGGTAAGGTTACTGCGGGATAAGTTCGTGTAAAACTTCTGGATGAACCGGGGTAAGGTTATAAGTTCATGTGAAACTTCAGGAGGAACTGAGGTAAGGTTATTTTGACGATGAGTTCGTGTGAAACTTCATCTTGGAACGAGAAAGAACCGGTGTAGGGTCGCCTGAGGATGAGTCCGTGTAAAACTTCATCTTGGAAATGAGAAGGAACCGGTGTAGGGTCATCTGAGGATGAGTCCGTGTAAAACTTCATCTTGGAATTGAGAAGGAACCGGTGTAGGGTTGCCTGATGATGGTCAAGTAGATAGTTATCCTGTCTGGTTTCAGGTATTAATCTCTGACCTGAGAAAGAAATCTTCCTGGCTTGTTACAGGTGTCAGTCGTCCATAGATAGTTTTCCTGGCTTGTTACAGGTATTAATCTAGAACTTGAAAAGATTGATGGTAGCCATCTTTTGATTGACCTTTTCCTGAAAAGGAAAAACATTAGCTGTATGCAATGTCATGATGCATGAACTGCATGATGTCATGATGTTCTCAAGAATAAATGAGATTTGTGTTGTATGATGCGTATGCATGTCATAATGTATGAAGATGTGATATTTATGAATGTATTTTCGTCTGGGAAAATAAATCCCGGAGCTGCTGGAGAATAGTGTTGAGTTCTTCGTTTCCGCGGGGGATGATGAACGAAGATGATTGTGAGAATCAACCTGCAGGAGGAAAAGATCTCCGTTGGGGAATAAACCTGGTGGAGAGATTACTCTGCGGGTAATTACTCGGTGGGAAGAGATGCTTTGCTGAGATTTTAACGATAACTCCGCTGGGGATTCCGTTGATAAGCTCCATTGGGGATTTTGGTGATGAACTCCGCTGGGGATAGAAAGATCTTCGCTGGGGATGATCTTTCAGTTGCAACTTGCTGAGGATAACCCAATTAGACTCTTGTGGGTGTATCCTCTGAATTTGGATAAGGAGATGCATTTGTATTCTGCAGGGGACAAGCTTCCAGAATCTACTGGGGAAGATGATTCAACTCTGGCGGGGAAGCCTTTTTTAGACTGCGCTGGGAAATGGCTCTACTGGGGGTATCTTGTATTCTACCGGGGAACATTCTTATATTCTATCGAGGAATATTAAGACTGCCGGGGATGCTTGCTGAGGAATATTTGTATACTCCGCTGGGGAATATTAAGATCTACTGGGGATACCCAACCTTTTTAGGGCTGATGGTAGACCAACTCTGCTTGGGGAGAGCATGGCTGATTTGGCCGTAGTTGCAAGTCTCAGCGGGGAGAGCTACCATTACTGTCTTACTCTGCAGGGAGTGAAGGTATCTTGGTCATATTCTTCAGTTGAATCTACCTTGTACCTGGAGGACAGAGTAGCTTGTACAGTTAAGACAATTCTTATTGCCCCAGTTTCTGTGGGAGAAGAAGGCCTATGAGGTGCTCGGAATGACAAGTCTTCTTCTGGTAGGCAAGTGACGAGATGACGGGACATAGTCGTACGCTTTGATCCCTAATTTTGCCTGGACCGCCCTTTCGGGTTTTCAGTCCATCGGGATACCCTTTTTTTGCCCAAGCCGCCTTTTCAGGTTTTCGACTTGCCGGGTGTACAGATTTTTCATTTTCATCCCTTATTTTTGCCCGAACCCTTTTGGTTCGCCGGGAAGCCCTTATTTTTGCCTAGGCCAGTCAACCTAGCGGGTCTTTGATTACGCGTAGTATTTTTTGACTATGTCCACGTTCTCAGGATGTAGGATGTTGTCACTGTCAGTAGTGTTGTGTTGCCATACTACTAGAAGATGTTTGATCGTACAAGATTCGTTGCTGGAATTCATGCCCAATGCCCCAAGTGACTCAGGCGGAGATTTGCCCCTTGCTATTTGGCATCTTGAGAGATTCCTTGAATCTTGACTTGACTGCCCCAGATGATGGACAATGATCACGTCTGCCCCTTGGTTGGAAGTGTTTCTTCCACTTGAGATGACCCTTCTTATTGAGAAGATTTTTGTTCACTAGATATTCGTCGTGCGAATTTCTCTGCTGTTGAACAAATAGTCATATGCAAACAATGTTATTTTAAGAATGCGAATCTTATGTCTGTTTTGAAGTTCTTTGAAAATGCAGTTTTCAATAAAACAAGCGAATTTTTTTTTGTTTGTAAAATGTGATGTCAACTCAGGATTTTACAGCAAGCCCTACAGGAGTCAAGATACCTTTTGTAACAGTATGCTTTCGAACTAACCCATGCTTCAGCTAGGACTTTTAAGGGTTATAACGTGGCCTGGTTCACGGTTTAAGAAACAAAGGATAAAGGCTCAAATTTTATTTGTACCCACCCGTTCTTCGTGATTTTCTTTGATCCTAAACTCAGCTAATCGTGCATTAGATCTTGTTTGAGTCTTTGCTCTGATATTCCAGTGATGGTTCGGATATCGACAAATTATTTTGAACAGGCAGTCATTTTTATAAGAGTTTTCAGGACCTCTTTATTTTTGATTTTATTATCCCTGTCTTTTGCCTGAACTGTTTCTTTTGTGATTACAGTCAGCGGGATGTCCCAGTTTTGTAAGTCTCCTTCATAGGTTTTGACTTTATTGGGCTTTTATTTTGAGAGATAATGACTGCCTGTCCTTACGATTATATGGAACCATCACTGTCTTTTGTTTTGGAAGGACTTCTTTGATGCCATTCATTGTGCACCTGGATCAACTGAGAGAACTACCCTGCCCCAGGTTATGATTAAGGGTTTTAATTTTTGAAAAGAAAAACTCCAACTTCTTTGGCTCAAAGGGGTTGACTAGGGATTATCTTCCTTATAACTCCACTATTTAGGATTTGAAACAATGCCTGTACCTCATCAGCGGGGTCTGTTCAAAATCATACTGTAAAGATCGTGGTATCGTTTTCGTCATCCTCCCTCAGAAGGCTTAGAATATTTTTTTAATCGAGAGTTTGAACATCACAAAAAGGAAATATGAAGCAATTTTAAGCATAGTGAAAACAATTAATTCAAAACAGACACGTGTAATGAATTAATGAAATAAAAGAGTTTGACATGATAATTGTTTGAATAAGCAAAGAAAAATACAACTTCAGAATTCAAATGAACAAAAGTTATTTCAATCCTAGCCATGTTTTGGCAAGGGAGCAGTGATCACATTGGGAGTCTCAGAAGGCCCGAATTCGATCTCCTTAGCATCAATCATATTCTGAATCTTGTATTTCAGCGCCCAACAATCGTCAGTATCGTGCCCCGGGCTACCGGAATGATAAGCACACCTCGCATCTGGGTTGTAGTTTGGAGAAGAAGTCTTAGGGTTCGCAGGAGGGTTTATCACCACAATCAGGTTCATCTTCAACATGTGCTGCAGTGCTTGTGACAATGGCATGTTGATGTTGGTGAACTGTCTTTTAGGCTCGTCTGGTCTTTGTTGATTTCCCTTTTGCTGTTGTCGGTGTGACGCAGAACCAGAGATCAGGACTGCCCCTACGTGTTGGTCACGACGACTCTTTTGACTGTACGCAGCATTGGACTCTTTCTTCCCACTGTAAGGCTTTTTATGAGCATCAGAAGGTGTAGCTTCTTGAATCTTCCCACTTTTGATGCCAGCTTCAATTCTTTCCCCAGTCAAGATAAGGTCTGTAAACCCGGCTGAAGAATTTCCAATCAGATGGTTAAAGAATGGACCAGACAGGGTCCCCAAAAACATATCAACAAGCTCACGATCAGTTAAAGGTGGCTGCACCCTTCCGGTAAGGTCTCTCCATTTTTGAGCATACTCCTTAAATCCTTCACCCGTCCCTATTGACATACCCTAGAGTTGGGTACGCGTAGGAGCGAGGTCGGAGTTATATTGATACTGCTTATAGAATGCAGTAGCCAAATCCTCCCAGTTATGGATACTGGCTCCATCCAGCTGATAGAACCACTCGAGCCGAGTCCCTGAAAGATTGTCCTGAAAGAAATGGATCCACAAATTCTTATCAGCTGTGTAAGGCTGGATCTTCCTTACATACGACCGGAGGTGCAGCTTTGGGAAGGAGGCTCCGTCATATTTGTAAAAAGCAGGTGCCTTGAACTTATGGGGAATCACCACCCCAGAGGATAAGCCTAGGTCTCCAAAGTCCAACATGGGCACATTCTGTATCTCCATGGCGCTCAAGCGGTCCTCCAACTGTTTATACCTATCCTCAGCAGGAGGATACTGTTCTTCATCATAATCCGTCTCGTTGTCGGAGACTACGGGACTAGGAACCCTTCTCTCTTGTGGACTGTCTTTCCCTACAGATGAGGTAGTCAGATCAACCTCATTCTGCAGTCCATTTCTAAACCTGCGTCTAGTGTTAAACAAGACGGTCCTCTTCTTCTTCTTCTTCCTCTCTTTCAGAATCAGAGTCTTCAAATCCTGTTGACCCTTGGCCATGATCATAACCAACTCTTGGAACTAGGCATTCTGGGCCTGGAGGGCCTTGATAGCTTGCTCAGTGGAAGGACCAGTAGATATGATGATTGCTGAAATAAACAGTGAAGAAGATAAGAGACCTGTAATGGTATATGTAATGCAATGATATGTATGATATATGTATGCAATGTTTTCAAGGATCTCATGGGGTAAACAAAGAAACTTGTTAGAATTTGAATTTCACAGCTTTGATTGAAGAAACTTCATGTTGTTAAGAGTCCTTCTTCAAGAGTCAAGCTCACCATATCGAGTGGGTCATAGCCCCTGACTCAAGTTATCGTGCTTGGATTTCTAGACAACCTTGGCTAGAGGAAAATAAATCCCCTTTGCCCCTTGCTAGACATTTGGTTCATCCTGACCTGCATCACAAACCCTTGAGATCCTTGAAATGGTTAAGGAAATGCTATGGTATGATGTTATGATGTGTATGCTATGCGTTTAGGCACAAGTGTGAGGTGATGTAAGTAAGCCCTGCAATAAATCCAAATTGTTGGATAAGGACTGTAAACAAAAACATGCAAAGAACTCATGCTGTCAGCTAACAAGAATGTGCAAGTAGTTCAAGTTTGAAGGCACACAAGTCACACAAAAGAGCCCTTAGATTTCAGGCCGGCATGAAGCTTAGGTACTACCCTCTTTCGGTTCAAGTGGGTTAAGACCTGTCCTAAAAAGAGTAATCGGGTTCTAGAGGATCTCAATATCACTGACTACCCTCAATCGGTTATAATTCCAATTTGGCAACCTTTTCTTGCGGCCGGAACCATCGCGAGAGTTTAGTCTCAATGAGCGTAGCATACTGCTACTGTTCTATGGCCAAGTTGGTCAATTTAAGGTTCTAAGGTCAATTGGTGCTTAATGACTCCTCAAAAGACCCATATTCTCCTCGTTCCAACACAAGGGATATCGGTACAGACCAAGGTGTCACACCAACGTAGCTACTGCTTCACCCGTGTCGGTCTACGCCAAACAGTTCCCTCACAGTTTATTGCTACTTACCTAAAGGGTATCCCCAGATCCGGGTTAGGATCTATAGAACTCCGATACAAGCCCACAAAATTAAAGCATACAAAGCATACAATTGAAAACATAGTGATCTAATCCTAAGGTACACCCCACTTGTCTCTCCCCAGCAGAGTCGCCAGTTCTGTGATTGGTGGAAATAGCACTGACTGTTTTGGAATGCTGGTTCGCGCTTGCGTTTGTTTTCGCAAAATGTCGCGGTAAGCAAGAGTCGCCATCGTCTTTTATTTTATCCAACAAGGAAAGGACAAAAGCACAACAAAATTTGCGCTTGCATTTGTTTTCGCAAAATGTCGCGGTAAGCAAGAGTCGCCATCATCTTTTATTTTATCCAACAAGGAAAGGACAAAAGCACAACAAAATTCCTTTTCGAGATGTTTCTCGGGTTCGGGAGGTAGATTATAGAAAGGGAAGGTGTTAGCACCCTTTCTATCCGTGGTTATCCACGGGCTCTTAGGTACTTGCTCACTATGTTTTCAAAAAGTTTTGCTTTTCTTGTGTTTGTGGGTTTTGAAAAAAGTTTTGTTTGAAAACTTCGATTTAACTCTTGTATCTGTCCTCAAGAGTATATGAAGTATTTGTTTGAAAACATTTGTTTGAAAAGTGTAAGTGCGAAAAGTTTTTTTGTTTTGAAAGAGCAAGTACCTGAGAACCTCTACCTACTCAAAAGAAATTAAGCTGTGTAAATGTCCTTTAGACAGTGCTATCCCACTATTGAGAAGTAGGTAGCACCGTCGTTGGAGTTTTCGGGTCAATTCGATTATAGGGACATGTGGTCTCCAAAGCAATGGTAGGACGCCTTAGCGGTAACCCTAATGTCTTAGATCATTTTTTATCGAGGCAACTGTTTCGAGGCAACTTTGATCTTTTTACAGGAGGGCGACCTCTAAAACACCTTATACTCAATGACCACGTCGAGGCAACCAAGTGAGGCGTACCCTAAGAGTGGCATGTGCGAGTGTGTCAGGTTTCAGTTATGTTATCTTTGTACATGTTATGGTGAGCTACGATTAATTTTAATTTTAAGGTAAGTCTTGTCATGCATAGCCTAATTAACATACATCTAGCAATTAGCATTTGCGGAAAATAAAACTACGCTATTACAAGGCGTCGGGTAATTACATCGCCAAAAACAAACGCTTGAAAAGTAAATGCGAGAAATTAAATAAAAGCGATAAATAGGTCCTAATTAAAGCTATTACATCCTCGGAGCAAATACAATTATATGGATCAAAACATGAATCAAAAATAGTATGCGCGAGGGAAAAATTGAATCGGAGAGTTTTTAGGGTTTTGACCCTTTTTTGAGAAAGAAAGAGATTTTTATTATTTTGCATTTAATTAAATTAAACCAAGACTAATTAATTAATTAAATAAAAGAAAGATATTTTTTTTGAGTTTTTTATGTTTTTTAGGAAGTAAAAATAATATGATTAAAAGTTATTAAAAACCCTAGTTCTACATTAACTTTAAATTATTGCAAAAATATTAAAATTAACATAATTAAAACTAAATTAATTAATTACTTATTTATTTACAAAAATAACTAATTAAATCTAATAAATAAAAATATTATATTTTTTATGTTTTCTGATTTTTATTATGAAAATAAGTATTAATTTGTTAGTTAGTAATTAATTAAAAATAATAAAAATAAATCAAGCAAATAAATAATGAAAGAAAATAAAAAATGCAAACTCAGGGAGGTTTTGGGCCAATTTTGGAGGTGTCTTTGGCAATTTCCAAGCCCACTAGCATTTCAGCCACGTTGACTTTGGTGATTATCCACACGCCTGTTGACTGGGGAGTATGGTGATCTCCCACTCATGTCCATTGGATCTATGCCTGGAGACATCTGGCGTACTGATATTTGAGGTATATGGTGGACTTCCTTGTGAAATCTGCATGTGAATATATGAAGCAAAATAGAATAAATGTTTTGGGGGACCTGAGATTCGAACCTAGGTCCTAACGTTCACATGCCAACGCTCCAGCCACTCAACCAACCTGTTTAATTTGTTAGTGGAATAATAGGCAATTACTATATGTCAAAAAATCAACGTGCTGTGAATAAAAAAAATTTAAAACGCGCGCTTTTCAAATAAGCCAATGGGATGTCAACACATCATCGTCTTCAACCTTTTTTCTGTATGATTAGAATCAGATAGCGGGGGTTTTTAACCCCCACCACTTCCTGCAAGGAAAAATAGCGATTAGAAGCACATTGAAAATAATTGTTTCATGAGGTGTGGGTTGGAATCGTCTTGGTCTCACGATTTCAGTCATGTATCTCACTAGTCCCAATTTTTCATGGATTGAAAAGCCCCATTTAAGAGCTCAAGAACCCTAGAAATTCAGTCATGGTATCTTACGATTCAGGGCGCTATAGTCCAATTAATTTATTCCATTAGCTTTGTATGGTCTCTAGCAATGCAAATCAGTCACAAAAACATGTTAAGTGCGCATGAATTAAGAGATACAATTATGAAATATAAGGGCAAACTGTGGGACTGTGTATCGTGATTCCTTGAGCTTTGATGCTTGAATTTGATTGTAAATCAATCCTAGTGCCTCCTGCAAGGTGTTTGGATGAACAAAATGCCTTCAATCGACCTAGAATGCAAGAACAGGTTTTTAGTTTTCTTGGAAATTCTTGAATTTGACAAGGTCGTTTCTGCAGCTTTCAATCGTGTTCTAGGTCATGGTTGGCTTGCATACATATAAGAGAATCAAATTAGGTCAAAATTTTGGATCCAACCCATGTGCATTGATGTTTAAATCTTTGATTGAAAATCAAATATTCTTGATTTTTCATGATTGAACAATGTTGCCAAATTTGGATTTTTTGTATCTTTGACTTGTGCACGAATTTGCCAGCATGTTTTGATCATATTTGCTTCACAAATTGATTTAAAAAACAAATCTTCTATTTTCTTATAATTTAAATTAATTAAATGAATTAATATTTATTAAAAGTCCAATTAATTAATAAAAATAAGAAAATAAATCCAATTAAGCTTGGTGGGTCGTGCATAGGTCATGGGTGAAGTTTCAACAAGAGATTTGAGGCCCATTAGCAAAAAGAAGGTGTTTTGAGCAAAGTTGACTTTTGCAAATTCATGAAAATTTCCCAACTTCTCCAATGCACAACTTGCTCAATTTTGATCATATGACCATGTTCTTGGACATTTTGGAAAGCTATTGAAGTCCTCTATCCAATGCCTTTGGTCCCATGTCATTTGGATTTACCAATCTCAAGTTATGGCCTTTGACCCAAAGTGTACTTTTGTTGACTTTTGAAATTGACCTATAATGTAAAAATTGGTAACTTCTTGTGAGTGCATTTCTTGATCTTGGAGTGTGAAGATGGATTGTAGGAAATTGCATCCTCTTCAAAATGAGCTTTGGATGGAATTTTTCTGATAAACCATGAAAGAGTTATGCCCTGGTCAAGGTACAATTGACTTTTCTACTGTCAAAAAATAGTAACTTTTGCATCTTGATGATTTTTGAGATATTTTTGTGGAATCATGATCAAGGCTTGATCAAATGATTATTGTGAACTCAAAATGAGATGTTGACCAAAAATTATGACTTTTGACTGTAAAATGACCATTTTGCCCTTGTAGTTGACTGTAGATCAAATGGAGCTTTTGACTGTGCAAATTGGCACTGTGAGTCTTGAAACATAGCATGTAGGTGCTTGAGAATGTATATAGGCCTATGAGACTTGATTGAACCATTGAGAGCCCCAAATTCCTTGAAAGAACCAAAACCCTAATTTTGAATGGCTTAGGAGGTGGTTTGACTGTACAGCCCTTGAGCTATCTTGAACCATTTGGAGATGATTCTTGACATATCTTGAGGAATATGGGAGGGCAAATTTTGGGGTACAACAGTTGCCCCTGTTCAATCTTCTTAGACCTGAGGATGTAGATTGGCTTGCGTGCCTTTCGTGATCCGAAGGTGGAAGATGATTGAACACTAAAGTGCCCAGAAATTTACACTCGCATGGTGTAGTATCAGCAGTGTGATGTCGGGAATGGGCTTATAGATGCCATCTGGAGGTTTTTGGTAGAAGGATGGGCTTATAGATGCCATCTGGAGATTGTTTGTTGAATTGTAGTTTTGTAAGTTGAAAGAAGGAGCCTGTGTAGGGTTGGCTGATGATGAGTCCGTGTGAAACTGCATTTTGGAAAGAAGGAAACCTGTGTAGGGTTGGCCGATGATGAGTCCGTGTGAAACTGCATCTCGGAAGGAAGGAACCTGTGTAGGGTTGACTGATGATGAGTCCATGTGAAACTGCATCTTTGGAAAGAGAGAACCTGTGTAGGGTTTCTTGATGACGAGTCCGTGTAAAACTACATCTTGAAGAGAGGGAACCGGTGTAGGGTTGTTTCGGGATAAATTTGTGTGAAACTTCTGGAGGAACCTGGGTAAGGTTACTTTGGGATAAGTTCGTGTAAAACTTATGGATGAACTGGGGTAAGGTTACTGCGAGATAAGTTCGTGTGAAACTTCTGGATGAACCGGGGTAAGGTTACTGCGGGATAAGTTCGTGTAAAACTTCTGGATGAATCGGGGTAAGGTTATAAGTTCGTGTGAAACTTCAGGAGGAACCGGGGTAAGGTTATTTTGATGATGAGTTCGTGTGAAACTTTATCTTGGAACGAGAAGGAACCGGTGTAGGGTCGCCTGAGGATGAGTCCGTGTAAAACTTCATCTTGGAAATGAGAAGGAACCAGTGTAGGGTCGTCTGAGGATGAGTCCGTGTAAAACTTCATCTTGGAATTGAGAAGGAACCGGTGTAGGGTTGCCTGATGATGGTCAAGTAGATAGTTATCCTGTCTGGTTTCAGGTATTAATCTCTGACCTGAGAAAGAAAGTCTTCCTGGCTTGTTACAGGTGTCAATCGTCCATAGATAGTTTTCCTGGCTTGTTACAGGTATTAATCTGGAACTTGAAAAGATTGATGGTAGCCATCTTTTGATTGACCTTTTCCTGAAAAGGCAAAACATTAGCTGTATGCAATGCCATGATGCATGAACTGCATGATGTCATGATGTTCTCAAGAATAAATGAGATTTGTGATGTATGATGCGTATGCATGTCATAATGTATGAAGATGTGATGTTTATGAATGTATTTTCGTATGGGAAAATAAATCCCGGAGCTGCTGGAGAATAGTGTTGAGTTCTTTGTTTCCGCGGGGGATGATGAACGAAGATTATTGTGAGAATCAACCTGCAGGAGGAAAAGATCTCCGTTGGGGAATAAACCTGGTGGAGAGATTACTCTACGGGTAATTACTCGGTGGGGAGAGATGCTTTTCTGAGATTTTAACGATAACTCCACTGGGGATTCCGTTGATAAGCTTCGCTGGGGATTTTGGTGATGAACTCCGCTGGGGATAGAAAGAACTTCGCTGGGGATGATCTTTCAGTTGCAACTTGCTGAGGATAACCCAGTTAGACTCTTGTGGGTGTATCCTCTGAATTTGGTTGAGGAGATGCATTTGTATTCTGCAGGGGACAAGCTTCCAGAATCTACTGGGGAAGATGATTCAACTCTGGCGGGGAAGCCTTTTTTAGACTGCGCTGGGAAATGGCTCCACTGGGGGTATCTTGTGTTTTGCCGGGGAACATTCTTATATTTTATCGAGGAATATTAAGACTGTCGGGGACGCTTGCTGAGGAATATATGTATACTCCGCTAGGGAATATTAAGATCTACTGGGGATACCCAACCTTTTTAGGGCTGAGGGTAGACCAACTCTTCTTGGGGAGAGCATGGCTGATTTGGCCGTAGTTGCAAGTCTCAGCGGGGAGAGCTACCATTACTGTCTTACTCTGCAGGGAGTGACTGTATCTTGGTCATATTCTTCAGCTGAATCTACCTTGTACCTGGAGGACAGAGTAGCTTGTATAGTTCGGACAATTCTTATTGCCCCAGTTTCTGTGGGAGAAGAAGGTCTATGAGGTGCTTGGAATGACAAGTCTTCTTCTGGTAGGCAAGTGACGAGATGATGGGACATAGTCGTACGCTTTGATCCCTAATTTTGCCTGGACCGCCCTTTCGGGTTTTCAGTCCATCGGGATACCCTTTTTTTGCCCAAGCCGCCTTTTCAGGTTTTCGACTTGTCGGGTGTACAGATTTTTCATTTTCATCCCTTATTTTTTCCCGGACCCTTTTGGTTCTCTGGGAAGCCCTTATTTTTTCCTAGGCCAGTCAACCTAGCGGGTCTATGATTACGCGTAGTATTTTTTGACTATGTCCATGTTCTCAGGATGTAGGGAGTTGTCACTGTCAGTAGTGTTGTGTTGCCATACTACTAGAAGATGTTTGATCGTGCAAGATTCATTTCTGGAATTCATGCCCAATGCCCCAAGTGACTCAGGCGGAGATTTGCCCCTGGCTATTTGGCATCTTGAGAGATTCCTTGAATCTTGACTTGACTGCCCCAGATGATGGACAATGATCACGTCTGCCCCTATTTGTGATCACTAAACACTTCAAACCTGGAGCCATGAAGATAATGTCTCCAAATCTTTAACACAAACACTACTCCAACAAATTCTAAATCATGAAGAGGAAAAATCCTTTCATGAATCTTCAATTGCCTCGACGGATAAGCTACCACTTTGTCATTCTGCATAAGCACAACACCTAAACCCAATTTAGATGCAACACAATACACAACAAAAGTTTCTTTATGGTTAGGTAATATCAAAATCAGAGTCGTCAATTTCTTCTTCAACTCGGTAAAATTTTCCTCACACTTAACATCACACACAAATGCTTTTCCTTTACAAGTTATTTGAGTTAACGGAAGTGCTAACTTAGAAAAGCCTTCAATAAACATTTTATAATAACCATCCAAGCCTAAAAATATTTTAATCTCCATAACTGATCTTGGAGCTTCTCATTGTAACACTGTATCTACTTTGGATGGATCCACGTAATACCATCACCTGAAATAAAATGGCCAAGAAAACTAACATTTTCTAACAAGAACTCACACTTCGATAACTTCACATATAATTTATTTTCTTTCAACACTTGCAAAATAATTTACAAATGCTTAGCATGCTCTTCTTCTGATTTAGAATAAATCAAAATATCATCAATAAAGACTACTACAAACTTGTCCAGATACTGATGAAAGTTTTTGTTCATATATTCCATAAGGTGCATTAGAAAAACTGAACAACATCACCAAATACTCATAATGTCCATACCAAGTCCTAAAATTCGTCTTCTAAATATCCTCGTCTTTAACTTGAATTTGATGATAACCTAACCTCAAGTCAATTTTGCTAAACATGCATGTACCCACCATCTGGCCCATCAAGTTATCTATTCTCGGAAGTGGATACTTGTTCTTGATTGTCACTTTATTCATTTGTCGGTAATCTACACACAATCTCATACTACCGTCTTTCTTTTTCACCAGCAATACTGGAGCTCCCCAAGGCGACACACTTGGTATCATGAACTTCTTTTCAAGAAATTCTTCCAATTTCTTCTTCAACTCTGTTATCTCAGATGCCGACATCCTGTATGATGCCTCTGAAATGGGTCTGATACCAGGAACAAGATAAATAGAAAAATCCACTTCTCTTTCTAGCGGCACATCTAATATATCATCAGGGAAAACTTCAGAAAAATCACACACCACCTGTAACTCATCAATTGCAGCTTGACTTTCCATGGATAAATACACCATCATTGAAAACACTTGAGCTTCATCATGCATCAACTCATACAACTACCTAGCAGACAAGAAACTAGCTTCCTCCTCCTCATCAGGAGCGAGAAACTGAACAAATTTGTTATAGTAATTAATATGAACATAATTGGGTTCCAACAGTTCTTACCTAGGAACACATCCAGTCCATAAACAACAAACAAATTAGATCCACATCAAAATCTATGTCAAAGATCGACAAAGGACATTTCAAGCATACTAGAGAAGTAGTCATTGATCCCTTAGTTGGAGTCTCGATAACCATTTATCCAATCATAAAAGACAACACAATACTCAATCTTCTCACACAATCAGCATCCATAAAAGAATGCGTAGCACTAGTATCAATAATAGCAATTAAAGGAGTACTATTAATGAAACATATACCTCTGATCAGTCCATCTTCACTTGATGTCTAATTTCCTGCTAAAGCCAACACCTTCCCACCGGATTGAGCTTTCTTTGGCTTTTGACACTGAGTATTGATATGTCCCTCTTCACCATAATTGAAACATATCACTGGCTTGTGCATACAATCAGCCATTCCATGTCCAAGTTTACCATAATGGAAACACTTCTTCATATCGGCTATATATTCACCGATTCAATATCCTAGCTCACTGCATTTGAAACATATAAGGTTAGCAGGAGCACCTCCCCTAATTGCCCTCTTACCATCAGAAACGTTTTATTTACCCTTTTCATGTGGAGCATTTTAAGGCTTCCCATGGTTCGGATGTGTCTTGCCTCTCCTCTCGCTCATAATCTTGTAGTGAGCCTTACTATCCTCTTCATAAATTCTGTAGCTATTCACCAACTCTTGAAATCTACGAATCTGCTGATACTCAATCACCTTCTTGAACTCTGGGTGTAACCCATTCTCGAACTTGATTCACTTCGAGAACTCAGCAGTCACTTCACTATAATGAGGATAGAACTTCTCCAGATCTAAGAACCTAGTAGCATACTCAATTACAGACAGGTTCCCTTGTTTCAACTCCATGAATTCTATATCTTTCTTTCCACGCACATCTTCTAGAAAGTACTTCCTCAGAAACTCCCTATTGAAAACAACCCAAGTAATAACCTTGCTTAATGCTTGTAGTCTCTGACAAGTTCCAAATCACCAGTCATCAGCCTCCTCTGCCAGCATATGCATACCAAACCGCACCTTTTGTGTCTCTGAGTAGTCCATGACCCGAAAGATCCTCTCAATCTCTTTGATCCAAGTTTGCACTTCATCCGGATCATACCTACCCTTGAAAGTAGGATGATGATTCCTCTGAAAGGTTTCAAGACACTGGATCCACCATTCCTGCCAACATTAGGCTGATGTTTGATCGTAACTTTAAGAGTCTGTCGGAATTACTGTTTGCAAGTGCACAGTCTAATCGCGTAATTTTAAAATATATCAAACCCACATGTACTGATAATAAAACTAATGTTATATAATGTTACTATGTAAATCTAAGTTTGATGATTAATATTTGGTTTTTGAGAGAAACTGAGAATAAATTTAGGTTTAATTAAAATATTCAATAACGGGATATTGGTGTGCAATTTGTCAAACTTCAAGGATTAAATAAATCGTTGGTGTAATATTTAAATGTTAAAATACTCTTCAGTAGAAAATATCAATTTAAGAGCCTTTGTCTCACACTCTCGTGTTTATTGACTCTAACTAAACTCCTAAATCAGAATGTTTGCTCTCACTGTCTCCATTTGAATTTAGAAATGATTTTTGGAAATCAATAGATTCTAATTAACCCTAAAGTGCTCTCGTTGTGTTTAGAATTGATGTCAAGTTTCTACTATCCGATTAAAAATCTCAAACTCCCATTTTATTGATTATAACCTTTATGTGTCTTTTACTCTTATAAAAAAATGTTTCAATTAAATTAGGAACTAAACCAGAAAAATAGTTTGTGAAATATTTTCGCCAACGGATTTATAAACCCTGTCCGTGAGACTACTTTCACATACCGGTATCAAAGGAATTAGCCAGTCATGGTCTTAAATGTAAACATACATTAACAGTATTTGAACAAATTAAATATACCCATAAGCATGATTTCTAAGAACATAAATAATCAGAATCAAATTAAAACCTGGAATTAAATTGAATGAAAAATACTAAATGATAAACTGCAACTTCAAGTAATATCCTCCACAGATGTCGACATGATTGGCTACTCTAAATTACAATTGAGACAACAGGAAATAAACCTAAGACTATGGTTGTGATAGTCCCCCAATGTGGAAGGCTATCATTTTTAGAAGTGAGTTTTTCTTCTTAAAATCTAATGACAATGGTGCTCCGAACTCAAGAAAATTGGACCCCCCCTCTACTTATGAAGAATTGCTGATTATATAGATTCCCTCCTAGATTCTCGTTACTTTCATGCAGAAGAATCCATGACTAGTGGTAACATGGAGAATATATCGGGAGACGTTACTTGTGGACAAGATTTAGGAGAATGGGCTTCGTGAGTGTTGACATGGAGAAGAACCACATGATAGAGTGTGTGGCTGGCTTTTAAGAGCTGTGTGAGTAGCCACACATTGTGTGGCGAGGGCCACACCACCTGTGGCGAGGGCCACAGTTTTGGAATGTGTTTCCCACGCTTTTCTTTCATATTTTCTTTAATTCTTCTCATGTCTTGTCAATTTCTCACTCTTTTCTCGTGGTTAGCATGTGTCTGTAATACCTAAAATGAAATAAGAAAATACCGACATAAAACAACATAGATAAATGAAAACAGTAAAAGAATTCATGCGAGTTAAGTCGATTAAACAATGAAATTTCGCTTATCAATGTTATACATCCTGAGCAACAGCCTATAAAGCAGCAACAATCGCAACATCGTTTCTTCCAACTATTTCACTGTTTAACACCATCACAACAAACAATGTTTAGAAGAAACACACCAACAGTATTCAACTGTCACACCATACTACAGACTCAATAACCTGGCCAGAAGGACCGACCTATACTGATACCACTAATGTAACACCCTAATTTCTCCAAAGATTATTAATATAAAATCAGAGTAATTTTATATTTAAATAAATAAATTACAACCAATTAGGATGCTACACTTCAAAACATATTAAACCTGCTCAAAAGAGTATAAGATAGATGACACAAATTTACGGATGAACCGAAACAAAATATCATAGTCCTCAACTTCCAATTTTATTATGCAGCGTAAAAGAATCACATTTCATATCACACAAACCTCATCTAGTAAAAACCGACATTTATTCAAAAACTAAGAAGTTCATAGGACTCCAAACAACCATTTAAACCAAGCAAATTAATAAATTGTTCATGCCCCCGATGTCACGAATTTGAGCATCGGTGTTAACTCGAAATAGATAAAGAGCAACCTCTTCCAATCCTTGCAACCTCGGACTACTCCTGACTATCTGCATGATATCGTATAAAGCATCATTCCAACAAAAGGGTGAGATATCGCAACAATATAAGAGAATGTATAATAACAAGTATACAAAGATAATAATCATGCATAGTCATATATTCCACATCTCACACATTCACACCATCAACAATAACTATCTTATTACATAATAACTACACAATCATGCATAATCATCACACATATCAACAATATTAATGTAGCACATACACCAATCATACAACTCAATCATCATGTTAACACCAATGCAATGCAATGCAATAAGACCGACTCACATACTCAATGCATGTGGTACCAATATCTCTCTCGAATCCATGCAATATAGGACCAATGCCACCAATATCGTCAAGAACTTGGTTCACCTTGCTCCCAATCACACCATCTAGGATCACAGCCAACCAATATCATGAACAATGATGTTCATATCGCACCATATCCACGCCATCTAGGATCGGAGCCCACAAACAGGACTAAAGTCCACAACATGTAATGCATGCGACACAACCATACAACAAATAAATACACATCGATATCTACATCCATCAATGTGACACGCCATTACGGACACCAATTGTTCATACATGTAATATACAATTCATACATCTCAACAATATCATACATCATCATTGTATCGACACTAATTTATTATAATGCATATTTCATAAGCAATTTGTCGCACAACATCCAACTTATCATGTTATAAGTTCTTAAAGCAAATACCATTTTACTCATTTGATTCCACCAAAACATAGTTCATCGCGTTAGCTTTCCAATGCTTTAAACGGCGCGTCAAACAGAGTCTGGAAACTCAACTTATGGCCTTTACAAAATTCCAATAGTTATGCTCGCCTTAGGCTCTCCCGGTGAAGCTGTCTGCTCGCCTGAGGCTCGCCCACCGACGCTGGGGTGACACGATGTCCCTCATACATTTTCCAGGAACACCTCTTTTCACCATTTCCTTTTCCTCTTCTCTTGCCCGACGAAGCTCGTGCTTGCCACCTCTTCACCCGATGAAGCATGAGTTAAACTTCTCCTCCCATACATTTTCCAAGAGCACATAAAATCACATGTTTCCTCACCCCATAGCTCTCCCGATGTTGTGTACAAAACAATAACTTCCTGCTGCAATTTCTGCACCAGACCAGAACTAATTCTCATACGATCCCAACATAGTACAGTCCCAAAACTAACCAAATTCAACATGTTTTCACAAAATAATGACAACACGTTATGATAGGAATTATACTCATCAAGTCATGCCAAACAACATCATATATTTCATGAATTTCTATCACATGGGTTCAAATCAGACAAAATACATTTCAGAACAAAAACACACAACAACTATGGCAATTACAATCCCTAACATACTTATCATTATACATAACCCTTAGAAAATTGGAACCCCAGACTTACCTTGGATTGTCAGTTCTTAAGCCTCAACAATGGAGTCTTCTTGCCCTAGCCCTTTCTCACCTCCTTGCTTTCTCTTCTCTCCAAAATACAATCGTACGAAATGATCATCCTGAACCTCACTTTTTCCTTATTACTAGTTTAACCCTTAGACCCCTATTATGGTCTTCCTTCATTATCCCCATTAAACCTCGTGGAAATTACTACCTTTCCCTCTACATTACTATACATATTATTTCATTTAATCATTATTATAATATTTTAATAGTTATTCTTCAATCTAAATAATTTCAACTAAATTATTTAAATTAAAAATAATTCTCATTATTATATTAATCCAACTCCACCCCGTACATATTAATGAACCATCTATTACATCAAATAAATCACAATAACATAATTAAATAGCAAATATAATATTTGGGGTGCTACAAGTTTGGCCGCGATTATTAGTTCATCCAGGACAACATCGCTAACATGATGCACTTCCAGTCGTAGCCCGATATCTCCTACAATGTCATCATGGCGAGACCTTGGAACCAGGAATTTGGTGCTTATGGTAGCGGCTAACTGGGAATTTTGCACATGACATAGAAGGGAAGAAGTTATCTCGTATCCATAACCCTGCGATCTATTATTTTCAAAAGATTTTGGCTTACTCCATATTTGGTTGCGGGGATAGTACCAGAAGCGTGAATATGAAGGACCTTTTCTTTATTGATTGTGTCTTTAAGCCTTGTCAGGTCCATCCAGCGACATTCATGCTCGCTCACATGAAAATGGTTGCTAAAGTAAAAAAGTGTGGCATCATCATTAGAGGATTGATTGCCTCCATTGCCATGGCTTTAGGCTTAAATGCTAAGCTTGCCACACTACATCACCCAGAGAGTAGCACTTTACTTGACATTGCCTCATATCAGGCGCAAATGTTGATTAGGTCTAAGCACGAGAGAAAATACTATCTGATTATAAAAATGATGGAATTGAAAGTATTATTTTTCCTTTCCCAAGACGCACTGATGTGCAAGTTGAGGAAAATTTATTGTATGACAGTGATGATAGTGAGTGTGAGGAAGCCCGAGCTAATATTGATGATGGTAGGGATATACACATAGATATAAACGAAAGAAAGCAATTATTTCCTGCACCTCCTCACCTCACCTTTTCCCTTGAGCGTCACCCTCCACATGCCCATCATACCCGTCCATAATATATGCATGTATCTGAACCACTTCCTAGTACCTCATACGGACATCAAAGTAGTATTGAGTATCAGCTTAGTACTCTACAACATGAAGTTGATGATCTATACTATGAGGTGCAGACACACAACAACTGTGAAGTTGGGGAAGATCAAAAGTTCAACATGCTCAACCAACAAATGTAATACTTGCGGATGGAGTTGAATACCCACAATGCAAGGGAGGACGAGTGTAATCATCTATTCTGCTTGCAGGATTGTATGATATAGGATATGTGGTTGCATATTCAAAACCATAATATGCAGCCTCGCCAGCCCGATGATGACCGACGTTGATGACCCCTTTCAAGTTCTACTCATACTCCCTTGCACTTTTGTCCTTACATTGAGGATAATGTATGATTTAAAGATATGGAAGGAGTTTTCCCGCTTTCATTAGTTTAGATTTATCGACATAATTTAGACTTATTTGCTTTGATTTTAATTAGTTTAGATTTATTTATTGTTGATTTTGTCATGAATTTAGTTTATTGTTGTTAATTTAGTGTTATGAAGTTAATGCATGTGTTGTCGAGTCATTTACACATGTACTTCTTCTATGTTGTTAATTCCCCCAAATTCTTAAACCAACCAAAAACTTTGATAAAGTTTAGGATTTATAGCACACTTTGAAAATATATAGATTCCAAAGGAGGAGATGCTAAGGTTAAGGACACTTGGTAAACTTTTGACAAAAAGGTATTTTCCTAACAGCTAAAGTATCTCGAATATGGATATTAGTTTAAATACTCATTGTGCCATATTCTCGAATTTCTATTTCAAAAGTAACACTTGAGTAGTTTATTTATCCAGTCAGACATATTCTATTGTCACACATTAAGTAGGTTAGTCTATGAACATAAGTGAATAATCTAATGTGTAAAAGCTAATAAGAAGGTAATGTTTAATCTACTAAGTTAGGTGACCCTCACCCGGTAACTTATCCTAATGATGGTTGAACCTTGAAAAAATGAATCTTTTAGCAAAATGTGCAAATTTTAGAAAGATGGTGAATAAAATGCTAATTGGCTTTTGTACCATGTGTGTCACTTTTAGATTGATGCTTAAGTTCCTTAATGTGACTGTCTCGAATGAAATAGGATGAAAATTAATAGGACTTAGACTATTATACAATGGCATGATCTTAATTTATTTGCATAAGAGGGAGACTTTTTTCTACAAAATATGGTTTGGGTTGTCATAATATCACTGGTGTTAATGTGAGTACCTATCGAATTAACTATTAGTCGACCCAAGTTTGTGTGCCACATATGATTAATTGTGATACTATTTTTCCTAAGTCCTTTTTGTATCTAAGTTGATGCATTTTGTTGTTTTTACATGCTAGCTAGGTTGCTTAAGGATAAGCAGTGGTGTAAGTGTGGGGGAGTTTGATAACACGAAAACATATGTATATTTTGACCAGATTAGCATGTGTTTTAATTTTGATTATGTATTTTGGTTGTGTTATGATTATATTTTGCACGTGTTTCAGGTAATAATCATATGGTTGTTGTAACCGGCAAAAAAATACGAGTCGCCACCATTACTTTTTATCCTATGAATAGGAAAGAACGGATAACCCTGATTTTTTTAGAGATTCTAAATTCGTGAGTTGGTTAGATAAAGATAAGGTAATAGGAAACCTTTATCTCCCTTTTTCTCAAGGGGATCCCTTTCTAGGTTTTAGGGTATATCAGGAATTTCTATTTTACTGTGTTGTTTTCATGTGTTTGAGAAAAGATTTAATTTTTTAATTATGGGACTCACCTTGGTTTTAACCGAGTGCCTACGTATCTCCTTGCGAAGAAATCAGAGCCCACTTCGTAGTTCGTTACATGTTTGGTTAGTTTTTTTTATAGAATTATATAATTGCTTCCGAACGATTCTTTAAATTTCGTATATGTTTGAAAGTTGCATAGTCATAGACGTAGTTCGAAGTTTAATTTGAAAGCAAAGTCACAATCCTCTTTTTGAAAATAATATTGAATTTGAATTAAGTTAGTAAAGACAATTTGAAGTTTGTTAGGTATTTTAAATGCATGATGTAATTTTGAAAATGTTTGAATGATATTGAAGTTATTAAAACATGTTTAATTGAAGTAATAAAAATGGTTAGTAATTAAAAAAAAAAGATAGTTAATAATTTTAAAGTTTTTATAATATTTATTATTAAAAATAAATTATATATTTATAATAATAATAATAATAAAAATTTATTTTAATGAAAAAAAGGAAAAACTAATTTAGCAAAATAAATAAATAAACAAACCAAAAATAAAATTACAATATATAATCAGAGGGTGTATTTTGATCGACTAAGCAACTTTAGGGGTGTGTGAATATCATAGGGCTAAGCCCAATACGAATTTCTAGTCCAATTAGCATATGGGAGTATGGTTCTGTGTTGAGTAGTAATTAGGAGGGTGTGAAGAGTATCAGGCTTATCCCAGAACAATTATTGAGCCTGCTTTGATGTTGTGAGGTAAGTTCCATGGAGTTATGATGTGATAGCGTAGATCGGGGGCATTTGATTCAGATCACAAGGTCGCTAGGAGTTAATCCTAAGACGTTGATCTAAAGTACAACAAGCAGATGAACAAGATTGAATGTTGACTAGGGAATATGGCAAGGAAGCGCACATGGAATAGGCAGAGAGTATTTATTCGTTTTCCCTTCACAAGTCTCATTTTTTCCTTTTTTTCTCCTTCTCTCTACTCGTTTAACCCCCTCTCTCTACACAAACTTAGAGTGAGAAGCTTTGGCTTCTCTCTAGGATTTCCCCCACTAGAAATCGTCTCCTCCGCACTAGCCACCCTGAACCACCACTAATTCCTAGACCTCTGGTTGATCTTTATCGGAATCTTCAAATCTTCAACCAAACAAACCTAGATCCTATGAACCCTAGGAGGAACCACTACAGGCAGCTGTGAAGGCCACCTTTGATGATGAATGGTCTCCGGGATCATCATTATCTACCAAGAATTTCATCCAAACCCTTAGAACCTTATGTGTTTCACATGAACCTTAACAACCCAAACCCTTACCCTTAGAACCCTATGCATGTATACCCTAACCCCCAAGAACCCTAGCCCAAAAACTTGAAGGTTTATGAACCTTAAACCTACGTATAAGAACCCTAAACCTAATTACGAACCCTAATCCCCAAATTTTCCATAAACACAACAATTAAACCCTGATCGTTCATCAAACAAACATCAACAAAAACAATTAATCAAACCTAAGCTAAGTGATTTAGGCTTACCGGCCTTGCAGTGACACTTCTCGTATAATTTTTCCTCTGAATTCCTTTTCGATATCCTCTAACCCCCTTATTTGTTTGTTTGTAGGTAACGAGGGTTGAGGGTTTCGCAGCTAAGAGGCCAAAGCTTCAATTCTCCATCTCTTCTTCTCCAAATCTTCGGTCCCCTTTTAGGTTTAGAATTAGGGTATTTATAAATTTTTTAGGAATAAATAAATTAGTAAATATCACTATGTGATTGGTTGTTATAGTTTTGATTGATTCAATTAGGCTTAGATTGAATCAATTTATATATTTGATTTAGGATTATGCTAGATTTGTTTGTAATTTAAAAATTAGGGTTTCTGTAATTGTAATTGTTGTACCCCAATTTTTTCCCCTAAGATCCCTTCATCATACCATGTTGAGTCATTCACAATAATATCACATTAGGATTCTTGGTTCCCCTCCCTATATTTAGCTTTTCTCTTTGAAGAATCACCAAGCACCTTGACTTGTGTTCTTTTGTGATCATTAATATTTTTGTCTTGATTTCTCCTCTTAATTAATAAAATGCAATGTTGGTTTGTCTTGCTTGTTACTAATATAGGTAAAGGCAATGAGATTTAACAAGTTGCTCCATGGGTTCATGGGTATATTTCCATGCCCTAGTCAATAAAGCTTGAGAAGTTCAAACCTCACCATTGGATTTGTTTTTGAATAAATGGAATGACAAGGTTATTTTGGTTCACCATGTTTCAAGGTTATCAAATTTGGTTCAAAAGCACAAGGGATTGATTGGAGAAGTTGTCATGCTTGGACAAGGCTTTGTTCCCATTGGTTACCAATGCATATTTCTCTCAATTCTCAAGATATGGAAGTGGTTGTGGTTGCTATGAGTTCTCATTATAATCCTCAACAACTTATATTTACAAATCATTTGTGTTGGTACAAAAAGTTTGTTCAAAATTGTCAAAGTTCCTCAAGGCATGTTTCTTGATCTAGGAGCTAGGGTTTTCAACTTCAAAGGAGTATATCTTGCTCATCTTTTGGTATTTTTGAGTGATTCCAAATACATCCTTCTCTTCAAAGGGTTATAAATAAATTACTTCAAAAGTTCTAAGGAGTTTTCATATGGAAGAAACTTGATGAAGAAGAAAGATTACAAGTCCTCCAGATGAATCCCCAATTTTCCATGTGTGACTTCAAATGATCATAACTTGGTCAATTTTTATCATCTTGAGCCCATTATTTTTCCATAATGATCTTGAGTATGTGAACTTTATTCCTTCTTTCATGTGCAAAGTGAGAAAATTGGTGGAAGTTGTCTTAAGGATACAAAAGATTATAGGTTATTTCATGATTTTTTGCCAACTTCAACAATCCATAACTCTCTCAATTTTTGGAGATTTTGAATGGTTTAAGTTTTAAAATGTCATTCAAGAGATTTATTTCATGCCATCTTTTTTGGTCAAGAGCAAATTCCAAGAGGAAATCCATGTTTGGATGCAAAACATTATGGGTCACTTTTGAAGAAAAACTTGAAATATTTCTAAGTATGGAAAGTCAACCTTTTTTCTCCAACTTTGACTCAATGCAACTTCCAGATCAAGCATCCATTTTATTCCATTCTTTTTCCATTGCAAATATTGTAACCTCATCTTTCTAAAGAATCAATAATCATGCCCTAAGACCCCTTGAGCTGAAAATGCCATGATTTTGAAGTTGGTAACTTGGAATTGAAGTTTCATCTCAAGTCAGATTTTGAAATCTTTGTTTTGGCTTCTAATCACAAGTTTTCAACGTGTTTATGCCTCTAAACATGTTTAATGAATTTCCAGAATTGTTTAGCACAACAAAACGTGCGTTTTGGATGAGTTTTGATCAAATTAGAAGTCACACTTTTCTTGTTTGCAACTTCACACGATTTCCCTCCAAACTTCATCATTTCACACGCTTGGACATTCCATTTTATTCCCTATAAATAGAGGGTCATCCCCCATTCATTTCATCAAGCTTGGATAGCCAGAATCACCCTGCCAAACTTGTTCCATAACTCAAAATTCAGCAACTTCGAAATCCATTCTCAAGCCTTTTTCAATCCAAATTTTCCATCAATTCACCTTCCTTGATCTTCCCTGAAGCTAACCATATAATTACATTCAAGAATCGTGCCCTATATTTCTCCATAGAAGTCCAGTTTCAGAGCTCTTCAACTCAACTTCAATAGGTAGATTCCTTCATCAATTCTTCAAAACTTTGATATCATTGTGATGCTCTCATTTCCCTGGTTTTAGTTGCAACACTTGTTTTTTTTACTGGAAACACGTTTTGACCATGAAATTTCAAATCCCTTTTCAAAAATTTCCTTCCAAATTGCTTCATCTATAGTTTATATAAATTTGTCGCGAAGGTGTGGTTGTCTTCATCTTGAAGAGACGAAGCGAATGACATAGGTCTCGTGCTCTAACTTTACAGATTGAGCAACCTGGTTTTGGGACTGGCTGGAGGTTGAAGATGACCAACGTGTCATCTTCCAACTAATGAAGGCGCACCATCTGTGTTTTTTCAAAAATTTGATTTAATTAATGATCCTATATATTATTCACTAAAGTGCATAACATGCACAACGCACCAGTTCCACTTGATCTGTTTACTAACGCATTTTGACATTGATTAGATGGATTATATTTTTTTGGTTTTTATTCTCTTTCTGATTTTTTTTTTCACAATTTAATTTTCTGTTTTTTGGTATTTTTTATAGATTTTCACTTTATTTGAATTGTTTTAAATGTTTAAAAATACTTTTATGCATTTTTAAATTCTGAAACAATTATGGAATGATCCAATGGTATTGTGACAAATATTGATGACCTCACTTATTTTTTTCTGACTTTGGTATTTTTTTTAATCATTTTTAGTTTATTTTACTCATTTCTTTTAATTTTAAAAATATTTTATGACTATAAAAATTACCAAAAAATTTATAAAATCATTTGAGTCCTTTTCTGATTTTTCTATGGACTTACTTTTTATTTCTTGATCAATTTGAACATAGTGATATTTTTCTCTTTTATTTCTATTTTAAAACATTTTTTAAACCTTTTTTGTATATATTAAATGTAATATTATTTTGTGACTATTTTCTGGCTGATCTTGGGTTAAATTTTTGATCATGAACTTTATTAACATCATTGGATCCATGGTGTTGAGTTTAACTCCATAAAAATGGATGAATGATTTTAATAATAGTTTGATTAAATTTAATTCAAAAGTGGTTTGTATATTCTCTCCCACCCCTCTTCATCCCATCCCTTTCTTATTGCACTAAGTCTTATTGGAGCATGATCTCTATATCATGTCTTAAAATAAATGGTGCATAGATTTCTATTCACCGGCCTCAAAATAGGTGCGACTTCTATATAAGTCCACTTACGATTGCTTAACATAGCGCTAAATTTTGTCCCGGTTCGAATAAATGATCATTCGTGGCCCAAACTTATGTTTGCAAGCCCACGTATTTTATTTTTATCTCTTTGATTCAGTAACCTTGAGATTCATTGTGTGGAGGATTTGGTTCTACCAATCCTCTAATGGATTTAAAACACCTTTGGTCAATGCGGATCACTTAAACACCATTGATCATTAAATGGTACTCGTGAGGATTCCAAATGGATGATATACTTGACAAAAAGCAAATGCAACTTGTTGTGTGGAGGCTTTAGTTCTACCAATCCTCTAATGAGTTTCAAATGCAAGTTTCAAGATGATCATCCAACTAACCACTAATCACTAATAATTGACTTTATCCTTTATTTTTATTATATGCCCCCCTTTTATTTTTATGCACTATCTACTTTTAGCGTTTACATTTCATGCCATTTTCATCTTTGCTCATTTGAGTATTTACTTTCTTTTCATTTTTATTTTTGCTCACTTGAGCTTTACTTTTCTTTTTCTAAACACCTAATAATCAACATAAACCCTAAAAATCTTTAATGATACTTGGACTATTTGATTACTATCCTTGGCATTATGAAGCATTAGACTTTTTGGACTTAGGATTAGAAACCTAGGCCTATGATTGGAGACCTTGTGACCTTATCTGATTATTTTTTCTGGAGCTCTTGAGGTTTACCTCAAGGCATTGGGTTGTTTGTTTGTTTTGTGTGCAGTTCATTGTGATTACACTCTTTGTTTGTAATATGGAATTCACCCGTATACAGCCGTTACTCTGCCCAATTTTTGTGAAGACTTAATACACTTGAAGTTTGGTTCTTTAAAGAGGTCTAGTATCATTGCTTTTTTGGTTTCAATCCAAAGAATGGGAATTCTATTTTGGCTCATAGTGTCAAGTATTGGCTTCTTGTTGGTTAGATGGTTCTTATCCCTAGATTTTACCTTATGCTTTAGGATAGTCCCTTCTTATCCTCTCATCTTCTTTAATTTCAAAAATCTTCTCTCTCCTTTTGAAAACTCTTCTTGTTTTTTTTTTAACTTGAACCACTTTCATAATAAACTTGGACTTAGGTCCATGCATTTTCAAAAAATTTCATAAGAAAAAAAAACTTCAATAAACTTAATAATACTTTGAAATTTCTTTGTGAGAAGACTAAAGGTTAATCAATCTCATTTCAAACCATTTTTCCATTTTGGCTTTTATCTTTAAACTTTTCTCAAAAAGATTGGACTCTTGCCAAACCTTGTAGTGATGCAAACAACTATACTTCTATAATATGTAGTGAAGAGAGATATTTTCCACTTGGGTGTTGAGTGAGGCATTGTTAATTTTAAAATCCAGGCCATATCCTCCACTTTGAGATGATGCAAATTCTCCTTTCTCATAATTGTGGGTATTAAGTATGTTTTTCACACGAACAATAAAAATGATGTCTTATCTCATAAAATTAACCAATACACTTGTGTTTTAACATTTTTAAAAGAGGAACTATGTGTGCCCTGATCCCCTACCGCACGGAAGGTGGTACGTAGGCACTAAAGGTTCACAACTATGGCGGGTGCAAAAAAACATAAAAATATATTTCTTTTCTCACCTCCACCATCCATTTTTTATAAAATATTTTTATAGCCAAAATATACAGATTTTACAAAGAGGTTCCTGCGGAGTACCGTATATGTTTAGGGTGCTAATACCTTCGCTTTGCATAACCAACCCTCTTACCTTGAATCTTTCCCCTTTTTTGGGTTATTCGCTCTTTTCCCATTCCTTTGGAAACAATAAAGTGCGGTGGCGATTTTATATTGATTTGTACAAGTCTAGTCAATCCCATGGCTTAGTCTTAAACATTTCTACCACTACAGAAAAATGGTGACTTCACTGGGGAAAGATTGACCTCTTGCTGATCCATCCCTAAGTGGGTTGAGCCTATCCTTGTTTATATCTGTGTATGTGCTATTGTTGTTTATGTGTTATATGTTGTATATATGTTTATCTGCATTTTCCTGGTTTTCAGGATGCTTGGTGATTACTTATAAGTCCTATACCCAGACTTGGGCAAACTTTAAGATAGGACGGGCAATATAGTAATGTTAACTTTGAGGGAGTAATCCAAAAAAAGGATGCATGAGATTCCCCACTTAGTGGAGGCCCCTTTGACTGTAGTGTCGTTTACCGAGTAATCTGGAAGAGTTACTGCTTTCGACCTGGGAGCCTGCTAAAACTGATAATCGTAGAATACCAAACCCATCTTGGCCTTTTAGGTGTAGTGCAGAAGCTATGACGGAGTAATTCGAAATAGTTGTCACGCGATACTATGCTCAGACGAGTTTTTCTTGATAATATTACTAATTACCGAGTTAATCGGGAAGTTGGTAATATCCGAAGGAAGGATGTAGACTCTGGGAACCTTTAGAACCTTGTTCGGCAGGTGATAACTTTTAGACCAATACCTTATGGGTAGTACCTTCGACCTCATGCTCGTGATGTTGAACCTATGAACCCTATGCATGATTGCTGCATCATGCATCCATGCATCCATAAGCATCTTTTGAAGAGATCTTATTTAAAGGGATTTAAAAATTGACCATTTGTGAATATCTCAGGTACTTTTTAACCATGGATTCTCGAAAAAGAAAGACCGGGAAGTACGGTTTCAAGGATCCCAAGATAGATGATTTGATCAGTCTAATCCCTGAGATCGAGTGTTCTGCAGACTTTCAGAAGAAGTATGGATCCATCATTCCTCTCATGAAATTGAAGATGAAGGAGGGTATTCTATCGACCTTGGTCCAGTTATTTGATCATATGTATCATTGCTTAACTTTTACCGACTATCAATTGATTCCTACACTAGATGAGTATTCTTATCTTTTGGATTTACCCGTTACCAATCGTGTTCCTTTTACTGGTTTGGAGGGTGAGCCAAAACCACATGAGGTTGCTGCTTTGATTCATCTGGGGAAGTCTGAGGTGGAAGCCCATATGACTACCAAAGGAGGGATTAGAGGATTACCAGCTTAGTTCTTATTAGAGAAGGCTTTTTACTTTGCCAGGATGAAGAGTACAGTCGCTTTTGAGGCCATCTTTTCTCTACTTGATTACGGGTTGTTCTTATTTCCTAATGTGGACAGGTTTGTTGACATTAATGCTATCAGGATCTTCATGATCGGAAACCCAGTTCCTACCTTGTTGGGTGATGCTTATTACTCTATTCATATTCAGAATTCTTATCATGGGGGATGATTATCTGTTGCATGCCCCTGTTTTATCGGTGGTTTATCTCTCATATGCCACAATATGATGCTTTTTGGGATGTCAAGAAGGAACCCCGTTGGGCTCCTAAGATCATGGAACTTACTCACTCGGATATTGATTGGTATCATCGAGCTTACTAGGATATAGAGATTATTGACAGTTGTGGCAGTATCCCCAATGTACCTCTTCTTGGTACAAAGGGATGAATTAATTATAACCATGTTCTTGCACGACGACATCTCGGTTATCTGATAAGGGATAAACGAAATAGTATTCATTTGAGTAGTTTCTTTCTGAAGGAGGGAGAAGACCATAGAGAGGCTACGGAGCAGATTGCGAAGGCCTGGCGTCATATTCATAAGAAGAGTATGAAGGATTTGGGACCTAGGGGTGTTGTTTCTTTGGAGCAATATCTTCAGTGGGTCCAAATGAGAGCTATTCAGTTGAAGATGACGTATTCCCAGGAAACACTTATGCCTGATCTGTTTGTGAAGACTACTCCTCCCTTATTAGACGATCTGGAAGAGCTGCAACTTGCTTTGGTCAGGATGCAATAGGAAAAGGATGCTTGGAAGAATGAGTGCCAAACTTTAGAGATTTCCTATAGAGCAAACTTGAAGGATAAATACGACTTGATTGAGATCCTTAAGAGTCGATCGGTAGAGACTATGGAGAGGCAAGGGGATTTATTTTCTCCTAAGACTCAATAAGATGCTGAATACTCACTTCCTGATTCAAGTGATTGGAAGAAGGTTACCACCAGGTATGAGAAAGAAAACCAGAGGTTGAAGGCTCAGATTGCCTGGCTCATAGGGAAGCACCAGCGTATAGAGTGATCTCCATCAATTTTACTTCTCATGGTTTTAGATTTTATTTTCATCTTGTACTTGGAATCATTGAAACTTGTAATCCATTTTGGAGTTGTTATAATGAAATTTTTCAGTATTTCAAATGCGTTATTACTTTGATATTTGCAATATGTCCATAAATTTTAAAACCCTTGAAATATTAAATAATAAAATAAAATCATGTGCACTGCATATCATGCATCATATTGCACATATTTCTCGCATTTGTTATGCATATCCAAGTGTCTTACCAAGCTTTTTTACTTCGTTCAGCAAGCTGACTCACCACTACAACACTCGGGCTAATTTTAGAAAGAAGATGGACAACTTTGAACAAGAGAATCACGAGCTGTGGGAGGAGGTTTCTTCTTTGAAGGCCGGCATGGCCAATCTTACTACTATGATGGAATCTCTGGTGGCTGCTCAGAATCAGCCACCGAGTGTCCAACCTCAACCAACAAGGGCAACTACTGAAGCTTCAACTGCTCCCGTATTTGCTACTCTAGTTGTTGTTCAAAACCGCATGCCTTAAGGTTATCCATGGGGAATTCCAGAGAAGTTTGCACCTGAAGGTTTCAATCTTGGTCCTCCAGATACTCCAATTGTTCAGACTATTGTTACTCTGGCACCTCTTGTGGTGCATGCTGCTCCTGCTACGCCACCTTCGGTGAATATGGTTCCGTTTGTTAACGATGATGTGTGTCGTCTTTTCCCTCCACCGAGTGAAGACTTGGGTCTTTATGACAGAATGGATGATTTTCAAGAGCAGTTTGACAAGATGCAAAGAGAGATGAAGGCCCTCATGGGAAAAGATCTATTCGGGTAGAATGTGAATGAGTTATGCTTGGTCCCGAATGTTAAGATACCTTCTAAATTTAAGGTCCAGGAGTTTGAGAATTACAAGGGCAACACTTTCCCTCGTTCTCATCTGGTGATGTCTGTAAGGAGAATGTCTACCCATACTGATGATCAGCGTTTGCTGATTCACTTTTTTCAGGATAGTTTGACCGGTACTGCGCTGAAGTGGTGTATGAGTTTGGACAGTGTTAACATCCATACTTTCAATGATTTAGGAGAAGCATTCTGTTGTACCCCAAAATTTGCCCTCCCATATTCCTCAAGATTTGTCAAGAATCATCTTCAAATTGCTCAAGATTGCTCAAGGGTTGTACAGTCAAACTACTTCCTAAGACAGCTGAAATTAGGGTTTTGGTTCTTTCAAGGAATTTGGGGTTATCAATGGTTCAATCAAGTCTCATAGGCCTATATGCATTCTCAAGCACCTATATACCAAGTTTCAAGACTCACAGTGTCAATTTGCACAGTCAAAAGTCTCATTTGATCTATAGTCAACTGCAAGGGCAAAATGGTCATTTTGTAGTCAAAAGTCAGAATTTTTGGTCAACATCTTATTTTGAGTCCACATTCATCATTTGATCAAGTCTTGATCATGATTCCACAAGAATAACTCAAAAATCATCAAGATGCAAAAAGTTACTATTTTTGGACAGTAGAAAAGTCAACTGTATCTTGACCAGGGCATAACTTTTTCATGGTTTGTCAGAAAAATCCCATCCAATGCTCATTTTGAAGGGGATGCCATTTCCTACAATCCATCTTCACACTCAAAGTCCAAGAAATTCTCTCACAAAAAGTTATCAATTTCTACATTATAGGTCAAATTCAAAAGTCAACAAAAATGCACTTTAAGTCAAAGGCCATAACTTGAGGACTTCAAGACCTTCCCAAAATGTCCAAGAACATGTTCATATGATCAAAATTGAGCAAGATATGCATTGGAGAATTTGGGAAATTTCCATGAATTTGCAAAAGTCAACTTTGCTCAAAATACCTTATTTTTGCTAATGGGCCTCAAATCTCTTCTTGAAACTTCATCCATGGCCTATGCACGACCCATCAAGCTTAATTGAATTTATTTTCTTATTTTTATTAATTAATTGGATTTTTAATTGATATTAATTCATTTAATTAATTTAAATTGTAGGAAAATACAAAGATTTGGTTTTTCAATCTTTTTGTGAAGCAAATATGACCTAAAAAGGCTGGCAATTTCGTGCACCAAGTCAAAGATGCAAAATCTCCAAAATTGGCAACTTTGTTCAATCATGAAAATGCAAAAAAAGATTTGACTTTCAATCAAATATTCAATCATCATTGCAATGGATTCTTGCTCAAGATTTTGACCTAATTCCATTCCTCTATATATATGCAAGTAAACCCTAACTCATGGACGTGCAAGAAAGCTGCAGAAAAGCCATAGCATATTGAAAAATTTCCAAAAAAACTCAAAACTAATTTTTGCTTTCTAGGGCGATTCAATTTTTTTTGTTGATTCTAATACCTTGCAGGAGTTCTCATGAACGATTTACAATCAAATTCCAATACCAAAGCTCAAGGAATCGTCCATTACAGAACCACGGTTTGCCATTTTTTTCCAAAATCGTATTGCCTAATTCATGAGCATTTAACATGATTTATTGTTTGTTTTGCATTGCTAGAACCCATATGAAGCTAATGATATCGTTTAATTGGATTATAATGCACTGAATCGAAGAATGCCATGAACGATTTTCTAGGGTTTCCAAGCTTTGAATTAGGGCTTTATGAACCAAGAAAAATTAGGACCAGTGATACATATGGTTGGAATCGTTGAACCAAGACGAACAAGATTGACTATTCGCGAAATATTTATATAAACCACAGTGCTAATCGCTATTTTTCCTCTTAGCATGTTGTGGGGGTTAAAAACCCCCGCTATCTGATTTTGTTTTACAGGTACAAAGGAGGAAGACGAAAACGTGTTAGCATACCATTGGACTGTTTGAAAAAACGCGCGCATTTTGTGTTTTACAACATAATATTATTTTTTTGTATATAATGTTCATTGTCCATATACTTAACAGAAGCGCGTTCCAGCTCAGTTGGCCAAGGCATTGGAGTATTAGTCATTGGGACCTGGGTTCGAATCCCAGTTCCCCCAAAACGCTTATGTTATTTTTCCTAACATATTCATGTGCAGAATTCCAAAGGATGTCCACCATGTGCTTCACATATCCATGCGCCATGTGGCTTCAGGCATCAATCTAATGGTCCTGAGTGGGAGACCATCATACTCCCAGTCAACACGTGCCCTGGACGATCCAAAAAATCAAAGAGGCTTGCAGTTTGTTGGGCCTGAGAATTTCCAAACATACCTCCATATTGGGCCAACACCCTCCTGAGTTTATTTCTCTTTTCCTTTCTATTTTTTTATCTTACTTATTTAATCTTAATCCTTAATTAACTATTGACTAAATAATTATTATTTTTCATAATAAATTCAGAAAAACATAAAAAAGATAATATATTTTATTTATTAAAATTAAGTTCACCTTTAATTAATTATTTTGTAAATAAATACTAACAAATTAATTTATTCTTTTTTTAATTAGGTTAATTTCAATATTTTTTTGCAATAAATAAAATAAATTAGAATTAGGGTTTTTTACTAACTTTTGACTATTTTTTTATTTACTTCCTTGAGACATTAAAACACCAAAAAACATCTTTTTTTATTAATTAATTAGTTTTTAGGTTTAATATTAATTTAATTCATAAATAACCAAAACTCATTCTTTTTCAAAAAAGGGTCAAAACCCTAAGAACTTCACCGATTCAATTTTCTCTCGCGCGTATGTTTGTCATATTAATTTTTGATCCAATTATGTAATTGCTCCGAGGATGTAATAGCTTTAATTAGGACTTTTTATCGCTTTTCTTTAATTTCCCGCAATTTACTCTTCAAGGGTTGTTTTTGGCGATGTAAATACCCGACGCCTTGTAATAGCGTAGATTTATTTTCCGCAACTATTAACTGTTAGATGTATGTTAACTAGGCTATGCATGACAAGACTTCTCTGAAAATAAAATCAATCCGTAGCTCACCATAACATGTGCAAAGATAACTTAACATGAAACTTGACACACTCGCACATGCCACTCTTAGGGTATGCCTCACGTGGTTGCCTCGACGTGGTCATTGAGTATAGGGTGTTTTAGAGGTCGCCCTCCTGTCTAAAGATCAAAAATTTGCCTCGGAACGGTTGCCTCGATAAAAAACGATCTAAGACATTAGGGTTACCGCTAAGGCGTCCTACTATTGCTTTGGTGACCACATGTCCCATATAATCGAATTGACCCGAAACTCCAACGATGGTGTTACCTACTTCTCAATAGTGGGATAGTACTGTCTAAAGGACATTTACACAGCTTAATTTCTTTTGAGTAGGTAGAGGTTCTTAGATACTTGCTCTTTCAAAACAAAAAATACTTTTCGCACCTACACTTTTCTGACAAAAGTTTTTTAAACAAACACATCATACACTTTTGAGGACTGATACAAGAGTCAAATCGAAGTTTTCAATCTTTTTTCAAAACCCACAAACACAAGAAAAGTAAAACATTTTGAAAACATAGTGAGCAAGTACCTAAGAGCCCGTGGATAACCACGGATAGAAAGGGTGCTAACACCTTCCCTTTCTATAATCTACCTCCCGAACCGAGAAACATCTCGAAAAGGGATTTTTTTGTGCTTTTGTCCTTTCCATGTTGGAGAAAATAAAAGACGGTGGCGACTCTTGCTTACCGCGACATTTCGCGAACCAACATTTTAAAACAGTCAGTTCTATTTCCACCGATCACAGAACTGGCGACTCTGCTGGGGAGAATTAATAACTGAGGTGTACCTTAGGATTAGATCACCATGTTTTTAATTGTATGCCTTGAATGCTTTAATATTGTGGGCTTGTATCGGAGTTTTTTAGATCCTAACCTGGATCTGGGGATACCCTTTAGAAGTAGCAACAAACTGTGAGGGAACTGTGCGGGGTATACCGACATGGTTGAAGAAGTTGCTACATTGATGTGGCACTTTGGTGAGTACCGGTAACCCTTGAGTCAAGTCAAGGAGAGTACGGGGCCGCCGCGTGGTGTCGTGAAGCATCAACTGACCTTAGAACCTTACTTGACCATCCTGGCCTCTTTAGGGGTAGTGAGATGACCGACTTTGGTGCAGTCCGAAGTTGGTAGATACTCGATACTACACTCATTGAGGGTTGTTTTCTTGGAATATTTTGGTCGCCAGTTAAGTGGCTAAATCAAAACAATGAACATAGAAAACAATCCAATGATATTGAGCTCCTTAGAACCCGGTTACTACGCATAGGACAGGTTTTGAGCCAACTAACTTCAAGAGGGTACTTACCTACAAACCCCATGCAAGCGTAAACCTAAGGACTTGTTTGCTTTCTGTGAATATGATTGTCTGTATATACACTTGCTTATTGTTTGCATCCATGTACATAACATCATAACATCATAACACCATACCATAACATTTTCCTTAACCATTTCAAGGATCTCAAGGGTTTCTGATGTAGGTCATGATGAACCAAATGTCTAGCAAGGGGAAAAGGGGATTTATTTTCCTCTAGCCAAGGTTGTTCGGAGATCAAAACATGATAACTTGAGTCAGGGGCTATGACCCACTCGATATGGTGAGCTTTGACTCTTGAAGAAGGACTCTCAACAACATGAAGTTCTGTCAATCAAGCTACCAGATCAAAATTCTAACAAGTTCCTTTGTTTACCCCGCGAGATCCTTGAAAACATTGCATACATAAATCATACGCATTTCATGCCATCATATGCATAACAGGTACCCCTTCTTACAGGTCACTTATCTTCTTCGCTGTTTATTTCAGCAATCATCATGTCTACTGAACCTTCCACTGAACAAGCTATCAAGGCCCTCCAGGCCCAGAATGCCCAGTTCCAAGAGTTGGTTATGAGCCTAGCCCAGGGTCAACAGGATTTGAAGACTCTGATTCTGAAAGAGAGGAAGAAGAAGAAGAAGAGGACCGTCTTGTTCAACACTAGACGCAGATTTGGGAATGGATTGCAGAATGAGGTTGAGCTGACTACCTCATCTGTAGGAAAAGACAGTCCACAAGAGAGAAGGGTTCCTAGTTCCGTGGTCTCCGACAACGAGACGGATTATAATGATGAACAGTATCCTCCTGCTGAGGATAGGTATAAACAGATGGAGGACCGCTTAAGTGCTATGGAGATTCAGAATATGCCCAGGTTGGACTTTGGAGATCTAGGCTTATCCTCTGGGGTAATGAATCCCCATAAGTTCAAGGCACCTGCCTTCGCCAAATATGACGGAGCCTCCTGCCCAAAGCTGCACCTCCGGTTGTATGTAAGGAAGATCCAACCTTACACCGCTGACAAGAATTTGTGGATCCATTTCTTTCAGGATAGTCTTTTAGGGACTCAACTCGAATGGTTCTATCAGCTGGATGGAGCCAGTATTCATAACTGGGAGGATTTGGCTATTGCGTTCTATAAGCAGTATCAATATAATTCCGACCTCACTCCTACGCGTACCCAACTCCAGGGTATGTCACTAGGGACGGGTGAAGGATTTAAAGAGTACGCTCAAAAGTGGAGAGACCTTACTGGAAGGGTGCAGCCACCCTTAACTGACTGTGAGCTTGTTGATATGTTTCTGGGGACCCTGTCTGGTCCGTTCTTCAACCATTGATTGGAAACTCTTCAGCTGGGTTTACAGACCTTATCTTGACTGGGGAGAGAATTGAAGACGGCATCAAAAGCGGGAAGATTCAAGAAACTACACCTTTTGATACTCAGAAAAAGCCCTACAATGGAAAAAAAGAGTCCAATGCTGTGTCTGGTAAAAAGAGTCGTCATGATCAACATGTAGGGGCAACCCAGATCTCCGATCCCACGCCCGTTCAACAAAAACAGAGCACTAGGCGTAGGGTAAGATATCAAGAAAGTCAGTATACTGACATCAACATGCCTTTGTCTCAAGCGTTACATAATTGCTGAAGGTGAAGCTGATCACACTAAAGGATCCTCCTCAAAAAACTAATACTTCCTCTTCCAAGTATAACCCGAGTGTGAGATGTGCCTACCATTCTGACAGTCTTGGACATGACACCAACGACTGTTGGAGTTTTAAGAACAAGATCCAAGACTTGATTGATGCCAAGGAGATTAAGTTTGATCACTGATCCTACACCAAATCATTGAGAATGTCTTTTGTTCATTTGAATTTTCAAGTTGTATTTTTCTTTGCTTATTCAAACAATTATCATGTCAAACTCTCTTATTTCATTAATGCATCACACGTGTCTGTTTTGAATTAATTGTTTTCACTATGCTTAAAGTTGCTTCCACTTTTTGATGATTCAACTCTCGATTAAAAAATGCTAAGCCTTTAGAGGGAGGATGACGAAAACGATACCACGACCTTTACAATATGCTTTTGAAAAGACCCCGCTGATGAGGTACAGGCATTGTTTCAAATCCTAAACAGTGGAGTTATAAGGAAGATAATCCCTAGTCAACCCCTTTGAGCCAAAGAAGTCGGAGTTTTTTTATAAAAATTAAAACCCTTAATCATAACCTGGGGCAGGGTAGTTTTCTCAGTTGATCCAGGTGCACAATGAATGACATCAAAGGAGTCCTTCCCAAAACAAGAGACAATGATGGTTCCGAATATTCCTAAGGACAAGAAGTCATTATCTCTAAAAACTAAAAGCCCAACAAGTCAAAACCTATGAAGGAGACTTACAAAAACTGGGGCATCCCGCTGACTGTAATCACAAAAGAAACAGTTCAGGTAAAAAGACAGGGATAATAAAATCAAAAGAACGAGGTCGCTAAAAATCCTCAACAACATGAAAAATGTTGCAAAAATGACTGCCTTCAAAAATTCAACTTGTGTGAACCATCACCAAAAACGTCGTTCAAAGACTCAAACAAGATCTAATGCACGATTAGCTGAGTTTAGGATCGAAGAACATCACGAAGAGCGGGTGGGTACAAATAAATTTTGAGCCTTTATCCTTTGTTTCTTAAACTGTGAACCAGGCCACGTTATAACCCTTAAAAGTCCTAACTGAAGCATGGGTTAGTTCGAAAGCATACTGTTACAAAAGGTGTCCTGACTCCTGTAGGGCTTGCTGTAAATCCTGATTTGACATCACATTTTCCAAAAAAAAATTGCTTGTTTTATTAAAAAATGCATTTTCAAAAAAATTCAAGACAGACATAAGCTTTGCATTCTTTAAATAACATTGTTTGCATATGACCATTTGTTCGAACAGCAGAGAAATTCGCACGATGAATATCTAGTGAACAAAAGCCTTCTCAACAAAAAGGAGCACATCCAGTGGAAAAACACTTTCAATCAAGGGGCACGACATAATCATTGTCCATAATCTGGGGCAGTCAAGTCAAGATTCAAGGAATCTCTCAAGATGCCAAATAGCCAGGGGCAAATCTCCGCCTGAGTCACTTGGGGCATTGGACATGAATTCCAGTGACGAATCTTGCACGATCAAACATCTTCTGGTAGTATGGCAACACAATACTACTGACAGTGACAACTCCCTGCATTCTGAGAACGTGGACATAGCCAAAAAACTACTACGCGTGATCAAAGACCCGCTAGGTCGACTGGCCTAGGCAAAAAGAAGGGCTTCCCGGCGAACCAAAAGGGTTCGGGCAAAAATAAGGGATGAAAATGAAAAAAATTGTACACCCGGCAAGTCGAAAAACTGAAAAGGCGGCTTAGGCAAAAAAGGGTATCCCGATGGACTGAAAACCCGAAAGGGAGGTCCAGGCAAAAATTAGGGATCAAAAGCATACGACTATGTTCCGTCATCTCGTCACTTGCCTACCAGAAGAAGATTTGTCAATCGGTAGTTATCAAGCACCTCCACAGGTATCTTCTCCCACAGAAACTAGGGCAATGAGAATTGTCTAAGCGATCTAGTTACTTTGTCCACTGAGGTACCAAGGTAAGTTCAGCTGAAGAATATGACCAAGATACCTTTACTCCCCGCAGAGTAAGGCAAGTCAGCAATACTCTCCCCCAAGCAGAGTTGGTCTACCGTCAGCCCTAAAGAAGTTGTGTATCCCCAGTAGATCCTAATATTCCCCAACGGAGTTTACGGATATCCCTCAGCAAGCATCCCCGACAATCTTAATATTCCTCAACAGAGTATAAGAATGTTCCCCGGTGGAATACAGGATACCCCCAGTGGAGTCATTTCCCCAGCGCAGTCTAAAAAAAAGCTTCCTGTGATCGGTGGAAATAGAACTGACTGTTTGGAATGCTGGTTCGCGAAATGTCGCGGTAAGCAAGAGTCGCCACCGTCTTTTATGTTCTCCAACATGGAAAGGACAAAAGCACAGCAAAATTCCTTCTTTGAGAATGTTTCTCGGTTCGGGAGGTAGATTTATAGAAAGGGAAGGTGTTAGCACCCTTTCTATCCATGGTTATCCATGGGCTCTTAGGTACTTGCTCTTATGTTTTCAAAAGATTTGTTTGCTTTTCAAGTGTGTGTGGGTTTTGAAAAAGTTTCGTTTGAAAAATTTCTAAGTAACTCTTGTATCCGTCCTCAAGAGTGTATGAAAAATTTTTTTGAAAACCTTTTGAAAGTGTCAGTGTGAAAAGATGTTTTGTTTGTTTTTAGAAAGAGCAAGTACCCAGGAGAAATCTACCTACTCTAAGGAATTAGGCTGTGTAAGAGTCCTTTAGATAGTGCTATCCCACTATTGAGAAGTAGGTAGCACCGTCGTTGGAGGTATTCGGGTCAATTCGATTATAGGGACAGTGTGGTCACCAAAGCAATAGTAGGACGTCTTAGTGGTAACCCTAATGTCCTAGATCCTTTTTATCCGAGGCAACCGTTTCAAGGCAACCGGATCTTTAGACAGGAGGGCGACCTCTAAAACACCCTATACTTGACGACCACGTTCGAGACAACCAAGTGAGGCGTACCCTAGGAGTGGCATGTGCATGTGTGTCAGGTTTGATGTTAAGTTATCTTTGATCATGCATTTGTGAGCTACGGATTGATTTTATTTGTCATACAAGTCTTGCAGGCATATTTAACAGTTAAGAGTGCGGAAAATAAAGTGCGGAAAGGTAAATCTACGCTATTACAAGGCGCGGGTCTATACATCGCCAAAAACAAAAACCCGTTTGGAAATATACGCGAAAAGTAAAAGAAAGCGGTAAAACCTATTTAACTATTACATCCTCGGAAACAGATACATCAATATGATCAAATAAATAACAGTGCGTGAAAGAAATTAAATCAGGACGTCCTTAGGGTTTTGACCCTTTTTGAGAAAAGAATTGAAATTGTCCTTTTTTGCAATTTAATTAAAATTAAACCTAATTAAACCACAAATTAATTAATTAATTAAAGAAAAAAAGTGTTTTTTTGCATTTTTTATGTTTTAATAAAAATAAAAAGAAACGAAATTAAAAGTCAAGAAAACCCTAGTTCTAGATTTATTTTATTTTTTGTGAAAAGATTAAAATCAAACCTAATTAAACCACTAAATTAATTAATTATAATTTATTTACAAAAATAATTATTAATTAGTGAAAATAATAAATAATAAAAATAAACAATGTTTTAAGTTTCTGATTTTATTATGAAAAATATTAATTTGTGACTTAATTAAATAATAGTAATAGTAATTAAGAATAATTAAAATAGAAAATAATGAAAGAAAAACAATAAACCAGGGGGGTATGCTGGCCCAGATGGAGGTTTTGCTGGAAATTTTAGGCCCATAACACTCAAGCCTGTTGACTTCTGGAATCAAGTGTGCAAGCATTGACTGGAGAATATGGTGTTCTCCACTTTTTCACCATTGGATGCACGTTTATGGCCACTTGGCGCCTGGGTATTTGATATGCACGGTATACTTCTTGGCAAGCGCTGCACATGAATATATTAAGCAAAACAATATAGAAATTATGGGGGACCTGGGAATCGAACCCAGGTCCCAACGCTTGCTGAACACCTGGCCAACCACTCAACCACTTTGCACGCTTTGTTAGTATTATACACAACAAATATATTATTAAGAAACAAATCAACATGCTGCATAAAACAAAATCACGCGCGCAAGTTTGAATTACCCAACCATGTGTAAACACGTCAGTCGTCTTCTTCCTTTTGCCTGTAACATAAAATCAAATAGCGGGGGTTTTTAACCCCCACAACCTAGCATGACCAAAAATAAAGATTAGATGTACAAGCTCTATAAATAGGGCGCGAGGGTTGGGTTTGATTCGTCTGGCCTTGACGAATTCAACCATAGGTCTAAGAAGGTCCAATTTTTCCTATGCTTGGAATCCCTAAATTGAGAGCTTCGAAACCCTAAAAATTGTTAATGGCATCTTTTGATTCAGGGCTCCATAATCAAATTAACCTGTACCATTAGCTTCAGAGAGGTTCTAGCAATGCACTACACACAAAAAATCTCATTAATAATGCATGAATATTGATTTACGATTATGAAAAAATAACCAAACCGTGTGACTTGTTCTTGCGTGTTCTTGGAGTGTTAAGGCTTGTTTTTTATTCCAATCCGTTCCTGGGAATGTTAGCAATGTGTTTGAATCGCTCTAAGGCTTTGAATTATGCTAGAACGTGGAATTCAGTTTTCAAATTTTTCTTGAATTTTTGGAATTGGTTTATGGCTTTTGACAGCAGCTCTCACGTTGCAGGCATTAGGGTTCACTTCAGTATATGTAGTAGAATGGAATTAGGGTAAAACTTTGTCCAAGAATCCATGGAATTCATGTTTTCAATATTTGATTTCAATCAAATCTTTTTGCATATTTTTTATTGACAAAACTTGCTAATTTTGGAGATTTTGGTCCCCTTGATTGATACCCGAAATCTTCAGCATGTGTTGAGTTTATTTGCACTACAAAAAGATTTGAAAACCATATCTTTGAATTTCCTACATTTAAAATTAATTAAATGAATTAATATTAATAAAAAATTGAATTAATTAATTAAAAATAAGAAAATAAATCAATTTAAGCTCAATGGGTCGTGCATAGGCCTTGGACAAAGTTTCAAGAATAAATTTGAGGCCCATTAGTAAAAATGAAGTGTTTTGGGCAAAGTTGACTTTTGCAAATTCCCAAAAACTTCCCAACTTCTCCAATGCATATCTTGCTCAATTTTGATCATATGAACATGTTCTTGGACATTTTGGAAAGGTCTTCAAGTCCTCTAACCAATGCCTTTGGTACCATGTCATTTGGATTTACCAATCTCAAGTTATGGTCTTTGACTTAAAGTGCATTTTTGTTGACTTTTGAAATTGACCTATAATGTAGAAATTGATAACTTTTTTGTGAGAGTATTTCTTGGACTTGGAATGTGAAGATGAGTTGTAGGAAATTTCATCCCCTTCAGAATGAGCATTGGATGCGATTTTTCTGATGAACCGTGAAAAAGTTATGCCCTGGTCAAGTTACAGTTGACTTTTCTATTGTCCAAAAATAGCAACTTTTGCATCTTTAATGATTTTTGAGCCATTCTGGAGGAATCATGATCAAGACTTGATCAAATGATGATTGTGGCTTCAAAATAAGATGTTGACCAATTTTTTTTACTTTTGACTGTAAAATGACCATTTTGCCCCTACAGTTGATTGTGAACCAAATAAGGCTTTTGACTGTGCAATTTGCCTCTGTGAGTCTTGAAACTTGTCATGTAGATGCTTGACAATGTGTATAGGCATATGGGACTTGTTTGGACCACTAAAAACCTCAAATTTGTTGAAGGAACCAAAACCCTAATTTTGACTGGCTTAGGAGATGGTTTGACTGTGCAATCCCTTGAGTGGTCTTGAACCATTTGAGGATGATTCTTGACAATCTTTGACGAATATGGGAGGGAAAATTTTGGGGTACAACAGTTGCCCCTGTTCAATCTTCTTAGACCTGAGGATGTAGATTGGCTAGCGTGCCTTTCGTGATCCGAAGGTGGAAGATGATTGAACACTAAAGTGCCCAGAAATTTGCACTCACATAGTGGAGTATCAGCAACATGATGTCGGGAATGGGCTTACAGATGCCATTTGGAGATATGATGGAAAGGAGGATGGGCTTATAGATGCCATCTGGAGATGTGACAGAACCTTGTCGGGAATGGGCTTATAGATGCCATTTGGAGACTGTTGGCAGGTGGATGGGCTTATAGATGCCATCAGGAGGTGTCGATCGCGTAAGAGATTCCTTAGCGAGAACTTGCGTACTTTGAGAAAGGAAGATGGTTTCCTGGCCTGTTACAGGTGTTGATCTTCAATCTCTTCATGCAGATATGCCCTGGCTGGATACATGTATCGAATCTATAATCAATCACTCATAGATGTGCCCTGGCTAGATACAGGAATCGAATCCGGAACTTCAAAAGGTTGCTTACAGACGTGCCCTGGCTAGATACAGGTATCGAATCTACAAACAATCGCTCACAGATGTGCCCTGGCTAGATACAGGAATCCAATCCGGAACTTCAAAAAATTGCTTACAAACGTGCCCTGGCTGGATATAGGAATCGAATCTCTAAACTCTTCATGCAGATATGCCCTGGCTAGATACAGGAATCGAATCTGGAATTGGTCGTCTACAGATATGCCTTGGCTGGATACAGGAATCGAATCTCTAAACTCTTCGTGCAGACATGCCCTGGCTAGATACAGGTATCGAATCTACAATCAAATACTCACAGATATGCCCTGGCTAGATACAAGAATCGAATCTGGAATTAGTCGTCTACAGATATGCCCTGGCTGGATACAGGAATCGAATCTCTAAACTCTTCATGCAGATTTGCCCTGGCTGGATACAGGTATCGAATCTACAATCAATCACTCACAGATATGCCCTGGCCGAATACAGGAATCGAATCTGGAATTAGTCATCTACAGATATGCCCTGGCTGGATACAGGAATCGAATCTCTAAACTCTTCATGCAGATATGCCCTGGCTAGATACAGGTGTCGAATCTACAATCAAATCACTCACAGATATGCCCTGGCTAGATACAGGAATCGAATCTGGAATTGCGACAGTTGATAGTAATCATCTTTGGATTGACCTTTTTCCTGAAAAGGAAAAACATCAGTTGTATGCAATGTCATGATGTATGAGATGCATGATGTCATGATGTTCTTAAAAATAAATGAGATCGTGTCGTATGCACTTTATCATGTATATGAATAGGATGTATGAAATGTGAAATGTCTTATGAATGTATTTTCGTCTAGGAAAATAAATCCTTGACGAATGCCGGGAAGTAAAATCCTGGGCTGATGTTGAAGAGTAGAGTTCTTCATTTCCGATGGGGATGATGTTTGCAAGAATAAGCCGGTAGGAGAAGATGACTCTGTCGGGGAATAAACTTGGGGAAGAGATTACTCTGCAGGGGAATTACTTTGTGGGAAGACATACTTCGCTGAGATTTTGGTGATAACTCCACTAGGGATCCCGTTGATAAGCCCTTGTTGGGGAATTTTGATGAACTCCGCTGGGGGATAGGAAGAACTTCGCCAAGGACGAACTTTCCATGGTAATTAGCTAAGGATAACCCAGTTATAAGATCTGGTGGGGAATAACCTCTGAATAAAGCCGGGGAGAGATACGTTGTACTCTGCGGGAGAAAAGCTTCCAGAATCTACTGGGGATAAGCTTCCAGACTCTACTGGGGAGATTGATCCAACTCTCCTGGGGAAACTTTTGGACTGTACTAGGGAGGTGGCTCCACTGGGGTGTCTATATTCCACCGGGGAACAATCTTATATTTCTGTCGAGGAATATTAAGACTGCCGGGGATACTGGCTTAGGAACATCTGTACTTCGCTGGGGAATATTGAAATCTTCTGGGGATACCCAACTTCCTTAGGGATGACAGTAGACTAACTCTGCTTGGGGAGAGTGTTGCTGACTTGCTGGAGATATTGTGCCTTTAGGGCTTATGGGAGACCAACTCTGCTTGGGGCAAGTATTGCTGAATCTTGTCTTACTCTGCGTGGAGTGAAGGTATCTTGGTTACATTCTTCAGCCGAACCTACCTTGGTACCTTGGTGGACAGAGCAACTAGACCACTTAGACAATTATTATTGCCCCTGTTTCTGATGTCACCTGTAATTAGCCCTTTGTTTCGCATGCAAATATTTATGAGTTAGTAATTAATGTCAAATGCATATATCAAAAATGAACATTGGACGTTCTTTGCAAAACAAAACAGAAAAAGGAAAAACAATTGGCAATTTGTCTGGAAAAGTGGATTTGTATTGATTTTTGAATTTGCCTGTAAATAGGCGTTTATGTACAAGAGGCTGACGTCCTAATAAGAGGACACCGCCGAACAAAATAGAGTTTATACAATTTTGTGAAAAGGAAGACAAAACAACTATGTGAAAAAAATCCCACTGGGTTCCAACTCTGCTATCGCCCTTATGTCCTCAAGCATCTCATCACTCTGTTGCTTTAGTTGAAGATGAAGCTGATTGATCGATGCCGTCTGAGCCTGATAGTTGATACCGAATTCTGGATGCAAGGTGATCCAATGAGACATAGTATTACGCTTTAATCCCTAATTTTTGCCTGGACCGCCCTTTCGGGTTTTCAGTCCACCGGGATACCCCTTTTTGCCCAAGCCGCCTTTTCAGGTTTTCGACTTGCCGAGTGTACAGATTTTTTTCCATTTCATCCCTTATTTTTGCCCAAACCCTTTTGGTTCGCCGGGAAGCCCTTATTTTTTCCTAGGTGTGTCAACCTAGCGGGTCTTTAATTCATGCGTAGTATCTTTTTACTATGTCTGCATTGGCAGGGTGAGGAAGGTCGTCACCGTCCATGGTGGTTAGAATCATCGCTCCTCCCGAGAAGATGTGTTTAACCACAAATGGCCCTTCGTACGTAGGGGTCCATTTTCCCCTGGGATCACCTTGAGGAAGAATGATGCGCTTGATTACCAGGTCTCCGACTTGATACTCTTGTCGTCTGACTTTCTTGTTAAATGCCCTGATCATCCGTTTTTGGTACGTTTGACCATGACAAATAGCAGTGAGTCTCTTTTTGTCAATTATATTTAATTGATCAAGACGAGTCTGGATCCAGTCATCTTCGTTCAAACCTGCATCCTTCATTATACGGAGAGAAGGTATCTGGACTTTGATAGGCAAGACTGCCTCCATGCCATAGACCAAGGAAAAGGGAGTTGCCCCTGTTGACGTCCTTGCTGAGGTACGGTACCCATGAAGAGCAAACGGTAACATCTCGTGCCAATCTTTGTACGTCACTGTCATCTTCTGCACAATCTTTTTAATATTCTTATTCGCCGCTTCTACAGCCCCATTCATCTTCGTCCGGTAAGGAGAAGAGTTGTGGTGTTGTATCTTGAATTGCTCGCAGAGCTCAGTGATCATCTTTTTGTTAAGATTGGTACCATTGTCCGTAATAATCCTTTCTGGTACACCGTATCGACAGATCAGGTTGTGCCGAATGAACCGTGCCACGATGTTCTTGGTTACGGTAGCATAGGAGGCTGCTTCAACCCACTTTGTAAAGTAATCAATCGCTACCAGGATGAAGCGATGCCCGTTGGATGCCGTAGGTCTGATCTCGCCGATCATATCAATGCCCCACATTGCAAAAGGCCAAGGTGCTGTCAAGACGTTCAAAGGGACCGGAGGAATGTGCACCTTATCAGCATAGATCTGGCATTTATGACACGTCCGAGAATGTTGGTAACAGTCGGCTTCCATCGTGGACCAGAAATATCCTGCCTGAAGGATTTTCTTTGCCATGGTATGTCCACTGGAATGCGTTCCGAAGGTACCTTCATGTAGCTCTTCCATGATCCTTTCTACTTCAGTCTTATCCACACAACACAGTAAGGTTGAATCATGGTTTCGTTTGTACAGAATGCCGTTGCTGAGGAAGAACTTTGCCGCAAACCTTCTCAGGAACTTCTTGTCATTAACAGATGCGCCTTCGGGGTATTCTTGAGCTTCCAAGTATCTCTTCACTTCATGATACCAAGGTTTTTCAGTTACCTCTTCAGCCTCAAGATTGTAGCAATGTGCAGGTTCGTCCAACTTCCAGATAATGATCCGGGGAGCCTCGTTATCCCATTTGGCTTTGAACATGGAAGACATCGTAGCCAGCGCGTCCGCCAACTGCTTCTCCTCTCTTGGGAAGTGTTCAAAAGTTATCTCTTCGAAGTGGGGAGTCAACGTCAATACATACTCTTTGTAAGGGATAAGATTTGGGTGTTTCGTATCCCACTCGCCTTTGATCTGGCTGATCACGAGAGCGGAATCTTCGAAGACACTCAAAAACTTGATCCTTAGTTTAATTGCAGCTTGAAGACCCATGATGCATGCTTCATACTCCGCCCTGTTGTTGGTGCAGTTGAAACATAGCCGGGCGGTAAGTGGAGTATGAGTGCCTTTAGGGGATATGATCACGGCGCCAATACCGTTACCCAAAGCGTTTGAGGCTCCGTCAAAGTGCATAGACCATCGGGATCCTTCCTCAGGTCCTTCATCCAGTCCAGGTACTTCACAATCAGTCACTACCATCATGTTCTCGTCTGGAAATTCAAAGTTCATCGACTGGTAATCATCCACTGCCTGGTGTGCCAAATGGTCTGCCAATACACTTCCCTTGATTGCTTTTTGCGTAGTGTACTGGATGTCGTATTCGGTCAAGATCATCTGCCATCTTGCTATTCTTCTGGACAGAGCAGGCTTTTCGAAGATATACTTTATTGGATCCAATTTTGAAATTAACAGAGTAGTGTGAGTCAACATATACTGTCTCAGCCGGCGAGCAGCCCATACCAAAGCGCAGCAAGTTTTCTCGAGCAGTGAGTATCGGGTCTCACAGTCGGTAAACTTTTTGCTAAGGTAATAAATAGCGTGCTCTTTTCGGCCAGACTCGTCATGCTGCCCCAGCACACACCCCATTGAGCTGTCAAGTACTGTCAAGTATAAGATAAGAGGTCTCCCTTCAACTGGTGGCATAAGAACGTGTGGTTCTTGGAGATACTCTTTGATTCTGTCGAAAGCGGCCTGACATTCATCGTTACAACGTACTACTTGATCTTTCTTCAATAGCTTGAAGATTGGTTCACAGGTAGCAGTTAGGTGCAAGATGAATCGGGCAATGTAGTTCAACCGTCCTAGAAAGCCTCTGACTTCTTTCTCTGTCTTGGGAACCGGCATCTCTTGTATGGCTTTCACTTTGGCAGGGTCCACTTGAATACCTTTGTCGCTTACGACGAAGCCTAGCAATTTTCCAGATCTCACCCCGAAGGTGCACTTGTTCGGGTTCAACCTCAACTTTTACAACTTCAACCTGTCAAACAACTTCTGCAGATGGTCAAGGTGTTCCTCCTCAGTTTGGGACCTCGCAATCATATCGTCGACATATACTTCTATTTCATGATGGATCATGTCATGAAATAAAGCAACCATGGCACGTTGGTAGGTTGCCCCAGCATTTTTCAACCCAAAAGGCATGACCTTGTAGAAAAAGGTGCCCCACTGAGTAACAAAAGTGGTCTTCTCCATGTCTTCAGGAGCCATCTTGATTTGATTATAACCGGAGAAACCGTCCATGAAGGAGAACACCTTGTGCTGAGCAGTATTGTCAACCAGAACATCGATGTGAGGTAGAGGGAAGTCATCCTTAGGGCTGGCCCTATTCAAATCCCTATAGTCAGCACACATTCGGACCTTACCATCTTTCTTCGGCACTGGAACCACATTTGCAACCCACTGAGGGTAAGAAGTCACTGCAAGAAACCCGGCATCAAATTGTTTCATAACCTCAGCCTTGATTTTCTCGGACATCTCTGGATGCATACGGCGGACCTTCTGTTAAACCGGAGGGCAGTCTTCCTTGGTAGGCAGGTGATGAACCACAATGTCAGTATCCAACCCAGGCATGTCTTCGTAGGACCAGGCAAAGATTTCCACATAATCATGCAGCATCTGAATCAACTGTTGTTTCACACTGAGCTCTAGATTGGCACCAATCTTGACTTCCTTTCTGTCTGTCTCAGTACCCAGATTTACCGTTTCCACTGGCTCTTCATGTGACTGAATGGCCCTCTCTTCCTGGAGTAACAGTCTTGCAAGCTCACCAGGCACTTCACAATCATCTTCACCTTCGTCTTTGGCTAAGTTGATCGGATTTTCGAAGTCATAACTGGCAGTAGCAGATTCGTTACCAGTGAGATCCAGAGTGGATTGGAACCTGTATGGGTGAGTGTGTGTAAATATAGCTGTTTTGCAATATATAAAGAAAGAAAGGGAGCACAAGATTTGAAATGCGAAAAACGTCCAATGTCTTTATTCATGATATATGAAAATGACAAATAATAAGCCCTTAGAAATGAAGCCACGGTGCCCCGGGTAAGACACCGGGCCATAAAGTTTCAAATTATTGTTCGTTACAAATTTAAAACAAAGGAGTTCATTACTGAGTGACAAAAGTAATAGGTATGAAATCTTTCGCAGTCCAGTTGCTTGGTCCACCATTGGTCGTTGGGTAGATCCAGCTGTTAAATTCGGATTCCTCCCCGTTGTCTTCAATAGCATTCACTCCCGGGTTGGTGATTAACACAGGAGGTCTTCCAATCCTTGCCTTGCGAACAGCCCTCTGAGCTTCTGCAGTGAAACCCAAGCCAAATTTGTCAGTCTTCGGAGTAAAATCAGGAAGTCGGCCCCAGTTTGCACACTCACCCTTCTCAATCACAGCCCGGGCATCCTTTAAGGAAGCCATCTTCAAAGGAGAGTCTTCTTCAGTCACAGTCTCTGCTGACGCCAATGTCTGAGGAACCTCTTCAAAATGTTGAAAGGGGGTCTCAATGAACTCCCCATCCATTTCTATGTACCGGAACGAGTTGAAGTGGCTGACCATATATTCTTCCTTCCCCTGAACTGTCACAATCTTCCCTCTGACCGGGTACTTCAGCTTCTGATGTAATGTGGAGGTCACAGCTCCAGCCTTGTGGATCCATGGACGACTCAACAAACAAGAATAGGATGGTCGGATGTCCATCACATAGAAAGTAGAATCAAAAACTTGAGAACCAACCCTGATTAGAATGTCAACTTCACCATGTACCATCCTTTTCGACCCGTCAAAGGCCCGGACAACAATGTTACTAGGCTTGAGCTCTAAACCCTCACAATCCAGCCTGTCTAAAGCTTTCTTGGGCAATACGTTCAACGAAGAACCGGTGTCTACCAACACATGGGCAAGAGTAGTGCTCCTGCATTCAATTGAGACATGCAGGGCGCAGTCAGATCGGCGTCAGAGAAACCCAACCCATTATCAGCAGTCAAGTTGGCCACACAATTGGTAAATTGATCAGCAGACGTTTCTTGTGGCACGTGGGCCGTCTTTAGGAAGGAAATCAAGGCCTTGGCATGGGCCTCTGAACACAACAACAGTGATAGCATAGAAAGTTTAGAGGGGGTGTGCCCCAGCTGCTCAACTACATTGAAATCACTCTTCTTGATAATTTTAAGAATCTCTTCCATCTCTTGCTTGGAAGCTTCAACATTGACAATCTTCGGTGCCTCCATCTGGGCAGGCACATCAGTAGCAATCCCTTTGCCCCGAGCGTCAGATGACTCAGCTGCAGGGGTAGAAACAAGAACTTGATCAGGCAGGGAAGTGGGCACACTTGCAGGTGTGATGACAAGAGGTCTCTGAATGGCTGGAGGCGCAATATCTGGTGAGAAGAGCCTGCCACTGCGAGTGACTTTAGCAGGCCCGGTGAGGTTGGTGATGTCGGTACTAGTATCAAACTCTTGTTTTACTCCAAGCACATAAACATCTGCCCCATAGTGCCACGGGACAGCTTTGTCATATGTATAGGGGAGGGGCCCCGGAACAGTAATGATGATAGGAGCAATCTTCTGAGTAGACATGATTTTGACAGTTTTCTTTGAAGGAGCCTTAGGAGGGTTGTTGAAAATAGTAACAATGGACACTTCTTCAGCAGGGATAGCAGGAACAACAATCTTCTCGAACAAGATCTCTTTATTATTCATCAGGTTTTGGATACCTGACTTCAACAAAGAACAACCAGTAGGTGAAACAGAACATAGAAGGCAACCTTTACTACATCCCGGAAATAAACCGGCTAGCAATAGGTTCCTTTTGACAGTTAACAATGGAGTAACAATCTCATCCACAGAAGCTACATACAGGTCTTCTTCCACAGCATTCACTCCATGCTGAGGCATGGGAGCAGTCACAACATTGGGCCTTTCGGGTGCCTCGAACTGTATTTCTTTAGCATCAATAAGGTCCTGAACCTTATTCCTCAGAGCCCAACAATCATCAGTAGAATGCCCCGGGCTATCAGAGTGATAAGCGCAGCGGGCGTTGGGATTGTACTTTGGAGATGCTGTGTTTACCACCTTCGGAGCTTCTTTGATAGTTACCAGATTGGTTGACAGCATTTACGGTAGGATCTGAGACAAAGTCATACTAAGCCGAGTGTACTCCCTTCTGGGTCTCTCACCCCTTGGTTGGTTATATTGCCGAGGAGCGGCAGCAGGCTTTGAAATTACCACCGCGTTGACAGCTTGATGGCGTTCCGGTTTATTCTGTTTCCTGGAACCATACACAACACTAGATTCTTTCTTGAAGGGCTTCTTTTCAGAACTCGAGGAGGCACCTTTTTCTATCTTCCCCGACTTGATACCAGCTTCTATCCTTTCTCCAGTTAAGATCAGGTTTGTGAACCCAGCAGAAGAATTACCAATCAGATGGTTGAAGAACGGACCAGACAGGGTCCCTAGGAACATATCAACGAGCTCTCAATCAGTCAAAGGTGGTTGCACCCTGCCAGCCAGATCTCTCCACTTTTGCGCGTACTCTTTAAAACCTTCACCCGTCCCAAGTGACATACCCTGGAGTTGAGTACGCGTGGGAGCGAGGTCGGCATTGTACTGATACTGCTTATAAAATGCAGTAGCCAAGTCCTCCCAGTTTCGAATACTGGCTCCATCCAGCTGATAGAACCACTCGAGTTGAGCCCCTGAAAGGCTATCCCGGAAGAAATGGATCCATAAGTTCTTGTCTGCAGTGTAAGGTTGGATCTTCCTTACATATGATCTGAGATGCAGTTTAGGGCAAGATGCCCCGTCGTACTTCGCAAAAGAAGGTGCCTTGAACTTGTGTGGGATCACCACCCCATAAGATAAACCTAGATCCCCAAAATCCAACCCAGCCACCTGTTGAATCTCCATAACACTCAGACGATCCTCTAGTTGCTTGTACGTGTCCTCAGCAGGAGGGTATTGTTCATCATTGAAATCCGTCTCGTTGTCGGAGACCACAGGACTAGGAACCCTTCCCCCTTGGGGACTGTCTTTCCCTACAGAGGAAGTAGCTTGATCAGCCTCATTTTGCAGTGTATTCCCAAACCTCCGTCTAGTGTTGAATATCACAGTCCTCTTCTTCTTCTTTTTCAACAGTAGAGTCTTCAATTCCTGTTGACCCTGGGCTAAGATCATGACCAGCTCTTGAAACTGGGCGTTCTGGGCCTGAAGGGCCTTGATAGCTTGTTCATTGGATGATTCGGGATTCGTGATGATTGCTGAAATAAACAACGAAGGAGATTAAGCAACCTGTAAAAAAGAGTACCTGTGATTCATATGATGAATGGAATGCGTATGATTTATGTTTTCAAAGACAATCGGGGTTCAACTTTGTAAACAAAAAGGAACACACTTTATTAGATTCAAGCTTTAGATTGTTCAAGAAGTTGCCCTTAGGCGTTACATAAATGAAAATACTGAAAAGGAAATGAAAGTTGTAAAAGAAATATCTAAGGCCCATCATTGCTCCCATGGCCTCCTCTTCTCAGTACGAATGTAGTCATTCAGGATCCGCTCGTTCTCTAATTGCTTAGTCAGCTTCTGGATTTTCTGTTCCTGTTCATTGAACCTTTCCCAATAAGAATCCCGTTCTTCCTGTAGTTGCGCCCAAGACCTCTTTAGTGTATCAACATTAGTGGGTATTTGAGGAGGGAGTACAGTTGGAGGAACCCCGTCTCTATCAGAGAATTCAAGAATGATAGGCCTGACAGCTTCGTATGGCATACCTAACTTCTGAGCACGGATGCGGATCCATCTGTAGTAGGGTTCCATTGGTAGAGAAGTCTTCGGTCCCAACTCATGTGGGTCAGCTTTATGAATTATGTCCCAAGCCTTGATGAATCTACGACGCAGCTCGTCACTATCTACCTGAAACTCAAAACTGATGTGAGGTACCAACATCTCATGAGGCCCTGCTCTTCTGGCTCTTCTAAACTAACGGAGAGCTAAACATGGATTATAAGATATTCCTCTCTGGGTACCGATCAAAGGAACATTAGGATATTCTCCACAACGGTCAATAACAGCTACCTCATCCAAACCTCTGAGAGTCCAAATGATGTCATCATCAGTGAGAGACATTAACCTATGAGCCGAGCCTCTTCCTTCTTTGTTCTTCAGCACAAATTTAGGGAGGTGCGAAATAAACCACCTCACTAACAAAGGAGCACAACACCACAAAGTTCCCCGTCTTCGAGCAGTACGAGCATAGAGTTGTTGTAGGATATCACCCAAGAGAGTGGGCACAGGGTTCCGAGACATGAAGATCCTTATGGCATTGACATTGACAAAATTATCAGGATTTGGAAACAATACTAGACCATAGATTAAGAGAGCCAGGATGTCTTCGTACGCCCTGAAGTCTAAGTCATTCCAGAAACTATTAGCTTTACCAATCAGAAACTTGGCCAAAAAGCCCTTAACTCCGCTTCTAGTCACCCAGTAATCCATTACTTCTTTGTTGGTCAAGGGAAGGGCTGCAGCAATCTCCTCAAACCTAAGAGTCTTTTCCCAACCAGTGAAGGGAGTCTGATCCAAGATAGGGATACCAAGCAAATCAGAGAATTCTTCCAGGGTAGGGACCAACTGGAAGTCTTGAAAGGTGAAGCAATGGTATAGAGGATCATAAAACTGGGTCAGGACACTCATCAGTTGTTGGTCCCACTTTGAAGTGACTAAACCGAGAAGAGAACCATGCCTCTGGAAGAAGGAAGTAGTATTTGGAATTTTGTCAACCAACTCTTTAAGCAAATCAGGTGGGTGAACAAAGTTGAGCCGGATAGTATTCCTTCGCACGGGCATCATGATGTCCTATAAAACAGAGCAAAGATGAAACCCTCTTGTCTTTGAAATGGGTCAGTCCTTATGCAGGATGCATGCAATGGTATGATGGTATGATGTTATGATAAAGCACACCACAAGAATTCACAAAGGCAAATATGATAAGGCACACAAGTCACACAAGACAGCCCTTAGATTTTAGGCCAGCATGAAGTTTAGGTACTACCCTCTTTTAGTTTCGTTGGTTAAGACCTGTCCTAGAAAATAGTAGTCGGGTTCTAGAGGATCTCAATATCATCGACTACCCTCAATCGGTCATAACTCCAGCGTCGCAATCTTTTCTTGCGGCCAGAACCATCGCGAGAGTTTAGCCTCAATGAGTGTAGCATACTGCTACTGTTCTATGGCCAAGTTGGGTCAATTTAGGGTTCTAAGGTTGGTTGGTGCTTAATGACTCCTCAGAAGACCCATATTCTCCTCGTTGCGACACAAGGGATATCGGTACAGACCAAGATGTCACACCAACGTAGCCACTGCTTCACCCGTGTCGGTCTACGCCGGACAGGTCCCTCACAGCTTATGCTACCTAAAAGGGTATTCCCCAGATCCGGGTTAGGATCTATGAAACTCCAAGACAAGCCCATAATTTTAAAGCAATCAAAGCAAGCAATTGAAAACATAAGTATGATCTAATCCTAAGGTACACCTCACTTATAGACTATCCCCAGCAGAGTCGCCAGTTCTGTGATCGGTGGAAATAGAACTGACTGTTTGGAATGCTGGTTCGCGAAATGTCGCGGTAAGCAAGAGTCGCCACCGTCTTTTATGTTCTCCAACATGGAAAGGACAAAAGCACAGCAAAATTCCTTCTTTGAGAATGTTTCTCGGTTCGGGAGGTAGATTTATAGAAAGGGAAGGTGTTAGCACCCTTTATATCCATGGTTATCCATGGGCTCTTAGGTACTTGCTCTTATGTTTTCAAAAGATTTGTTTTCTTTTCAAGTGTGTGTGGGTTTTCAAAAAGTTTCGTTTGAAAAATTTCTAAGTAACTCTTGTATCCGTCCTCAAGAGTGTATGAAAAAATTGTTTGAAAACCTTTTGAAAGTGTCAGTGTGAAAAGATGTTTTGTTTGTTTTTAGAAAGAGCAAGTACCCAGGAGAAATCTACCTACTCTAAGGAATTAGGCTGTGTAAGAGTCCTTTAGATAGTGCTATCCCACTATTGAGAAGTAGGTAGCACCGTCGTTGGAGGTATTCGGGTCAATTCGATTATAGGGACAGTGTGGTCACCAAAGCAATAGTAGGATATCTTAGTGGTAACCCTAATGTCCTAGATCCTTTTTATCCGAGGCAACCGTTTCAAGGCAACCGGATCTTTAGACAGGAGGGCGACCTCTAAAACACCCTATACTTGACGACCACGTTCGAGACAACCAAGTGAGGCGTACCCTAGGAGTGGCATGTGCATGTGTGTCAGGTTTGATGTTAAGTTATCTTTGATCATGCATTTGTGAGCTACGGATTGATTTTATTTGTCATACAAGTCTTGCAGGCATATTTAATAGTTAAGAGTGCGGAAAATAACGTGCGGAAAGGTAAATCTACGCTATTACAAGGCGCGGGTCTATACATCGCCAAAAACAAAAACCCGTTTGGAAATAAACGCGAAAAGTAAAAGAAAGCGGTAAAGCCTAATTAACTATTACATCCTCGGAAACAGATACATCAATATGATCAAATAAATAACAGTGCGTGAAAGAAATTAAATCAGGACGTCCTTAGGGTTTTGACCCTTTTTGAGAAAAGAATTGAAATTGTCCTTTTTTTCAATTTAATTAAAATTAAACCTAATTAAACCACTAATTAATTAATTAATTAAAGATAAAAGTGTTTTTTGCGTTTTTTATGTTTTAATGAAAATAAAAAGAAACGATATTAAAAGTCAAGAAAACCCTAGTTCTAGATTTATTTTATTTTTTGTGAAAAGATTAAAATCAAACCTAATTAAACCACTAAATTAATTAATTATAATTTATTTACAAAAATAATTATTAATTAGTGAAAATAATAAATAATAAAAATAAACAATGTTTTAAGTTTCTGATTTTATTATGAAAAATATTAATTTGTGACTTAATTAAATAATAGTAATAGTAATTAAGAATAATTAAAATAGAAAATAATGAAAGAAAAACAATAAACCAGGGGGGGTATGCTGGCCTAGATGGAGGTTTTGCTGGAAATTTTAGGCCCATAACACTCAAGCCTGTTGACTTCTGGAATCAAGTGTGCAAGCATTGACTGGAGAATATGGTGTTCTCCACTTTTTGACCATTGGATGCACGTTTATGGCCACTTGGCGCCTGTGTATTTGATATGCACAGTATACTTCTTGGCAAGCGCTGCACATGAATATATTAAGCAAAACAATATAGAAATTGTGGGGGACCTGGGAATCGAACCCAGGTCCCAACGCTTGCTGAACACCTGGCCAACCACTCAACCACTTTGCACGCTTTGTTAGTATTATACACAACAAATATATTAGTAAGAAAAAATCAACATGATGCATAAAACAAAATCACGCGCGCAAGTTTGAATTACCCAACCATGTGTAAACACGTCAGTCGTCTTCTTCCTTTTGCCTGTAACATAAAATCAAATAGCGGGGGTTTTTAACCCCCACAACCTAGCATGACCAAAAATAACGATTAGATGTACAAGCTATATAAATAAGGCGCGAGGATTGGGTTTGATTCGTCTGGCCTTGACGAATTAAACCATAGGTCTAAGAAGGTCCAATTTTTCCTGTGCTGGGAATCCCTAAATTGAGAGCTTCGAAACCCTAAAAATTGTTAATGGCATCTTTTGATTTAGGGCTCCATAATCAAATTAACCTGTACCATTAGCTTCAGAGAGGTTCTAGCAATGCACTACACACAAAAAATCTCATTAATAATGCATGAATATTGATTTACGATTATGAAAAAATAACCAAACCGTGTGACTTGTTCTTGCGTGTTCTTGGAGTGTTAAGGCTTGTTTTTGATTCCAATCCGTTCTTGGGAATGTTAGCAATGTGTTTGAATCGCTCTAAGGCTTTGAATTGTGCTAGAACATGGAATTCAGTTTTCAAATTTTTCTTGAATTTTTGGAATTGGTTTATGGCTTTTGACAACAGCTCTCACGCTGCAGGCATTAGGGTTCACTTCAGTATATGTAGTAGAATGGAATTAGGGTAAAACTTTGTCCAAGAATCCATGGAATTCATGTTTTCAATATTTGATTTCAATCAAATCTTTTTGCATATTTTTGATTGACAAAACTTGCTAATTTTGGAGATTTTGGTCCCCTTGATTGATACACGAAATCTTCAGCATGTGTTGAGTTTATTTGCACCACAAAAAGATTTGAAAACCATATCTTTGAATTTCCTACATTTAAAATTAATTAAATGAATTAATATTAATAAAAAATTCAATTAATTAATTAAAAATAAGAAAATAAATCAATTTAAGCTCAATGGGTCGTGCATAGGCCTTGGACAAAGTTTCAAGAAGAAATTTGAGGCCCATTAGTAAAAATGAAGTGTTTTGGGCAAAATTGACTTTTGCAAATTCCCAAAAATTTCCCAACTTCTCCAATGCATATCTTGCTCAATTTTGATCATATGAACATGTTCTTGGACATTTTGGAAAGGTCTTCAAGTCCTCTAACCAATGCCTTTGGTCCCATGTCATTTGGATTTACCAATCTCAAGTTATGGTCTTTGACTTAAAGTGCATTTTTGTTGACTTTTGAAATTGACCTATAATGTAGAAATTGATAACTTTTTTGTGAGAGCATTTCTTGGACTTGGAATGTGAAGATGAGTTGTAGGAAATTTCATCCCCTTCAGAATGAGCATTGGATGCGATTTTTCTGATGAACCATGAAAAAGTTATGCCCTTGTCAAGTTACAGTTGACTTTTCTATTGTCCAAAAATAGCAACTTTTGCATCTTTGATGATTTTTGAGCCATTCTGGAGGAATCATGATCAAGACTTGATCAAATGATGATTGTGGCTTCAAAATAAGATGTTGACCAAATTTTTTGACTTTTGACTGTAAAATGACCATTTTGTCCCTGCAGTTGATTGTGAACCAAATAAGGCTTTTGACTGTGCAATTTGCCTCTGTGAGTCTTGAAACTTGTCATGTAGATGCTTGACAATGTGTATAGGCATATGGGACTTGTTTGGACCACTGAAAACCTCAAATTTGTTGAAGGAACCAAAACCCTAATTTTGACTGGCTTAGGAGATGGTTTGACTGTGCAATCCCTTGAGTGGTCTTGAACCATTTGAGGATGATTCTTGACAATATTTGAAGAATATGGGAGGGAAAATTTTGGGGTACAACACTTCCCCACCAGAGTTGAATCATCTTATCCAGTAGATTTTGGAAGCTTGTCCCCTGCAGAATGCAAATGCATCTCCCCAGCCGTATTCAGAAGGTTACCCCCACCAGAGTCTAACTGGGATATCCTCAGCAGGTTGCAATCGAAAGATCATCCTCAGCGAAGTTCTTAATACTCCCCAGCGGAGTTCATCATCGAAATCCCAACAGAGCTTATCAACGGAATCCCCGACGGAGTTATCGTTAAAAACTCAGCGAAGTACCTCTTCCCCACAGAGTAACCTCTTCAGCAGGTTTATTCCCCAACAGAGTCATCTTCTCCTACAGGTTTATTCCTGCAATCATCTTCGTGCATCATCCCCAGTGGAAACGAAGAATTCAACCAGACTCTTCTGTATCAGCCCAGGATTTAACAAACTCCCCGGCATTTGTCAAGGATTTATTTTCCCAGACGAAAATACATTCATAAACATATCACATTTCACATCTCCTATTTACATACATGATAAAGTGCATACAACACGACCTCATTTATTCTGGAGAACATCATGACATCATGCATCTCATACATCATGACATTGCATACAACTAACTCTTTACCTTTTCAGGAAAGATCGATCAACAGATAAAAGTCATCCTTTTGAAGTAGCAGTCGTCAAAGATTCCTTCATCATCCTTTTGAAATAGCAGTCGTCAAAGATTCCTTCATCATCCTTTTGAAGTAGCAGTCGTCAAAGATTCATTCACCATTCCTGCTGAGGTAGTAATCGTCCAAGATTCCTTCACCAGTCCTACTGAGGTAGTAATCGCCCAAGATTCCTTCACCATTCCTGCTGAGGTAGTAATCATCAAACATTCCTTCATCACCCCGTTGAGGTAGAAGTCATCCAAGATTCCTTCATCGTCCCGCTGAGGTAGTAATCGTCCAAAGACTCCTTCATCATCCCGTTGAGGTAGAAGTCATCCAAGACTCCTTCATCATCCCGTCGAGGTAATTGTAGTTGTATAGGTATTGGCTTGCATTTTTTGTAAAACCCAAGTGTATGTGTGAATTTCATGACTGATGTCATAACATTCTAGTTTAGTTTGTACTGATTCATTAGGTACCTTTGCAGAAAAATATTGTCATACAGGTACTGATGTTTAAGTGTGCATCTGAGCATTTTTGCAAAATGATCACATTTTCCTAAATCAGTAGACAGGTTTTTTAGATGTCATAACAGATGTTAAGAAATCCTGTTCTGAACTAACAGGTATGCAATTTGGTTAATTCTGAGTTTTTTCAGGAAAATGACTCAGTCTTTCCAGAACAGAATCCTGCGTTTTCTTTGGGTTAACCTAGCTCAACCCTAACCTGGTTGATAAAGTCCTGTGACCTAGTCTTAAGGTCAAATGGAATTAACCCTAGCTTTTTGTGGAAACCCTAACTGAAGATGCAGCTGCTATATATTCAACAGGGCTGCTGTTTTGAAAGCAATCCCTTTTTTGACAGAAGATCATTTAGAAGCTGTATAGTTTTAACTATTGTAATCCAAGCAATTATCATTGTGATAAGTGACTTGGAATAGGTTTTTAATTGTAAGGGTTGTGTAGCACTCAAAGCTTTGAAGCAAGAGTGTTTGTATGTCTCTTGACTAAAGCTGTGAAGCAGAGTCAAGTTAGGTGTGTGTATCACTCAAAGCTGTGAAGCAAGAGTGGTTGTGTTACTTGATTAAAAAGCTGTGAAGCTTAATCAAGTGTATGTTTTTGAAGAGTGTCTTCATCAATTCATTAGTCAAATTGTTTTATGTATCACTGCTGTGATTGAGGGGGAGTGAGTAGGAACTCAGGTTTAAGTTGTACTTAGATTGAAATTGCATTGGGTAGGTCTTAAGTGAAGGAGATAAACTGGTTGGTTTATTCCTGAATTAACATCTCTTATAGTGGATTTCCTCCTTGGCTTGGTAGCCCCCAGAGTAGGTGTTGTTGCACATTGAACTGGGTAAACAATTGACTGTGTTCTTTATTGTTTTTGTATTTACTATCATATAGTAAGTCAGATACGGTGTCATAACATTGAACGTGACATTGAGTATCTGCAGCCAGAATTTCAATTGGCATCAGAGTAGGCACCCTGCCTGTATTACTGGGTGAGATCTAGGGATATCACTTTCTGGCACTATGGACAAAGAAGGAGTTTTTGGAAATAGACCACCCATTCTGGATGGAACTAATTATGACTACTGGAAACCTCGTATGATTGCCTTCTTAAAATCTCTGGACAAAAAGGCTTGGGGAGCTGCTAACAAAGGATGGATCCATCCCACCATAACTGAGAAAGATGGGACAATCATTCTGAAGCCTGAGGAAGATTGGAGTAAAGAAGAAGATGAGTTATCCCTGGGAAATTCCAAAGCTTTAAATGCCTTGTTCAATGGAATTGATAGAAACATTTTCAGACTAGTACATCAATATGAACTGGCCAAGGAAGTTTGGGACACTCTCAAAACTACTCATGAGGGCACTTCCAAAGTAAAAATGTCAAGGCTTCAGATGTTGACTACCAAGTTTGAAAATCTAAAAATGATGGAAGATGAAACCATTCATGAGTTTCACATGAACATCTTTGAGATTGCCAACACCTCAGGAGCACTGGGAGAAAAAATGGCAGAAGAAAAATTGGTGAGAAAGATTCTCAGATCCTTGCCCAAAAGATTTGCAATGAAGGTGACTGCCATAGAAGAAGCCCAGGACATCAGCAAGTTGAAAGTGGATGAACTTATTGGGTCTCTTCAGACGTATGAGATGGGGATCACTGAAAATGGTGACAAGAAGAACAAGAGAATAGCCCTTGTATCCAACACTGATGTTGACAACAAGGAGGATGAAGAAGAAAATATTTCAGAAGCTATAGCCATGCTTGGAAGACAGTTCAACAAACTCATCAAAAGAATATATCCAAAGTCAAGGTCTAATGTTCATAACATTCCCTCTGACATTGACAGTTTCAGAAGAAGACCAAGGTCAGAAGAGAAGGGAAACCAAGGCAGAGGAATTCAATGCCATGGTTGTGAAGGATATGGGCATATTCGAGCTGAATGTCCAACCTTTCTTAAGAAACAAAAGAAAGGAATGACTGTTACTTGGTCTGACTATGATTCAGAAAGTAATTCTGAAGAAGAATATGCCAAACTAGTTACTGCTCTAACTGGTGTTTGTACCTCTGAAAGTGACACCCGTGATGAAGAAGTGACATTTGAAGAACTGGCTGATACCTACAAGAAATTGTGTATCAGAAGTGCTGAAGTCTGTGTACAAAATGAGAAACAATCAAAACTCATTATAAAGCTGGAGGCTGAAAAAAGGGCAGATCTTGAAACTATAAGTCATCTAGAAGGGGAAGTTCAATTGCTGAACTCACAACTGAATCAAATGACCAAATCTGTCAAGATGCTGACTAATGGAACAGACAAATTGGAAGAGATCCTTCAGGTTGGACAAAATGTGGGAAATAAATCTGGACTAGGATTTATGGAAGCAAAGAAATCTGGTACAGTCAAGAAGATCAGGCCTGATAAGCAAATGTCAAAACAGATGTCTCAACACAACTCTCAACATCAGGAACAGAGACATATGAAGAAAAGGTACCAAAGATGGAGATGTCATCATTGTGGGAGATATGGCCACATAAAGCCCTTCTACTTCAGATTGCATGGATACCCCAATCAGAACTCAGGTGTCAAACCTAAGTCCAAAAAGGTACCACATGCTCCTAAATGGAAGAAAAAGGCTACTGCCCTGATAGCCCACACTTCCCTGAGGGTCTCTGCAAAGGAAGAGTGGTACTTTGACAGTGGGTGTTCCAGACACATGACTGGAATCAAGAACCTCCTCAATAATGTTAAACCTCTCACCACCAGTTTTGTGACCTTTGGAGATGGTGCTAAAGGTGAAATCAAAGGAGTTGGTAATCTGGACTGCCCTGGAGTTCCAAGTCTGAATGAAGTACTGCTGGTAAAAGGACTGACTGCTAATCTCATTAGTATCAGTCAATTGTGTGATCTAGGATTCAAGGTAAATTTCTCAAAATCTGAATGCCTTGTAATCAATGACAAACAAGAAATTGTAATGAAAGGAGTCAGATCTAAAGACAACTGTTACTTGTGGGAGCCTGAGAACATTAATTTCTCCTCTGTGTGTTCCATTGCAAAAGAAGAAAAAGAGGTGAAACTGTGGCACCAAAAACTTGGCCATCTGCATCTAAGAGGAATGAAAAGGATTATCTCCGTGGAGGCAGTCAGAGGGATTCCAAGACTGCAAATTGATGAAGAAAGAGTTTGTGGCGAATGTCAGGTTGGTAAGCAGACTAGGATGTCACATCCAAAGTCAAGACATCTGACCACCTCTAAGGTTCTAGAACTTCTTCATATGGATCTGATGGGACCAATGCAAGTGGAGAGTCTTGGTGGAAAAAGATATGCCTATGTGGTTGTGGATGATTTTTCCAGATTCACCTGGATTAATTTCATTAGGGAAAAATCTGATGTATTTGAAGTTTTTAAAGAATTGTGCAAAAGAATTTAAAGAGAAAAGGAAGGGTGTATTGTCAGAATCAGAAGTGATCATGGCAAGGAATTTGAAAACAGCAAGTTTGATGATTTCTGTTCCTCAGAAGGAATTAGTCATGAATTTTCTTCTCCTATAACTCCTCAGCAAAATGGAGTTGTGGAAAGGAAAAACAGGACCATACAGGAATCTACCAGAGCAATGTTACATGCCAAAAGACTTCCTATGTATTTTTGGGGTGAAGCTATGAATACAGCCTGCTATGTTCATAACAGGGTCACCTTGAGAAAGGGAACCTCATCCACCATATATGAACTCTGGAAAGGAAGAAAACCAACTGTGAAGTACTTCCATGTGTTTGGCAGCAAATGCTATATTCTGGCAGATCGTGAACAAAGAAGAAAACTGGACTCTAAAAGTGATGAAGGCATATTTCTAGGATACTCCTCAAACAGCAGAGCTTATAGAGTATTCAATTCCAGAACCAAAACCATGATGGAATCAATAAATGTTATAATTGATGATTATCATGAAGAAATAGATGTTCCTTGTACTGTTGAGACATTCTTTGAGACTTCAACCCAACAGAATGATCTACCCAACTCCACCACAACAGAATCTGAACCAAAGGAAGCTAGCAAGATCCCTTCCATCAGAATTCAGAAGGATCATCCAAAAGAGCTCATCATAGGAGATCCCAACAATGGAGTCATTACAAGATCTAAAGAAATCATCTCAAACTCTTGTTTTGTGTCCAAAATGGAACCAAGAAATGTCAAGGAAGCTTTAACTGATGAATACTAGATTGGTGCAATGCAAGATGAACTGAACCAATTCAAGCAACATGAAGTTTGGGAACTGGTTCCTAGACCTGAAGGAACTAACATCATTGGGACAAAATGGATTTTCAAGAACAAGTCAGATGTTGAAGGAATTGTCACCAGAAATAAGGCAAGACTTGTTGCTCAAGGATACACCCAGGTTGAAGGGGTTGATTTTGATGAAACCTTTGCACCTGTAGCCAGGCTGGAATCAATCAGACTCCTATTGTCAATTGCTTGTCTTCTGAAGTTCAAGTTATTTCAGATGGATGTGAAAAGTGCCTTTCTAAATGGGTACTTAAATGAGGAAGCTTATGTGGAACAACCTAAAGGCTTTGTGGATCCAAACCACCCTGATCATGTCTACAAATTGAGAAAAGCTCTATATGGCCTGAAACAAGCTCCTAGAGCATGGTATGACAGGTTAACAAAGTTTCTCTCAGACAAAGGATACAGAAAAGGAGGCTTGGATAAAACTCTCTTTGTCAAAACTGAAGGAGGGAAGTTGATGGTTGCCCAAATATATGTTGATGACATAGTGTTTGGAGGAATGTCAGAACCTATGGTTAAACATTTTGCTGACCAGATGCAGGCTGAATTTGAAATGAGTCTCATGGGAGAACTAACTTATTTTCTTGGACTACAAGTCTCACAGATGGAGGACTCAATCTTCTTATCTCAAAGCAAGTATGCTAAGAACATTGTAAAGAAGTTTGGTATGGAGAATGCCAGTCACAAAAGGACTCCTGCTCCTTCTCATTTAAAGCTTTCCAAAGATTCAAGTGGGGTTAAGGTGGATCAAAGTCTGTACAGAAGCATGATAGGAAGCTTGTTGTACTTAACAGCCAGCAGACCTGACATTGCTTTTGCAGTTGGAGTTTGTGCAAGATACCAAGCAGACCCTAAAGTCAGTCACATCAACCAAGTGAAGAGAATTTTGAAGTATGTGAGTGGAACTTACAACTATGGGTTGCTATACTCTCATGGCTGTGAACCAACTCTGACTGGTTACTGTGATGATGATTGGGCTGGTAGTGCTGATGATAGAAAAAGCACCTCTGGAGGATGTTTCTTCTTGGGAAATAATCTGGTTTCCTGGTTCAGCAAGAAACAGAATTGTGTGTCTCTTTCTACTGCTGAAGCTGAATACATTGCAGCTGGTAGTAGCTGTTCTCAAATGATCTGGATGAAACAGATACTTACAGAGTATAATGTCACACAAGATGTTATGACATTGTACTGTGACAATCTGAGTACAATCAACATTTCCAAGAATCCCATTCAGCATAGTAGGACCAAACATATTGACATACGACATCACTTTATCAGAGACCTTGTAGAAGAGAAGACAATAAAATTGGAACATGTTGCCACTGAGCTACAGCTGGCTGACATTTTTACCAAGGCTCTTGATGCAAATCAATTTGAAAACTTGAGGGGTAAGTTGGGTATTTGTCAACATGAGGAATTGTAGCAATTAATTTTGCTTAAAACAAGGGTTAAAGGAGTTATGCTTGTTCTGATTGGGTTAAAATTATATTTTCCCATTTCCTTCAATTCTTTTAAGAAGTTGAATAGACACTCCTTTTCTTCCTTCCCCTCTCGTCTCCTCATCAAAACCCAGTATCTCAATCAGAATTTTCTCCTCAGTTGCTGTTGGTCCTCTAAGACTGTCAAAATGCCTCAAACACCATCATCATCCAATACGACCATTTCAACCTCTTCCTCTGATCAAGATTCTAGGACAATCTCTTCCTGTCAGGACTCTGAAGCCCTGGAGATCTCTTCTCTTAGAAAATTGGAATCTAACCCCACCAAGGTCAAAGAGCTGAGAACAAGACATGCAGGAAGGTCTCAAGCTTCTGCCTCTGGTAATTCATCTCATCCTTCTTCTTCAGTTCCCCCTGAAATTGCAAATAGGGAAGGGTCAGCCTATGTTCGTCAAGCAATAGCAAAAATTGTTTCAAGAATTCTGAACGAGAACCACTCAGTTCCTGGCATTTCTGTTCCTTTAAATCAAGAAAGTTCAAATGCTGAAACAAATCCAGATGTCTCTAAGGATGTTGAGACATCAGACAAAGAGAAGAATGCTGACATTGCTCACAAGAAAAGGAAGAAGCCAGAATCCTCTGAGTCTGATGACAGTGCTTAAAGGTTGGTTGCTGTTTGGTGGAGTTGTTGCTGGTCCCTGGTGGAGTTTGGAAGTGTGTTCAGTTTTTTTTTCTGCTCTTATTACTTTTCTGGATGGCTGTATAATTTTTATGAACATGTATCTTTGGCCCATTTATGGCTAAAGAGGGGGAGATATATTTTGGTACTTACTTAATTAGACATTCTATTTTTCTGCAGTCATTTCTTTCTGCTGCTATCTATCTCTGATTGCTTAGGGTCTTTAGCCAAAAATCTGCCAAAGGGGGAGTTTGTAGTTGTTTAGGTATTGGCTTGCATTTTTGGTAAAACCCAAGTGTATGTGTGAATGTCATGACTGATGTCATAACATTCTAGTTTAGTTTGTACTGATTCATTAGGTACCTTTGCAGAAAAATATTGTCATACAGGTACTGATGTTTAAGTGTGCATCTGAGCATTTTTGCAAAATGATCACATTTTCCTAAATCAGTAGACAGGTTTTTTAGATGTCATAACAGATGTTAAGACATCCTGTTCTGAACTAACATGTATGCAGTTTGGTTAATTCTGAGTTTTTTCAGGAAAATGACTCAGTCTTTCCAAAACAGAATCCTGCGTTTTCTTTGGGTTAACCTAGCTCAACCCTAACCTGGTTGATAAAGTCTTGTGACCTAGTCTTAAGGTCAAATGGAATTAACCCTAGCTTTTTATGGAAACCCTAACTGAAGATGCAGCTGCTATATATTCAACAGGGCTGCTGTTTTGAAAGCAATCCCTTTTTTGACAGAAGATCATTTAGAAGCTGTATAGTTTTAACTATTGTAATCCAAGCAATTATCATTGTGATAAGTGACTTGGAATAGGTTTTTAATTGTAAGGGTTGTGTAGCACTCAAAGCTTTGAAGCAAGAGTGTTTGTATGTCTCTTGACTAAAGCTGTGAAGCAGAGTCAAGTTAGGTGTGTGTATCACTCAAAGCTGTGAAGCAAGAGTGGTTGTGTTACTTGATTAAAAAGCTGTGAAGCTTAATCAAGTGTATTTTTTAAAGAGTGTCTTCATCAATTCATTAGTCAAATTGTTTTATGTATCACTGCTGTGATTGAGGGGGGGTGAGTAGGAACTCAGGTTTAAGTTGTACTTAGATTGAAATTGCATTGGGTAGGTCTTAAGTGAAGGAGATAAACTGGTTGGTTTATTCCTGAATTAACATCTCTTATAGTGGATTTCCTCCCTGGCTTGGTAGCCCCCAGAGTAGGTGTTGTTGCACACTGAACTGGGTAAACAATTGACTGTGTTCTTTATTGTTTTTGTATTTACTGTCATATAGTAAGTCAGATACGGTGTCATAACATTGAACGTGACATTGAGTATCTGCAGCCAGAATTTCAGTAGTAATCGTCCAAGATTCCTTCTTAATCCCGTCGAGGTAGTAATCGTTCTAGATTCCTTCATCATCCTGCTGAGGTATAAGTCGTCCTAGATTCCTTCATCATCATGTTGAGGTAGTAATCGTCCCCGATTCCTTCATCATCTATTTGGAGTAGCAATCATCTCAGATTCCTTCATCACATCATTATCAAAAAAAAAAAACCTTTCTTAAGTTCCAGATCAACACCTGTAACTAGCCAGGAAATATCTGTGGACGACTGATTGTAGATCTATACCTGAAACCAGACAGGAAAGTTATCTACATGAAGAGATTGAAGATCAATACCTGTAACAAGCCAGGAAGACTATCTTTCTTTCTCAGGTCAGAGATTAATACCTGAAACCAGCCAGGACAACTATCTCCCCGACCACCCTTTCTTAAGTTCCAGATCAACACCTGTAACTAGCCAGGAAATATCTGTGGACGACTGATTATAGGTTAACACCTGAAACCAGACAGGAAAACCACCTATATGAACTGATTGTAGATCTATACCTGTAACTAGCCGGGAAAGTTATCTACATGAAGATATTGAAGATCAATACTTGTAACAAGCCAGGAAGACTATCTTTCTTTCTCAGGTCAGAGATTAATACCTGAAAACAGACAGGACAACTATCTCATCGGCCAACATCTTTCAAGTTCCAGATCAACACCTGTAATAAGCCAGGAAAAATCTGTGGACGATGGATTGTAGATTAATACCTGAAACCAGACAGGACAACTATCTACTTGAACATCATGAAGCAACCCTACACCGGTTCCTTCTCTTCCAAGATGCAGTTTTACACGGACTCATCATTAGGCAACTCTACACAGGTTCCTTCTTTCAACCTACCAAGTTACCATTCAAATATCCATTACATTTCCAGATGGCATCTATAAGCCCATCCTCCTATCCATCATCTCTCAAAATGGCATCTGTAAGCCCATTCCCGACATCACATTACTGATACTACACCATGCGAGTGCAAATTTCTGGGCACTTTAGTGTTCAATCATCTTCCACCTTCGGATCACGAAAGGCACGCAAGCCAATCTACCTCCTCAGGTTTAAGAAGATTGAACAGGGGCAACTGTTGTACCCCAAAATTTTCCCTCCCATATTCCTCAAGATTTGTCAAGAATCATCTTCAAATTGCTCAAGATTGCTCAAGGGTTGTACAGTCAAACTACTTCCTAAGACAGCTGAAATTAGGGTTTTGGTTCTTTCAAGGAATTTTGGGTTATCAATGGTTCAATCAAGTCTCATAGGCCTATATGCATTCTCAAGCACCTATATACCAAGTTTCAAGACTCACAGTGTCAATTTGCACAGTCAAAAGTCTCATTTGATCTACAATCAACTACAAGGGCAAAATGGTCATTTTGCAGTCAAAAGTCATAATTTTTGGTCAACATCTTATTTTTAGTCCACAATCAACATTTGATCAAGTCTTGATCATGATTCCACAAGAATAACTCAAAAATCATCAAGATGCAAAAAGTTACTATTTTTGGACAGCAAAAAAGTCAACTGTATCTTGACCAGGGCATAACTTTTTCATGGTTTGTCAGAAAAATCCCATCCAATGCTCATTTTGAAGGGGATGCTATTTCCTACAATCCATATTCACACTCCAAGTCCAAGAAATGCTCTCACAAAAAGTTATCAATTTCTACATTATAGGTCAAATTCAAAAGTCAACAAAAATGCACTTTAAGTCAAAGCCATAACTTGAGATTGGTATATCCAAATGACATGGGACCAAAGGCATTGGTTAGAGGACTTCAAGACCTTCCTAAAATGTCCAAGAACATGTTCATATGATCAAAATTGAGCAAGATATGCATTGGAGAAGTTGGGAAATTTCCATGAATTTGCAAAAGTCAACTTTGCTCAAAATACCTTATTTTTGCTAATGGGCCTCAAATCTCTTCTTGAAACTTCATACATGGCCTATGCACGACCCATCAAGCTTAATTTAATTTATTTTCTTATTTTTATTAATTAATTGGATTTTTAATTGATATTAATTCATTTAATTAATTTAAATTGTAGGAAAATACAAAGGTTTGGTTTTTCAATCTTTTTGTGAAGCAAATATGACCTAAAAAGGCTGGAAATTTCGTGCACCAAGTCAAAGATGCAAAATCTCCAAAATTGGCAACTTTGTTCAATCATGAAAATGCAAAAAAAGATTTGATTTTCAATCAAATATTCAATCATCATTGCAATGGATTCTTGCTCAAGATTTTGACCTAATTCAATTCCTCTATATATATGCAAGTAAACCCTAACTCATGGACGTGCAAGAAAGCTGCAGAAAAGCCATAGCATATTGAAAAGTTTCCAAAAAAACTCAACTGATTTTTGCTTTCTAGGGCGATTCAAATTTTTTTGTTGATTCTAATACCTTGCAGGAGTTCTCAGGAACGATTTACAATCAAATTCCAATACCAAAGCTCAAGGAATCGTCCATTACAGAACCACGGTTTGCCATTTTTTTCCAAAATCGTATTGCCTAATTCATGAGCATTTAACATGATTTCTTGTTTGTTTTGCATTGCTAGAACCCATATGAAGTTAATGATATCGTTTAATTGGATTATAATGCACTGAATCGAAGAATGCCATGAACGATTTTCTAGGGTTTCCAAGCTTTGAATTAGGGCTTTATGAACCAAGAAAAATTAGGACCAGTGATACATATGGTTGGAATCGTTGAACCAAGACGAACAAGACTGACTATTCGCGAAATATTTATATAAACCACAGTGCTAATCGCTATTTTTCCTCGTAGCATGTTGTGGGGGTTAAAAACCCCCGCTATCTGATTTTGTTTTACAGGTACAAAGGAGGAAGACGAAGACGTGTTAGCATACCATTGGACTGTTTGAAAAAACGCGCGCATTTTGTGTTTTACAACATAATATTATTTTTTTGTATATAATATTCATTGTCCATATACTTAACAGAAGCGCGTTCCAGCTCAGTTGGCCAAGGCATTGGAGTATTAGTCATTGGGACCTGGGTTCGAATCCCAGGTCCCCCAAAATGCTTATGTTATTTTTCCTAACATATTCATGTGCAGAATTCCAAAGGATGTCCACCATGTGCTTCACATATCCATGCGCCATGTGGCTTCAGGCATCAATCTAATGGTCCTGAGTGGGAGACCATCATACTCCCAGTTAACACGCGCCCTGGACGATCCAAAAAGTCAAAGAGGCTTGCAGTTTGTTGGGCCTGAGAATTTCCAAACATACCTCCATATTGGGCCATCACCCCCCTGAGTTTATTTCTCTTTTCCTTTCTATTTTTTTATCTTACTTATTTAATTTTAATCCTTAATTAACTATTGACTAAATAATTATTATTTTTCATAATAAATTCAGAAAAACATAAAAAAGATAATATATTTTATTTATTAAAATTAAGTTCACCTTTAATTAATTATTTTGTAAATAAATATTAACAAATTAATTTAGTCTTTTTTTAATTAGGTTAATTTAAATATTTTTTTGCAATAAATAAAATAAATTAGAATTAGGGTTTTTTACTAACTTTTGACTATTTTTTTTTATTTACTTCCTTGAGACATTAAAACACCAAAAAACATCTTTTTTTATTAATTAATTAGTTTTTAGGTTTAATATTAATTTAATTCATAAATAACCAAAACTCATTCTTTTTCAAAAAAGGGTCAAAACCCTAAGAACTTCACCGATTCAATTTTCTCTCGCGCGTATGTTTGTCATATTAATTTTTGATCCAATTATGTAATTGCTCCGAGGATGTAATAGCTTTAATTAGGACTTTTTATCGCTTTTCTTTAATTTCCCGCAATTTACTCTTCAAGGGTTGTTTTTGGCGATGTAAATACCCGACGCCTTGTAATAGCGTAGATTTATTTTCCGCAACTATTAACTGTTAGATGTATGTTAACTAGGCTATGCATGACAAGACTTCTCTGAAAATAAAATCAATCCGTAGCTCACCATAACATGTGCAAAGATAACTTAACATGAAACTTGACACACTCGCACATGCCACTCTTAGGGTACGCCTCACTTGGTTGCCTCGACGTGGTCATTAAGTATAGGGTGTTTTAGAGGTCGTCCTCCTGTCTAAAGATCAAAAAGTTGCCTCGGAACGGTTTCCTCGATAAAAAACGATCTAAGACATTAGGGTTACCGCTAAGGCGTCCTACTATTGATTTGGTGACCACATGTCCCATATAATCGAATTGACCCGAAACTCCAACGACGGTGCTACCTACTTCTCAATAGTGGGATAGTACTGTCTAAAGGACATTTACACAGCTTAATTTCTTTTGAGTAGGTAGAGGTTCTTAGATACTTGCTCTTTCAAAACAAAAAATACTTTTCGCACCTACACTTTTCTGACAAATGTTTTTCAAAATAACACTTCATACACTCTTGAGGACTGATACAAGAGTCAAATCGAAGTTTTCAAACTTTTTTCAAAACCCACAAACACAAGAAAAGCAAAACATTTTGAAAACATAGTGAGCAAGTACCTAAGAGCCCGTGGATAACCACAGATAGAAAGGGTGCTAACACCTTCCCTTTCTATAATCTACCTCCCGAACCGAGAAACATCTCGAAAAGGAATTTTGTTGTGCTTTTGTCGTTTCCATGTTGGAGAAAATAAAAGACGGTGGCGACTCTTGCTTACCGCGAAATTTTGCGAACCAGCATTTCAAAACAGTCAGTTCTATTTCCACCGATCACATATTCATCAAACAATACAAGTACAACATGGATATGGCGCCTGACCGTGATCAACTTAGGGCCATGGTTCAGAAATATAGGGAATCGTTCAAAGAATATGCACAGAGATGGCGTGAGGTAGCCGCCCAAGTGATTCCTCCCATGGAAGAGAAGGAGATGACTAATATTTTCTTGAAAATGCTGGGTGCTTTCTACTACGAGAGGATGGTAGCAAGTGCGCCAAGTGACTTTACTGAAATGGTAGGAATGGGTATCCGCTTAGAATAGGCTATAATAGAGTTCCGTTTAACGAGAAGTGAAAGCTCTGGAGGTGTGAAGAAGCCATCTTATGGGTTTACCCAGAAAAAGGAAGGGGATGCAAATGCTGTTATGCAAGAGAGGAGGGTTAATACTCCTAGAAGGAATTATCAGCGTCATCAGCAAGTCGCCTCAGTTACTCCGGTTGTGGGTCCAACTCCAACTACCGTTGCTTATCAGAGACCGTCCCAGTAGGGGAATCAAGGGTATAATCAAAGAAGGGAGAGTTATGACCCTATTCCTATGAGCTTAGAGTTACTACCAGCATTGATTCAGAAGAAGCTGGTTCAGACCCGACCACCTCCCGTTGTACCATCACTATTGCCTTGGTATTACGAGCCAGACCAAACATGTGCTTTTCATCAGGGAGCACTAGGGCATAATGTTGAGAATTGTTATCCTTTGAAGACTGAGGTGTAGAAATTGGTGAAGTCTGGTATTCTATCTTTCAAGGATGTGGGACCTAATGTGAAAGACAATCCTCTACCCAAGCATGGAGGAGTAAATGATGTGAATATGGTGGCAGGTTGTCCAGGCGACTTCCAGATTTTTGATATTAATCTGGTTAGAGGAGATTTGGTGAAAATGCATGCATACCTCTATGAATTTAGCTACTACACACATGGAAATTCCGGTTGTGCTATTTGCAGTACAGACATACAGGGTTGTGATAAGATAAAGGCTGATTTACAAGAGATGATGGATGAGGGCCTCATCCACATAATCAGTCCTAGGGTAGAGTATGAAGAGGAGGTGAATATGGGTTCTGGATGTCTTGGAGAATTCAAAATTTTTGATGTAGAGTATATGAATGAGGATCTTGTGCAATTGCATGCTACTTTCTGCCATATGGCTGGTCAGGTAGAACACCAATATGGATCTTGCCGAAGTTGCTGCTGGGACTCCCGAGGATGTTTAATCATGAAGAAGGGTGTTCAGTTATTGTTAGATAATGGATTTATCAAGGTTACGTGTCAAAGGGATGATTACCATGAAGTTTATTTGATTGAGGTTTTCTTGACTGAATAAGAGTCGGATGAAGAGTATGCCTCTGCAGATGAGTATTTCTCCTCAGATGAGGATTTGTTTTCCAAAAATGACTCAATAATGACTGATTATGTTGAATAAGGGGTAAACGTCATTGTACCTTGTTTTGGGGCACCCTCCCTCTTGAAGTTGAATATTATAGCAAGCCAGTTGTTACCCCATTGGTGATTTGTTTGTCAGGTCATATCCCCTACAAGTCAGATAAGATTATGCCCTACAAATACAACGCTACAATCTTAGAGGATGGAGTGGAAGTTCCCATCCAGCCAATGCTTGATGTTGGGAATATTGCTGAAATTAGCAGGATGGCCCGCAGCGGTCGTGTGTTTGCACCAGTTGTTTAAGGAGATGTTAGTCCTGGAAATAAAATTGCTGAGAATGTTGAACCCAAGAAGGCTACGGGTGAGACTAGTGGGGCTACATTAGAGAAAGAAGTGGATTATATTTTGAAGATAATCAAGATGAGTGACTACAAAATTGTAAATCAGCTACTACAGACTCCTTCAAAAATATCTATCTTGGCTTTATTGATGAACTCGTCTGCTCATAGAGAATCCTTGATGAGGGCATTGGACCAAGATTTTGTGGAGAGTGATATGCCAATAGACCAATTCAGCAGCGTAATAGGGAACATTATGTCATGTAATAATTATATTTTCTATGACGATGAATTACCATATGAAGGAAGGAATCACAAACTGGCCCTCCACATCTCTATGAATTGCAAGAATGATTCACTATCCAATGTGATGATTGATAATGGATCCTCTTTGAACGTTATACCTAGGAGCACTCTTATGAAGTTGAAATATCAAGGAACGCCTATGCGCTCGAGCAGCATCATTATGAAAGCGTTTGATGGATCAAGGAAATCTGTTATTGTTGAAGTTGACTTGCCTATTCATATAGGACCACATTTGTTTCAGATAACTTTCTAGGTCATGGATATTGTACTCGCTTATAGTTGTTTTCTAGGAAGGTCGTGGATACAAGAGGCAGGGGTTGTCACTTCAACTTTACACCAGAAACTGAAATTTGTACGTGAAGGGAAAGTGGTAATCATAAATGGGGAACAGGCATTGATGTTATCTCATTTGTCCTCTTTCAGCATTGTGGAGGCGGATGAAGCTGCTGTTGGAACCCAGTTCCAAGCCTTATCCATTGACAACATAAGAGGAAATGAGAATTCCATGGTTTCTCTTAAGGATGCACAGCAAGTTGTGCGAAAGGGTCATAGCGAGGTATGGGGACAGATTGTGGATCCACCTGTGAACAAGAACAAAGCCGGCTTGGGGTTCTCTTTGAAGAATGACAAAGGTAAGAGCATGAAGCCGAAGTATATTGCAAACAAGTATCAAGACATCTTCTGTAGCAGGGGTTATCTTCATCCAACTATTTCCAGGATTAATGCCATTGTGGAAGATAAAGCAGAGCAGGAAATTCCAAATTATGTGACGCACAGAGTTAGGGTTCTGAACTGGATCACCATTGATGTTCCCTCTTGCAACATGTTTCAAAGTAATTTGTTTTGTTAATCTTTTTTAAAAGCTTTCACTCTGCCCAAGGTGGAACTATTAATGTTGTAGGGCTTATCTATTTGCTGTGACTTTTAAAATCAATAATAAAAGTTGTCTTTGTTTCCCAAATTGTGTCTTTTTTTCTTCTTTTTTTTCTTGGAAAATGGTAATTAGAAAAAACCCTTCAAAATAAATAATAACTGAAATTCAATTTGCATGATCACTTTTTATATGTGTCAGTTTCTAAAAGCAATCATAAATCATATGTGCAGATTAATTAAAAAACCCGTTGAATACAATGACCTTGCACCCTCTCCCAACTTTGAATGTCTTGTGTATGGGGACGAAGAAGAAGATTATGATGATTTTACGGAAGAGGTCTCATGGTTGCTTGAGCACGAGGAAAATACCATTCAGCCATATAAAGAGCCATTGGAAGTGATCAATTTGGGTTCAGAAGAAGATTCGAAGGAAGTCAAGATTGGAGCATTGCTGCATCCTGATGTGAAGAGCAGGTTCATTGAGCTGTTGAAAGAGTATGTGGATATTTTTGCTTGGTATTATCAAGATATGTCTGGTCTAGATACAGATATTGTAGAGCACCGTTTTCTATTGAAGCCAGAGTGTCAGCCAATCAAACAGAAGTTGAGAAGAACTCACCCAGATATGGCAGTGAAGATCAAAGAGGAGGTTCTAAAGCAGATTAATGCTGGTTTTCTTGTGACGTTAGTGTATCCTCAATGGATTTCCAATATTGTCCCAGTACCAAAAAAAGACGGAAAAGTTCGCATGTGCGTAGATTACAGAGATCTAAATAAAGCTAGTCCAAAAGATTATTTTCCATTGCCACACATTGATATGGTAGTGGATAGCACAACAAAATTCAAAGTATTCTCGTTCATGGACGGATTTTCTGGGTATAATCAAATAAGAATGGCTATGGAGGACATGGAAAAAACAACGTTTATCATACCCTGGGGAACATTCTGTTACAGAGTGATGCCCTTCAGGTTGAAGAACGCTGGTGCAACGTACCAGAGGGTAATGACAACCCTATTCCATGATCTGATGCACAAGGAAATCGAAGTATATGTTGATGATATGATTGCTAAATGCAATACTGAAGAAGGGCATGTATAAAATTTATTGAAGTTATTTCAGCGTTTGAGGAAGTATCGTCTTCGTTTGAATCTAAATAAATGTACCTTCGGTGTTTAATCAGGGAAATTGTTGGGTTTCATTGTTAGCTAGAAAGGAATTTAAGTTGACCCTGATAAAGTCAAAGCAATTCAAGAGATGACAGCGCCAAGAACTGAAAAACAAGTCAGAGGGTTCCTCGAGCGTTTGAATTATATTTCCAGATTAATTTCCCACATGACTGTAACATGTGAACCAATCTTTAAGTTGTTAAAGAAAGATCAATGTTGTGTGTGGAAGGATGACTACCAAAGGGCATTTGAAAGTATTAAAGAATATCTGCTTGAATGTCTTATCTTGCTCCCTCCTGTCGAAGGAAGACCATTGGTTATGTATCAGACAGTGTTAGATAAATCCATGGGTTGTATTCTGGGACAACAAGATGAAATAGGGAAGAAAGAGTTCGCCATTTATTATCTCATTAAAAAGTTCACTGATTGTGAGTCGCGGTATTCATGCTAGAAAAGACGTGTTGGGCTTTGGCCTGGGTGGCAAAGCGTTTGCGGCAGTATATGTTGAATCACACTACTTGGTTGATCTCCAAAATGGATCCAATCAAGTACATTTTTGAAAAGCCTACTCTTACTGGGAGAATTTCCCACTGGCAGATGTTTCTATCTGAATATGATATCGAATACTGCACTCAAAAAGCTGTTAAAAGCAGTGTGTTAGCAGATTATTTCTCACCAACCAGTGGAGGATCATCATTCTGTAGAGTATGAATTCCCTGATGAGGATGTGATGTTCCTGAAAGTGAAAGATTGTGATGAACCATTTCCTGAGGAAGGTCTTGACCCTGAATCTCGTTGGAGTATGATATTTGATGGAGCTGTGAATGCTTATGGTAAAGGAATTGGTGTTGTGATTGTCACTCCACATGGATCGCACATTCCTTTTACTGCAAGGTTGACATTTGATTGTACTAATAATATGGAAGAATATGAGGCTTGCATCACAGGTCTCGAAGAAGCTATTGATCTCAGAATTAAAATTCTATATGTGTATGGTGATTCAACTTTGGTAATAAACCAGATTAAAGGAGAATGGGATACTCGTCACCCCGACTTGATCCCTTACAAAGATTATGCGAGAAGGTTATTACCCTTCTTTAATAAAGTTAAATTCCATCATATTCCAAGAGATGAAAATCAAATGGCGGATGCTCTGGCAACTCTGGCTTCTATGTATCAAGTAAATACTTGGAATGATATACATCAAATTATGGTTAGACGACTGGATAGACCCACTCATGTGTTTACAACAGAGGAAGTAGCAGATGAGAAGCCTTGGTATTATGATATTAAGCATTTTCTCCAGACTCAGGAATACCCAATTGGTGCATCGAATAAAGATAGAAAGACATTGAGAAGATTGGCAGGCAGTTTCTTTCTCAGTGAAAATGTGTTGTATAAAAGAAATTATGGCACGGTCTTGCTCAGATGCATGGATAGACTCGAAGCAGGCATGTTGATGCGTGAGGTTCATGAAGGTTCATTTGGCACTCATGCCAATGGATATTCGATGGCTAAAAGGATGTTAAGGGCAGGTTACTATTGCCTGACAATGGAATCTAATTGTTATAAATTTGCAAAGAAGTGTCATAAATGCCAGATTTATGCCGACAAGGTTTATGTGCCTCTGATACTTCTCAATGTGATCTCTTCCCCATGGCCTTTCTCTATATGGGGTATTGACATGTTCAGGATGATAGAACCCAAAGCTTCAAATGGACACCGTGTTATCTTGGTAGCAATTGATTACTTCACCAAGTGGGTGGAGGCTGCTTCATATGCCAATGTTACTAAGCAGGTGGTTGTGCACTTCATCAAGAATAACCTTATATGTCAGTATGGTGTGCCGAGCAGAATTATCACCGACAATGGCTCGAATTTGAACAATAAAATGATGATAGAACTGTGTGAAGAATTCAAGATTGTCCATCACAATTCCTCTCTGTACATGCCAAAGATGAATGTGGCTGTTGAAGCTGCTAATAAGAATATCAAGAATATTATCCAGAAAATGGTCGTTACTTATAAGGATTGGCATGAAATGCTCCTTTTTGCTTTGCATGGATATCGAACATCTGCCTGCACTTCAACAGGAGCAACCCCGTTCTCCATGGTGTATGGAATGGAAGCGGTACTCCCAGTCAAGGTTGAGATTCCCTCTTTGCTTGTGATAATGGAAACCAAGTTGACTGAGGTTGAATGGGTCCAAAACCGGTTTGACCAATTGAATTTGATCGAGGAGAAGATAATGACATATTGGTGTCATGGACAGTTATATCAGAAAATAATGAAGAAAGCTTTCGATAAAAAGGTCAAACCTCGTGAATTCAAAGAAGGTGACCTCGTGCTCAAGAAGATCATGTCTTTCAACACTGATTCTAGGGGCAAGTGGACTCCCAACTTTGAAGGCCCATATGTTGTCAAGAAATCCTTCTCTGGTAGTGCATTAATTCTTGAAACTATAGATGGCGAGGAGTTCCCACATCCCATGGAAGCTGATGCAGTCAAGAAATACTTCACCTAAAGAAGTAAAAGAACAGCTCGCTAAGTTGAAAACCCGAAAGGGAGGCTTAGGTAAAAAAGAGCGTCTCTGTAGGCCGAAAACCCGAAAGGGAGGTCTAGGCAAAAGTTAGAGACATAAATAGAATAAATTTCCCGCTAAGTTGAAAACCCGCAAGGGTAGCTTAGGCAAAAGTTATGGACTTACTTGGCAAGTAACTGCATCATGTAAGATCTGATCATTGAAGCAACAATCTTCTCGAATCCTCATCATACTTCAACGGAAGCTGCTACTCAGGATTTCAAAAATTGTTAGAGGGAATAGTGGTCATTGTATCTCAATGTATCCTTTCCATTATATATTACCATTTTTCAAACTTTGTAATCATCTATGGAGTCTCGTTGTTCGCAGACTACCATTCTATTAATAAAGTTTGAGCTGTTACTCAACTCTTTGTGTTTCTTATTTTATTTAGCTTGCAAAGACTCCATTTATTATTGATAATAACTTTTAAAGCAAAAAGATTAAATAACAAATTTAATTTTTCAAAAATAATTTACAATTTGCTTTTACTTTAGAATTTGTGATGCGAAAAAAAAAACAACAAAAATTGTGATCCCAGGAATGGACAAACTCCAGTTGTTTTAAGAAGTTTTTTTTCCCCTCGGGAAAGTTTACTCAGGATGATTCGCCGTATTGGGTTCGAGACTCTGGTATCCTCGGTCAAGTTTGGATTCATTTCTCCTCCTTGTCTGAGTTTTCATGATGTAAGGTTTTAATCCGAGATTTCTCCAGTGAAGTTTTCATTCGGTCTAATGGAATTTCTTTTTCCAGAGAAGTCGGTACCATAATCACTCTTGAAGAACGCAGGTCCCCGGTTTCTCTAGTGAACAACGTATTTTGGTTTTCCCTTTAAGGATGTGGTGATTAACCTCCCCAATGAAGTAGACCTGAATTCCCCAATGAATGTTTTGATGATTTGGTGTCCATCTACTTTACTTGAGATTGGTTTTGCAATCCCCAGTAAGAGTGTTACTCTTGAAACCATTTGTTTCCCTGGTGAAGCCTGGAGAAGGATATCCTATCCTTGTATCTGTACTATTCTTCCACTTTGTTTTGTTTACTTCCGGATTATGTTTCTCCTTAGTAAAGCTAAAGCAGGCAGTAGGTTATGTTTCCTCAGCTGGCATTTACCCTTTTTTTTAATGATCATCTTGGATGTGATTTAGCTGAGTTTTGTTTGTGCCCGAGGTGGTTTTGCCTGGTTACTCCCAGTGTTGACATATCACCCTATTTTAGAGTTATGTTATCCTCTCTTCAATAGCGTGTTAGCCTTAAGCAGAAAGCGTATATTCTTTCAATTTCCCCATTGAGTTATCCCTAGTGGAAGATTTTTGCTTTAGCCTTCCTGTACATCTCTTTGTTTAGATGGATTTGGTTTTCCCTCTTGAGTTTATTTCTCAAAGGATGTATTTTGGTTAACTGCTTCATTCCAGGTTATTTCTGATTTGAATATTTGGTTTCCCAGCAATATTATTTACTCTGGATTTCTGAAAGCTTCGATTTTTGGTTTGTGCATTTATTTTTCATAAGAAGACTTTATCTCCTTAGCACGAATATCGTGGCATTTCCCCAGGAAGCCATATTGTTCTCCCCATAAAGTCACTTCTTTTTACAATCCTCCATGACAACAAGTGACAGGTCTCTTTATTTGAGCAACTTGTGCTTCCCTGTAAACGTCGACGTAACTTTTTTTGCTATCTCCTCTATGATTTGATAGTTTACAGTCTGTCGTTGGTTTACGCCAGCGGATGGCAAGACTTTCAAATTTTCAGAGACAGTTCATTGTGAAATCATGGTAGGCGGAAGTCACTTTATTTGAGACAGCTTACCCTTTCCAGGCAAAGTGCCTCAGTTAAAGAAGAATTTTAGTCCCGTTCTAGGCGAAATGCCAGAATTTTGGGGAAACTTGTTATCTTTTTGCTACCTTCAGTGAATGTTGGTAGTTCATCATCAGTGAACAATGATGCTATGATATATTCTCTCCCTAACTTCAGTGAAAGTTGGTAGGTCACCTTCAGTGAAAGTTGGTGATTGTTATCTTTTCACTACCCTCAGTGAACGTTGGTAGTTCATCATCATCGAACAGCGGTGCTATGATATTTTCTCTCTCTACCTTCAGTGAAAGTTGGCAGATCACCACCAGTGAAAGTTGGTGTTTGCTATCTTTTTTATACCTTTAGTGAACGTTGGTAGTTCATCATCAGTGAATGGCGATGCTATGATATATTCTCTCTCTACCTTCAGTGAAAGTTGGTAGGTCACCTTCAGTGAAAGTCGGTGATTGTTATCTTTTTGCTACCCTCAGTGAACGTTGGTAGTTCATCGTCAGTGAACGGAGGTGATATGATATATTCTCTTCCTACCTTTAGTGAAAGTTGGTAGGTCATCGGCAGTGAACGTCGATGATTGTTATCTTTTTGCTACCCTCAGTGAACGTTGGTAGTTCATCGTCAATGAACAGCGATGCTATGATATTTCTTTTCCTTCTACCTTCAGTGAATGTTGGTAGCTCACCGTCAGTGAACGTCGGTGTTGTTATTTCTTTTCTCTCTACCTTCAGTGAATGTTGGTAGCTTTACCTCTAGTAGGAGTTGGTGTATCCTTTGACCATTTTACCATCCTCTCTGATTCAGGTCTTTTCGATCCACCAGTGATTTACTTTCTTGGTTGGGTTACTCTCTTGTTTCTTTATTTTTTTTGTTATATCCCCAGTGGTGTTTTGCGTCCCTTTGGAGTTGTCCATGTGCACTCATATTCATAAGCATTGCATGGCATCTTAGGGCCAAAAATAGAGTTTGTTTTATATTTAAGTATCTCCGATCGCGTCGACACAAAGATTTTTAACCTTCGTATCTCCAGATAGAAGAAACTTAAATAAAGGCAGCTGTTGTACCCCAATTTTCCCCCTAAGATCTCTTCATCATACCATGTTGAGTCATTCACAATAATATCACATTAGGATTCTTGGTTCCCCTCCCTATATTTAGCTTTTATCTTTGAGGAATCACCAAGCACCTTGACTTGTGTTCTTTTGTGATCATGAATATTTTTGTCTTGATTTCTCCTCTTAATTAATAAAATTCAATATTGGTTTGTCTTACTTGTTACAAATATAGGCAAAGGCAATGAGATTTAACAAGTTTCTCCATGGGTTCATAAGTTTATTTCCATGCCCTAGTCAATAAAGCTTGAGAAGTTCAAACTTCACCATTGATTTGTTTTGGAATAAATGGCATGGAAAGGTTATTTTGGTTCACCATATTTCAAGGTTATCAAATTTGGTTCAAAAGCACAAGGGATTGATTGGAGAAGTTGTCATGCTTGGACAAGGCTTTGTTCCCATTGGTCACAAATGCACATTTCTCTCAATTCTCAAGATATGGAAGTGGATGTGGTTGCTATGAGTTCTCATTATCATCCTCAACAACTTATATTTACAAAGCATTTGTGTTGGTACAAGAAGTTTGTTCAAAATTGTCAAAGTTCCTCAAGGCATGTTTCTTGATCTAGGAGTTAGGGTTTTGAACTTCAAAGGAGTATATCTTGCTCATATTTTTGTACTTTTGAGTGATTCCAAATACATCCTTCTCTTTAAAGGGTTATCAACAAATCACTTCAAAAGTTCCAAGAAGTTTTCATGTGGAAGAAACTTGATGAAGAAGAAAGATTACAAGTCCTCTGGATGAATCCCCAATTTTCCATGTGTGACTTCAAATGATCATAAGTTGGTAAATTTTTATCACCTTGGGCCCATTATTTTTCCACGATGATCTTGATGATGTGAACCTTATGCCTTATTTTATGTGCAAAGTGAGAAAATGGATGGAAGTTGCCTTAAGGATACAAAAGATTATAGGTCATTTCAGGATTTTTTTCCAACTTCAACAATCCATAACTCTATCAATTTTTGGAGATTTTGAATGGTTCAAGTTTCAAACTATCATTCAAGAGATCTATTTCATGCCATATTTTTTGGTCAAGATCAAATTCCAAGAGGAATGCCATGTTTGGATGCAAAACATTATAGGTCACTTTTGAAGAAAAACTTGAAATATTTCTAAGTATGGAAAGTCAACCTTTTCCCCAACTTTGACTCAATGCAACTTTCATCTCAAGCATCCATTTGATTCTATTATCTTTCCATTTAAAATCTTGTAACCTCATCTTTCTAAATCATCGAGAATCATGCCCTAAGACCCCTTGAGCTGAGAATGCCATGATTTTGAAGTTGGTAACTTGGAGATGAAGTTTCATCTCAAGTCAGATTTTGAAATCTTTGTTTTGGATTCTAATCACAAGTTTTCCACGCTTTTATGCCTCTAATCATGTTTAATGAAGTTCCAGAATTGTTTAGCACAACAAAACGCGCATTTTGGATGAGTTTTGATCAAATTAGAATTCTCACTTTTCTTGTTTGCAACTTCACACGATTTCCCTCCAAACTTCATCATTTCAAACGCTTGGACATTCCATTTGATTCCATATAAATAGAGGGTCATCCCCCATTCATTTCCTCAAGCTTGGATAGCCAGAATCACCCTGCCAAACTTGTTCCATAACTCAAAATTCCGCAACTTCGAAATCCATTATGAAGCCTTTTTCAATCCAGTTTTTACATCAATTCACCTTCTCTGATCTTCCCTGAAGCTAACCATATAATTACATTCAAGAATCATGCCCTATATTGCTCCATATAATTACATCAATTCTTCAAAACTTTGATATCATTGTGATGCTCTCATTGCCCTGCTTCTAGTTGCAACACTTGTTTTTTACTAGAAACACGTTTTGACCATGAAATTTCAAATTCCTTTTCAAAACATTCCTTCCAAATTGCTTGAGCTACAGTTTATATAAATTTGTCGCGAAGGTGTGGTTGTATTCTTCTTGAAGAGGCGAAGTGAATGGCATAGGTCTCGTGTCCTAATTTTATAGATTGAGAAACCTGGTTTTGGGACTGGCTGGAGGTTGAAGATGACCAACGTGTCATCTTCCAACCAATGAAGGCACATCATCTGTGTTTTTTCAAAAATCTGATTTAATTAATGATCTTATGCATTATTCACTAAAGTCCATAAAATGCACAGCGCTCCAGGTCCACTTGATCTGTTTACTAACTCATTTTGACATTGATCAGATGCCCCATATTTTTTTGGTTTTTATTTTCTTTTCCGATTTTTATATTTAATTGTTTTAAACTTCAAAAAATCATAGAAAATTCATTTTTAGTCCAAAAATTCTGAAAAATATTTTTGATTATTCTCTTTCTGAATTTTATTTTTTCACAATTTTATTTTGTGTTTTGGTATTTTTTTATAAATTTTCACTTTATTTTAATTGTTTTAACTGTTTAAAAATACTTTTATACATTTTTAAATTCTGAAAAAATTACGGAATGATCCAATGATATTGTGACAAGTATTGGTGACCTCACTTGTTTTTTATTTGACTCTGGTATTTTTTTAATCATTTTTAGTTTATTTTACTCATTTCTTTTAATTTTAAAAATAATTTCTGACTTTAAAAAATTACCAAAAAATTTATAAAATCATTTGAGTCCTTTTCTGATTTTTCTATGGACTTACTTTTTATTTCTTGATCAATTTGAACATAGTTGATATTTTTCTCTTTTATTTCTATTTTAAAACATTTTTTAAACCTTTTTTGTATATATTAAATGTAATATTATTTTGTGACTATTTTCTGGATGATCTTGGGTTAAATTTTTTATCATGAACTTTATTAACATCATTGGATCCATGGTGTTGAGTCTAACTCCACAAAAATGGATGAATAATTTTAATAATAGTTTGATTAAATTTAATTCAAAAGTGGTTTGTATATTCTCTCCCACCCCTCTTCATCTCATCCCTTTCTTATTGCACTAAGTGTTATTAAGGCATGATCTTTATATCATGTCTCAAAACAAAAGGTGCATATATTGCTATTGACCGGCCTCAAAATAGGTGCGATGTCTATATAAGTCCACTTACGATTGCTTAACATAGTGCTAAATTTTGTCCAGATTCGAATAAATGATCATTCGTGGACAAACTTATGTTTGCAAGCCCAAGTATGTTAATTTGATCTCTTTGATCTAATAACCTTGAGATTCATTATGTGGAGGCTTTGGTTCTACCAATCCTCTAATGGATCTACAACACCTTTGGTCAATGCGGATCACTTAAACATCGTTGATCATTAAATGGTACTCATGAGGATTCCAAATGGATGATATACTCGACAAAAAGCAAATGCAACTTGTTGTGTGGAGGCTTTGGTTCTACCAATCCTCTAATGAGTTCCAAATGCAAGTTTCAAGATGATCATCCAACTAACCACTAATCACTAATAATTGACTTTATCCTTTATTTTTATTATATACCCCTTTTTATTTTTATGCACTATCTACTTTTAGCATTTACATTTCATGCCATTTTCATCTTTGCTCATTTGAGTATTTACTTTCTTGTCATTTTTATTTTTGCTCACTTGAGCTTTTCTTTTCTTTTTCAAAACACCTAATAATCAACATAAACCCTAAAAATATTTAATGATACTTGGACTATTTGGTTACTATCCTTGGCATTATGGATAATTAGACTTTTTGGACTTAGGATTAGAAACCATGGCCTATGATTAGAGACCTTGTGACTTTATCTGATTATTTTGTCTGGGGCTCTTGAGGTTTACCTCAAGGTATTGGGTTGTTTGTTTGTTTTGTGTGTAGGTCATTATGATTACACTCTTTGTTTGTAATCTAGAATTCACCCGTATACAGTCGTTACTCTGTCCAATTTTTGTGAAGACATAATACACTTGAAGTTTGGTTCTTTCAAGAGGTCTAGTATCATTTCTTGTTTGGTTTCAATCCAAAGAATTGGAATTCTATCTTGGCTCATAGTGTCAAGTATTGGCTTCTTGTTGGTTAGATGGTTCTTATCCCTAGCTTTTACCTTATGCTTTAGGATAGTCCCTTCTTCTCCTCCCATCTTCTTTAATTTAAAAAATCTTCTCTCTCCTTTTGAAAAACTCTTCTTGTTTTTTTTTTAACTTGAACCACTTTCATAATAAACTTGGACTTAGGTCCATGCATTTTCATTAAAAAAAACTTAATAATACTTTGACATTTTTTTGTGAGAAGACTAAAAGTCAATCAATCTCATTTCAAACCATTTTTCCACTTTGGCTTTTATCTTTAAACTTTTCTCAAAAAGATTGGACTCTTGTCAATCCTTGTAGTGATGCAAACAACTATACTTCTACAATATATAATGAAGAGAGATATTTTCCACTTGGGTGTTGAGTGAGGCATTATTGATTTTAAAATCCAAGTCATATCCTCCACTTTGAGATGATGCAAATTCTTCTTTCTCATAATTGTGGGTAGTAAGTAAGTTTTCCACACAGACAATGACAATGATGTCTTATCTCATAAAATTAACCAACACACTTGTGTTTTAAAATTTTTAAAAGAGGAACTACGTGTACCCTGATTCCCTATTGCACGGAAGGTGTTACGTAGGCACTAAAGGTTCGCAACCGCGGAGGGTGCAAAAAAACATAAAAATATATTTCTTTTCTCACCTCCACCATCCATTTTTTATGCAACATTTTTATAGCCAAAATATACAGATTTTACAAAGAGGTTCTCGCGGAGTACCATAGATGTTTAGGGTGATAATACCTTCCCTTTGCATAACCAACCCCCTTACCTTGAATCTTTCCCCTTTTTTTGGGTTATACACTCTTTTCCCATTCCTTTGGAAACAATAAAGTGCGGTGGCGATTTTATTTTGATTTGTACAAGTCTAGTCAATCCCATGGCTTAGTCTTAAACATTTCTACCGCTACATTAATGTACTTGGACTATTTTTGTATACATATTTGTATTCAATAATAAAATCAATCCTTCAATCAAATATTTAATTTTGATCTGCTGTAAAGTCTAATTTTTGGGCTTTTTATGTTTGTGTTAAGGTTAAAGAATCCAATCCCTAGGTGTAACTTGCAATTAGGGTTTCCCACCCTCGTTGACTTAGTCAACAAACCAAAAATTTAAATAATAAAACAAATAATACTAATAATAAAATTAAAATATATAATATATATTAATATAGTAGTATAATTGTAGTGCCTCGAAAAATTACTTTATTCGATTCAATGAAGTCGCCACCGAGATTTATTTATTCCTAAATAGAAAAAGGAAAATATAGATAAAACCCAAGAAAGAAAAGAAATGGTCATCGCAACCAAAATATGGGTTCGTGAGTAGGTTATGCAAGGGGAAGGTATTAGCACCCCTCGCATTTATCGTACTCGATGGGAACCATTTAGTTCATGTGTGTTCGGGGGCTTAGTGTGTAAATTTGCAATCTTTAATTTATTATGCGAGAAAAGAGAAAATAAAGGAGAAATGATTTTTATATTTTTTGAAAGTGGGCTCGCCTTGGTTTCACAACCGTGTGCCTACGTATCCCCCAAGTGCGATGGGAAAGTCAGAGCTTACGTAGTTCTTGGTGGTGGAAAATGTTTGTTGGTTGGTTGATTTTATTTGTGAAAATATGAGCTTAACCATACGTGGACTATATGACGTCACTAGTGCAATTCACATGTGAGGGATGGAAGCCGCGTGTGAGCGATGGAATTCGCGCGTGAGCGATGTAGCATGTAAGCGATGGAAGTCGTGTGTGAGCGATAGAAGTCGCATGTGATCAATGGTACTGGCGTGTGAGCGATGTTAGTCACATGTGAGCGATGTCGCATGTGAGTTATGGAAGTCGCATGTGACCAATGAACGTCTCATGTGAGTGATGGAAGTCGCGTGTGAGCAAAAGTTTGAAAATAGACTTGCATGTGGGCAAGGTTTTATGAGTTTAAATTGATTTTATAAGACACGAGAGTTATGGAATGTCCAAATATGTCCTTAGCTACCTGCAGGCTTAGGGACGAATGAGGCATGCACCTTAAACCTCCCATTTAGTCCTTTTTGTGAAAAGAGTGTGATCTTTTATTAAGGTAATTTAGTCGAGTTATGATTAATCAATACAAGTCACGTGACTTGCATGATTAATCTCGAGTGGATAGGCATGTGCCTACCCTCTACCATGAGACCCTTATTTGTTTGAGAAAAGTCACTCGATGTTGGATTAAGGTTTGGAGATTTAAATTATGAAAGGTTTTAAAGAAGATAATTTCTTGGCATTGGACCAAGATTTATTGTGAAAAAGGTTTGATTGGTTTTATTAAGTGTGGAGTGAGTAATTGCAAATAATTACAAGCATGAAAGTAAAGTAAGTAAATAAAATATTAAAAGCCCATACAAGGTGGCTCACACAAATGATAAGGAAATTAAAATTGTGTAATTGCATGCACGAAATAAATTTAATCAATTAATTAAACCAAGGTTGAATTAAGTAATTAGATTAAGGAAAATTAATTAGATAGACTAATCAATTTTAAATAGCCTAATTATATAATTCAAATGAAGTTTAATTAATCAACTAAAGTTCCATTTGTAAGCTCAAAGGGGAAGTGTGGTGTGTGCAACATGTGTGGCCGGTATGATGCTTAAAAGCTTTATCGACTCAAGGTATGAAAATGACTTGTAATTGAGTATTAGTTATTTTTGAAATTTTTTGTGAAAATGTGATGAATAATTAAGAGTATACAAGCTTACACATCCATCTAAGTATTTAAACAAAATAAGAATAGATTAAAAAAATTAAATGAAATCGCTTAACTAAATTAATAATTAAATTAATTAAGTTAAAAAAAGTAATTTAATAATATTAACCAAAAACCTACTAGCCCAAAAGTTAGAACAACAAAAAATGTAACTAAAAGGAGTGGGCCGGACCGGGTTGGATTTTGACCTTGATTCCCCTCCCTGTTAATAGCAAAACAAGTTGAAATCTGGAAACCCTAAAAATAAAAAACCAACAACCCTTTTTGCTCAAGCGTGAAACAGAAAAAAACTTAGTTCCTCTCTCTCTCTCTCTCTCTCTCTGTCCTCATTTGATTTTATGATAAACAAACAACAACAACAACAACAACGACAAGAAAAGACCCTTATTTCCAAGCAAACCCTGTTGGAACAAAGGGTTTTCAAGAAAGATGATTTAAGGAAGAGAAGAAGAAGAAGAAGAAGAAGAGAGAATAAAGATAATTGAGAGTTTGTTATATGAATTTTTTCTCACTATTAATGTGTGTATGTAATATTATTACAAACTCAGCAGCCCTTTATATAGGCAAACAATGCCCAGGCCCAATTACACAAAATGCTAAAGCCCAAAACATGATTTCGGCAGACTGCTATATCTGTTGTATTCGACCTTATCGAATACAACTTATAACCTATACAAAAGCTATTCGACATACACCACTCAAGCATTTCTACAGAACAAGAATTATACATCTAACACACCACCTAATTCATGTTCTCAAGAATTCTCATCCAGATGCTTTTCTTTAACTCATCAAATCTGACTTTCTTTAGAGGTTTGGTAAATATGTCAGCTAATTACACTTCTTTTTTGCAATGTTTTATCTCAATATTCCCTTTGTTGACTTGATCCCTCAAAAAATGATACCTTCTTTCTATGTGCTTACTTCTAACATGACACACTGGATGATTCGCCAGGTTTATAGTTGACTTGTTGTCGACAAACAACTTCATCTTCTTAGGTTCCATTATCCTGAGTTATTTAAGTAGCATTTCAATCCATGTTGCTTGGCATGCAACATATGATACAACCACATATTCTGCTTCAAATTATGACAAAGCCACAATTCTTTGCTTCCTCGAACTCCAAGAGATTGGAGCACCTTCAATCATGAAAATGTAGCCTGCAGTACTTTTATTTTCGTCTTGATCTCCACTAAAATCTGAGTTAGTGTATCCATGAACTTTGACATATGTGATGTTCTTCGACTTCTTTGGTAGCATCACACCATAATCAATAGTTCCCTTTATGTATTTCAACACCCTCTTTACTGCGACGAGATGACATTCTTGTGGTTTCTCCATAAATCTAATCAATAATCCTACACTTTGGAAGATATCTGGTCTAGTATTGCAAAGATATCTCAAGGATCCAATGATTTGTTTGTAAAGGGTCGAACTAATAAACTCGTTATCCGTTTCCTTTTTCAACTTTGATCCAGTTTCTAACAGAGTGACAACTGCCTTACAGTTTCTCATATTAAACCTCTTCAAAATATCTTGAGCATACTTCATTTGATGCAAGAAAACTTCTTATTCAGTGTCTTTGAATTCCATCCCTTGGAAATATGAGAGATTTCCTAAGTGAGACATTTCGAATTCCTGCATTAATTTCGACTTTACCTTCATTATCTTAGCTTCGTCTGCTCCAGTAATGAGTAAGTCATCGACATAGAGGCATAGAATTATTTAACTGACATTGTCTATATCACTTACATACAAGCCATGTTCAGAGACACACTTTATGAAACCTGCATCGAACATGAAGCTATCTATCCTCTTATTCTAAGCTCTAGGGGCATATTTCAAACCACAAAGAGCCTTCCTTAATCTATATACTTTCGACTCCTGCCCTTTGACGTTGAATCCTGGTGGTTGAGTAACATAGACTTCTTCTTCCAACTGACCATTCAAAAATGTTGACTTTACATCTAACTGATGTGTCTTTCATTCTCTATATGCTGTTGTCAAAACAATAATTCTGATTGTTTCTAACCTTATAACAAGCGCATATACTTCATTGAATTCGATACCAGGTTTTTGTAGAAAACCTCTAGCCACCAGTCTTGCTTTATACTTCACAATCTCACCATTTGGCCTTAGTTTCACCTTTTAAATCCACTTTACATTGATTTGTTTATTGTTGGTTCTTTCGACAAGCTCTCAGGTCTTGTTCTTCTCAATAGCTCTAAGTTCTTATTTCATGGCTTCACACTAATTCAAATTTCTTAAGGCTTCACCCAAATCAATTGGTTCTGATTCAACCATCATCATGGCCTCTTCGATTAAGTCACCATCTACATCGACTGCTTGATCTCGAAACCTTTCATATCCAGTTAGCCTGGTCGACTCAGTTCTTGTTCTTGTCGGTCTTCTTTCATTCTGCACAGGTGGTTCTTCATTTCGACTAGTTGAAGTATCACCTTGTTCATTTTGACTTTTCGAAGTTTCTTTCTATTCATCTTCGTCGAGCACAGTTGTGAATGTGTCTGATTCTTGTCAAACTGAATTTTGACTCTAGTCCCAGCCTTTTCTTTTTTCTATAAGAACATCTCGATTGATTACTAGTTTATCTTTGTTTGGTGAATACAACTTATATGCACCAGTCGAATGATAACCTATAAATAGCATGACTTCACTTCGATTATCCAGCTTCTTTCTCAATTGTTTAGGTACATACCTGAAACACATTGATCCAAAAACTCTAAGATGACTCACATTTGGATTAGACCCTGTCCAATCCTCATGTGGTGTATTTTCGATCATATTGTTCGTTGGGCATCTATTTAGAATATATACTATTGTTGAAGCTGCTTCAGCCCAAAATCTCTTAGGCATATCTTTAGCTTTTAACATACTTCTCGTTATGTTCAGTATACTTCTATTCTTTCTCTCAGCTATGCCATTATGCTGAGGCGTATAGGGTGCAATAACCTCATGATCTATACCTTCCTCATTGCAAAATCTAGAAAATTTAGCATAATTATATTCACCACCACCATGAATTCTTAACTTCTTCAATTTGCAGCCACTTTGTTTCTGAACATACAACTTGAACTTAATAGGATACCTCACTCTTCCTTTCAATAAGGTAAATCCACATATGTCTGGTGAATTCATCAATGAAAGTAAGGAAATACATGTTACCTCCATTCGACTTTACTTCAAAGGATCCTCACACACCAAAATGAACCGGTTCCAGTTTTTGCTTTCATTTTATGGGCAAGTCGTGTTTGAACGCCTTTCTTGTTTGTTTTGCCTTGGAACATTCCTTGCATACCTGCTTTGGTTCCTTTACATACGGAAACCCAAACACCATCCTTTTTTATTGATCATGCATAAATCTTGAAGTTTAGATGTCCATACCTATGATGCCATAGCTAGTTCTTGTATTCTTCTGTAGTTAAAGAAATACATTTGTGATCTGATGTGTTGAGTTCAACTTTGAACATTTTGTTCTCTGCCAATGGTGCTTTCCTTATTAGCCTTCCATCATCCCTATATACCTTAATCTGATTTTTCTCCAGCTTCATATTGAAGCCTTTTGCAAGTAATTGACCTACACTTATCAAGTTACTTGTCATAGAAGGTACACATAGTACTTCAATGATAGTAGCTTTTCAACCATCCTTCCTGATAATCAAAATATCTCCTTTACCACCTAATTTGATGTGCCTGCCATCTGCAAACTTTGTCACCTTTTCGAATGACTCATCTAACTTGGTAAACTAGTTTTGATTGCCAGTCATGTGGTTGCTGCATCCTGAATCCAGATACCACATGTTGTTTTTCTTAGTGATCGAGTGAGTGTTCACCATCAACAATATATCATCTGAATCATTATCTTCATCTCGTGCATATTGAGCTTCATCACTATCTTTCACCCTCTCAACTTTGTTTCTTCGAAAGTCTCTTGCATAGTGACCAAAACCTTGACAATTGTAACATTGCACCTCTTTCGTGTCAACTTTCTTCCCAGAATACTTGTTTCCCCCATCTTTCTTGATCGAATCAGTATTCTTGCTTGACTTCTCATCACTAGCAAGATTCTTTCTCTACTTCTACTTCTCTTTTCTAACTTCCTTGCTGAATCTTGATTGCAATGCCTGTTCATTCACCTTCTCTATTTCTGAGTTTCTATGCTTCAACCTCATTTCATGAGCCTCTAATGAAGCTTGAAGTTCTTCCAACTTCATCTCAGATAGATTCTTGGCCTCTTCAATTGTCACAACAATGTAGTCAAAATCTATAATTAATGATCTCAGCACCTTTTATATCTTTTGCAGATCCGTAATCGATTCACCACATGCCTTCATTTGGTTTGTCAGCGTCACAACTCTTGAGAAATATTCAAAGATTGATTCATCTTCTTTCATCTAAAGCATCTCGTATTGCTTCCTTAGTGTCTGCAACTTCACCTTCTTCAATTTCTCATCTCCACCATACAAGGTTTTTAGCTTTTCCCAAGCTCCCTTTGATGTTTCTTCTTCAATTATTTTCTCAAATACATCAAAATCCACACAATGGTGAATCAAGAATAGTGTTTTACCATCTTTCTTCCTCTGATCTTTGTGTGCAGTTTTTTGGGCTTTCGTCGCATCTTCTTCTAGTTCGGATACTCCATCATTCAAGATTTCACCAATATCTTGAAATCTGAAAATAACCTTCATCTGCGCAACCCATCGCTGATAGTTTTCACCTTTGAAAACTGGTAGATTCACTGGAAACTGTGTTGATGTTATTGTTCTGTTTGCCATTAGATTCTTTCTGAATCGCAACTGGGCTCTGATACCAATTCGTTGGAACAAAGGGTTTTCAAGAAAGATGATTTAAGGAAGAGAAGAAAAAGAAGAAGAGAGAAGAGGAGAATTGAGAGTTTGTTATATGAATTATTTCTCACTATTAATGTGTGTGTATGTAATATTATTACAAATTCAGCAACCCTTTATATAGACAAACAATGCCCAGGCCCAATTACACAAAATGCTAAAGCCCAAAATATGATTTCGACAAACTGTTATATCTGTTGTATTCGACTCTGTCGAATACAACTTACAACCTATAGAAAAGCTATTCGAGATACACCACACACACATTTCGACAGAACAAGAATTATACATCTAACAAACCCTAACTCCAAAATTTTCACTATTTCATGATGGTTTGAGAAATTATAGATTACAAGTCAGGGTGAAGCAAAACAAAAAAAAATTATGTGATGCGAAATAAACAGCAAAACAAAAATGACGACGAATCCAAACTAAAGTTTTTTTCTTCTGAATCTGCTTCCTTCATCCTTTCGTCTACCTCTTCTTTGGTTCTCTATTTGTTCTTGGGTTCTTGTTATCGGCTGTTTGAGGGTTTTAGCGCTGAGTTAAAGGTGAGGGATGGACTTTTTTTTTTTTTTTTACTTTGACCTATATAGTAACCGTTACAAAAATATATTCTATTTTGTTAGTTAATCTGTAATAATAAGATACTACTATAAAAAACCAAAAATGGTCATCAAACTTTCTATTTGTTAGGTTGTTAACTGTAGTGACAATAAAAAACGGAATAATGACAAATTTTAATTTTTTTTAAAATGAAAAAAAAAGTTTTTATAATAACAATAATAATAATAATAATAATAATAATAATAATAATAATAATAATAATCATAATAATAATAATAATAAATACTAATAATAATAATAATAATCATAATCATAATAATAATAATCATAATAATAATAATAATCATAATAATAATAATAATAATAATAATAATAATAATAATAATAATAATAATAATAATAATAAGAATAAGAAGAAGAAGAAGAAGAACAATTAGACAAAAACGTTGACTTCGGTCATCAATTGGTAAAACACTTGCTTTCAGAACACTGTTATTTTCAGAACAATGTCTCTATATGACCTATTAATGAAAACACTTGCTATGAATTGTGGAAAAACGAGAAACAAATATTTCTTATCATGATCAATTGGATGCTCTTATTTTATCCTGGACTCTAAAAGAAAATCTGAAGCTGGTTGATTCTAATGCTCGAAGCGGTATCATGTTATGATGTTCTGAAAGCTCAAAAGGCTACAAAGTATATAACACTGAAACATTTTTTGAATTAACTCATGTCAGATTTGATGATAAGCTTGACTCTGAAAAGTCAGAGCTAGTTGATAAATTTACAGGAACAAAGATTACCAATTCAAAATCTGAAGATAATGGAGCTGCCGCTGAAGAACAAGAAGAAAGAAGATCAGAAGATGTTCAATAAGAAGCCTCCATTAATCAGACTACTGTAAAGAGAACCTTTCAAGAAGTATGTTTCAAACTGAGTATCTGATCAAGAAGCAACTCATGATGTTGCAATAAAATGGATGATCAAAAATAAGAAAGACAATGAAGAAGATATGACATCAGACAAAATTCACCAGGTCAATATTTATATGCTTTCTGACAAAGTACTTATAGATACTTTTACAAGTTAAAAGTTATTCTATCAAGGAAAAGTTCAAAATATTCCTGATCAGATATATCTGTTATTGAAATATCTGCATTACGGATATCGATGAGTCATGTCATAAAGTAATGGTATACCTTATCTATCTGACATTTTTGGTAAACTACCTCTCTGGAAATGAAAATTGTTAGCTCTCTATTCAATTTTTATCATAAATATCTATCATGTGTCTCTTCTTGCATCTTGGAACTCGTATTATACCTCTCTCTCTCTCTCTCTAAATTCTCATTTATTGTTGTCATCTTTCATGTGGTATCTGAATCGTATCTTTTATACAATCAGTTATGTTTTCCTTTCCCCTATTTGAAGTTTTTGTCTCTCTACCCTTGTCATTCATCTTTTGCTCCTCATGGATTCAAGAATCCATTTTGTTGAGGATGGTCTTCTTACAACTATCTTCGAACGATGTCTAAACATTCCAAGATCAGTCGGTGTTAATATGGGTATTACTCAAAATATAATCACCCAAGGATGATCCAACTACTTTGCCATGTTGACTGGATCAATATGTCTTGACCTAGTAAAGGACTTCTAGATGAATGTTTAAGTTAGGTTATTTGGCTCTTGCATTCACTATTTTGTCTATGGAAACCCCATTATCATCACTCCAACATCGACTGTAGTTGCTATTAGTTGTGCCCAAGATGGAGTTGTCATAGAAACCTTTCAAAATAAATACTCTTCTGCTGATAGACTCCACTCTATTCATAACATCCCTGATGATTATGGTCACATCAATCATGCCAATCTTCTTCCAGGTGCCTCAATTTGGTTTCAGCTGGTGATATCAAACTTTAGACCTAGAGCATTAATGTTGGACACCCTATCTTATGATGACAGTGTCTTCATCAACCTCCCTATCCATCATTTTAGAATTAACTTACCTCAATCCATTTTTAACTACCTAAGAAACTCTATCATTAGTGCCAGATCTATACACTAGATATTTATACCTTTTTCTAGAGTTCTCTATATTCTCTTCACAAGGGCTAGGATTGTTGAGTAAATTCGTCAAAATGGTCCAGAGGATGTTCTTGAGGAAGTTCGTTGTGAAATTCTCCAAGTTTAGTTTATTCTCTTAAGGATGTTTTGACTTATCGTGTGTCTATCTCTTTTGTTTTAGCATTGTTGTTTCGTACATGTTGTCCTTGTTTATTCAATGAAATGCTTTTGTTTTGTTGTATGATTTTATTGGATATATGTGTGCTTAATCAATGTTTTCATAAAATCTCACCAAACATTTTTTTCTCATGTTTAAAATACATAACTTAACTTAATTCTTTATCCAAACAAAGTCTCTAGAATGAATATGTTATCTTCAAAGATTCATTTTTATATCACCTTTTTTGATTTCTGACAAAGGGGGAGAAAGTAAAATAATTTTTATATTGTTTATTCTCAGAACATTAAACTCAAACATAGATAATGTTGTTGCTACTAACTATTTGTTTGATGTTTCTATCTAGGAACTTTGAACAAGTTCACCAAGTATTCTTAAGACAAGTTGAAGATGAAGATCCTGATGCAAAGTTTGAAAACCTTATGGATGAAATCAACTATGGTTTTATACAAAAGATGTTACTGTTTGTTTGATGTTTCTATATGGGAACTTTGAACAAGTTCACCAAGAATTCTTAAGACAGGTTGAAGATGAAGATCCTGATGCAAAGGTTGAAAACCTTATGAATGAAATCAACTCAGTTTTTATACAAAAGATGTTGTACACTTTGTGAATATATGAATATTCAAATAGATGTACCAAACACAATTCAGAAGTTATAAACTTATTGAAAGTAAAGTAATATTGCTTGATATCATAGTGTTCAGAAGTTGTTAACTTTCTGAAAGTATGAAATTTAGACTCAAATCTCAGAAGTTGTGCTCTCTTGAAAGGAAGGCAAGTCAACGTTTTGATGCATGCTCTCACATATAGATGCCACTCAAAATCTATGTTCTGATATGTGTGCTTCATCAATGTACTCTCTATTCATAAGTTGTGAACTGTTTGAATGTCCGATACATTATAAAATATTATATCAAACGCTGGTGCTTGAGAAGTATAATGTTTTGGTTGTGATATTAGAATCATGGAATAGAAGAGTTGATGCATGATGCGTGGCATTATTTAATCGGGCTCAAATCAAGTTTTTATTCTTCATCAAGTCCTGATAGAAACTAGGTTCTGGGATGAAGACCATGTGTTCTAGCCAGACTCTAATGAGTTTCTGTAGGGAAGTTCCACTTCTCTATTATATGTTTTGAACACTCAAAATTTATTTTGTGAGTCTTGGGCTCAAGCGGAGACTCTGAACAAGTTTAAATGAAATTTTGGGTTTAACAGATTCAAAGGGAGCTGTGAGCTTACCTCTGAATTTGCCGATTACAGTGATTACCCTGTAAAAAATTTTCTACCAAAATACATGGTTTTATCATCATCAAAAAGGGGGATATTGCATGAATAAGAAGTGTTTCTATATCTGGCCTTGGGATTTTGATGATAACTTTACATGTTATCTTAGAGAACAATTGTATACACAAATGGTTTCATTTTAGTGTGTAGTTGCTGCTATAATGTTCTAACTCTAGTACAAGGTGTGTGACATCATCGGGTTTTGAACATACACTCTAGAAGAAAACATGTGATTACTTGTTTCGTTGAAGTCTAGGTTCTGAATTTATCTTTTGTAACGTGTCTATTGAACATTAGTACAAGAGGTTATGATCGTGACTTTGTGGTTAAGCTTTGGAGGCCTTCTAAAGCTTTGCTTCTATGTGTTACAAAGTTTTAAATATTATAAAGATGGGGTTCTGCTGAACAAGTTCTGATGATTTAAAGAAAAGTAAGTTCTTACAACCTAGTTCTGAAGACTCTAAGACAAGGTTCCGTGTCACAAGTTCTGAAGACTCTAATACTTAGGTTCTAAATCTCAAAGAAAGATTCTTCTACAACAATCTTAAACGTTCAGCATTCAAATATCTAAAGCCACTGAATATAAGAAGAAAATTTCAAAATGGTTAACGTGTGATAGTGTACAAAAGGTACATAAAGTGTCTGTGACCTCTACTATTATAGAGTGACGCAAGGATAGTTCTTTTGTACTTGATTGTGACTACTCTTATTATAACCATTGAGGACCAACATCTAGATTTCTGATTTACCTTTATACCCTTTTAACGAATCTCTTTTACAAGCTATAAATGGAAGACTTAGAAGCTGAAGAAAAGTAAGAATCGATACTACAACGAAAAATCTATTGGTTCAAATCAAGCTCAACAAAACTACACCAAAGCATTGTGCAAACTTTATAGAGAAATCATTTGTGTATAGTTTTGTAAATAAGTAAGGAGTTCTCTCTCGTATCTTGTAGTAGAACACTTAGGTGTTTTTCATTGTACTAAAAAGTCTGTGTAATCTGCTTACAAGAAGCAAATCTGTAATACGCCGAAAGTACTCAACTGTTGTTGAATGATAGCTTGAGAGACTGGGTGAAGGTTTGATCTCAAGAAGACTCCTGATGCGAATTGAGTGGATATACAATAAGGATTGACGGACTTATTGAGGGTGCCAATAAGGTTGATCATACTTATTGTGGGTTGATCTGTAACCATTTTGGTTATAGTTGATTAAGTCCTTGTTGAAGGAGAAATCATCCTTGGGGGGTGGACTGGAGTAGCTTAGTGTAATACGAAGGGAGAAATGACTTGGGATGTTTTGCGTTTGATCACAATTGTTGCGGTTAGCAAGAGTCGCCACCGACTTTTCTTTTATCTAATAAAGGAAAGGGTGAAAAGAACAGGAAAGACCTTTGAGATTATTTCTTGAGTTCGGGGGGTAGATTATGAAAAGGTAAGGTGTTAGCACCCTTTTCATCCATAGTTATCTACGGGCTCTTAGTTTCTTACTAGATCACTTGCTTTGTTTGAAAATGTGCTTTGTGGTGGTTTTTGAAAGTATTTTTGAAAAGGCGCCTTCGTTTAGGAAAACTTTGTAATGGTTCTCATTTTGTAAGAACGTATACAAAGTGTTGAACTTTTTAAAATATTTCATGTTTTGAAAGTGTTTGGTGTGTGTTTGTTTTGAAAGTGAGCAAACAACTAAGAACGTTTCTACCTACTCAAAAGTCTTTTGTTCATTTCTCTCTTCCTTGGATATTGCTATCTTACCATTGATTGGTAAGAAGCCCTGTCTTTGGATGTAAAGGGACGAGCGTGGGTTATCGTATAGTCATGATAGCAATGTTGTGAGATATCTTAGCATTTCTCTTGAGGGACTAAGATCATTTGTAAGGCAACATTCGTAGAATCATCGAGGGACTATGATCTTGTATTTTTTATTGTTTTTTCTAAGACATCCTACATGCGTAACATGATCATTTTCTCAAGGCAACAAGTGGATTTAACCCTAGAGGTGTATGTGTGAATAATTTGTATTTTTTCATGCTTGGTTTATCTTGAATTAGGGTTCTCTAAGCATTGATTTTATCTTTCCATACAAACCCTAATTTACTAGCATTGATATGAAGGCGATAAATTGCGGAAAGTAAATTTACTACGCTATTACATCATTTGGGAATGGGGTATACAAATTTACAAATGAGGATTGCAAGAAATTAAACCTAATTATCTATTACAACCATATTGAAACTTGAATAATGTACAAGAATTGAAAGGAATATAATGTACAAGGATATAGATGGAAAAGAAATGGATTCTTTGTTTGGATTTTGTAAAGAAAGAGCCTTGGTTTTAACCTAATTATCTAAAAGAAATAATTAAATAAAATAAGTAAAATTAAACTCTAGTTTAAAAGAAATAAAATTAATCAAGAAATCATTTTTAGGTTTTTTTTTTTAGAAAAGGTTTTAAGTTTAATCAAAATTGTATGGAAATTAATTAATTAAAAGAAAACCTAAATTCTAAGTTAATTTAATTAAAGGAAATTAAAACCTAGGTCTAATATTAACAAAAAAGGTTAAATTTATAATAAGAAAATATTTTTGGCTTTTTTTTAATGAAATAAAAGCATATTGATAATAAATAAAAAAAATATTTTTTGAGATTTTTTACTAATAAAAATAAAAATAATAATAATATTAATACTAAAAAGAAAATAAGGTAAGAAAATAAAATAAAAGTCAGGAGGGTGTGAAATTTATTTAAGGTGTATGGAAGTAAAATAGTTTTTGAGTTTGGCCTGGCCCATTAGCATTTTTGTTAGTCAGCAAAAGAAAAGAAAATAAAAAACATTGGGCCTGTGCTGTAAAACCTGCACAACGGGAGGTTAGGAGAAGTAAAAATACAAAGGCCTATATGTGGAGGCCCAAGGCGCGCTGGCTTGTTCAAACAAAGAAAAGATGGAAAATGTTATAAAAAAGGCAAAATGGCAGCGCTGGGGCTTGAACCCATGCCCTTGACCATAAACGCGCGCTGCCTTACCACTAGAGTGGCTATACATCCGTTAACTTAAACAAAACCATAAATATATATTACAAATCCATTCCTAGAAATGAACTTCATCTTCAACCTCGAGCCAGGGTCACTGTATCTCATTCATTTCTCATCCATTCTCAAAACTTCCAACATCAAACTTGTTAGAAATTTTACCAGGATTTCAGAAATGTAAACAATTTGGACTAACAATAAAAGATGAGCATGTATTTCTAAAAGTACCGAATCCTAGCCTAACTTTTTTTAAAGATTTAAACTTAAAATTATCTAAGCTCATGCAAAATAAATGAAAACTATGGATATGTACAGCTTCATGGAAATGAGATCTACATTTTATCTTTGAAAATGAAAGCCTAACAATGCCTAAATGAAAAAGATGAAAGTTTAGAAAAATACCTCAAGAACTGGAAATCGTGAAATTAGTTTGAGCTGCTTTCAAAGAGTTGTAATTATCAGGTTTGCTTCCTTGGACCTCTAGGAAGCTAATGCAATGCTTAGCTTGAGCTATGGATGTCTGGAATGGTCTGGAGAAGTCAAGTTGCAGACCTCTATTTTTTGTTATGGAGGATGGTGATGGAGATGTTACAGTTCTAAAACAAGGACAGGGATGGACTATCTTTGAGGTATAGAAACTTTACAAACGACTTTGAGGGAAAACGCACGAGGGAAATGAAAGATACAAGTTCAAGGGCAGGACTGTGTATCAATGGTGTTTTTTGAGCAATTTCTGGTTTGTGAGTGATTGAGGGAGTTTCAAGGCCTTAGCATTCATGTCTAAGCTTGCAAATAGTGTATTTACTTATAGGCAAAAGTTTTTTTAGACTTGAAACAACTCAGAATTTGAAATCACATGTTATGGCTTAGTTACTTGATTTTGAAGCAAAGTTGACAAACATGGTTTCAATGTGAAGTACAAGGATTTATAGGGTGGTTAGCAGGCTGTAGATATGTTGCTTCTTGATTTGAAATGTTTTGGAGTCAGAAGAAACTATGTATGGGCTCAAGAATAGTTGACATTGTGATTAAAGCCACTTTTCTAAAATGGAAGTGTGAACTTTCTTCCCAAAATGGCAAATTGGTTTGGACAAAGCTTGAAACACTTGGATAAGGGAATAATCAGTTGTGTAAACCATTAATTATGGAGTGAAAAACAAGTTTTAGGCCTTCAAAGTGAGGATTATGCAGCATGGCTATGGATTTGGTTTATGTTCATCACAAAATATGTCTTGCAAAACAAGTTTGGAACCCTAAGTTCTTGCCTTCGATTCTCTTAGCTCAAGTATGGTCTTAATGAGTTCTTGGATATTTTAGAAATCTTGTAACATCCTATACAACCTTTATGTTGGACATTTTTGAATAATAAACTTGGAACCATGTGAAAAGTTACTATGAAGTTAGTACCAAAAATCTGCCTAACTAGGGAAAAATTTCACTAAGTCTTTTTGTTTCATGGACGTGTGTTTATAAATTCATAACTTGAAATATAAGAATTTATAGAAAAATTTCTACCCTACAATGTTTTAGATCTCATTGATATCTACAACTTTCATGTTGGAAGTTTTACTTGAATCATCTTACATCATGGGGGAAATTTGGTATAAAGTTATGAAAAAATGTTAACTTTCTAACACTTAGAAAAATTTCTAATTCCTAGAATTTTTACTTTTCAAAGGTACTTTTGACTTTTTAATTTCTTGATGAACAAATTTCATATTTTGACATGGTTTGATAAAATATGATTTTTGAAACTTGATTTTGATCAAAAAGTCAAAGTTTGACTTTTCAGTGTATAGTTGACTTTTCATCAATTGACTAAAATTCATCTGTCAATGCAATGATCTTGAGAGGTGATTTGAACTATGAAATTAGGTCAAGATGATGTATTTGAATCCTTAAGATCATGTCTTAAACCAATAAGTCATTTCCTTGGTCAAAATTCAAGAACCGAGCCTTGTCAATCAAAACCCTAAATTTGACCATTTTACCCTTTTGGTGTTCTGATCAAATTTCTTTGAGGAATTGTGATCCAAACTTGATTAATTGACATATATAAGTACCTAATGTTGATATGGATAAAAAAATTATGAAGTTTGACTGCAAATTGATCACAATTGACTTTTCCCTAATACAATTGATTTTAGGTCAACTGATCAACTGACTGAGCAAAAATGTGATCCAAAGCTTGAAACTTGACATGAGAAATATTAGGAATAAAAAATGATACATGAAATTCATATAAGGCATTAGAAGTTCAATTATCTTTGTACAAACTCAAACCCTAATTTTGAGTTGTCAGTGTTGGAGGAGGTGTCTTGAGTTGATCAAACCTTGTGTAGTCTTGAATCAATGGAGATCTTATGAGAGATTTCCTGAGAAATGAGAGGGAAAATTTTAGGGTACGACAGCTGCCCCTGTTCAATCTTCTTAAACCTGAAGAGTTAGATTGGTGGATCCTCCATTCCTGACTTGAAGGTGAAATATGATTGGACACTAAAGTGCCCAAAAAATTGCACTCAAAGATGTATTGGGAATGGGCTTATAGATGCCATTTGGAGGAATAATGGTAAATACTGGAAGAAGTATCAGCATAAATCTTTGGTCGATTTATACTAAAACTTGATGTTTTTCCTGTGGGAAAAAGGGTTAGTTAAATGCAGATGTGTGCATGGCGTTCTCAAGATGAATGAGATTAATCTAAATGTGTTTCGTATGCATATTCTATGATGTATGAATGTGGGATTTTATTTAGATGCATATTTGTCCGGGAAACTAAATTCGTGACTACTATTGAGGAGTTCTGGGAAGCTGAATCCCGGATTGCTGTTGGGGATGAAGAATATACATATCTTTAAATTTTGTTAAAAGAATGCTTCCGACGGGGATTATCTCTTGGATGTTAGTTATTATCTGGTCGGACTCCAAGTTTCACACCAACTTGCTGAGGATGAGGAAGCCAACTGCTATCGGGTCGGATTCCAGGTTTCACAGTAACTTACTATGGAAGAATAAATTAACTGTTATCTGGTCGAATTCCAGGCTTCACAAAAAATTTCTTGAAGTTGAACTGTTATCTGGTCGGATCCAGGCTTCACAGTAACTTGCTTGAAACTAGTTGCTTTCTGGTAGGATTCCAGGCTTCACAACGAATTTCTGAGGGAATAAAGTTAATTATTATCTGGTTGGATCCATGCTTCACAATAACCTACTTGAAAATATAAAGTTGAGCTTATATCTGGTCGGATCCAGGCTTCACAATAACTTGGTTGAAACTAGTTGTTATCTGGTCGAATTCCAGGCTTCACGACGAATTTTTGAGGGAATAAAGTTAATTGATATCTGGTAGGATCCAGGCTTCACAATAACTCGCTTGGAAAGATAAAGTTGAACTGATATCTGGTCGGATCCAGGCTTCACAATAACTTGCTGGGGTAGAGGAAAACTCTACTGGGGAAAAGAAGTTAAACCCTTGTTTGGTTGAGTCCAGGTTCTTCAATATCTCGAAGAGTTAAACTATTATCTGGTTGGGTCCAAGCTTCATAGTGTCTTGAGAAGTTAACTATTATCTGGTCGGGTCCAGGCTTCATAGTAACTGAAAATTATACTATTATCTGGTTGGGGCCAGGCTTCATAGTATTTGAAAAGTTACACTATTATCTGGTCGGGTCCAGGCTTCATAGTGACTGAAAGTTGTACTATTATCTGGTCGGGTCCAGGCTTCATAGTATTTGAAAAGTTACACTATTATCTGGTCTGGTCCAGGCTTCAAAGTATTTTAAAAGTTTCACTATTATCTGGTCGTGTCCAGGCTTCATAGTATTTTGAACGAATGAAGTTGACTGTTATCTGGTTGGATCCAGACTTCACAACAACTTACTGTAGTTAAAAAATTTATCTGGTCAGATTCCAGGCTTCACATCAAATTTTGGAGATAGAAATGACTTTATTGGCGACTTCACTGAGGATTAGGGGTTGTGGCCCTCTTATTTGTAATAGTCTGAGAGGAAAAATCAAGCGGGAGAGGATAGACTCAGCCGGGGCAGACAGATTTAGCTGGGGAAATAAACCCTGCCGGGGAAATAAACCATGTTGAAGAAATAAACCATATTGAGGAATACTTGACGAACTACTAACGAGGTGAGTTCTTTTAGGAAGAGACCCACAAGGCTTCTTCTTTTAGGACCAACTTAGCTGGGGAGATTGTTGTCAAGAGATTGAGACTCTGGCTGGGGATCAACCTATGCAAAGAGACTTTGTGGGCAACTCTGTTGGGGAAAGGTTTATTGTAGCATGCCTTATGGGGATAATGCTAATGAAATAACTCTATGGGGATATTCCATATACATTAAAGAGATGCTTGATGCTACTTAGTAGGACACATGTTCCAAATAGTTTTAATCATGTTCACATGCATATGTTCGTTCAATTTTAGTCATTGGACATTTTTGTATTCAAAACAAAAACAGAAAGTTCGCACTTCAAAGTATATTTGTATTGATATTTTGCCCATGAATAGGCGTTTTTGTACCAAGAGACGGAGATCCTAGTAAGAGGAAATCGTCGAAGGGAAAATGAAATTGAAAACAAAGATAATAGTCATGTGGAAGTGATCTCATTGCGTTCCAACTCTACTATTGCCCCCAATGTCTTCGAACGTCATTTTCCATTGACAGAAGTTGATTGGACTGATTTTGGACCGTTTGAACTCGGACCTTGGTAATAAAGTCGAATGTGGTGATTCCACGGGAAATAGTCATACGCTTTTAATCCTTAACTTTTGCCTAGACCGCCCTTTCGGGTTTTCAGCCCACCAGGATACCCATTTTTTCCCAAGTCGCCCTTTCGGGTTTTCAACTTGTCGGGTGTACAATATTTTGCATATATCCCTAATTTTTGCCCAAACCTTTTGGTTTGTCGGGATGCCCTTATCTTGTCTAGGTGTGTCAACCTAGCGGGTCTCTTATGCGTGGTATTTTTTTAACTATGTCTGCGTTCACGGGATGTGGGAAGTCTTCACCATCCATGGTAGTCAGCATCATGGCACCACCAGAGAATACTATCTTGACAACAAATGGCCCTTCGTAGGTGGGAGTCCATTTTCCCCTGAGGTCGCCTTGTTGAAGAATGATGCACTTTATTACCAAGTCACCAGCTTGATATATTCGAGGCTTGATCTTTTTGTTGAAAGCCTTGATCATACATTTTTGGTACATCTGACCATGACAAACAACAGCCAATCGTTTTTCATCGATCAAGTTCAACTGATCCAATCTTATTTGAATTCATTCGTCTTCGCCTAGGCCTGCCTCATTTGTAATCTTTAATGAGGGAATCTGAACTTCCACTGGCAACACAGCTTCCATGCCATAGACCAAAGAAAATGAAGTTTTCCGAGTTGATTTCTGAGCTGAAGTACGGTAGCCATAAATAGAAAACGATAACATCTCATGCCAGTATTTGTAGGTTACTACCATCTTCTGCATAATCTTCTTAATGTTTTTGTTGGCCGCTTCTACTGCGCCATTCATTTTAGGTTTATAAGGAGAAGAATTGTGATGCTTGATTTTGAACCGAGTGCAAAGTTCTGTAATCATAGCATTTTTAAGGTTAGTCCCATTGTTGGTGATGATCCTTTCGGGGATACCATAGCGGCAGATGAAGTTGTGTTTGATGAACTGGCTACCACGCTCTTTATGAGTGAGGCAAATGAGGCGGCTTCGACCCATTTGTTGAAATAATCGATAGCGACAAGAATGAAGCGATGTCCATTGGAAGCAGTGGATTTGATCTCTCCAATCATGTCAATGCCCCACATTGCAAATGGCCACAGAGCGGTCATGATGTTCAGAGGGATAGGAGGCACATGGACCTTGTCAACATAGATTTGGCATTTGTGGCAAGTTCTTGAGTTGTGATTGCAATTAGTCTCCATTATTGACCAATAGTAACCAGCTCTCAAGATTTTCTTGGCCATAGTATGTCCGCTAGAGTGAGTCCCAAAGAGACCATCATGCATTTCTTCCATAATTTCCTCTGCCTCCTTCTTGTCCACACATCGGAGTAGAGTTGTGTTTGTACAAGATTCCATTACTTATGAAGAATTTGGATGAAAATATTCGTAAGAACTTTCTGTCATTGAAGGATGCTCCTTCAGGGTACTCTTGTGCTTCAAGGTATCTCTTCACCTCATGGTACCATGGCTTTTCTATGTCAGTGTCGAGTTCATAGCAATGCGTAGGTTCGTCAAATATTTCGATTGTAATCATAGGAGCTTCATTGTCCCATTTGACTTTGAACATGGAAGACATTGTTGCCAAGGCGTCAGCCAACTGATTTTATTCCCAAGGGAAGTGTTCAAATGTGACCTCTTTGAAGTAAGGAATCAAAGATAGCACAAGATCCTTGTAAGGGATGAGATTAGGGTGTTTAGTGTCCCGATCTCCTTTTACTTGGATAATCACTAGATTTGAATCCCCAAATACATTCAAATGCTTGATCCTCAAATCAATGGCAGCCTTCAGACCTAAAATGCATGCTTCGTACTCAGCCATGTTGTTCGTACAGTCGAAGCATAGTCTGGAAGTGAAAGGAGTGTGGCAACCTTCAGGGGATATGATCATATCACCAATTATGTTACCCAAAGCATTGGAAGCCCCATCGAATATCATAGTCCATCGGGATCCTTGTTCAGGTCCGTCATACGGTCCAGGTTTCGCGCAGTCGGTCTTTAGAATGATATTCTCATCCGGGAAGTCGAAGTTCATAGACTAATAATCGTCAACAGCTTGATGGCCCAAATGATCTGCTAATACACTTCCTTTGATGGCCTTTTGCATTGTGTATTGAATATCGTACTCAGTCAAGATCATTTGCCATCTGGCTATCCGTCTGGAAAGAGAGGGTTTCTCGAAGATGTACTTGATAGGGTCCATATTAGAAATCAATAGAGTGGTGTGAGTCAACATATACTGTCTTAGTCGGAGAGCAGCCCATGCCAGAGCACAGCAAGTTTTCTTGAGCAGTGAATATCTGGTTTCACTGTCGGTAAACTTTTTTTCTCAGGTAGTAAATAGCATGCTCTTTTTTGCCAGACTCGTCATGTTGGCCTAAAACACACCCCATAGAATTCTCTAGCACTGTCAAATACATGATCAAGGGCCTTACTTCAACTAGAGGCATGAGGATAGGAGGTTCTTGCAGATATTCTTTGATTTTGTCGAAGGCAGCTTGGAATTCATCATTCCATCTGACTACTTGATCTTTCTTCAAGAGTTTGAAGATTGGCTCACAAGTAGCAGTTAAGTGAGATATGAAGTGGGAGATGTAGTTAAGACGACCCAAGAATCCTCTAACTTCCTTTTCAGAGTGGGGGACTAGAATTTCTTGGATGGCCTTTACCTTGATAGGATCGACTTTTATGCATTTACCATTGACAACAAAACCTAGAAGCTTTCCAGATCGTACTCCGAATGTGCACTTATTAGGGTTCAACCTTAACTTGTACTTTTTCAGCCTCTCGAATAGCTTGAATAGGTGATCGAGATGTTCCTCTTTGGTTTGTGATCTTGAAATCATATCATCCATATAGACCTCTATTTCATGATGGATCATATCATGAAACAAAACTACCATAACTCTTTGATATGTTGCCCCTGCATTCTTTAATCCAAACGGCATGACCTTGTAACAAAAGGTGCCTCATTGCATAACGAAAGTGGTCTTCTCCATGTCTTCGGGAGCCATCTTAATTTTATTATAGTCGGAGAAACCATCCATGAAAGAGAAGACTTTGTGTTGAGCGGTGTTATCGACCAAGACATCAATATAAGGTAGAGGGAAATCATCCTTGAGGCTTGCCTTATTCAGATCCCTGTAATATACACACATACGAACTTTTCCGTCTTTCTTTGGCACTAGCACCACATTTGCAACCCATTGGGGATAAGATGTCATAGCTAGGAATCCTGCGTCAAATTGTTTCATCACTTCAGCTTTTATCATTTCAGACATGTCAGGCCTCATGCGACGAACTTTTTGTTTGACAGGAGGACAATCTTCCTTTGTCAGCAGATAATGAACTACAATGTCGGTATCTAACCTTCGTATATCTTCATACAACCAAGCAAATACTTACACATAGTCATGCAACATCTGAACCAATCTGCTTTTGACACTACTTTCTAGGTTAACGCCGATCTTGACCTCTTTCTTGTCTGTCTCAGTACCTAGATTGATGACTTCAACTGACTCTTCGTGCGGCTGAATAGCTTTTTCCTCTTGTAATAGAAGTCTGGTTAGTTCTCCTGGTATTTCACAATCTTCCTCGCCTTTGTCTTCAGCTTGGTTAATTGGATGTTCGAAATCATAGTTGGCAATAGTAAATTCATTGGCAATGAGATCCGGAGTGGACGAGGACCTGCAAGAGTGTGTGTGCGTGCATGTAAGACACATGGCTATTTTGAAAAATACATTGAAGAAAAAGAAAGACAACGAGCACAAAAGTTCGAACGCAAAAAAGTCTAATGGTTTGTATTGAATGATCATATGATAAAATGAACATAAATAAAACCCTTGACAAATGGACCATAATACCCCGGGCCTGACACGTGGCTTAAAAGTCATTGTTTAATATTACAGACAAAATGTTCTTGAATTAATAGAAAGCAATAAACAAGTAATTACTCCTCAATGAAGGAGATGGGAATGAAGTTCTTTGCGTGCCAATTGTTGAGCTCTGTTGTAGTAGGATATACCCATTCTTCAAATGCACATTCATCATCAGAATCACCTACAGCGCTAACTTCATAACTTCCAATACGGAGAGGGGGCTTCCCTACATGAGTGTGCCTCACTTCTTTCTGAGCCTTGATAGTGAAACCCAAACCACATTTGTCTGCTTTGAATGGGATTTCGGGGAGTTTTCCCCAAGTATCACAACTTCCTTCTTTGACTGCAGCACGAGCATCTCTAAACGAAACCATCTTTGACACGACCTTAACAACTTTGGACACATTAGAGGAAAATTTGGCAGTAGCAACCATTGGTGGCACAACTTCAAAAGCCTGACACGGGGTTTCTATAAATTCTCCATCCATCTCCACATATTTCAAAGAGTTGAGGTGGCTTACCATGAACTCCTCACCACAGATAGTGACAATCCTTCCTTTGACCAGATACTTGAGCTTTTGATGAAGGGTTAACGTTACTGCCCCTGCTCCGTGGATCCAAGGGCGACCCACCAAACAGAAGTAAGCAGGATGGATATCCATGATGTAGAAAGTAGAGTTTAAAATCTATAAGCCCACCTTGACCGGGAGATCCACCTCTCCATGAACTATCCTTTTGGACCCATCGAAAACCCTCACAATAATATCACTTGGTTTCAAAACTAGTCCTTCACAGTCTAAACGGTCCAAATCCCTCTTGGGTAGCATGTTTAAAGAAGAGCTAGTGTCAACCAAAATATGTGCTAGGATAGTCCCTTTACATTCAACAGAAACATGCAGATCTTTGTTATGGTTCTTTCCCAATGGTGTCAGATCAACATTTGAGAACCCCAAACCATTATCGACTGTCAAGCTTGCCACACAATTTTCAAATTGGTCTGTCATGGTCTCATGAGGGACATGAGCCTTCTTCAAGAATTTGATTAACGCCTGAGCATGAGCATCAGAACAAAGTAGCAAAGATAACATGGAAATCTTGGAAGGGTTTTCCCCAACTGCTCCACTATCTTGAAATCACTCCTTTTTATAATTTTCAAGATCTCATCCATTTCTCGAGCGGAAGGTTCCTCAGTGGAAATGTCTTTTGCCGGTATTTCTGTCTCAGCAGGCTCAACTACTTTCTCCTTTCCCCTTGTGTCAGTACTAGGCTTAGCAGTGGTGATGCGGATAGGTGCCTTTGTAGCAGTTGGTGGTGAGATGTTGGATGAAAAGATTCTCCCAGTTCTGGTCACCTTACTAGAGCCAGTAATGTTATCAATGTATTCAGCTTTACTTTCTTCAATCCAAGTGTCTTGCTTTATTCTATGGTAAAACACTTCAGCACCATAGTTCCATGGCACTGCTTTGTTGGAAGAGTACGGAATTGGCCCGGGGGCGGTAATTATCAGAGGAGTAACAGTCGGTTCATTTGAAATCCTGATAGGACCCTTGGAGTAGATCCTAAGAGGCTTGTTTGAGATCTTTATGATGGAGAGGTCTTCAAACTTATTGGTTAAAATTTTGGCAGACGAAGTCTTCTCAAATAGGATCCCATGGCTATTCATCAGGCGTTGAATTCCTTCCTTCAGCCATTTGCATCCATTGAGTTGTGTGGCGTAGCAATCGTAATCCTTCAAACAGCCATGGAAAATCCCGGATTTCAGCAGATTCTTTTTGATAATGTTTAACGGAGTAGTCAAGTCTTTAACGGAGGAAACAAAAACGGTGTCTTCAACAGCATTGACACCCTTGCCATGGTTTGGCATTGGTGCCGTTATCACATTGGGAATTGGAGGCGGATCAAATTCAATGGTTTTTTGTCTATTAAGTCTTGAATTTTATGTTTCAGCGCCCATCATTGGTCAGTCTCATGCCCGAGACTATTTGAGTGATATGCATGTGTCACCAAATTAGCCTTTAACATGTGTTTTAAGGCTTGGGATATCGACATTCCTATCCTTGTGTATTGTCTTCGCGGAGCCTCAAACCGTTGATGATTGGAAGATTATCTTTAAACAGGTGGTGGGTTGGAAATTTGAACAACATTAACTGACGGACGATCATCCTTCTTGGTACGGGCCCTTTCCCTATACACAACATTCGTTTCTTTATTCCTGGAAAAAGGTTTCTTTACAGGATTGGAGGTGGAAGCAGATGCTATGAGAACCTTCCTGCTTTTGATACCGCTTTCAACCCTTTCACCGGTTAAGATCAGCTCGATGAAACCGGAAGAAGAAGAACAACCAACCAATAAGTTGAAAAATGGACCAGATAAAGTTCCCATAAACATATGAATGTGCTCCCTATCGGTTAACGGCAGTTGGACCCTACTGGCAAGATCCCTCCATTTTTGGGCGTACTCTTTGAACCCTTCACTCTTACCCATTGTCATGACTTGCAGTTGAACTGTTGTCGGTGCCAGGTCGGCATTGTAGTGGTATTGCTGGTAGAAAGAGGTGGCTAAGTCTTCCCATGTATGGATATAGGAACCCTCCAATTGGTAAAACCACTCTAGTTGCGTCCCAGCCAAGCTTTCTTGAAAGAAGTGAACCAAGAGTTTCTTATCAGCGGTGTGCAGTTGAATTTTGTGCACATAAGACTTCAGGTGAAGTTTTGGGCAGGAAATCCCATCGTATTCAATGAAGACTGGTATCTTGAATTTATGGGGAATTACAACCCCAGATATTAAACCCAAATCATCAAAATCCAAACTGGGGACGGCTTGAATCTCAACGGCCTTCAGTTTGTCCTCTAGCTGCTTGTACTTAACATTGGCAGGAGGATGCTTCTCGTCAAAATAATCCTTATCATCGAATGCTTGATCATTGATACACCCATCCTGGGTACTCCTTGCTTCTCCAATTTGATTTTCGTCTTCCTCAGACGAATCTTCCACTACCGGTATCTGACGGATCGACTCTCTGAATCTCTTATCCATATTGACTAGGTCTTTCCTCTTTGGTTTCTTTTTGGATGCCAGCAACGTCATCAACTTTTGTTGCCCCTTGGCTAGGGTCAGCAGAGTCTCTTGAAACTGGGAGTTTTGTGCTTGTAGGTCTTTCACTATTTTCTCGATATCCATCTTGCTGAAATAAACAGCAGAAAGATAAGGAAACATGCCGTGGAAAACCTGTTATGTTATGATGTATGGAAGATGTGTATGCAAATGATTTCAAGGATTTATGAAATTTAAATTTGTATAGACAAAGAATGAACAAACGTCAAATTTCATTAATTAGTTCAAAATGACTACATTGTGCCTCTTGGGCTTACAAAATAAATCTCTAAGATAAAAAGGTCGAATACATCCTCTTCAGCGCAAGGTAGACGTTCAAGCTTTGTTCTTCATGGAGTTGCTTTGTAAGTTCCATAACACTTTTCTCGCTAGCGTAGAATTGAGCTTCAAAGGTATCTCGTTCTTCCTTTATCTGAATCTAGCCTTTTGCAATTCTTCAAGAGAAGTAGGCATGTCGGGATGGAGGACAGTGTATGGGACATCTTCTTCAGCCACAAGCTCCAAGATAATTGGTAGGATGGAGGGATAAGGCATCACGAGCTTCTGAGCACGAGCTCCTACCCATCTAAGGTAAGGCTCAAGGGGAATATAATTTTTGTATCCCAGCGTCTTACTATCCACTTTGTTTACCATCCTCCAATCTCGTACAAACCTCTTACGATAGCATTGATCGTCGCTCTCGTGGTCGAATACCACTCCTTGGATGAGCAGCATATCATGCGGACCATCTCTTCGGGCATACCCAAACTGTCACAAAGCCAAGCAAGGATTATAAGTAATACCTCCCCTAATGCCAAGCAAAGGGACATTATGGAATTCCCCACAACGGTTGATGATAGTAATGTTCTCTAAGGATCGAGAAAACCAGTGAATATCCGAATGCCTGAGCGACATCGGCCTATGGGACCATCTCAAACCTTGTTCGTTCTTCAACACAGACCGGGGGAGATGCGATAAAAACCATCTAGCCAAAAGAGGAGTGCAACACATCAGGGTCCCTCTCTTCCTCATAGTGTGAGAGTAGAGAGAATGTAGGATATCTCCTAACAAAGTAGGCATCGAATTGCGAGACATGAAGATTTTGACATCATTTACATCTATAAGTTGGTCAGGGTTTGGAAATAAAACCATCCCATAGATGAGAAGGGCCAAGATTTCTTCAAAAGCTTGTAAATTCAGAGTGTTCCAACAATCTTGAGCCTTCTCCAACAATAACTTGGCTAAGAACCCTCTGACACCACTCCTTGTTTCCCAATTAGTCGTGACATCAGATTGTTGCAAGTGTAGCGCTCGGGAAATCTCTTCAGGGTTTGGATATCTTTCCGTACCGTTGAAAGATAGTTGATTGAGAATGGGAATCCTCAAGAGTTAAGCTAATTCTTCCATAGTAGGTACGAGCTGGTAATTGGGAAAGGTGAAGCAATGGTGCAAAGGGTCGAAGAACTGGAAAAGCTCTTTCATCATATCTTCATCAGTGCTCGAGGTAACCAAGTTTAGGAGGAGACCATGTCTTTCAGTGAATGAAGAATTCTCAAGGACCCTCGATGCTAATTCTTTGAGTTGAAAAGGAATTCTTACGAGATTGACTTGGATAGTATTCCTGCAGATGGAAGCCACGTCCTACAAAACAGAACAAAGATAAATCCCAATAATCCTTGAAATGGTTAGTGAGAATGCTTATGATGTTATGATGTTTATGATGTTATGTAAAAGTAAGCATATACACACAAGGAAAACAAGTCCTTAGGTTTAGGATTGCATGGAGTCTTATAGGTAAGTACCCTCTTGAAGTTTAGTTGGCTCAACTTGTCCTAGTAATAGTAATCGGGTTCTAAGGGATCTCAATATCACCGATCTTTCGTATTGGGCATTGTTTCAGCCCAAGCTTCTTTAATGGAGACTGCAACACCCCAAGAAGTCTGATCTCACTGAGTGTAGTATCGAGTATCAACCAACTTCAGACTGCACCAAAGTCGACTATCTCACTACTTCCTAATGGCCAAGTTGGTCAAGTAAAGGTTCTAAAGTCAGTTAGTGCTTCATGACACCACACAGCGGCCCCGTATTCTCCTTGACTGCTTAAGGGCTACCGGTACCAATAAATGTGTCACACTAACGTAACTATTTCTTAGACCATGTCGGTATACCCCGCACAGTTTCCACAATGTATTGCTACTTACCTCTAAGGTATCACAGATCCGGGTAGAGGATCAAAACAAGCCCAAACAAGGAACCAAAATGTAAAGAAAACAAGTCAAACAATGAAAGCAAATAAAGGTGATCTAGCCCTAAGGTAACCCCACTTTTAAGTTTCCCCAGCAGAGTCGCCAGTTCTGTAATACGGTGGGAGAAATGACTTGGGATGTTTTGTGTTTGATCAAAATTGTTGCGGTTAGCAAGAGTCACCACCGAATTTTCTTTTATCCAAAGAAGGAAAAGGGTGAAAATAATAGGAAAAACCTTTGAGATTATTTCTTGAGTTCGGGGGGTAGATTATGAAAAGGGAATATTTTAGCACCCTTTTCATCCATAGTTATCTATGGGCTCTTAGTTGCTTACTAGATCACTTGCTTTGTTTGAAAATATGCTTTGTGGTGGTTTTTGAAAGTATTTTTGAAAATGCTCCTTCGTTTAGGTAAACTTGTAATGGTTCTCGTTTTGTAAAAACGTATAAAAAGTGTTGGACTTTTAAAAATATTTCATGTTTTGAAAGTGTTTGGTGTGTATTTTTTTTTAAAGTGAGCAAGCAACTAAGAACGTTACTACCTACTCAAAAGTATTTTATTCATTTCTCTTTTCCTTTGATATTGCTATTTTACCATTGATTGGTAAGAAGCCCTATCTTTGGATGTAAAGGGACGAGCGTGGGTCATCATATAGTCATGATAGCAATGTTGTGAGATATCTTAGCATTTCTCTTGAGGGACTAAGATCATTTGTAAGGCAACATTCGTAGCTTCATCGAGGGACTATGATCTTGCATTTTTGATTGTTTTTGCTAAGACATCCCACATGCGTAACATGACCATTTTCTCAAGGCAACAAGTGGAGTTAACCCTAGAGGTTTATGTGTGAATAGTGTGTATTTATTTCATTCTTGGTTTATCTTAAATTATGGTTCTCTAAGCATTGATTTTATCTTTCCATACAAACCCTAATTTACTAGCATTGATATGAAAGAGATAAATTGCGGAAAGTAAATTTACTATGCTATTACATCTTTTGGGGATGGTGTATACAAATTTACAAATGGGGATTTCAAGAAATTAAACCTAATTATCAATTACAACCATATTGAAACTTGAATAATGTATAAGAGTTGAAAGGAATATAATGTACAAGGATATAAATGGAAAAGAAATGGATTTTTTGTTTGGATTTTGTTAAGAAAGAGCTTTGGTTTTAACATAATTATCTAAAATAAATAATTAATTAAAATAAGTAAAATTAAACCCTAGTTTAAAAGAAATAAAATTAATCAAGAAAGTATTTTTAGGTTTTTTTTAGAAAAGGTTTTAAGTTTAATCAAAATAGTATGGAAATTAATTAATTAAAAGAAAACCTAAATTCTAAGTTAATTTAATTAAAGGAAATTAAAACCTAGGTCTAACATTAAGAAAAAAGGTTAAATTTATAATAAGAAAAATATTTTTGGTCTTTTGTCTTAATGAAATAAAAGTATATTGATATATAAATAATAAAAATATTTTTTGAGATTTTTTACTAATAAAAATAAAAATAAAAATAATATTAATACTAAAAAGAAAATAAGGTAAGAAAATAAAATAAAAGTCAGGAGGGTGTGAAATTTATTTAAGGTGTATGGAAGTAAAATAGTTTTTGAGTTTGGCCTGACCCATTAACATTTTTGTTAGTCAGCAAAAGAAAAGAAAATAAAAAAACATTGGGCATGTGATGTAAAACCTGCAAAGCGGGGGATTAGGAGAAGTAAAAATACAAAGACCCAGTCGTGGAGGCCCAAGGAGTGCTGGCTTGTTCAAACAAAGAAAATATGGAAAATGTTAGAAAAAAGGAAAAATAGCAGTGCAGGGGCTTGAACCCATGCTCTTGACCATAAACGCGTGTTGCCTTACCAATGGGGGGATATACATCCATTAACTTAAACAAAACCATAAATATATATATTACAAATCCATTCCTAGAAATGAACTTCATCTTCAACCTCGAGCCAGGGTCCTTGTATCTCATTCATTTCTCATCCATTCTCAAAACTTCCAACATCAAACTTGTTAGAAATTTTACCAGGATTTGAGAAATGTAAACAATTTGGATTAACAATCAAAGATGAGCATGTATTTATAAAATTAACAAATCTTTACCTAACTTTTTTCATAGATTCAAACTTAAAATTCTCTAAGCTCAGGAAAAATAAATGAAAACTATGGATATGTACAGCTTCAGGGTAATGATATCTACATTTTATCTTTGAAAATGAAAGCCTAACAATGCCTAAATGAAGAGATTAAAGTTCAGAAAAATACCTCAAGAACTGGAAATCGTGAAATGAGTTTGAGCTACTTTCAAAGAGTTGTGATGATCAGGTTAGCTTCCTTAGACGTCTAGGAAGCTAATGCAATGCTTAGCTTGAGCTATGGATGGCTAGAATGGTCTGGAGAAGTCAAGTTGCAGACCTCTGTTTTTGGTTATGAGGGATGGTGATGGAGATGTTACAATTCCAAAACAAGGACAGGGATGGACTACCTTTGAGGTATAGAAGCTTTGCACATGATTTTGAGGGAAAACGCACGAGGGAAATGAAAGATACAAGTTCAAGGGCAGGACTGTGTATCAATGGTGTTTTTTGAGAAATTTCTGGTTTGTGAGTGTTTGAGGGAGTTTCAGGGCCTTAGCATTCATGTCTTAGCTTGAAAATAGTGTATTTACTTATAGGCAAAAGTTTTTAAGACTTGAAACAACTCAGAATTTGAAATCATATGTTATGGCTTGGGTACTTCATTTTGAAGCAAAGTTGACAAACATGGTTTCAATATGAAGTACAAGGATTTGTAGGGTGGTTAGAAGGCTATAGATATGTTGCTTCTTGATTTGAAATGTTTTGGAGTCAGAAGCAACAATGTATGGGCTCTAGAAGAGTTGACATTGTGATTAAAGCCACTTTTCCAAAATGGAAGTGTAAACTTTCTTCCTAAAATGGAAAATAGGTTTGGACAAAGCTTGAAACAGTTGGATAAGGGCATAATCAGTTGTGTAAAACATTAATTATGGAGTGAAAAGAAAGTTTGAGGCCTGCAAAGTGAGGATTATGAAGCATGGCTATGGATTTGGTTTATGTTCATCACAAAATATGTCTTGCAAAACAAGTTTGGAACCCTAACTTCTTGACTTCGATTCTTTTAGCTCAAGTATGGTATTGATGAGTTCTTTGACATTTTGGAAAGCTTGTAACATCCTCTACAACTTTTATGTTGGACATTTTTGAAGAATCAACTTAGAACCATATGAAAAGTTACTATGAAATAGTTTATGTTGTAATAGTTTAGATTTAATGTAATAGTTTAGATTTAAATTTCTTGCTAAATATCCCCCATTTGAACATTTGTACCCCCATCCCCATAATTATGTTGTAATAATTTAGGACTTTAAATTCCGCATTTTAAAGCTTTCTAATTATGCCATGATAGACCTAGGGTTTGTATGCAAAACCAACCAACAAATAGCTTGACTAATGCAAAGACAAAAAAGCATGAAAATGGACAACACTAATCACACTTGCACCCTTAGGGTTACTCCACTTGTTGCCTTCAATAATGGGCCATGTTGCATGTTGAGTGTCTTTGGCAAAACAAAACAAATCAAATCAAATGATCATAGTCCCTCGATGACGCTTTCTCAAGTTGCCTAAAAATGATCAATCCCTTAAAGGAAAAAAATTGCCAAAGACACTTGGCACTATTGCATTCATGGTCTAAACGATGACCCGCGCCCGTCCCGTTAATATCCTAACACAAGATTGTCCACCAAATACAATGGTGGAACAAAATTATTAAAAGGGTTAAAATATAGGAAAGATCTTTGAGAAATTTAAGGTAGATAGCTCTTGGTTACTTTACCAATCTTGCAAAACAAATCCTTTCCATTTTTAAAACACACTTCACAAACACAACTTTCGAAACAACTTTCAAAAATATTGAAAACTTTTCAAAAGACAAATACACCTTTGTATACATTCAAACATGGATCATTACAAAGGTTACCACAACAAATGGCCTCTTTTCAAAACCATTTTCAAACTCACACACAAAGCACCATTTCAAACAATTGAAAGCACCATTTCAAACAATTGAAAATACAAGGCAAGTGATCTAAGCAAGTAACTAAGAGCCCATGGATAACCATGGATAGAAAGGGTGCTAATACCTTCCCTTTCTATAATCTACTCCCCGAACCCAAGAAAACATCTCAAAGGTTTTTGCTGTGCTTTTTAAACTTTCCTTAGGATAAAATAAAAAGTCGGTGGCGACTCTTGCTAAACGGAAACATTTGCGAAAACAAACGCAAAACCCAAGTCAGTTCTCCCACCATATCACTGAACTGGCGACTCTGCTGGGGAAATTTTAAAAGTGGAGTAACCTTAGGGCTTAGATCACCCTTTTGCATGACTAATTGTTTGCTTTGATTGCTTTACATCTTGGTTCTCTTGTTTGGGCTTGAAATCCTACACCTGGATTTGGGGAAACATTCATAGATAGCAATACGTTGTGGAAACTGTGCGGGGTATACCGACACGGTTGAAGCAATAACTATATTAGTGCGACATATTTGTGAGTACCGGTAACCCTTGAGTTCAATCAAGGAGAGTACGGGGCCGCTGAGTGATGTCACTAAGCACTAATGACCTAGAACCTTACTTGACCATCTTGGCCTTTCATTAGGGGTAGTGAGATGACCGGCTTTGGTGCAGTCCGAAGTTGGTAGATACTCGATACTACACTCATTGAGGGTTGTTTTCTTGGAATATTTTGGTCGCTAGTTAAGTGGCTAAACCAAAACAATGAACATGGAAAACAATCCAATGATATTGAGCTCCTTAGAACCCGGTTACTATTTATAGGACAGGTTTTTAAGCCAACTATACTCAAGAGGGTACATACCTATGAAACCCATGCAAGCCTGAAACTAGGGTTTTGTGTGACTTGCTTGTACATATGTTTGTGCATACATCATGAACATCATAAAGCATCATATGCATCCACTAACCATTTCAAGGGTTTAGATCTTCATCTTTGTTCTTGTTTTGTAGGTCATGGAAATTCTTCGCAGGAAAACTATCCAAGTCAACCTCGTGAGAATCCCTCCTCAACTCAAGGAGCTCACATCCAGAATTCCAGAAAGCTCTCTCTTCAGTGAAAGACATGGTAGACTACTCAGCCTATTCAACATCAGCATTGAAGAAGACATGGTGAAAGTGTTGTTCCAGTTCTTTGACCCCCTTCACCACTGTTTCACATTCCCCGACTACCAATTGGTGCCCACTTTGGAGGAATTTTCTCAACTCTTAAGAATTCCTATTCTTAATCAACTACCCTACAACGGTACGGAAAAATAACCAAAGCCTGAAGATGTTGCTCAAGCACTACACTTGCAACCATCTGACATCAAGGGGCATTGGGAAACTAGAAGCGGTGTCAAAGGCTTCTTGGCAAAATTCTTGTTTGAAAAGGCACAAGAGTGTTGGAATTCATTAGATCTATAAGCCTTTGAAGAAATTGTGGCACTCCTCATTTATGGGTCGGTCTTGTTCCCAAATCCTGATCAGCTTATAGATGTCAACGCCGTCAAGATTTTCCTATCCAGGAATCCCATACCAACATTGCTTGGGGACATCCTCCACTCATTTTACACACAAACAATGAGAAAGAGGGGTGTTCTCATGTGTTGTACTCCTCTCCTTGCAAGGTGGTTTATTTCGCACCTTCCACAATCTGTTTTGAAGAATGACCAAGGCTTGAGGTGGTCACAACGATTGATGACCCTTACACACTCTGATGTACATTGGTGTTCTCGGTCCAGAGAAAATGTCATCATCGTCGATCGTTGTGGAGAGTTCCCTAATGTTCCATTACTTGGCATTAGAGGAGGCATTACCTACAATGCTTGTCTAGCCTTGAGACAATTCAGATATGCACGGAGGGATGGCCCTCATGACATGCTGATTCCTGACCTAGTTTTTGACTTCGACAACGATGCGCAAGGACTTCGCCAAAGATTCATCAGAGCTTGGAGGATGCCTAACAAGGTAGATAGCAAGACACTGGGGCACGAGAACTCCATCCCTCTTGAGCCTTATCTCAAGTGGGTACGAACCCGAGCCCAGAGTCTAATGATGCCTTACCCGCATATTCTCCCTTTGATTAAAGAGCCCGTTAAGGAAGGGGAGGTTCCCTACACCATCCTATATCCTGACATGCCAACATCATGGGAGGAGATGCAGAAGAGTTTGATCCAACTCAAGGAAGAGCGGAATACCTTTGAAGCCAGCTTCTATGCCAGTGAGAAGAAGGTTTTGGAGCTTACCCGCCGACTCCATGAGGAAGAGACCCTCAACACTTACATCGCACCAAAGAGGATGCGCAACGTCTTTTTACCTTGAGAAGTTTTTTGTAATATTTGGCCCATAGGGCATTTATGTACTGACAAAATTTCTTCTTATTAATATGACGTGTGTTCTTTTTGTCTGCAACAATGTTGAATTTCTAAATCCTTGAATGCATTGCATAAATAAACATATCATTCATCATGTGCATAAGAAGGTCTCCACACCAGGTTTCCTTATCTTTCTGCTGTTTATTTCAGTAAGATGGATCTCGAACAGACGGTCAAGGATCTGCAGTTGCAAAACTCACAGTTTCAACATCTCCTAATGACCTTGGCAAAGGGTCAGGAGGATCTAAAAGCACTGCTTGGGAACAAAGAGCAAGAGAAAGTGAAAAATAAGAAGAAAAGAGTCGAGGTAGCTACCCTGGGGAGAAGGTTTGAGAATGAAGCCAGAAGAGTTCTTGAATTTCCCTCCGCATCCGAAGAGGAAACCAGTAAAGGAAAAGGGGCTGCACTACCTTCTGAATCCGAAGCTGAAGAGGAAGAGGCTGAGGAAGATGAAGACTACTCAGAGCAACAATACCCGCCAGCGGACGACAAATACAAAAACCTGGAGGATAGGCTGGCAGCTATGGAGCTGCAAAGGGTTCCCAGGTTAGATTTCGAAGATTTTGGATTAATTGTTGGAATTGTGATCCCTCCAAAGTTTAAGGTGCCAATCTTTGCAAGGTATGATGGGCTATCTTGCCCAAAGATGCACCTAAGGTCGTACGTCCGAAGAATTCAACCTCATACATCCGACAGAAATCTTTGGGTACACTTCTTTCAGGATAGCATGTCTGGTACTCAACTAGACTGGTTCTACAAGCTCGAGAGGTCAGAGATACATAGTTGGGAAGACTTGGCAGCTGCCTTTTATCGCCAGTATCAATATAACTCTGACTTGGCGCCAACCTGTACTCAGCTACAGAGTATGGGAATGGCCTCAAACGAGGGATTCAAGGAATACGCCCAGAAATGGTGCGACTTAGCCGGAAGAGTGCAGCCACCTCTTTCTGATAGAGAACTAGTTGATATGTTCCTGGGGACCCTATCTGGCCCGTTCTTCAACCATTTGATCGGGAGCTCTTCCGCAGGGTTTACTGAATTGATTTTGACTGGCGAACGGGTGGAAGCCGGTATTAAGAATGGGAAGATTCAAAAGGATGCCTCTGCATCAACAACTGTTAAGAAATCATTTCCGGCGAAGAAGGAAACAGATGTTGTGTACTCTCAGAGAGGAATGGGAAGAACTGAGCGCCGGCCGACTGTAGGGGCCGTGATGATCCAAAATTCATCAAATGATCAATCTTGTAACAATCAGCCCAGACCAAATCAGCAACGGGTAGAGCGGCCACAACGGCAGTTCACCCGCATCAATATGACACCTGCGCAAGTTCTTCCACATTTGTTGAAGTTGAATCTGACTGGTTTAAAGGAAGAACCGAAAAACCCTAACACCATATCTCCATACTATCATGCCAATGCCAAATGTGCCTACCATTCTGATAGCGCCGGACATGACACCAACAATTGTTGGGCGCTAAAGAATAAAATTCAAGACTTAATAGATGCAAAAGAGGTTGAGTTTGATGCCCCGGAGAAGCCAAACATAATATCCGCTCCAATGCCGAAGCATGGTCGCAATATCCATGCTATCGAAGAAGATCTGTATGTTTCTGATGTTGATGACCTGATGACTCCACTGTTGACGATCAAGTTAAATTTGTTGAAGGCTGGGATTTTACCAGGATGCAAAGAATACTGCTACTGTTGTTCCTCTCTACCAATCGACTGTCCATTGCTGAAGAAAGGCATCCAAGGCCTGATGGACAGTCAACAAATTTTGTTCGAAAAGATTCCTGCTACTACAACCCTTATCGAAGATGTTTCAATAATCACCATTTCCACCCATCTTTCCAAGGCCGTCAAAAAGCCTGTTAAGATTACATCCTCTACAAAGATTGTTCCCTTGAAAATAACCATGCCGGGGCCTGTCCCCTACAGTTCTGACAAGTCAATACCATGGAATTACGGTGGAGAAATCTACTACCATGGTGTTAAACAAGTTAAGATAACCGAGGAAAGCTCTGATGAAGAAGATGCCAGCATTGGAAACATTGCCGGTACAAGCAAGATCACCCGAAGTGGGAGAATATTTTCTCCAGAGATTTCCCCCCCAAAGGCAATCTTTGGACCCTCAGCTGCTGCCAAAGTTGCTCCTGCACCGATAAAACTTTCCGCAAGAACCCCGTTAATTGAAGAAGCTGTTATTCCTGTTGTTGTCCCTCCTACTTCTGCTGATAAGGGGAAAGGGATCCAAGATGAGCTCGTCAGGACGAGGGCTCAACCTTTGGTCATCCCTGAAACCTCTAAGAAAGAGATGGAGGAGATTCTGAAGATAATTAAGAAGAGTGATTATGACGTGGTAGAGCAACTGGGGAAAACCCCCTCGAAGATCTCCATGTTAGCATTACTGCTTTGTTCAGAGGCGCACGCTAAAGCATTGATAAAATTCCTGAAGACAGCCCATGTGCCCCAGGAAACCTCAGCCGACCAATTCCAAGATTATGTGGCCATCCTTACCGCAGACAACGGCCTGGGTTTCTCTGATGCTGACCTGACTCCAAAAGGAAGAAAGCACAATGACGCATTACATGTGTCAGTAGAATTCCAAGGAACTACTCTGGCCCATGTTTTGGTCGACACTGGTTCTTCTCTGAACGTGCTGCCTAAGAAGGCTCTCGACCAATTGGATTGTGAAGGCTTGGAGCTAAAGCCAAGTAATATCATTGTGAGGGCATTTGACGGGTCAAAGAGAATGGTACATGGGGAGGTCGACATTCCCATTAAGGTAGGCACATAAGTGTTCCCCTCAACTTTCTATGTGATGGACATCCGCCCATCATACTCTTGCTTGCTAGGGAGGCCATGGATACACAATGCTGGGGCCGTCACCTCCTCCCTACATCAAATGCTGAAATACCCTGTCAAAGGAAAAATCATAACCGTGCACGGTGAAGAGGAATATATGATCAGCCACTTGAACTCCTTTCGGTATGTAGAGGTGGAGGGTGAATTCATTGAAACCCCATTCCAGCACTTTGAGGAAGTCTCTCCTGAGGTGGCAGTAGCAAAAGCGGTAGCAGAGGTACCCAAGCAGGTGGCCAGGATGGCATCTCTGAAAGACGCATAGGCTGCAATGAAGGAAGGGAAGAGCTCAACATGGGGACAATTGCCTGATATTCCTCACAAAACAGACAAGTTTGGATTAGGATTCACTGCTGCAGGGCAGAAAGCTATGCGCCGCTCAAAAGTTGAAAGAACACCCATCAATATCTCTCCTTATGGAATCAATGCTTTGGAAGGTGAAGACGAAGAGGCCAACATTGAAGATTGGATCTTCCCAACCATCGAAGGGGGACTATGCAACTGGGAGGCGAAAGACTTCATCCCCATTACTTTTATTAATCAGTAATTATCTGTCAAACATTTCCTGTTGGTTTGTAATAATTACTTTTGAACAATCAGCACACTACTTTTTCACCTCATGCCTTGCCCGGGGCATGTAGGTCCATTTGTAAGGGTTTTGATTATCTTCATATTCATATGCCATGTTTAATGATTCATTGGACGTTTTTTCATTAATAAACTGATGTGTTCATTCTCTTTCCTTTTGCATTTTTGTTCGTTTAAGGATGGTTATCCCTTACACACACCCACGCTCACAAATGCAGGTACCCATCCACTATGGATTCTATGGGTGACTATTCTGCTATGTCCTTCAATAACCCTGAAGATTTGGTCAATCAGGCTGAGTATGAAGATGACGAAGATTGTGAAGTACCAGGGGAGCTAGCCATACTTCTACAACAAGAAGAAAGGGCCATCTTACCTCATGAAGAGTTGTTGGAAACTGTCAACTTGGGAACAGAGGAAGACCGGAAGGAGGTACAAGTGGGTGCCAATCTGGAGCCAAGTGTCAAGGAACGCTTGATACAGCTGTTGAATGAATACGTTGAAATCTTCGCCTGGTCTTATGAAGACATGTCGGGTTTAGACACAGATATAGTGGTTCACCGTCTCCCTACAAGAGAGGATTGTCCACCGATCAAGCAAAAAGTCGCCGAATGAGGCCCGACATGTCTGAGAAGATTAAAGCAGAAGTAATGAAGCAATTCAACGCTGGCTTTCTGGCTGTTACATCCTATCCACAATGGGTTGCTAACATTGTGCCAGTACCTAAAAAAGACGGCAAGGTCAGGATGTGTGTGAACTACTGGGATTTGAATAGGGCCTGCCCTAAGGATGATTTTCCTCTACCGCACATCGACATTTTGATTGACAACACAGCTCAGCACAAAGTGTTTTCCTTCATGGATGGATTCTCGGGCTACAACCAGATCAAAATGGCCCCCGAGGACATGGAGAAAACAACTTTTGTTAAACAATGGGGTACCTTCTGCTACAAGGTGATGCCGTTCGGACTGAAGAACGCAGGGGAAACTTATCAACGTGCCATGGTAGCTTTGTTTCATGATATGATACATCATGAGATCGAAGTTTACGTAGACGACATGATAGCTCGATCACAAACGGAGGAGGAACACCTTGAGCATCTGCAAAAGCTGTTTTCCAGGTTGAAGGAGTACAAACTCAGGCTGAATCCAAGTAAGTGCACTTTTGGAGTTAGGTCTGGTAAACTTCTAGGATTTATTGTCAGCAACAAAGGCATTGAGGTCGATCCAGCAAAAGTGAAAGCAATATAAGAAATGCCTGCTCCCCGTACTGAAAAGGAGGTTAGAGGGTTCTTGGGGCGCTTGAACTATATTGCCAGATTCATCTCTCATCTGACTTCTACCTGTGAGCCAATTTTCAAACTATTGAAGAAAGATCAGGTAGTCGAATGGAACGACGATTGCCAAGCTGCTTTTGATAAGATCAAGGAGTATTTGCTAGAGCCTCCTATTCTGATGCCACCCGTCGAAGGAAGACCGTTGATCATGTATCTGACCGTCTTGGATAACTCAATGGGGTGTGTTTTGGGCCAGCATGACGAGTCTGGTCGAAAAGAGCATGCTATTTATTACCTTAGCAAAAAGTTTACCGACTGTGAGACTCACTACTCACTGCTCGAGAAAACTTGTTGCACTTTGGTATGGGCTGCTCGCCGACTAAGGCAGTATATGCTGACTCATACCACCTTGCTGATTTCCAAAATGGATCCTATCAAGTATATCTTCGAGAAGCCTGCTTTATCTGGAAGAATAGCTAGATGGAAAATGATCCTGACTGAGTATGACATCCAGTATACTACCCAAAAATCTATAAAGGGGAGTGTACTAGCTGACCATCTATCTCATCAAGCTATCGAAGATTATCAATCCATGAGATTCGACTTTCCGGACGAGGACATCATGAATTTGGACAACTTTAAAGGTAACGAACCGTATGACGGACCTGAAAAAGGATCTCGATGGACCCTGTACTTTGATGGTGCTTCAAATGAACTTGGAAACGGTATCGGTGCGGTAGTCATTTCCCCGGAAGGTTGCCACACGCCTTTCACGGCCCGACTTTGCTTCAGCTGTACCAACAACATGGCTGAATATGAAGCTTGCATTTTTGGTCTCAAAGCTACTATAGACTTGGGGATCAAATCTTTGATCGTATTTGGGGACTCGACTTTGGTTATCAGTCAAATCAAAGGAGAGTGGGATACCAAGCATCCAAATATTATCCCATACAAAGAACATGTCCTGACATTGTTGCCTCATTTCGAGCAAATCACCTTCGAGCATTTCCCGCGAGAAGATAATTAGCTAGCAGATGCTCTGAAAACAATGTATTCCATGTTTAAACTCAACTGGGACAACGAGGCTCCCCAAATCACCATCGAGCGAATGGATGAACCTGCGTATTTTCATGAGATTAATACCGAAGAAGTAGTGGAACAACCCTGGTTTCACGAAATCAAAAGGTATCTCCAGACTAGAGAATATCCCGAAGGAGCTTCCGTCAATGACAAGAAGTTCCTAAGGAAATTTGCTGCCAAGTTCTTCCTGAGCACTGGCATCCTCTATAAACGAAGCCATGATTGTGTTTTACTCCGATGTGTAGACAAAGATGAAGCAAAGTTAATCATGACCGAGATACACAGCGGTACATTTGGCACTCACTTGAGCGGGCATACGATGGCTAAGAAGATTCTAAGGGCAGGCTATTACTGGTCTACAATGGAAGCAGATTGCAATCAGCATTCCCGTACTTGCCACAAGTGTCAAGTCTATGCTGACAAGATTCATATTCCTCATGTTCCTCTCAACGTTCTGACAACTCCTTGGCCATTTGCAATGTGGGGCATTGACATGATTGGAGGAATCAAGCCCACGGCATCCAATGGACATCGCTTCATCTTGGTCGCCATCGACTATTTTACCAAATGGGTCGAAGCGGCTTCCTTTGCCTCTGTTACTAAAAATTTGGTTGCCCGCTTCATCAAACAAAATCTCATATGCCGGTATGGTGTCCCCGACAGGATCATCACAGACAACGGTACAAATCTGAATAATACTATGATCACCGCATTGTGCGAACAGTTCAAGATTTATCATCACAATTCATCTCCCTATCGGCCGAAGATGAACGGTGCTGTTGAAGCTGCGAACAAAAACATCAAGAAGATCATTCAGAAAATGACAGTCACTTACAAGGACTGGCATGAGATGTTATCGTTTGCTCTGCATGGATACCGTACCACGACACGTACTTCAACCGGGGCAACCCCATTTTCTTTGGTATATGGCATGGAAGTTGTCCTGCCCATGGAAGTTCAGATTCCTTCTTTAAGGATTATGAAGGACGCTGGTTTGAATGGAGACGATTGGATTCAGACCCGACTTGATCAACTCAATTTTATCGACGAGAAGCGACTCGCCGCTGTTTTCCATGGTCAGACGTATCAAAAACGGATGATCAAGGCTTTCAACAAGAAAGTCAGACGTCAAGTGTATCAAGTAGGAGATCTCGTAATCAAGCGGATTATCTTGCCGCAAAGTGATCCCAGGGGTAAATGGACTCCTACATACGAAGGACCATTTGTGATCAAGAGTATATTTTCTGGTGGTGCAATGATTTTGACCACCATGGACGGTGACGATTTGCCGCACCCTGCGAACGCAGACATAGTCAAAAGATACTACGCATAAAATAACCCGACAAGTCGAAAACCCGAAAGGGCGGCTTGGGCAAAAATGGGCATCCCGGTGAACCGAAAACCCGAAAGGGAGGTTCAGGCAAAAATTAGGGATAAAACAAAAAATCTGTACACCCGGCAAGTTGAAAACCCGAAAGGGCGGCTTGGGCAAAAAAGGGTTTCCCGGTGGATCGAAAACCCGAAAGGGCGGTTCAGGCAAAAGTTAGGGAATTAAAGCGTATGACTATGTCTCGTCGGATCACTTTAAGGACAATCTCTTCATCAACCAGCTCCAAGCTTCTGATCAATCCAGTCATCGGCGGACGAAGCATTGAATGGACAGATATTCAGAATTGTGAAAGCTATAGCAGAATAGGATCCCATGGAATTGTTGCACATAGCCATCTCTCTTTTGTATAAATTTTTCAATTTTTACGACGACATCCTCTTACTAGGATGGCTGTCTCCTTTGTACAAATATACTCATAGAAAGTTAATACAAATACTTTTCCAGATACAGAAATTGGCTTTGTCTTCTTTTGCTTTTCTACATTTATGTTTTATTTTGAGAAACGTCCAATGTTTTGTTAAATAGGCATATGCATTTGAACATAATCATTTTCCTTACAAATCAGGAAAGATGATTACTTATAGGTTGAAGGTACAGATAGATATCTTGATTCCCTTTCAGAAGGAAGCCTCAGCAGAGTTAAACTCCAAATTCCCCAGTCGGAGAGCCTTCCAATTCCCTAAACAGAGTTAAACTTCAGGATCCTTAGCAGAACATAAGCTTTCTCAAAACTGATTTCCCCAGCCAGAGAGCCTTCCAGAACTCAATTCCCCTCAGTTTCAGTATCCCCAGTGGAGCCTTAAAAATCTGAAAATCCTATCCCCAGTGGAGCTAAAACTTCCAACTATCAATCACCAGCGGAACCACACTAATGAACCTTCTTCCCACAGAGATACTTCCCACCAAACTGAAGATTCTCAGTCATGCCTCTCTAGCATAAGTCTACCAGATTCTGGACTCCCCAGTAAGAGATCATCAGAAATTCTCATTCCCCGCAAGTCATCAAGGAATTCCAATTCCCCGCAGTGGTCCTAAGATCCCTCAACAATTGAAGATCTTGCATTCCCCAAGCAGAATGAAGACTCTCATTCTCAGTTCCTCACAGGATATTCAGATATTCCCCAGTGAAGATCTCCTCAGGACAGGAATCCCCCAGTAGATTGGCATACCAACCAAGCTCCTGATTCTCCAGCAGTAGTCAACAAGGATGTCTCAATTCTTGCAATCCCCTGCAGCAGTCAAGGACTCACTTTCCCTAGCAGCAGTCAAGATTCTTTATCTCCAGGATTCATCTATCCTCAGCATGACAGCTCTTCAGCTTACATGCGCATTCATTTACATTCATATCATAAACATTGATATAACATATATTGTATCATACATATCATGCAACATAACTTTGTGTTTTAGCCAACATTTCATCCTTTTCAGGATAAGATTAAAAGGCTATCATTAACAATTATTCATATACAATATGGATACACCCCAGACACGGCGGTCATTCTATTACTCATTCAGAATTTCAAGTCAGATACAGTATGGATACACCCCAGACACGGCGGTCGTTTTACTACTCATTCAGACTACAGTCTTCAGATACAGTACAGATACACCCCAGACACGATGGTCATTCTACTACTCATTCAGACTACAACAATCAGATACAGACTAGCTACGCTATAGACACGGCAGCCATTCTATCTCTCATTCAGATTCACTTATCCAACTCAAGGTTTAATGCATTCCAAGCACGGATACCATTCTAACCTTTACAACAGCAGCTTGATTCTCCCCAGTGCATTCGCCACGGAAGTCATTCTGTCATTTATTTAGATCCCAGTTACAGTTTCAGATACACTTCAAACATGGAAGTCATTCTATTACTCATACGGATCTCAATCCCAGTTACAGTTTCAGATACACTCCAGACACGGAAGTCATTCTGCTACTCATACAACTTTCAATTTCAGATACATTCCAGATACGCCCCATACACGGTTGCCATTCTGTCACTCACTCAGAATTTGTCCCCAGGACGCAGCTGCTCCATACAGATATTTCTCTGCTACCCGGATACAATACAGATACACTCCAGACACGGCAGTCATTCTGATATTCATTCTACCTTCAAGCACAGTTACAGCTTAGATACACCCCAGACACGGAGGCCATTCTCTTGCTCATACAAACACCAGCCTCCGGATACAGTTTAAATGTATTCCAGACACGTATACTATTATAATCCTCATTCTTCTGACCTATCACATTGTAGTTCAACAAACATTCCAGATGGCATCTTTAAGCCCATCCCCGACAAGATTCTGTCACCCCTCCAGATGGCATCTCTAAGCCCATCACCAAATGGCATCTTTAAGCCCATTCCCGCATCCATTGTTTTGACGAGTGCAAATTTTAAGGGCACTCTAGTGTCCAATCTCCTTTTACCTTCGAGACGCGAAAGGCAAACCTGCCAATCTAACTCTTCAGGTGCAAGAAGATTGAACAGGGGCAACTGTTGTACCCTAAAAATTTTCCCTCTCATTTCTTCAACATTTTCTCACCACAAGACTCTTGGAGCTCAAGATCAAGTTAGGGTTTGCTCTGCTCAAGACTCCTCCTTGCACTGTTGACCCAAATTAGGGTTTGAGTTTGCACAAAGATGTTTTGACCTAAAATGCCCAAAGTGACTTTCATGCTTCATATTGGACTCACAAGTTTATCCATACCAAGTTTCAAGCCTTGATTCCAATCTTTGTCCAGTCAATTGGACAGTTGACCTAAAAATCAGCTGTATTGGGGAAAAAGTCAACTGTGGCCAATTGACAGTCAAACCTCATGAAATTTGACCCACATCAACATTTTGAACTCATATGAACCATTTGGTCAAGTTTGGATCACAATTCCACAAGAAATTTGATCAGATCACTAAAAGGGCAAAATGGTCATTTTTAGGGTTTTGACTGCACAAAGGTGATTTTTGACTGTTTGACCTAACCAATGGCAAATCAAGCTCACATATGGACTCAAGGACTCAATGGCATGGTCTTGACACATTCAACAAGTTCAAAAGGTCCCAAATGCACAAGATTGACAGATGAATTTTCCAGTCAACTGATCAAAATTTAACTGTATACTGAAAAGTCAAACTTTGACTTTTTGGTCAAAATAAAGTGCCGAGATTCATTTTTCATCAAGACATGTCAAATTATGAAACTTGTTCATCAAGAAACCAAAAATTGCAATTTAGGGATTAAAATGAAGAAATTTCATAACTTAGAAATTTTCTAAGTTATGAAATTTCCTAATTTTTTCCTAACTTTGTCCCATTTTTTCATCAAGATATATATGGATTCAAGTAAAACTCAAAACATGAAAGTTGTAGTCTATTGCAAAATCTACAACTTTGATTCACAATGTTTCCTCAAAAGAAGCTTGTAGCTCAAGTTATGATTTTTGGAATAATGGTGCAAAACATTCTTAACTTAGAAATTTTTTGACCTATTTTAGGCAGGATTTTTGCCCAACTTCGTGGCCACTTTTCACATGCTTCCACTTGGAATTTCAACTTGCATTACAAAGATGGATTGTAGTACACATTCCAAGCTTTCCAAATTGTCCAAGAACTCATCAAACAGCCTTGTGGTTAGGGAGATTCGAATTGGCAAAGATGGGCAAAAGTCACTTTGTTCATAGCCAAATACATGTTCATAACATTGCCATTTTCAAGTCAGCATGGTTCAAGCTAGATTACAGGCCTCTAATCTCATTCACACTCAATAATTAAATGCATATCCTTTGTGTTAGAGTGTTATTTTGTTCATTTGGACAATACACACAAAATCAATCCATATATGGAAAAAGCAAGTTTGCCATTTTGAAAAAGCAATGCTTTATGTCAAAGTCCATATCTAAGAGGTACAAGCCAGATCTTTTAGGCACAAGTTTGTGGACTAATCCCACTGATCAAGAACCATGTTTGCATCATGCTTGAGGGGCCTGCATTGGCCTATAACCCAACTTGCATTTTGTTTGCTTAGATAAGAAGAAAACTTGCATATTGAACCATAACACACATTCCTGCAAAGACCAACTAAAACAAACTTTGTAAACACATTTCATCCTCCCTAACTGACCTAAAGCACGACCAAAATACCCTTGATCCCTCCTCATACAGAAAATCACCATTTTTCTGCAAGAAACAGGGCATTCTGCATTTTGACTTGGCCAGCATCATCCACTCGTGCGTTTTTGCTCAAACAAGTTCCAATACACTCCATACCATCCATTGAAGCTGTCCCAAGCCTTAGATACAAGCTGTAAACTCCATAACCAAGGTTGCCATTTTCACTTTTCATTTTTTCAGCTTGACTTCCATAGCTTGATTCAGAAGGATTCAAGGCACACCAAGCATAGGAGAAGGTTCCTGGGACCTCAAGCAAGCTGTACAAGTCCTCAAACACCATTGAAGTTGGCCATATTACTCTGTTCGAGTCAAGCTGAGACAGGTAAAATGTGAACTTCTATATCTCTATCCAAGCATATTTAGGCTTAAGTTTGTGAAGAAAGTATGTCCTACTCATGGCCCTGAAGCTACCCATATACTTACTTTTCATTTATGTTGTGTGTGTTGAGAGAATTTTGAACCTGAACATTGGAAAAAACTTAGGTCAGGAATTGGGGGAGAAGAAATTCTCTCTCATTTCTGAGAGTTAGAACAACTTTTTTATATGTTTGAAATCAGGACATGATGCTCTATAATGTTTGTGTTGTGAGTTTTTGTTAAAAGTCAAGGAATCAAGAGATGGCAGAGATGGAAGGAAGCGCGCGTTTTTTGTTTGAATCTGGCTGAAGGTTGAAGACAGAGTTGACTTGGGCTGGGCCTGAGTCAACCTGCTTTTTGCACCATCTTTTTCCACTTACACCCCCTTGGCCCATTGTGTGTTATTTTGATCATTTTTTCTTTTTTCTTTTTGATTATGACTTATTATTTTTTGCTCAAATATAAAAAATATAAAAAATATTTTTCCACCCATTTTTGCATTTTATTTGGATTTTATTTGAACTTGTACATATAAATAAATATTACACTTTTTATTTAAAATATTAAAAATGATACAAAAACATGTTTATTTTCAGTTTTTATTTTATTTTACCTTTTGAAAACATTTTTCTCAAAATATACTTTTTTTTTGTAAATAATTAATATTTTTATTTTTGTACATAGTTAGTATATTTAAATATATATAATATAATACTTGTATATTTATTAAATATTTAGGATAAAAATATGAAAATAATACCTTTTTATTTTTATTAATATATGACATCAAAAATACTTTTTTTCACAATATACTTTTTTTTTATATTTGTATATAATTAACAAATATTGTATATAATATAATTAATAAATACTATTTATTAAAAAAATTAGGGTTTTGCCCTAAACCATGAAAATATCCAAAAAAATTAACCTTTTTATTTTGTTTATATTTTACATTGAAAAATACTTTTACATACATAAAAAAACATTTTTGTGCATAATACATTTTGCATATTTATTGTATTTATTTAATTAATTGTACAATTAAATAACTTGTATATTCAATATGGATGTAATAGTTTAGATTTAAATTTCTTGCTAAATATCCCCCATTTGAACATTTGTACCTCCATCCCCATAATTATGTTGTAATAATTTAGGACTTTAAATTCCGCATTTTAAAACTTTCTAATTATGTCATGATAGACCTAGGGTTTGTATGCAAAACCAACCAACAAATAGCTTGACTAATGCAAAGACAAAAAAGCGTGAAAATGGACAACACTTATCACACTTGCACCCTTAGGGTTACTCCACTTGTTGCCTTCAATAATGGGCCATGTTGCATGTTGAGTGTCTTTGGAAAAACAAAACAAATCAAATGATCATAGTCCTTCGATGACGCTTTCTCAAGTTGCCTAAAAATGATCAAGTCCCTTAAAGGAAAAAAATTGTCAAAGACACTTGGCACTATTGCATTCATGGTCTAAACGATGACCCGCGCCCGTCCCGTTAATATCCTAACACAAGATTGTCCACCAAATACAATGGTGGAACAAAATTGTTAAAAGGGTTAAAACATAGGAAAGATCTTTGAGAAATTTAGGGTAGATAGCTCTTGGTTACTTGACCAATCTTGCAAAACAAATCCTTGCCATTTTTAAAACACACTTCACAAACACAACTTTCGAAACAAATTTCAAAAATATTGAAAACTTTTCAAAAGACAAATACACCTTTGTATACATTCAAACATGGATCATTACAAAGGTTGCCACAACAAATGGCCTCTTTTCAAAACCATTTTCAAACTCACACACAAAGGACCATTTCAAACAATTGAAAGCACCATTTTAAACAATTGAAAATGCAAGGCAAGTGATCTAAGCAAGTAACTAAGAGCCCATGGATAACCATGGATAGAAAGGGTGCTAATACCTTCCCTTTCTATAATCTACTCCCCGAACCCAAGAAAACATATCAAAGGTTTTTGCTGTGCTTTTTAACCTTTCTTTAGGATAAAATAAAAAGTCGGTGGCGACTCTTGCTAAACCGAAACATTTGCGAAAACAAACGCAAAACCCAAGTCAGTTCTCCCACCGTATCACAGGTATGCTATATCAGCATAACCTTATGTTTGTCAGACAAATTTTGGGGTATTCCAAGTATTCAATAAACTCCCAATCAAAATGCTCATGACTCGTGTATTCTCACACTATTTGATTGGAAGATAGTTGAATAGGGGCAGCTGTCGTACCCCAAAATTTCCTTACCTTTATTTTCAATATTAAAAATAGAAGACATTTTAATTAGGAATGGTTCAGCAATATCTGATGGCTCATTCTCAATTCCAAGACAATTAAGGGGTGTACGTTACTTTAGAAGAACAGGGCTTCCTAAATCAGAAAGACCCATGTATCCGTAAACCCACTCGCGAAGCATGTTGGCCAATGGCCCATGAGATTCGAAAATGGAAAGTTATTTCAAAAATAATTATTAAAACTCTTAAAGCCCACTTAAGTTTAAGTTATTGTTAATAAAAAAGAGAGGGTGAAATTAAACATATTAAAACCCATTTAGGGATTATTATTGTTAGTAATTAGCAAAGGGAGGGTGTAATTTCAAATTACAGGCCCATTAGAAGCCTATAATGTAAGTTGTGTTTTGACTACACCAACAACATCGTCAGGTGCGAAGCTTGTATACTAGGACTGGAAGCTGCAATTGATCTGAGAATAACGCATCTCGAAGTATATGGGGGCTTCGCATTAGTCATATACCAATTCAACAGCGAATGGGATACTAAACATCCAAAACTGATTCCATATTGGGGTCATGTTTTAAAGTTGGCTGCGAAATTCATAAAGATCACTTTCAGTTACATCCCACGAGAAGAAAATCAAATGGCAGACACTCTGGCAACTATATCAGCTATGTTCAAAGTAACTTGGTCAAACCACAAATCACGCATCACAATCAGACACTTCGAAGAGCCCGCACATTGCCTTGCTATTGGAGAAGGGCCGGATGCTAAGCCTTGGTTTTACGACATCAAGAAATACTTGAAACACAAAGATTATCCAGAAAATGCCTCTATCATTGACAAACGAACTCTATGGAAATTAGCCATGAAATTCTTTCTAAGTAACGATGTACTGCACAAGAGGAACTACAACATGGTCTAGTACTCATGAAGATTCTGCTACCTCGCCTCAATTCATGTGGTAAATGGACCCCTAACTATGAAGGTCCATACATAGTGAAAACATCATTCTCCGGTGGTGGTCTCATCCTCACAACAATGGACGGGGAAGAACTACCGTATCCGGCCAATTCAGATGCAGTAAAAAAAATACCATGTATAAGAAGCTCGCTAAGCTCGAACCCTAAACGGGCGACTTAGGAAAAAAGGAGCGTCCCGGTGGATCGAAAACCCTAAAGGGCGATCCAGGAAAAAAATTAGGGGCATACAACAAAAAAATTATCCCGGTGGATTGAAAACCCGAAAGGGCAATGCAGGAAAAAATCAGGGATCTCATTCAAAAAGAAATAAAGAACAAAAAGACTGTGATCTAAGAACTGTGAATACGAACCACGAAGGGAGAGATGGATCTAAATCATACAAATCAGAAGCAAGGGAGACAGGAGCCATTAAAAGGACATTGGGGAAACAACAGTAGCAATTATCATTTTCATTTCCATTTACAGTCTTAAAACTTTATGTAATTACTTCTTTCAAGGAATTACATCCTGTACATTCGCCTATTCAGAGGCATATTAACAAAGAATTTACTTTTCATCTTTCAAATTGTGTTTTTTATTTTCTCAGACTTGTTTACAAAATACTACGCTTATTGCTTGTGAATATTGTTTCGAAATCATTTAGGGGGAAATTGAAAAATAAAAGCATTTGATAAAAATAACGAAAAAGCATTTTTGGTTAGAAAAACATCAAAAGAAAATCCACGTCTACATCCATACACATGTCTACACCTACATCTACGCTCACAACACAAAAGTCTACACATTTCTACACCTACGTTCACCATGTTCAAATAAGTTCAAAGATACTACGACAATGCAACATACAACGCCAGGGAATTGGTAATTCAAAACCAATGGTTTAAAGGAGAGAATGCCGGAAGCATCTTCATAACATTATAAAGCATACACGCATTTTGCACACATTTTGAATATACAAACACTCAATACACATACACTTAAGGTTCCATATCAATATCATACATTGAACACACACACACACACTCAGGGCTCCATATCAATATCAGACGTCATACGCATGCGTCATACAACAAACAAACAATCTCACTCTCGATCTAGCTATCTAAGGGTCAGTCTTCAAAGCACACTTCTTCTACAAATCCAACCCATCACCTAAAACTCCAAGAAGTGATGTGTTCAGCCTATCACCTAAGACTCCATGCAGTGATGTGTTCCTTACAACGTAGCATTACCTAAGTCTCCATGCAGTAATGTGTAAAACCCAGTACATGACCTGAGTCTCCATGCGGGAATGTGAAAAACCCAGTACATTGCCTAAGACTCCACGCCGCAATGTTTGAAATCCAAATAGGATCTGCCACCTAAGACTCCATGTCATGACATGTTCATCCCATCACCTAAGACTCCATGAAGTGATGTTTTCCATCTACAATATAGTTCATTACCTCATACTCCATGCAGTAATGTACAAAGCTCGGTACATTGCCTAAGACTCCATGCAACGATGTATTCTCCTCATCTTACCCATTACCTAAGACTCTAGGCAGTAATGCGCGAAACTTAGTTCATTACCTAAGACCCCAGGTAGCACTGTAACATAACCCATTGCCTAAGACTCTGTGCAAATACGTCTTTTCCTTCCTTTACCCATTACCAAATACCCCGGGCCGTAATGCGCAAAACTTAGATCATTGCCTAAGACTCCATGCAGCGATGTTCGAAACCCAAAATTAGCCTATCGCCTAAGCCGACATGCAGCAATTCGCGAACCTAACCCACTGCCTAAGATGTCGTGCAGCAGTGTGGTTCCTTGTTCGATAATAAAGATCATTGCCTAAGACGTCGTGCAACAATGTGTTTCTTTATTCTGCAAGACAGACCATCGCCTAAGACATCATGCAGCGATGCTCGAATACCAAAATTTAGCCTATCGCCTAAGACGACATGCAGTGATTCGCGAGTCTAACCCACTACCTAAGACGTCGTGCAGCAGTGCAGTTCCTTGTTCCGTAATAAACACCATTTCCTAAGACGTTGTGCAATAATGTGTTTCTTTATTCTGCAACACAGACCATCGCCAAAGACATCATGCAGGATGCTCGAAAAAATACAAAATCTAGCTTATCACCTAAGACCTCATGCAGTGACTCACGAACATAACACATGGCCTCAGTCTCCAAGCAGCCATGCATCATCAATTGTTGTTTTATTCATCCGCAAAATGGGTGAATAAGCAAAACCAAACCAAGACATACAAGTTTTCTCTCTCAAGCTCAAGACCATCTGCCTTATTATCAAACCCTGGTAAGCGATATATCATCAGCTTTTCCTACTTCCTCAAGACTCGTAAGGGTATGCTATATCAGCATAACCTTATGTTTGTTGGACAAATTTTGGGGTATTCCAAGTATTCAATAAACTCCAAATCAAAATGCACAAGACTCATGTATTCTCACACTATTTGATTGGAAGATAATTGAATAGAGGCAGCTGTCGTTCCCCAAAATTTCCCTACCTTTATTTTCAAGATTAAAAATAGAAGACATTTTAATTAGGAATGGTTCAGTAATATCTGATGGCTCATTCTTAAATCCAAGACAGTCAAGGGGTGTACTTTACTTCAGAAGAGAGGGGCTTCCTAAATTAGAAAGACCCGTGTATCCGTAAACCCATTTGCGAAGCATGTTGGCCAATGGCCCATGAGATTCGAAAATGGAAAGTTATTTCAAAAATAATATTAAAACTCTTAAAGTCCACTTAAGTTTAAGTTGTTATTAGTAACAAAGAGAGGATGCAATTAAATATATTAAAACCCATTTAGGTATTATTGTTGTTAGTAAATAGCAAAGGGAGGGTGTAATTTCAAATTACAGGCCCATTAGAAACCTTAAGCTAGCCCATTTGGTTAATTTAAAAAAAACTATTTTGGTTTTAAAAAATGTTAATTTTTGCTTTCGATAAATATATTTTGATTAATTAAAAGATCTTTTCAAAAGTTAAATATTTGTTTGTAAAAAAATTATTTGTAGTATATTTTTGTTTCATTATTTATCATATTTGCTTATTTATTAAAAGTTGTGTAAAACAGATAACATTGGGTTATGGAAAAAGGCCAATTGGGGCCTGGTTGTGTTAAAAATATTTTTGCTGTAATAAATAAATAGAATAAGTTAGGATGAATAACAAAACAATTTAGCGCAGGCCCATGTTTGAGGAACGACTACTGTATCAATTAAAGCAGGATTCACGCACGTTTTGTATCAATAAATGAATACTGTAGAAATCAATAAACCAAAACCAAATCTTTTTCTACAGCAATATTACAAAAAAAATCCAAAATTATACAGAAAACTAAATCAAATATAGCTACAAATCAAATTAACATTACATCACAAAATCAATTACAGAAATTTGAATCAATTTCAATCCAAAAATACTGCAAATCCAAATCGGATAATATATTGCATTCAACAACTCGAATCAATTACAACCACGAAAATCCCTAATGTATTCTAAAATCACCTAAATTTGTGCTAATCTAATCTGTAACAGCAATTAGCTAAAACCCTAAAACTAAAACCTATATATACTAATCAGCAAATACAGAGGAGGAGAGGTTGATTACTATGAGGAAAAAATCTTGGAAGAACTGGAAACCGAAGAAAACAAAGAACTTGCGCCATGAAGAAATTCGAAGAAGAAGATTGGTGTGCAAAAATAACTACAGAAGAAGGTCGAACACTTGCCTCGGTGTTGAAGACGGAGAAGGAGAACGGTTAGGGTTTCAATATCTAAAACCCTAACCGCTGTTGACGATCGCTCCACTCCGCCGCGCCTTTAATCTCATTGCCGCCTTCACTCAAACTTGTCGGAACCTATAAGTACACAGAGAAGGAGAATCAGAGGTGGAACCGAAACTCAGAAATTGGAACAACAAAATCACAAAGGGGTAAAATATCATAGCTTTCCTTTGATTATTCTTGTGTTATCTTGAGGGTTATCGGGTAAGCTGATATAAGGAAGGATTTTTGGCTCAAGGCGTCACGCCACCATGGGGAGATTAGGGTAGGGTTAGAAAGCGAAGCATGGGAAGGGTTTGGGTATTGCGAGAGAGAGGAAGATGAATCTTTGTTGTAAACAAAACAATAGTAAAATGAATAAAAACAACATATATACCATACAATCCCATACGCGCTAGCTCACTGTAATTATCATGTGTCCCTTTATTTTATCCGCCTGATCTTTGTTGGACGGCCGTAGGCCAAGTCCTATGATAAGTCCATACTTTGCGCCACGCACGATTACCCCAGACCCCTCTCTAACTGCGTAATGGGCCTAAGCCCAGATAATTTCCACACCCCTTTCCACTAGTTTACTGAATCACAAAACAAATCACACCCCCATTTAGAATTTATATTTGGGCCTATCCCAGGCTACTTTTTGCACCCCATCTGTTTTACTATATAACTAGAAATGCGCCCCCCTGATTTAAATTATTATTTCTTTTATATTATATTTTTTATTCTTATTATTATTAAACTTTTTTATAACTATTATTATTATGCTTTCTACTTATATTTTCTTATTCTTTTATAATAATTATTATTTTGCTTAAATTTTTATATTATTATTTATCACATGTAAATAAATTTTATTTAAAAATCTCATGTACATTATTCTCTGGTATTGCATTAACATATTTTTTATATCATGCACTAATTAAGATTTTTGCAATTAATATGATTAAAAAATATTAACAATCATTAAACTATTTTTCGCAACAAACTAAGCTAAACAATTAATTTTTGAAAAAGGGTTTCAAATCTATTTTGACTAATCGCGCATTTAGTCCAAAATTCCACAATCTCTACTCTCGGTCAAAATGCGAGGCAATTCAAAATACATTTGCAACCCCTAAAAAACAGAAACCCATACGAAGTATGAATTGGGACTCTGATTCCTCATAAGAGGATACGTAGGCATACGATCAAAAATCGTGGCGAGTTCCCCTAATAAAAAATTAAAACCCTATTTCACCCAAACTTAAACCTAAACCTAGTATCCTTAAGAATAAGGTAGATGAAAGGTGCCTAACACCTTCCTTTCGTCTAGAATTGAGTCCGAAACCTAGAATCTCTATCTGCGAATTAGGCTTTCCTATTAGATGACCTTCCTTAGAATAAAAACTAGTAGTGATGACTCTGATTTAAAAACAAGTCGCAACAGTATCATAACTCCACAGGCCCTTATTTTATCGCTTTCATAGGAAATGAGAGATGGTCCCTTGATTACCATCGTACTCTTCGGAGGTACTGGTATCTTTAGAGTTAAGACTTGGTGTGGTACCGTCACTGGTATTTTTGTGGAGCTTGACTCTCTACAAGGAATTACAAGAGTTTTCTTGGCAAAACTCGAGCCTCGTCAAGGAATCGCCAATGGCCTTCTTGTATTTCCATTAATTGTAGCTACATATTCTTCTTCAGGATATTGCCCGAATTGGACTATCCCTTGATCCACCAATTTTTGCAAAGTCCTCTCAAATGAGTTATTATGTTCCAAAAGAAAGCCACGTTCCAACATATGTTCCTTAAGGATATCTATCAAAGCCTTTCCTCGTTTAGCTGCTTCATGATCAATGACTATCTTAATTATGTTAACAGTTGGGCCACCATGCCGAGGCATGAGATTTGTCTTGATATTATGTTTATCAAAAGTGATATCTTAAGATTCTATTAGATCTTATACCTTGTGTCTGAAGGCCCAACATTTCTCTATGGTATGCCCTGGAGAATTAGCACGATATTCACATCTTGCATTCGCATCATATTTTGAATTAAGTTAGTAAAAACAATGTGAATTTGGTTAGCTATTTTAAGTGCATGATATAATTTTGAAAATATTTGAATAATATTGAAGTTAGTAAAAAAAGTTTAATTGAATTAATAAAAATGGTTAGTAATTTAAAAAAAAGTTAATAATTAATAAAGTTGTTATAATATTTATTATTAAAAAGAAATTATATATTTATAATAATAATAATAAAAAGTTATTTTAATGCGAAAAAGGAAAAAATAATTTATCAAAATAAATAAATAAACAAACCAAAAACAAAATTACAATATATAATCAGGGGGTGTATTTTGCTGAATAAAGTAATTTTAGGGGTGTGTGATAGGGGGTATGGTTTTGTGTTGAGTAGTAATTAGGAGGGTGTGAAGATTATTGGGCTTAGCCCAGATAAATTGTTGAGCCCGGTTGGATGATGTGAGGTAAGTTCCTGGGAGTTATGATGTACTAGCGTGGATCAGGGGCGTTTGATTCAGATCACAAGGTCTCTAGGAGTTAATCTTGGGACGTTGATATGAAATATAACAAACGAAGGAACGAGATTGAACGTTGACTAGGGAATAGAGTGAGGAAGTGCAAATAGAATGGGAAGATAGATTATTTATTCGTTTTCCCTTCACAAATCTCCTATTTTCCAAATTTTCTCCTTCTCTCTACTCGTTTAAGCCCTTATCTCTACACAAACTTAGGATTTCCCCACTAGATATCGCCTCCTCCGCGCTAGCCACCCTGAACCACCACCAATGCCCGAATCTCCGGTTGATCTTCAACCGAGATCTTCATACCTTCAACCAACCACCGTGGGAGGCCGTAAAGGCAGCCGTTAATGATGAATGATCGTCGGGATCATCATTATCTACCCAGAATTTCATCCAAACCCTTAGAGCGCTATGTGTTTCACATGAACCCTAACAACCTAAACCCTAACTCTTATAACCCTATGCATGTATACCCTATCCCCAATAACCTTAGCCCAAAAATTTGAAGGTTGATGAACCCTAACCCTACATATAAGAACCCTAAACCTAATAACGAAACCTAAACTCCAAATTTCCTAGAAACACAACAATTAAACCATAATCATTCATAAAACAAACGTCAACAACAAGAATTAATCAAACCTAAGCTAAGTGATTTAGGCTTACCGGCCTTGCAGTGACACTTCTCGTATAATTTTTCCTCTGAATTCCTCTCTAATCTCCTCTAATCCCTTTCTTTGTTTGTTTGCAGTAATGAGGGTTGAGGGTTTCACAGCTAAGAGACCAAAGCATCAATTCTCCAACTCTTCTTCTCGTTAATTCTTCTCCAAATCTTCGGCCCCCTCTTAGGTTTAGAATTAGGATATTTATAGATTTTTTTAGGAATATATCAATTAGGAAATATCATTATGTGATTTTTTGTTATAGCTTTGATTGATTTAATTAGGCTTAGATTGAATCAATTTAGAGATTTGATTTAGGATTATGCTATATTTGTTTGTAATTTAGAAATTAGGGTTTCTGTAATTGTGATTTTCATTTGCTGTAAAATCTGACTTTTGGGCTTTTTGCGTTTTCCTTAGGGTTGAAGAATCCAATCCCTAGGTGCAGCTTGCAATTAGGGTTCCCCACTCTGACTTAGTCAACAAACCAAAAATTTAAATGGAAAAATAAATAATCCTAATAATAAAATTAAAATATAATATATATTAATGTAGTAATATAATAAGTTGAATAATAATAATAATAATAATAATAATAATAATAAAAGCAAGAACAATTGGACAAAAACGTTGACTTCGGTCAACTGAACTATAAAATTAAAAACAAGTTAATTTAATTGAATCTGACATGGGCCTCTCCAAAAAATTTAATGGGTTATTTGACTAATTAAAATAATGAGTCCGACTTGATAAAATATGAAATAAAACCGTTCTTAGAAAAGTGCCCATAATTTTAACATAAACAACTAATTCAATATAAATATTAGTTAGTATTATAACATAATTTTAAACAAATACATAGTAACACAAAAAATTATTTATGATGCTATTTTTCCTAAGTCCTTTTTGTATCTAAGTTGTTGTGTTTTGTTGTTTTTACATGCTAGCTAAGTTGCTTGAGGACAAACATTCGTGTAAGTATAGGAGAGTTTAATAACACGAAAACATATGTATATTTTGACCAGATTAGCATATGTTTTTATGTCGATTATATAGGTTTAGTTGTGTTATGTTGATATTTTGCATGTATTTCAGGTAATAATCATATGGTGACAACGGAAAGGAAAAACGATAAGAAATGGAAGAAAATGGTTAAATACACACGTTTCAGGTTGTCATGGCGTGCTCAGCCCAGTGATGGCGCCCGTCAACACAAAGAGTAAAAAAAAAAGTGGGAGGAAAGCATGAAAATAAGGATGGTTGTTCCTTCAGCTTGAAGACGCCTCTCATGGATGAATGTTTACATGTTAAAAATTTAGAAAAATAGAGCTTTTAGTTTGCTGAAGCACGAAACCTCTTATTACCAACATTATGTTGAGGAATCTTATGTCACAAGATTTCTACCAAATAGTTATTTTGCTGACTCTTCAATTCAAAGGTGAGAAAATTTTTGGTGTGATAGCAAAGGTGAATGATACATTGATTTTCAATACATTTCTTCTTTGTCAAGTGTTTAATGAGTTCAATGCTGAGAAGAAGAATGTTTTTGAAGGAATATTGGGAAGCAAGTGGTTTATGAGAATTATTGGTGTGACATTAGTTTTCAAAGCTATGATGGTTGAGTTTTTAAATAAATTTGCAAATACAGAGAAATTGAATTGGAGAGAATTGATTGTTTGTATTGGTCTTACTTCTGTTACATGGCCAATTGGTTTTGTTGTGAAGTTGATATCAATTTCAAATATGTTATAATTAATTTATATTTTAGGAATTAATTTAGGAATATCTTTTTAGATATTAATTTATATTTTAAGAATGTCTTTTTTTATCTTTTTATATCTTTGTTAGAGGATATTTATGATTTTATTTTATGTATAAATAGCCTAGTGAGGTAAGTCAATGTAATTCATTGTAAATCATTATTCTTTTTTTTTTGTAGTCGTCATTAAATATATTTTCTTTTGCCTTTCATCTCTTCTTTGTGCACCAATAATTGGTATCTAGAGCTCCGGTTAGAAATCCACAGGAAACACGAGAGAACGGTGAGGTGTTGTGATAATTGTTGTTTCTGATTCTGGGAATTTGGGAAATACATCTTTATTAAGTTTCTTCGTAAATTTGCACATGGTAGAAGATGAACGGAAAGGCAGTGATATCCATTCCTAGCTTCCAGTATTTGATGGCAAAAACTGGAATCGTTAGAAGATCCAGATGCGCGTGTTGTTTGGTTCTCAAGATGTGTTAGATCTTGTCATCGATGGCTATGATCTGTTAGAAGCAGATGCAACAGGGGCACAAAAGATAACACAGAGGACGCTAAGGAAGAAAGATCAGAAGTTGTTATTCTACATCCATCAATGTGTGGATGCGAACGTGTTTGAGAAGATTGTTAACTCTGAAACATCGAAGGCTGTGTGGGACACACTGGTCAGATGTTACGGTTGTGACACATCAGTGAAGAAGGTGAAGCTTCAGTCTCTCAGAAAGCAATATGAGAATCTCAACATGAAGGGAAACGAGAAGGTTTCTTAGTACATCTCTAGAGTGATTCTGATCACTAATGAGATGAAATCTTGTGGAGAAACTCTTTCTGAATAAATAATCATTGAGAAGATCTTGAGATCTTTAACTTCTCAGTTTGATTATATTGTGGTAGCAATTAAACATTCCGAAGATCTGAGCACCATGAGAGTTGAAGAGTTGCAAAGTAGTCTAAAGGTGTATGAGTTGCGTATGACTGCAAGAACTTCTGAGAGGGAAGTAGAGCAGAAGGCTCTGAAAGTAACTTCTGGTAAGAAGTATTAGAAGCAGACTTGGTCAGAAGCCAGGAAGAAAACTAATGGTGGTTAAAGGTCAGAAGCTTCAACCTCTGATAGGCAGAAGAATGTCTAGAAGGGAAAGGAGAAGTATGACAAGAAGAATATTCAGTGTTATTGTTGCAAGAACTTTGGTCGTTATGCCAAATATTACTGGTCAAACAAAGAAAGGAAGTCAGAAGAAGCAAATATAGCCAGAGGAAAGTTTGATGATGAACCTGTGCTATTGTTGGATTTTGAATCTGATAATATGAATTCATCAGAATGGTGGTATATGGACACAGGGTGTTCAAATCATCTTACTAGAAACAAGAAATGGTTGGTTGATTTTGACTCTGGGAAGAGTACAAAGATCAGATGTGCTGATGATAAATACCTCAATGCAGAAGGTATGGGAAATGTCAGAGTCATTCTAAATAATGGGAAAACATCAGTGATCCAGAATGTGTGTTATGTACCTAGTATGAAAAACAATCTGATGAGTGTGGGACAACTGATTGAGAAATATTTTTCGGTTACCATGAAGGATAATCTTCTGAAACTATATGACCATAATCAGAAGCTGATTATGGAGTCAGAACAGGGAAAGAATAGAACATTCAAGGTGAATGTTAGAACTAGACTCTGAATGTCTTAGTGCAACAAGTGTTGTCAATGAGAGTGAGTTATGGCACAGAAGATTTAGTCATCTGAATTTCAGAAGCTTAGGGCATCTAAAATCAAAGAAGCTGGTACATGGAATTCCTACAATGAAGAAGCCTGATAAGTCATGCAAGGTGTGAATGGAAGGGAAGCAACCAAGATTACCATTTGCATCAAAAGTATCTCCAAGATCAAAGCATGCCTTGGGATTAGTGCATTCTCAGGTGTGCGGTCCATTTCCAGTAGCATCAACTGGAGGGAATAAATACTTTGTTTCATTCGTTGGTGAGTTCACTAGGATGACATGGGTATCTCTCATAAAGTTCAAACACAAGGTGTTTGCTGAATTCAAGAAGTTCAGACTGAAGGTTGAGAATTAGAGTGGCTAGACTCTGAAGATTCTTAGAACTAATGGTGGTGGTGAATATAACTCCACAGAATTCAGAAGGTTCTGTGAGGAGAATGGAATTGAGCACGAGGTTACTGATCCCTATACTCCTCAACACAATGGTCTTGCTGAAAGAAGAAATTGTACATTGATTGATATGGTGAGAAGCATGCTGAAAGAGAAGAAACTTCTTCATACTTTGTGGGGAAAAGCTGTTGCCACTGCATGTTATGTACTCAATAGATGTCCAATGAAGAAATTGTAGGAAATAGTTCCTATTCAGAAGTGGAATGGAGATAAGCAAAGTGTTATTCATCTGAAGGGGTTTGATTCTGTATGTTACAAACATGTTCCAGAAGACGGAAGTTGGATGATATAAGTAAAGTAATGCTACTGGTGGGGTTCGCATAAACTTTATTGTCCATAAACTAACAAAGTTGAGTTCAGCAGAGACGTCGTTGTAAAAGAATCAGAAGTTTGGAATTGGGAAAGGTCTCGTCCTGACTCTAATGAGAGAACTCCTGAAGAAAATTCAGAAACACATGTTTCTGAAGCTGGTAAAGACTCTGACTCTGAAGAAGATTCAGAAGGAGAATATGATTCTGACTCTAACTCCGATGGTGATCCATACTCTGAAGACAGTCAAGGTTCTGGAGAAAATCCAATTTCTGAAGCAAGCACTTTTGAAGGGGAAAGTTCTGGTGTCCAAGGTTCTGAAGGTCCAGTTCAGAGGCAACAAAGAGTCAGAAGCATCCCAAGAAGATTTGCAGAGTTTGACATGTTGCAAGACACTGAAGTAGAATCTGAAGGAGAAGTTATTCAATGTGCAATGTTAGAAGACTCTGAACCCATGAGTACAAAAGAGGCTCTTAAGAAGAAAGTTTGGTTACATATCATGAAAGAATAAATTGATGCTATAGAGAGAAACAAGACTTGGAAGCTGACAAAACTTCCAAAAGGCAAGAAATCCATCAGCGTCAAATGGGGTTTCAAGCAGAAGCTAAAGCCAGATGGATCAATTGGCAAACACAAAGAAAGATTAGTAGCAAGAGGCTTTCTACATAAGCCTGGGATGGATTACTATGAAGTGTTTGCACCTGTAGCGAGAGATGAAACAATTATACTAATCATTGCAATAGCTGCTAACAAGAATTGGCCTCTGATGCACTTAGATGTAAAATATGCATTTCTGAATGTTCCATTACAAGAAGAGGTATACGTATCACAACCTCCTGGATTTGAGAAAAATAACCATGAAGGGATGGTGTTCAGATTACACAAAGCCTTGTATGGATTGAAGCAAGCGCCCAGAGCTTGGAATTTGAAGATTGATTCGTTTTTCAAGGAACAAGGGTTTCAGAAGTGTGAGATGGAGTATGGTGTTTATGTTCAGCACACTTTAGAAGGTAATATGATTCTAGTATGTTTGTATGTTGATGACATATTACTCACAGGAAGTTCTGAACAAGAGATAGCTAAGTTCAAGAAAGTTCTGATGAATGCATTTGAAATGACAAATCTTGGGAAAATGAATTTCTTTCTAGGGATGGAGTTTATATATACTGAGAAAGGAATCATTTTGCATCAAATGAAGTATAAACTTGAGCTTCTGAAGAGATTTAATCTAGAAAATTCCAAAGTTTCTATCACACCTGCTGATACAAATCAGAAGTTGGACTCTGATTCTGATGGAGAGGATGTGGATGCTATAACCTTCAAAAAGTTGGTTGGTTCTCTAAGGTAATTGTGTAATACCATACCTGATATTTCCTATGCAGTTGGTATGGTTAGCAACTTTATGAGTAAACCAAAGTGGTCTCATTATCAAGTTGCTATTAGGATTCTGAGCTATGTGAAGGGAACTCTGAAGTATGGAGTGTTATTTCCGTCTGGAAGAAAGATCGAATCAGAACTTATGAGTTATCCAGACTCTGATTGGTGCGGAGATAGAGTTGACAAAAGAAGCACTTTTGGGTACTTATTAAAATTTATGGGAGGTCCTATTTCTTGGTGTTCCAAGAAGCAACATGATGTTGCACTGTCAACCTGTCAATCTGAATATATTTTAGGCGCTCTGACTGCATGCCAAGCTGTGTGAATTCTAAACTTGCTGCAAGATCTGAAGATTGAAGTAGACAAACCTCTGAAGCTGTTGATTGATAATAAGACTATAATCAATCTTGCCAAGAACCCAATGTTGCATGGGAGAACCAAGCATATTGAGACCAAGTATAACTTTCTGAGGAATCAGGTTCGGAATGGAATATTAGAAGTTGTGCATTGTAGCACCCAGAAGCATCTGGAAGATGTTCTAACAAAGGCTATCAAGACTGATCAATTTCTTCGTTTGAGGGATGAAATTGGTGTTGTCAGTTTTGTGTAAATATAAATTAAGGGATGGTGTTAGAATTAATTTATATTTTAGGAATTAATTTAGGAATATATTTTTAGATATTAATTTATATTTTAGGAATATCTTTTAGATCTTTTTATATCTTTGTTAGAGAATATTTAGGATTTTATTTTGTGTATAAATATCCTAGTGGGGTAGGTCAATGTAATTCATTGTAAATCATTATTCCTTATTTTTGTAGTCGTCATTAAATATATTTTCTTTTGCCTTTCATTTCTTCTTTGTGCACCAACAAAATAAACCATTGCTTGATGTTCTGAGTTTGATGAAGAGATTATGAAGATTATTAGTCCATATAACTAAGGTAGAATCAAGTAATCTTACAAAAGTTTTGTGATTTGTGCACACTAAAAAATGTGTTGGGATCAAATCTTATTTATTTTATGAAAATGCTCGTAATTAGAGAAAAAAAAGGTTCATGATCATGGCGGTGACTTATGTATTTGACTTTAGCTTATCTGAAACCGAGGTATGTCATGGTATTTTATTTGGTAATTTATCTCTTATTTTAAATTATATTTTTGTTTACAAAATGACGAGTCTCTTTTATTTTGATTGATAACTATTTATATATTTTATATAATGTGAATTCGTGGTCTTTAAATTTTAGTCCAGGCTTCAAAAAATTTCTAGCTTCGCCACTAAGCCCAGCCATGACGTCTGTCAACACAAAGCGTTAGGAAGAACGTGGGAGGAAAGCATGAAAAGGGTGACAGTTGGTTCGTCATCTTGAAGACGCCTCTCATAGTCATGACGAACGAAGCCTCAACAGCGTGACGCCTGTCATGACGCTAAAACCTAGAATTTTTCCCACGCTTCAACAAGAAGTTTCTCAGTCTCCACCACTTTCTCCATTATTTTAATACGATTTTGATAACTTCATGTATGATTTTCAACCTATAAATAGACTCTTAGAAAACATTTTTAGTCATCCAAACTTATTTAATAGCCTTAGATTTTTAGTGTTTGGAGATTTATTTTCTATAAAGTGTGGCTGCTACCTTTCAATTTTTGTTGTTGCTGAATTCAATTGTTATTGTTAAATTTGGGAAAAATACTCATTTTGGTCCCTTAACTATAGGTCATGGTTCACTTTGGTCCCTTATCTTTCTTTTTTGTGCCAAAATGAACCCTTAAGTTTCAAAACGCAACCGCGTTAGTCCTTCTGTTAATTGGCCTCCAATGTTCGTTTATTTGAGTGAGGTGGAAAGTGAGCCGGCAGTTTTCTTCTTCTTCTTTACATGCACACATCGTATTTGACAGTGGTTCAAAATCTCCTTGATAAAATTTTGTTAACGTTCTCCTTCCCAAAATTGTTGTATTTTCTTCATCTTCTCCCCTTTCTCCATGAATACGAAGCATTCATCTTCCCCAATGAAGCTTTGTCAATCAAAAAGTGTTTGGACAGGTGTATACAGTAGCTCACGGATCGCACCACTTTGTCGTTGTGAAGACAATGTTGTTCTACGTAGGGAAACTACTGAGAAGAATTATGGAAGGAAATTTTGGAGTTGTCACAATTATAAGGTAAGCCCTAATTTTGGTTTGGGTATGTTAGAAGATGTAAACAGAGTTTGAGAAGTTTGTGAAATTTGCAGGGCTCCTTGCAAAGAGGATGTGGCTTCTTCTATTGGTTTCACAAGGAATTGGAAAAGGAATTGGCAGAAGACATAAACCAAGTCTTGAGTAATGAATTGGAAAGCATAGCAAAGGATTTAGATGAAACCAAGAATCAGTACGAAAATTTGAGGTTTAGAAATGAAGAATTAGGGGATGCTCTGTTAGAACTTCAAATTCAACTCAACAAGATGTTGAAGTGGAAAAAAACATTGAAGATTCTGTGTTTTGTAGTGTTATGTGTATTTGTTGTTAAGTTGTATTAGAAGTAGGAGTATGTAGCAGTTTGTGTGTAATTTTATCTGTTTGGGAAATTAATGTGCAAGCTTATGTGTAATTTTAACATATGTTATCAGTTTAATAAGAATTATTTTGTTTTGCATATCATTAATCAAAGCAAATCAGTTTGGTATATTGTTAATTGTAGCAACATAATTTTGGGCACATTATATATGTTAATTGTAATATGTGTCATACTTTTTGCTGCTGAAAAAACTTACTTAAATATGTAACAGAAAACGGTTAGAGACAGAAATACGTATTATGAGTTGATGCATGTTAGTATGAGTCGACTCATGTTAGTTATGTAACACAGAATGAGTCGATACATGTTGTTATGAGTCGATGCAAGCAGATATTACAACATATTACAGAACCATTCATTTTACATGAGTTGATGCATAACACGTATGTGTCGACACATACTAGATTTAACTTTTGATTTTTGAAGACAGAACATGTTATGAGTCGATGCATGATGTTATGTATCAATGCATAAAAGTTCAAAAAAAATTTCCAGGTACATCAACATATCATGTGTCGATGCATGAAGTTATGTATCGATGCATAAAGGTTTAAGGTTCTATTCCAAGGGCATCAACAAGTTATGAGTCGATGCATGGCATGGATGTGTCGACTCATACTGAAGCAGAATCATTCTTATGATTCTTTACTCAAGTATGCGTCGATGCAAAGCTGTTTGTGTCGATTCATAACAGTGTTTTATGTGTAAATCACATTCTTAACTCATTTTAAACATGTTATACTATATTTTTTACAATGCACACATGTAGGTAAGATTCATTGATTATTTCACATAGATTTTCTATATTCAAAACCAATTATATGAAGGGGTTGTGTTGTACCCCAAAACTTTCCCTCCCATTTTCGCACAAGACATACTCCTAGAGGTCCTCAATTGCTCAAGTTGACTAAGGATTGACCAGATAAATCCTCCTCTTAAGATAATAAGTCTCAAACTAGGGTTTCACTCCTCATAAATATGTTTGAGTTCCAAGGGTCCCAAATGGTATCAATTTCCCTAATATGTCCTCAAGATAATCCATGCCAAGTTTCATGCCTTGCACAACAAGTTTGCTCAGTCAACTGCTTAAATGCCTGAAAATCAACTATACTAGGTCAAAAGTCAATTGTGGCCCAAATACAGCCAAACTTCAAGATTTTTGGTCAACATCAACATTTTGAAGTGATATCCATCATTTGATCAAGGGTTGATCATGATTCTTCAAGGAACTCTCCTAATTCATCAAAACTCAAAAGTTGCTAAATTAGGGTTTCTATAGGAAAAGTCAACCAAACTTTGACCAGGCATATCTTTCTCATACTTTATCAGAAATTTCTCATCCAAGGCTCATATTGAAGAGAATTAAATTCCCTACAACTCATCATCGGCCCTCAAGTTCAAGAAATGCACTCATGAAAAGATATAAAATCAGACATTATAGGTCCTTTTCAAAAGTCAACAAAAACACCTTTTAGGTCAAAGCTTCTTACATGAACATGGAAGACCCAATGAAGATGAAACAAAAAGGTTTGTTTATAGGAAATCCTAAGCGTTCTAAAAAGTCCAAGAACACCCTCTTAGGGTCATAATTGAGAGAGATATGCATTGTCAAAATTGGCCATTTTTGGAAATTTGCACATAGTCAACAATGCCCAAAAATGCATTTTCTTCAAATAGGCCTAACTTTTTATGCTTGCAACACACTCCTAGCCTGGTCTACGACCCATACACCTTTCCATGCATTATTGGATTTATTTAATTTATTTTGATTTTTATCATTTAAAAAAATCAAATAAATGATACAAAATAATTAAAGGTTGTTTTGATTTGATTTTGCATTAAATTACAATGCAAATATGTTGTATAACATCAAGCAAAACCGTGCCAAGACATGCGAGGAAGGAATCTCTAATTTTGGAAATATTTGAATCAAATTTTAATAGCACATTCATTCCTTGATTTCTTTCCAACCATGTTACCCTAATTTTGATTCACTATATATGCTAAAGGCATCTCAACCCTAAGCATACATAGTAGCACGCAGCCTGCCCAAAACCCTACTAGAAGAAACTTCCAAAATTTCAAAGAATGAGACAATTTGTTCTTGCATGATCTAGCCCTTTTCCACTATTACCAAGCATCCAAGCTTACTCCTGCAACATACATGGATTCAACCCAAACCTTGAGCAAGCCTGTAGCATCCAAAATCAGCAGATCCGTACCTCACTTTTGGGTATTTCCTTGATCTCAAACTCACACAACACTTAACTTAAATCCATATTGACTGCATACATGTGTTTCTATTGAAGATTATGGGTGTTTGAACGTATAACATGTAAAGCTAATGCCCATAATCGTCCTTTGCTGTTAACGACCGTGGTTTCACGTTTTTTCTCATAGCGATGCTTAAATTAGGGGGGTAAGGTCCAGTCAATGCTTTTTTTTAGGTTTGCGCAAGGTTGAATAAAGAGGTGATCAGAGAAGGTGACCGGAGCTAGGACTCTAACGCTTCTCCAGTGGGTCAATGCTGGGGACGGTGGTATAACTTTGGCGTGGCATTTGGCTATGTTCTGATTAGGTCATTTAACAACCAGGGGCCCCATGTTGCTTGCGCGTGTGACAAATCAGCAATTAACAAGTTTTTCCTTTATATTCTTGTCTTGTTGTTATATCAATGAATGGATAACTAGCACAGATGGCCAGGGAATGAGTATGCAACGTCAAGGACCTGGGTTCAATCCCAGAAACCCAATTTTGCATTTTCTAACATTTTTATGCAGGATCTAATGTACCACTATTCAATGTGTCCATCATGCAACTCAGGATCTGACCATCAGATTCATCTCCATCCAAGATCCAACGTGCAGTAGGTGCAGTGCATAGTAGGCATCCCAGATCTAATGACATTGGATTAAACGCCAGCCTTGGGCTATCACCCTTGGGCTTAATAAATCCAGCAAGACACCCCCAGATTTCATTCTGAACCAGGCCCATATTTTTCTATTCTTACTATATTTTTAATTTCATGTTGTTTGTCTTATTTATTTTTTTGAAAAAAATTATTGTTTTTTTAATTATATCATAAAACCAATCAAAAACATCACAAAATGTTTGGATTAGTTTATTACTAAAATAAATAATTTCATTAATTAACTAGGTTAATTTAATTAGGGAAATTTAATTCTTTTTTTTTTCATAATTAAAATTCAATTAGAAATTTGGTTAAATTGCAAGTTAATTATTTTTTCTCAAATAAAAATACAAAAATATTAGGTTATTTAGAGTTAATTTCCTTTCATTTTTTTAATGATTTTTCCTAAAAAATAAAAGTAACAAAAAAATATTTTTCTTTCATTAATTAAGTTTTTTTTATAATTTAAACTTTAATTCCCGTATTTGATTTGTCGTGCGCATATTATTTTATCTTAATTCCAATTATGGTAATTGCTCCTGGGTTGTAATATTTTAATTAGGTTTATTTTCTGTCTTTCTTTTACTATTTCAATTCCCCAAATTTTTGGTTATGTAATCCCCTCCCCCAAGGCGTTGTAATAGCTAGGTTTAAACTTCTCGCACTTTTACTTTCCGTCATTATAATTTGTTTAGATGTATGGATAATAGAATTGTATGCAAAAGATAAATCAAATGTTTAAAACAGTAGAACACCCTAAATATGCAAAGATAAAAAATAAATTGAACAAACACACTTGCACATACTCATTCCTACGGTTTTTCCCACTTTGGTTTCCTCGAAAAAATACGGTCACTATTCTCGAACGTGAGAATGCTTAGTGATTATCCTCTAATTCAGAGATCGCAGGTCCCTTTCAAAAATTTCCTCGGTAAAACAAAATGTGATCTTAGAACTTTAGGACAGTTACTAAGAGATCTTCCCCTGTTGCCTTAAGTGACCGTAATCGTCCCTTTCGATTATCCCTTAAACCCCAATGATGGAGCTACCTAATCCTTAATAGTAGGATAGCGTAGTCTAAAGGAAATAAGAAAAAGAACAGTCTTTTCTAGTAGGTAGAAACTTTTAAATACTTGCTCAAAACAATCAATTTTTCACACTTACACTTTCAAACACTTTTCAAACAAAGTTTTCAAAAACGCTTTATCACACTCTTGAGGACTGATACAAGGGTTACCATAAAGTGAAACGCCCGAATAAGGCATTTTCAAAGCTTTTCAAAACACACACAAAAGAAATTTAAAAATGAGCAAGTACCTAAGATCCCATTGAAAACCATGGATAGAAAGGGTGCTAACACCTTCCCTTTCAATAATCTACCCCCCGTAATCAGAAACATCTCGAAAAAGGTTTTTTCTGTTCTTTTTCCCTTGTCCTTTGTTGGATAAAATAAAAGACGATGGTGACTCTTTCTTACCGTACATTTGCAAACAAAAAACGCAAAACCAGTAGTAACAAAAAACAGTCAGTTTTGCCACCGTATTACAGAACTGGCGACTCTGCTGGGGATTTAATTATAAAGTGGGGCTTACATTAGGGTCTAGATCATTTTTATTTGATTTCTTCTGTTTGCTTTGATTACTTTTGTCTTTGAGGGTTTTGTTGGGGTATTCTTTTAAAGATCCTATACTCGGATATGGGGCACCTTATTAGGTAAGTAGCAATAAACCATGGAAGTTGTATAACATAGACCGATACAGATGAAGTGGTGGCTACGTTAGCGTGATGCTTTGGATTGTACTAATGTTCCTTAAGTAAGTTAAGGATAACATTAGGCTTCCTCATAGTGTCACTAAGCGCTAACTGACCTTTAGAACCTTTAAATTGACTCATCCTAGCCATTAGGAAGTAGTGAGATAAGTGGCTTTGGTTCCGACCGAAGATTGGTTGATACTCGATACTACACTCATTGAGGTTGGATTTTCAGGATTTTTTGGCTGCAATACTTCGATGCGGAGCTGAAATAATTTCTGAAGGGAAGGTCAGTGATATTGAGGCTCCTTAGAACCCGATTACTATTAATAGGATAGGTTGAGCCAACTGAACATTCAAGAGGGTACATACCTTAAAAACTCATGCAAGCCTTTGAACCTAAGGTCTATTGTGTGATTTTCTTGTGTTTATCTATGATTTTTAGCATAATCATGACATCATAAGCATCATGACATTCATACATACTAATCATTTCAAGGACCTGTTGGATTTACCTCTTTTTTGTTTTGTAGGATATGAATTCAGGTCGCAGAAAAACCATTCAGATTCACTTTATAGAGGTTCCTCCTAAGCTCAAGGACTTAGTCTTGAAAGTCCCCGAGGACTCATCATTCCACAAAATACATGGTCACTTGCTCAGTTTGGTTACCACCGGGTTTGACGAAGGTTTGGTGAGTGACTTATTCCAGTTCTTCGACCCTAAGCACCATTGCTTCATATTCCCCGATTATCTACTGGTACCTATGCTGGAAGAATTCTCTAAGTTACTTGGTTTACCTATATTAGAGAGAGTGCCTTTCACCGGTTTGGAACAAGACCCAGCTTCTGAAAATGTTATCGTAGCTTTGCACTTAAAACCATTTGACATTGAGGCAAATTGGGAAAAAAGAAGTGGAGTTAAGGGTCTCCTTGCAAATTTCCTGATGATGAAAGCTCAGATTTTCCTGGATGCTATGAGCTATCATGCCTTCGAATATGTATTGGCCCTCTTGATCAATGGGTTAGTCCCGTTTCCTAATTCAGATTAATTTATAGATTTGAATGCCATCAACATCTTTCTTTCTCACAATCTGGTTCCTACATTGCTCGGGGATATCCTACATTCTTTCCATACTCGCACTCTGAAGAAGCGAGGAACTCTCATGTGTTGCACTCCTCTGCTATATAGGTGGTTTATTTTGCACCTTTCTCGGTCAGTAATGCAAAATGATTTAGGCTTAAGGTGGAGTCAAAGAATAATGTCTCTCTCTCACTCCGACATCTATTGGTGTCCTCACTCTCAAGAGAACATTTCTTTTATTAATCGCTGCGGAGAATTTCCTAATGTGCCAATCCTGGGTATTAGGGGAGGCATCACCTACAATCCTTCTTTAGAACTATGTCAATTCAGTTATGCATGGAGGTATGGTCCACCGGATATGCTCATCCAGGGTATTGTGTTCAAATACTCAGATGATTTGCACAATTATCGTCAGAGGTTCATCCGCTCTTAGGGCATTGTTAAGAAGACTGATAGTAGGACTTAGGGGCGTAAGAACTCCATCCCTTTGGAACCTTACCTCAAATGGGTAAGAGCTCGAGCCCAAAGTCTTATGATTCCATATGATTCCATTTTACCAGTGATCTTAGAGCCTATTGTTCAAGGGGGCGAGTCTCGTATTATTCTCCATCCTGATATGCCAACCAACTTCAAAGAGTTGCAAAAGTCTTGGATCCAGCTCAAGGAAGAACGAGATACTTTTGAGGCTCAGTTCTATGCAAGTGAGAAAAAGGCGCTCGAATTAACAAAGAAACTTCATGAAGAGAGGAACCTCAACACCAAGAGGAAGTGTCCATGAGAGACTTAGGAATTTCCTTTCAATGTTTATCCTTGTGTAATCTTTTGTTTTTTTAAAAGAAACTTGCTAATAAAAGGTTTTGCTTTTTGTTTTGTTTAAAAGAGCTTGAATCCAATAAGGTCCTTGAAATCATTGCATACACATGTCATACATATCAATGCATAAACATGTTTCAAAGTAGGATTCTAATCTTATTCGCTATTTATTTCAGCAATAATGACTTCTGAACAAAGTATCAAGGATCTCCAGGCACAAAATGCCCAATTTCAGCAAATGTTCGTAGCTTTGGCTAAAGGGCAGGAAGATCTGAAGGCCCTTATTCTGAAAGATAGAAAGAAGAAGGCGAAGAATATTGTTGGTATGGTAAACCTGGGAAGAAGATTCAAGGGACCATTGAAGCAAACGGTTGATCTGACCTCTTTATTCAAGGAAAGAGAGAATCAAGAGGGTGAGACCTGGGAGGAAGACCCTAGTCCAGGGGAATCTGATAATGACACTGATTATAATGAAGAGCAGTATCCTCCGGTTGACGAAAGGTACAAATAGTTAGAGGATCGTCTGAATGCAATGGAGATCCAAAGAGTACCAGGGTTGGATTTTAAAGAGCTGGGTTTAGTATATGAGATTGTCATCCCACAAAAGTTCAAGGTTCCAGTATTTGCAAAGTATGATGGGGTCTCTTGTCCCAAGCTTCATCTTCTTTATTATGTGAGGAAGATTCAGCCTCAAACTGCTGACAGGAACTTGTGGGTCCATTTCTTTCAAGACAGTTTGTCCGGGACTCAGCTTGAGTGGTTCTATCAGCTGGAGGGAATCAATGTCTGCAACTGGGAAGATCTGGTTGCTACTTTTTATAAGCAGTATCAATATAATACTGACCTTTCTCCTACCCGTACTCAACTCCAGAGTATTCCTATGGGTACAAGCGAAGGTTTTAAGGACTACGCTCAGAAGTTGAGAGATTTTGCAGGGAGAGTCCAACCCCCTTTGTCTGATAGGGAGTTGGTGGACATGTTTTTTGGTACGCTATCTGGTCTGTTCTTTAATCACTTGATTGGTAGCTCCTCAGCTGGTTTTATTGAGCTGATATTGACTGGAGAAAGGGTAGAAGCTCGGATCCAAAGTGGCAAGATCCAAAAAGACACCTCTTCAAGTACACTGAAAAAGCCATTCATGGGTAAGAAGGAGGTAAATGCTATTTACAATCCAAGAAGTCAGAATAGAACCGAGCACTGTCCAACAGTAGGGGCTGTGATGATACCTAGGCATGTGGCTACTCAACAATGAAACAATCAGCCAAGGGTAGAAAGACCTCAAAGGCAGTTCACCCAGATCAATATGACGTTGTCTGAGGTTTTACCCCATCTATTAAAATCTAATTTGGAAACCTTAAGGGAGGATCCCAAGAACCCCAACACCACATCTCCTAGTTACAATCCAAACGCTCAATGTGCTTACCATTTTCTCTTCATGGTTATCGCACCTCAGCACAAACATCGATAAGGGCAACACCCTACTCTCTGGTATACGATATGGAGGTTGTCCTACCTATCGAGGTCTAGATCCCTTCTCTGAGAACCATGAAGGATGCAGGTATGAATGAAGATGATTGGATCTAGACTCGACTTGATCAACTGAATCTGATTGATGAAAAGAGACTTACTATTGTCGGTCATGGTCAAATGTATCCAAAACGGATGATCAAGGCTTTCAACAAAAAGGTTAGACGCCGAGTATATCAAGTCGGGGATCTAGTGATCAAGCGCATCATACTGCCGCAAGGTGGTCCTAGGGGCAAATGGACTCCCACATATGAAGGACCATTTGTGATCAAAAGCATATTTTCTGGTGGAGCCATGATCTTGACCACCATGGACGTTGACGACCTCCCTCACCCTGTTAATGCGGACATAGTGAAAAGATACTACACATAAATAAGACCCGCTAGGTTGACTGGCCTAGGCAAAAATAAGGGCTTCCCGGCGAACCAAAAGGGTTCGGGAAAAAATTAGGGATGAAAACAAAAATATTTGTACGCCTAGCAAGTCGAAAACCTAAAAAGGCGGCTTGGGTAAAAAAAGGTATCCCGGTGGACTGAAAACCCGAAAGGGCAATCCAGGAAAAAGTTAGGGATTTAAAGCGTATCACTATGTCCCATTAGATCACCTTGCGACCAAACTTCAGTATCAACTATCAAGCTCGAACGACATCGATCAATCCAGTCAGCTTCGGACAAGCAGCAAAGTGATGAGATGCTCGAAGACGTAGCGGCAATAGCAGAATTAAAACTCAATGGGATTATTACACATGGCCGTTTCTTCTCTTTGTACACAATATTGTATAACTTTCGTTTTCACGGCGGCGTTCTCTTACTAGAGCGTCATCTTCCTTGTACAAAAATGCATGTAATAGGCCAACTTCAGAAATTAATACAAGTCATTTTTACAAAACAATTTTTTTTTTCTTTTTGTTTTATTTTGCAAAAAAATCCAATGATTTATTCTTGACATATGCATTTTAATATGATTGCTATTCATAAATGTTTGCATAATAAACAGAAAGACATGTGCTTATAACTTAAGAAACAGGGGCAAAAACTAAAAAAACCATGTCAATCCCGATAGTTACTCCTTCCGGCAGTTACAGGGGCAGTTACAATTTTGAAACAAGGTCACCATTACATGCGACCCTATGACGTATATGCTCCCCACGAAGTAGAGGCAACCAAAGCTTCGATATTGGCTTCCCCAAACAGGAGCTACTTTCCCCAGCAAAGTTCCTTCAGAGAGCCGACGTCTATATTCCCCAACCGAATTTTATAATCGCAAGCGGTTCATGAAGTTTTCTCCTAAGCAGAGTTTATTTCTCTGAATACCGAAGCTCTATCCCCAACAAAGTTTATTTCTCCAGCTACATAAATTCATCCCCCAACGGAGTTTATTTCCCCGAATCGGCAAAATATCCCAGTAAAGTATCTCCTCTCGCGAGCAAAGCTATTCTCCTGCAGAGTTATTCTCAAGCAGAGCTTCTCCCTGGCAGAATACTCGCAAACAAGAAGCAAATCCCCAGTATAGTCATCTCCATTCACCATCCCCAGCGGAAATGAAGAACTCGGCTTCCTAATACTTTTCAGCAGCAGTTCTTGATTTACTTTCCCCTACTAAGGAATACTGCAATAGCATCCCATATCCATACATTGTGGCATGCGCATACATATTGCATACAATACAATCTCATTTATTTTTAGAACATCATCACAATGCATTTCATACATAATGACATTGCATACGACTAACTCTTTACCTTTCAGGAAAGGGCCAAATCAACAAACTACAACTAACAAAGGGCTATTCCAGGATTTTCCTCAAAAAGGTCATCCCAAGATCTCTCTGCTCACTATGTCGGTAGAAGAGATTCCAAGGCTTTCGTCTGGGTCAGTTGAATCGCTACTAAGATTCTCCTGATTACTATAGCAGTCAAGGTCATCCCAAGATCTCTCTGCTCACTATGCCGGTAGAAGAGACTCTAAGAATTTCGTCTGGTTCAGTTGAATCGCTACCAAGATCCTCCTGATTACTATGCTATTCAAAGTTAACCCAAGATCTCTCTTCTTACTATGCCGGTAGAAGAGACTCCAAGACTTTCATCTGGGTCATTTGAATCGCTACCAAGATCCTCTTGATTACTATGCCAGTCAAAGTTAACCCAAGATCTCTCTACTCACTATGCCGGTAGAAGAGACTCCAAGACTTTCGTTTGGGTCAGTTGAATTGCTACAAAGATCCTCCTGATTACTATGCCAGTCAAAGTTAACTAAAGATCTCTCTGCTCACTATGTCGGTGGAAGAGATTCCAAGACTTTCGTCTGAGTCAGTTGAATCGCTACTAAGATTCTCCTGATTATTATTCCAGTCAAAGTCAACCTAGGTTTTTCCCTGGGTCAGACAGGTCGACACTAAGATCTCTCTGATTACTATGCCAGTGGAAGATGTACCAAGACTTTCATCTGGGTTAATTGAATCGCTACTAAGATTCTCCTGATTACTATGCCAGTCAAAGTCAACCTATGTTTTTCCCTGGGTCAGATAGGTCGACACTAAGATCTCTCTGATTACTATGCCAGTGGAAGATGTACCAAGACTTTCGTCTGGGTCAGTTGAAGCGCTACTAAGATCCTTCTAATTACTATTCCAGTCAAAGTTAATTCAAGGCCTTTCCCGGGTTTAGTGAAATCGACACTAAGATTTCTATCCCAGTTAAAGACAACTTGAGACCTTTCTCTGGTTCAGTCAAATTGATACTAAGATTTCTATTCCAGTTAAAGAAACTATGATGCCCGGAAACTGACCGGATAATAGTCAATCAACAATTCAAGACACTGTGAAGCCCGAATCCTGATTGGATAACAGTTTAATCTCATTTCCCCAGTAAGTCGTTGTGAAGCCTGGAATACGACCAAATAGCAGTCATCCTTATCATCCTTAACAAGTCATTATGAATCCTGGAGCCTGACCAGATAGAAGTCAGCTTTCTTCTCTTCAATCAAGAGATGACTCCCCAATAGAGTAATGGACAAGTTGAAGCTCCTAGACTCTATTCCCCAAGACAGACACCAACATTCCTTAGCGAAGTCCTCTCTAACAACAGGAACATGAATTCACACGAAGGAATATCTCACGAAATCATCATTATTCTAGATGAAATCCTTAAGCCCATCTCCGACGACTTTCAGTTATCTTCTCCAAATGGCATCTGTAAGCCCATTCTCGACATCATCAACCATCAGTATTACTTCATGAGAGTGCAAATTTCTGGGCACTCTAGTGTTCAATCATCTTCCACCCTCATATCACGAAAAGCGGACAAGCCAATCTAAATCCTCTGGTTTAAGAAGATTGAACAGGGGCAGATGTTGTAGCCCAAAATTTTCCCTCCCATTTTCACATAATACATACTCCCAGAGGTCCTCAATTGCTCAAGTTGACTAAGGGTTGACTAGATAAATCCTCCTCTTAAGACAATAAGCCTCAAACTAGGGTTTCACTCCTCATCAAGATGTTTGAGTTCCAAGGGTCCCAAATGGTCTCCATGGCCCTAATATGTCCTCAAGATCATCCATGCCAAGTTTCATTCCATGCACAACAAGTTTGCTCAATCAACTGCTCAAATGCCTGAAAATTAACTGTATTAGGTCAAAAGTTAATTGTGGCCCGAATACAGCCAAACTTCAAGGTTTTTGGTCAACATCAACATTTTGAAGTGATATCCATCATTTTATCAAGGGTTGATCATGATTCCTCAAGGAATGCTCCTAATTCATCAAAACTCAAAAGTTGCTAAATTAGGGTTTCTATAGGAAAAGTCAACCAAACTTTGACCAGGCATAACTTTCTCATACTTTATCAGAAATTTCTCATCAAAGGCTCATTTTGATCAGAATCAAATTCCCTACAACTCAACTTCAACCCTCAAGTTCAAGAAATTCACTCGTGAAAAGATATAAAATCAGACATTATAGGTCCTTTTTAAAAGTCCACAAAAACACCTTTTGGGTCAAAGCTTCTTACATGAACTTGGAAGTCCCAATGGAGATGAAACAAAAAGGGTTGTTTATAGGACATCCTAAGCTTTCTAAAAAGTCAAAGAATACCCTCTTAGGATCAAAATTGAGAGAGATATGCATTGTCAAAATTGGCCATTTTTGGAAATTTGCACAAAGTCAACAATGCCCAAAAATGAAATTTCTTCAATTGGGCCTAACTTTTTATGCTTGCAACACACTCCTAGCCTGGTCCACGACCCATACACCTTTCCATACATTATTGGATTTATTTATTTAATTTATTTTGATTATTATCATTTAAAAAAATCAAATAAAATCAAATAAATGATACAAAATAATGAAAGGTTATTTTGATTTGATTTTGCATTAAATTACAATCCAAATATGTTGTATAACATCAAGCAAAACCGTGCCAAGCCATGAAAGGAACCAATCTCCAATTTTGGAAAGATTTGAATCAAATTTGAATAACACATTCATTCCTTGTTTTCTTTCCAACCATGTTACCCTAATTTTGATTCACTATTTATGCTAAAGGCATCTCAACCCTAAGGATACACAGTAGCATGCAGCCTTCCCAAAACCGTACAAGAAGAAACTTCCAAAATTTCAAAGAAGGAGACAATTTGTTCTTGCACGATATAGCCCTTTTCCACTGTTACCAAGCATCCAAGATTACTCCTGCAACATCCACGGATTTAACCCAAACCTTGAACAAGCCTATAGCATCCAAAATCAGCAGATCCGTACCTCACTTTTGGGTAAGATTTCCTTGATCTCAAACTCATACAACACTTAACTTAAATTCATATTTACTGCATACATGTGTTTCTATTGATGATTGTGGGTGTTTGAACGTATAACATGTAAAGCTAATGCCCATAATCGTCCTTTGCCAATAACGACCGTGGTTTCACATTTTTTTCTCATAGCGATGCTTGCAGACTATTTTAGGGCATGAGGATATCACCACTGGATCCCCAGCCCTTGAATTAGTGGGGTAAGGTCCAGTCAATGCTTTATTTTTAGCTTTGGGCAAGGTTGAATAAAGAGGTGACCGGAGAAGGTGACCGAAGCTAGGGCTCTGGCGCTTCTCTGATGGATCAATGCTGGGGACGGTGGTCTGACTTTGGCGTGGCATTTGGCTACGTTCTGATTAGGTCATTTAATAACCAGGGGCCTCATGTTGCTTGTGCGTGTGACAAATCAGCAATTAACAAGTTTTTCCTTTATATTCTTTTCTTGTTGTTGTATCAATGAATGGATAACTGGCGCAGATGGCCAGGGAAAAAGTATGCAACGTCAAGGACATGGGTTCGATCCCAGAAACCCAATTTTTCATTTTCTAACATTTCTATGCAGGATCTAATGAACCACTATTTAATGTGTCCATCATGCAACTCAGGATCTGACCATCAGATTCATCTTCATCCAAGATCCAATGTGCAGTAGGTGCAGTGCATAGTGGGCATCCCAGATCTAATGACACTGGATCAAACGCCAGCCTTGGGCCATCACCCTTGGGCTTAACAAATTCAGCAAGACACCCCCAAATTTCATTCTGAACCAGGCCCATATTTTTCTATTCTTACTACATTTTTAATTTCATTTTATTTGCCTTATTTGTTTTTTTCAAAAAAATTATTTTTATTTTAATTAAATCATGAAACCAATCAAAAACATCACGTAATGTTAGGATTAGTTTTTTATTAAAATAATTAATTTCATTTATTAACTAGGTTAATTTAATTAGGGCAATTTAATTCTTTTGTTTCATAATTAAAATTCAATTAGAAATTAGGTTAAATTTCAAGTTAATTATTTTTTCTCAAATAAAAATACAAAAATATTAGGTTATTTAGAGTTAATTTCTTTTCATCTTTTTTAATGTTTTTTCCTAAAAAATAAAAATAACAAAAAATATTTTCTTTCATTAATTAAGTTTTCTTAGAATTTAAACTTTAATTCCCGTATTTAATTTTTCGTGCGCATATTATTTTATGTTAATTCCAATTATTGTAATTGCCCCTGGGTTGTAATATTTTAATTAGGTTTATTTTACTGTCTTTCTTTTACTCTTTCAATTCCCCAAATTTTTGGTTATGTAATCCCCTCCCCCAAGGTCTTATAATAGCCAGGTTTAAACTTCTCGCACTTTTACTTTCCATCATTATAATTTGTTTAGATGTATTTATAATAGGATTGTATGTGTTGTACCCCAAAAATTTTCCCTCTCACTTATCAATTATTTTCTCACAAAAGATCTCTCTTGGTTCAAGACTACACAAAGGTTGATCAACTCAAGACACCTCCTTAAGCACTGATGACCAAAATTAGGGTTTGAGATTGCAAAATGATAATTGAACTTTCAATTCCTCATATTACTTTCATGGATCATTGTGGACCCCCGAGATTACTCATGTCAAGTTTCAAGCCTTGGATCACATTTTTGCTCAGTCAATTGAGCATTTGACCTAAAAATCAGCTATATTGGGGAAAAAGTCAACTATAGCCAATTTATAGTCAAACTTCATAATATTTTATCCACGTCAACATTATTAAGTTCATGTGTGTCATTTGATCAAGTTTGGACCATAATTCCTCAAGAAATTTGATCAAATCAACAAAAGGGCAAAATAATCAAAATTGGGGTTTTGACTGAGAAAGGGCAATTTTTGATTTTTTACCTAAAAAATACTCAAATGGTTTGAGGCATGATCTAAAGAGTTCAATTTAATAATTTTTACTTAATGGCATGACCCAAAAATTGCTCAAGATCAATTGGATTGATAGTGAATTTTCAGTCAACTAATCAAAAGTCAATTGTACACTAAAAAGGCAAACTTTGACTTTTTGATCAAAATCCAATGTCATAGATCACAATTCATCAAAACATGTCAAAATATGAAACTTATTCATCAATAAATCAAAAAGTCAATATTTCATTTTAAAACTTTATGTTTCTTCACAACTTTGAGTAGATTTTCCACCATGATGCAAGATGATTCAAAAGAAACTTTCAACATGAAAGTTGTAGATCTCCATGATATGTATAACATTTATTTACACAACTTCTTCTGAAAGTACTTAGATCTCAAGTTATTAATTCATAAAGTTAGGATTAAACACTTAGTGAAAGTTTTCCCTAGTTTTGGTCAGGATTCTGACCAAAGTTTCACCTAGTTCTAAGGGTAATTTCCAAAAGTGATTCAAAGAAGGATTGTAGAGCACACTACAAGCTTTCCAAAATGTCCAAGAACTCCTTGATATCATTTGTGAGAAAGGAGAATCGAAGGTCAGAAGTTTGGGTTTTAAGTTGTTTTGCAAGGCAACATTTGTGATGCACAATGAACCAAATCCATAGCCATGCTGCATAATCTTCACTTTGCAGGACTAAAACTTGCAATTAAATCCTTAATTAAATGTTTACACAATATATGGAGCCATTGTCCAAGCATTTGAATCATTATACAAGTTGCATTTCCATTTTTGGAAGAAAGGCACCATTGTTATTCTTGAAAAGTGACTTTAATCACAAAGTCAACTTGTATGGAGCTTTGCACTTGTTCTTTCTGCACAAGCATACTCTATAAACTCAGAATAAACATGTTTAAAGTTTCTATCCACCCTACAAGACATGTACCTTGCATAGAAACCATGTTTGTCAAGATAACTTCAAAAACAAGTCAAGAACTCATAACATGTGATTCTTTGTTTTTGATCATTTCAAACCTCAAAACCTTTCCTCTATAAATAGAGATACTATTTGTAAGAGAACCCACGAATAGACAAGCTCCAAAACTTCTCCAAACTCAGAATTGCATCACAAACCACCATTGTTGCATATTCTGACCAAGAACTTCAAACTTCCATTTCACTCATGCGTTTCTTGGCCTTTTTCTTCCAAAAGCTTCCAAACATCATACATAAGCCATCCCTATCCCTGTTACACGACTGTAACACCATCTTCATTCATTTCCAAGTTCAAAAATAGAGCATCACAGTTGGACTTCTCCAGACCATTCCAGCCACCTTCAGCTCAAGCCAGCCATTGCATTAGCTTCCTAGAGGTCCAAGGAAGCTAACCTGATCATCGCCATCACTTGAAACAAGCTCAAACTCATTTCACGATTTTCAGTTTTTAGGTACTTTTCTTGAACTTTTATCTTAATATTTAGGCATTGTTAGTCTTTCATTTGTGAAGATAAAATGTAGACATCATTGCCCTTAAACTATACATGTCCATATATTCCATTTATTTTGATTGAGCTACGAGAATTTTGAGTTTGAACTTTCTGAAATATTTAGGTCAGAATTTGGTACTTTTAGAAATTCTCATTCATCTTTAATTTATAGCTTATGATATTTATATGGTTGGCTTCGTGTGGAAAATGGAGCGATTTTCATGTTTACATTTTTGCAAATGGTTGAGAAATGAGCAAGTTACAGATCCTTTGGCTGGAGGTTGAAGATGAAGTACAGTCAGGGCACGTTTTATGTTATATATTTATCATTTCATACAAGTTAACGGATGTATCACCACCTCAGTGGTTAAAGCATGTGCCTGATAGCCTTAGGTCCTGGGTTCAAGCCCCAGCGTGATCTTTTGCATTTTTTTCCATTGTTTTTTGACACTTTTCTGTTTTTGCAGCGTTGGGCCTCCCCTTTTTGGGCTTTGTTATTTTTACTAACTTCTGACCCCCTGTTTCACTTATCCACCCCTTTGACTTATTTTTATTTTATTTTATTTTTTCCTTTTTTTATCTTTTATTTATTATTATTATTATTATTATTATTATTATTATTATTTTAAATCATGAAAAAAATATTTTATCTATTATTTACACTTTTTTATTTTATTTTCTTAAGAAACAAAAATATTAAAAACCATTTTCTTTTAACAATTTGATTTCTCTTTTAAATAATTAAATATTTAGACTTAGTTTTAAGAATTATTTTATTAATTAAAATTAATTTAGAATTTAGGTTTCTTTTAATTATTTAATTTTAATTTTATTATTATTTAACTTAAAGCCCTTTTTCTTCATAAAAACCCTAAAAATCTTTTTAATTTAATTTCTTTTCACAATTAGTTTAAGTTAATTTTATTTTAATTTTAACTAATCATTTTTCTTAATTAGGTTTAGGTTAAACCCTTTTTATGAAAACCAAACAAAAAACCATCTCTCTTTTTTTATATTCTTGTATTTATATATTACTATTTATTCAATTATTTGTACATGTACAATATGGTTGTAATAAATAATTAGGTTCAATTTTCTTGCAAAATCCCCATTTGTAATTTGTATACCCCCCCCCCCCCCCCTAAATAATGTAATAGCGTAGTAATTTTAAATTCCGCAAGTTATCGCTTTATATACAAATGCTAGTAATTAGGATTTTGTATGGAAAGACTAAAACCAGTCAATAGAAAACCCTAATCAAAGACAAAAACAATGTATGTAAATTAATAAACTTGCACACAAGCATCCCTAGGGTAAATCCACTTGGTTGCCTTACAAAAATGGCCATATTATGCATGTGAGGTATCTTAGCAAAAACAAACAAAATACAAGATCATAGTCCCTCGATGACGCTTCAAATGTTTCCTTTCAAATGATCTTAGTCCCTCAAAGAGAAATGCTAAGATACCTTGCAACATTGCTAATCATGGTTATACGATGACCCACGCCCGTCCCGTTTACATCCAAAGATAGGGTTACTTACCAAATCAATGGTAAGATAATAATGTCAAAGGAAAGAGGAAATGAACATGAAAGACTTTTGAGTAGGTAGAAAGTTCCTAGTTACTTGCTCAATTTCAAAACAAAACCTCCTTGCTATTTTCAAAAACAAACACCTACACTTTCAAAACATCTTTCAAACTTGAAAGCATTTTCAAAAGATCAACACCTTTGTATACATTCTTACGAACGAGAATCATTACAAAGTTTGCCTAAACAATGGCCTCTTTTCAAAAGTACTTTAAAAACCACATAAAGCATAATTTAAAACAAAAGCAAGTGATCTGGCATGTAACTAAGAGCCCATGAAAAACCATGGACGAAAAGGGTGCTAACACCTTCCCTTTTCATAATCTACCCCCCGAACTCAATAAACAATCTCAAAGGTCTTTCCTGTGCTATTTCACCTTTCCTTTTGGATAAAATAAAAGTCGGTGGCGACTCTTGCTAAACCACAACATTTGTGATCAAACACAAAACACCCAAGTTAGTTCTCCCACCGTATCACAGAATGCAAAAGATAAATAAAATGTTTAAAACAGTAGAACACCCTAAATGTGAAAAGATATAAAATAAAATGAACAAACACACTTTCACATGCTCACTCCTAGGGTTTTTCCCACTTCGGTTGCTTCGGAAAAATACGGTCACTATTCTTGAACGTGAGAATTATTAGTGATTCTCCTCTAATTCAGAGATCGCAAGTCCCTTTCGAAAATTTCCTCGGTAAAAAAAATGCAATCTTATAACTTTAAGATAATTACTAAGAGATCTTCCCATGTTCCCTTAAGTGACCATAATTGTCCCTTTTGATTGTCCCTTAAACTCCAACGATGGAGCTACCCACTCCTTAATAGTAGGATAGCGTTGTCTAAAGGAAATAAGAAAATGAACAGTCTTTTTCGAGTATCTAGAAACTTTTAAGTACTTGCTAAAAACAACAAATTTTTAACACTTACACTTTCAAACACTTTTCAAACAAAGTTTTCAAAAACGCTTTATCACATTCTTGAGGACTGATACAAAGGTTACCATAAAGTGAAATGCCCCACTAGAGCTTTATTCGTAGCCCTCGAATTAGGGGGGTAAGGTCCAATCAATGCTTTTTTTTTAGGTTTGCGCAAGGTTGAATAAAGAGGTGACCGGAGCTAGGGCTCCGGCGCTTCTCCGGTGAGTCAATGCTGGGGACGGTGGTCTGACTTTGGCGTGGCATTTATATACATTCTGATTGGGTCATTTAACAACCAAGGGCCCATTTTGCTTACGCGTGTGACAAATAAGCAATTAACAAGTTTTTCCTTTATATTTTTTTCTTGTTGTTATATCAATGAATGGATAACTAGCACAAATGGCCAGGGAACGAGTATGCAACGCCAAGGACCTGGGTTCGATCCCAGAAACCCAATTTTGCATTTTCTAACATTTATATGCAGGATCTAATGCACCATATTCAATGTGTCCATCAGATTCATCTCCATCCAAGATCCAACGTGCAGTAGGTGCAGTGCATAGTGGGCATTGTAACGCCCGTGATTTAATTAATTATTTAATTAAATTATTTTTGGAATATTTGTGAAGTTGTGTTATAATTAATTGGATTTATTTTATTAAGTGGAGAAATAATATTAGAGATATATTATTATGTGGTGAAATAATATTAGAAGTGTAATATTATTTAATGGGGGCTTATTTTGAAGGAATAGAAGTAATAAGGGGGGTGTTGGTTTTAAGCCCAATAAGGAATTATAGAATAATAGGGCTATTTTATTATTTGTTAGAAGGAATAGAAAGAAAGAAGCAGTAGAGAAATAAGGATTTGGAAGAGAACGTGCAAGCTGCTAGAGAGAGTGGAAAACGGCAAGCATGAGAATCCAACCGGAAATTGTATAGCGACCTTCAATCCAAGGTAATGGTGGGGTTCTAACTCTATAATTGGGTTTATGATGATTGGTATGTGGGGTTAGTGGTGATTGTTGTTTTGTTCCTGAATTGAGAATATATGATTGATGTATGATGAGGATTGATGAATTTTGATGAATATTGATGTCTTGATGTTGTTAAAATGTTGTAAGATTATAGGGTAATTATGGGTGATGAATTGTCATGATTAGATTAAGTTTTAGGGTTTTAGTTATGGAACCGTGGTGAGATGCAGTGATGTAAAACGTTGAATATAGCAGTAATGAAAACGCAGAATTTGGCAAATTGATATCAGACGCTATTGTATTAGAATTAATGAATTAATTTAGAGAGTAGAATTTGTCATATTGTTCTTAGTTTGATTGATATCAGGCAAGGAATTAGAATAATAGGACGAATAGAAAATAACAGTTCTGAAGTCAGACGTGAGTTGTTAGAAGTTGCATGGCTAAGTGAAAGGTAGAAATTATGATGTTAGAAGTTGCGTTGAATCATTAGAAAGTAACAGTTCTGATGTTAGAAGTTGCACTAGTCAGAATTTGCATTAGTCAGAAGATGGCATTAGTCAGAAGATGAAATGATCAGAAGTTGTATCTGGTCAGAAGATGTGATGATCAGAAGTTGTACCTGGTTAGAAGATGGGGTTAGTCAGAAGCTGTGATGATCAGAAGTTGAATCTGATCAGAGGTTGCATTAGTCAGAAGTTATAGTAGTCAGAAGATTTTGTTGCCCAGAGGTTGCATGATTAGAAGTTGTGTATTTAGAAATAGCATTGGTTAGAGGTTGTGTGGTCAGAAGTTGGATGTCCTTTGCGTTGTTTTATGCAGAGCGATGAATGTTAGATGCTTAGAAGCTGTTGTTTGAGCTATAACAGTAGGAAAGTGACGGTCTTGACGTTAGAGTTACAGAATGACAGTGTTGATTTACTGTGGAAATTAAATACAGCTGAGTTGTTAGTGAGAAGTTATTAATAATATTGTGTTGATGATTTATAATAAATACATGATGTTTTATAAATTATTTTGATTATTTGAGATGTTATTTTGAGATGTTATTTTGAGATGTTAATTTGAGATGTCTTTGAGATGTTATTTTGAGATGATAATTTGAGATGTTTTGAGATGATAATTTGAGATGTTTTGAGATGATAATTTGAGATTTTTTGAGATTATTTGAGATGTTGTTAACTTGGGTGTTATCATTACATTCATGGTTGTGTCGCATACATTGCATTTTGAGATGGAGCTTATGCTCGTTGAGATGGCCTAGATTGGCAAATTTTGAGATGAAGGCTATGCCTTGTTGATGCCTCTATTAATTGGCAAATTTTTTAGATGGGAGTTCTTCTCTAATGGTACCACATGCATTTGCATAGTATTGAGTCGCATTATATGATTTCATAAAGAAGTGTATTTTGATGTTGATGAATGTATATTATTGTTGAGATTATCGTGAATTATGAGATGAGAAGTGGCGACATTGTTGATCTTATTTAATATATTAATTATCATGCACTTTATTCTATTTTAGATATCTCACCCCTTCTGTTTGAATGTTTCCCCTATGTTGGTAACGTGCAGGTAATCGAGAGTGAACGATGTATACCTTCAATAGTTCGAGTCGGTGTCATTGCTCTGATATGTAACACTCGGGGGGATAAACGTTTGTTGATTTTTGATCATTGATTTTCAGTTGTTGAATTTTAAGTTGATTATTATTATTAAATATGAGATGTTTCGAAGTTGCTGTTCTGTTAGAGATGTTATTAAGAATTCCGTTGCGTAGATGATGATTTATTTGATTAAAGATGTTATGTTGATGGTTCATCCGATGTTTGAAAAAGTGTTATATATCCACGATGAATGCAATGAATTTGTTAGAAGAATTTGTGACGTTCTGATTCATTTTTATGATTGAAATTTTATAACTCTGATTTATTTAGCACAGTTGCTTGGGGTAGAATTGGGGTGTTACAGGCATCGCAGATCTAATGACACTGGATCAAACGCCAGCCTTAGGCCATCACCCTTGGGCTAAACAAATTCAGCAAGACACCCCCAAATTTCATTCTGAACAAGTCCCATATTTTTCTATTCTTACTATATTTTTAATTTCATTTTATTTGTCTTATTTATTTTTTTCCAAAAAATTATTATTATTAAATTAAATCATAAAACCAATAAAAAACATCACGAAATGTTAGGATTAGTTTTTTATTAAAATAATTAATTTCATTAATTAACTAGGTTAATTTAATTAGGGCAATTTAATTCTTTTTTTCATAATTAAAATTCAATTAGAAATTATGTTACATTGCAAGTTAATTATTTTTCTCAAATAAAAAAAATTAGGTTATTTAGAGTTAGTTTCCTTTTTTTTTTAATGTTTTTCCTAAAAAATAAAAATAACAAAAAAAAATTTCTTTCATTAATTAAGTTTTCTTAGAATTTAAACATTAATTCCCGTATTTAATTTGACGTGCGCATATTATTTTATGTTAATTCCAATTATTGTAATTGCTCCTGGATTGTAATATTTTAATTAGGTTTATTTTACTGTCTTTCTTTTATTGTTTCAATTCCCCAAATTTTTGGTTATGTAATCCCCTCTCCCAAGGCCTTGTAATAGCTAGGTTTAAACTTCTCGCACTTTTACTTTCCGTCATTATAATTTATTTAGATGTATGGATAATAGGATTGTATGCAAAAGATAAATCGAATGTTTAAAATAGTAGAACACCCTAAATGTGCAAAGATCAAAAATAAACTGAACAAACACACTTGCACATGCTCACTCCTAGGGTTTTTCCCACTTCGGATTCCTCGAAAAAATACGGTCACTATTCTCAAACGTGAGAATTCTTCGTGATTTTCCTCTAATTCAGAGATCGCAAGTCCCTTTCAAAAATTGCCTCGGTGAAACAAAATCCAATCTTAGAACTTTAGGACAGTTACTAAGAGACCTACCCCTGTTGCCTTAAGTGACCGTAATCATCCCTTTCGATTGTCCCTTAAACTCCAACAATGTAGCTACCTACTCCTTCATAGTAGGATAGCACTGTCTAAAGGAAATAAGAAAACGAACAGTCTTTTTCAAGTAGGTAGAAACTTTTAAGTACTTGCACTAAACAATCAATTTTTCACACTTACACTTTCAAACACTTTTCAAACAAAGTTTTCAAAAAATGCTTTATCACACTCTTAAGGACTGATACAAGGGTTACCATAAAGTGAAACTCCCCACTAAGGCATTTTCAAAGCTTTTCAAAACACATACAAAAGCAATTTAAAAATGAGCAAGTACCTAAGAGCCCATGGAAAAACATGGATAGAAAGGGTGCTAACACCTTCCCATTCTATAATCTACCCCCCTCCCTCCCCGTACTCAGAAACATTTGGAAAAAGGTTTTTTCTGTTCTTTCTCCCTTTTCCTTTGTTGGATAAAATAAAATACGGTGGCGACTCTTGCTTACCGTACATTTGCAAACAAAAAATGCATAACCAGTAGTAACAAAAAATAGTCGGTTCTGCCACCGTATTACAGAAATTTTAGCATATATAATAGCACGCAGCCTGCCCAAAACCCTACAAGAAGAAATTTCCAAAATTTCAAAGAAGGAGACAATTTGTTCTTGCACGATCTAGCCCTTTTCCACTGTTACCAAGCATCCAAGCTTACTCCTGCAACATCTAGGGATTCAACCCAAACCATGAGCAAGCCCGTAGCATCCAAAATCAGCAGATCCGTACCTCACTTTAGGGTAAGATTCCCTTGATCTCAAACTCACACAACACTTAACTTAAATCCATATTGACTGCATACATGTGTTTCTATTGATGATTGTGGGTGTTTGAACGTATAACATGTAAAGCTAATTCCCATAATCGTCCTTTACCATTAATGACCGTGGTTTCATGTTTTTTCTCTCAACGATGCATGCAGGCTGTTTTAGGGCATGAGGATATCACCACTGGATCTGCAGCCCTCGAATTAGGGGGTAAGGTCTAATCAATGCTTTTTTTTAGGTTTGCGCAAGGTTGAATAAATAGGTGACCGGAGAAGGTGACTAGAACTAGGGCTCTGGTGCTTCTTCGGTGGGTCAATGCTGGGGACGGTGGTCTCACTTTGGCGTGGCATTTAGCTACATTCTGATTAGGTCATTTAACAACCAGGAGCCCCATGTTGCTTGCGTGTGTGACAAATCAGCAATTAATAAGTTTTTCCTTTATATTTTTTCTTGTTGTTATATCAATGAATGGATAACTAGCGCAGATGGCCAGGGAATGATTATGCAACGCAAGGACCTGGGTTCGATCCCAGAAACCCAATTTTTCATTTTCTAACATTTCTATGCAGGATCTAATGCACCACTGTTCAATGTGTCCATCATGCAACTCAGGATCTGACCATCAGATTCATCTCTATCCAATATCCAACATGCAGTAGGTGTAGTGCATAGTGGGCATCCCAGATCTAATGACACTAGATCAAACGCCATCCTTGGTCCATCACCCTTGGGCTTAACAAATTCAGCAAGACACCCCCATATTTTATTCTGAACCAGGCCCATATTTTTCTATTCTTACTATATTTTTAATTTCATTTTATTTGTCTTATTTATTTTTTTCAAAAAAATTATTGTTTTTTAATTAAATCATAAAACCAATTAAAAACATCACGAAATGTTAGGATTAGTTTTTTATTAAAATAATACGTTGGTGAAATTGTGCGGGGTATACCTACATGGTCTAAGAAATAGCTACGTTAGTGCGACATATTTGTGGGTACCAGTAGCCCTTGAGTAGTCAAGAAGAATACGGGGCTGCTGAGTGATGTCATGAAGCACTAGTGAACTTTTAGAACCTTTACTTGACCAACTTTTCCTTTAGGACGTAGTGAGATGACCGGCTTTGGTGCAGTCCAAAGGTGGTAGATACTCGATACTACACTCATTGAGGTTTGGTTTTTTGGGATATTTCGGTCGCCATTAAAGAGGCTTACGATGAAACAATGCCCAAGGAAACAAACCAGTGATATTGAGCTCCTTAGAACCCAGTTACTATTATTGGGACAGGTTTGAGCCAACTAAACTTCAAGAGGGTACTTACCTATGAGACTCCATGCAAGCCTAAACCTAAGGACTTGTTTTCTTTGTTTGTGTATATATACTTGTACATAACATCATAAACATCATGACATCATACTCATATTCACTAACCATTTCAACGATCTTGGGATTTATCTTTATTCTGTTTTGTAGGACATGGATTCTATTCGCAGGAAAACCATTCAAGTCAATCTTGTAAGGATCCCTCCTCAACTTAAAGAGCTAGCATCAAGAATTCATGAAAACTCTCCATTTACCAAAAGACATGGTCGCCTACTAAACTTGGTCACCTCCAACACTGATGAGGAAATGATGAAGGTGCTCTTCTAGTTCTTTGATCCTCTACACCATTGCTTCACATTTCCCAATTATCAACTTGTGCCAACTTTGAAAGAATTCTCCCAACTCTTGAGGATTCCCATTCTCAATCAACTACCCTCAACAGTATGGAAAGTAATCCAAAGCCAAAAGATATTGCTCAAGCTCTACACTTGCAATCATCTGATATCAAAACTAATTGGGAAACAAGGAGTGATGTCAAAGGTTTCCTAGAAAAATTCTTGTTTGAAAAAGCCCAAAACTGTTGGAACTCTTTGGATTTGAAAGCTTTTGAGGAAATTGTGGATCTACTCATCTATTGGATGGTTTTGTTTCCAAATCATGAGCAACTCATAGATGTGAACACCGTCAAAATATTCATGTCTCGTAACCCGGTTCCTACTTTGCTAGGGGACATCCTACATTATTTTCACACTCTCACTATAAGGAAAAGAGGTATCCTTATGTGTTGTACTTCTCTCTTGGCAAGATGGTTTATTTCGCATCTTCCCCAATCTGTATTAAAGAACGAGCAAGGTTCAAGATGGTCACATAGGTTAATGACACTCAAACATTCAGACATTCATTAGTGTTCCCGATCTATAGAGAATGTTACTATTGTCGACCGTTATGGAGAATTCCCTAATGTCCCCTTACTTGGAATTAGGGGAGGTATCACCTATAACCCATGTTTATCCTTAATACAATTTGGTTACGCTCGAAGGGATGGCCCACATGAGATGCCCATTCAAGGTTTGGTATTTGACTACGAGAACAACGATCAAGATCATCGCCAGAGATTCATCCGAGCTTGGAGGATGTTGAACAAGGTAGATAGCAAGACATTGGGGCATAAGAATTCCATCCCTCTTGAGCCTTACTTCAAATGGGTACGAGCTCGTGCTCAAAGTCTTATAATGCCCTACCCCTCCATTCTCCCGGTTATCATAGAGTCTGTTGTGGAAGGAGATGTTCCATACACTATCCTGCATCCTGACATGCCTACCTCTTTTGAAGACTTACAAAGGGATTTGGTATAGCTTAAGGGGGAGCGAGACACTTTTGAAGCCCAATTCTACGCCTGCGAGAAGAAGGTTTAGGAACTCACTAGGAAACTTCATAACGAGCGGAACCTGAACGCCTACATCGCACCAAAGAGGATGCATACAACTTTTTTATCTTAGAGTTTTTTGTATTTCTTTGTAAACCCAAAAGAGGCATGATGTACTCAAGATTTGATTTATTAATATAATGTGTGTTCTTTTTTGGTCTAAAGAAAATTTAAATCTCTAATTTCCTTGAAATCATTGCATATGCATTTACCATTCATCATAACATAAGCAGGTTTCTTACAACAAGTCTCTTCATCTTTCTACTGTTTATTTCAGTAAGATGGATCTCAAGCAGACAATAAAAGACCTCCAGGTGCAGAATGCTCAGTTTCAACAGATGTTCTTGACTCTAGCCAAAGGACAAGAAGATTTGAAAACTTTGCTGGTTGAAGAAAAGAAGAAGAAAGCAAAGAAAGTAAACGGAGTTCTGAATATGGGAAGAAGGTTCCAAGGACAAGCCAGACGGACCCTAGATTTTGCAACAGCATCTGGTGAAAAGGATAATCAAGAAGTGAAAGGAAAGGAGGCAGTTGTCCATATAGAATATGAAGAGGAAGAAGAAGAAGACTACTCCGAAGAGCAGTATCCCCCGGCTGACGACAAATACAAATATCTAGAAGAACGACTAAGCGCAATGGAAATTCAGAAAGTTCCCAGGCTAGACTTTGAAGAGTTGGGTTTGGTGTCTCAGATTGTCATTCCACCAAAATTCAAGGCACCAATATTTTCTAAGTACGACGGAGTTTCGTGTCCCAAGATGCATCTCCAACCCTATGTGAGGAAGATACAGCCTCACACTGCTGACAGAGATTTATGGGTACACTTCTTTCAAGACAGTCTATCCGGGACTCAGCTAGATTGGTTCTATCAACTGGAAATGGCCAATATTCACAATTGGGAAGACCTTGTCGCTGCTTTCTATAATCAATATCAGTACAACACAGACCTTGCTCCTACCCGTACTCAACTCTAGAGTATGGCTATGGTTTCAAGTGAAGGTTTCAAAGACTATGCTCAGAAATAGAGGGACTTAGCAGGAAGAGTTCAGCCTCCCCTTTCTGAAAGAGAGCTAGTAGCAATGTTTCTGGGTACCCTGTTCGGTCCCTTCTTTAATCATTTAATTAGAAGCTCCTCAGCAGGATTCACTAATTTAATCTTGATTGGAGAAAGAGTGGAAGATGGGATTAAGAGTGGGAAGATTCAAAAAGATGCATCCTTTGCTACTGTAAGAAAACCATTTATTAGGAAGAAAGAGGTTGGTGCTATCCTCAAAGGAATCAAGAAAGAACTGAATGCCATCTAATGGTAGGGGATTTCATGATCCCTAAGCCTGCACCTACTCAACAAAGTAACGATCAACCTAGAACAGAAAGACCAGTAAGACAATTTACCCGGATTAATATGACACTATCTCAAGTACTGCCACATTTGTTGAGATCTAATCTGGTAACTTTGAAAGAAGCTCCAAAGAATCCTAACACAACCTCTCCTCATTACCATCCTAATGCTCGTTGTGCTTACCATTCAGAAAGCCCAGGCCATGATACTAACAACTGTTGGGCTTTGAAAAATAAGGTGCAAGACCTTCTTGAAGCAAAAGAAATTGAATTCGATGCTCCTGAAATCCAAAATGTTATCACCGCTCCTATGCCCAAGCATGGCCATGGTGTTAACGATGTCGAAGATGATATGTTTGTTACTACTATTGATGAACTTGTTACTCCTCTCCTGACTGTCAAGAAGAACCTATTGAAGGCTGGTTTATTTCTAGGCTGTGACGAAAGCTTCCACTTTTGTTCCTACCTACCAACTGGTTGTCATTTATTGAAAGCAGGTGTTCAACTCCAAATGGATGACAAAGAGATTTTGTTTGAAAAGACTCTCGTTCCAACCATTTCTTACAATGATGTTTCAATAGTAACCATTTCCGCCAATTCTTCCAGGGTCTCCACCAAAAGACCCGTTAGGATTACATCAATTCCCAAAGTAACTCCACTGATAATTACTATGCCTGGACCAATCCCGTACTCATCAGATAAAACTGTCCCATGGAATTATGGGGGCGACGTCTACTATCACGGCGTCAAGCAGGATTGGCCGACTCTTGAGGACTCAATTCTTAAGAAGGCTGACTCCGACATCAGTAACATTGCGGGAACCACCAAGATAACCTGAAGTGGTAGAGTATTCTCCCCAAAGATTTCTAATCTAAAGAATATTACCAGTCCTTTGATCATCCCTGTTTCTGTTCCTGTTGACACTACTACTACTACAATTCCTATAGTTACACCTGTTGACACTCCTGCCACTGAGTTGACCGAGAATCGAGGAAAAAGGCATTATGTTTGAGCCTGTCTGGATGAAGGAGCAATCAGTATCTATCCCTGAGGCTTCCCAAAAGGAGATGGAAGAAATTCTGAAAATTATAAAGAGAAGCAACTACAACATAGTCGAACAGCTAGGGAGGACTCCGTCAAATATTTCCATGCTGGCTTTATTGTTATGCTCTGAGGCTCATGCAAAGGCCTTGGTGAAATTCCTTAAAACTGCCCATGTACCACAAGAAACCTCTGCTGATTAGTTCCAAGACTGTGTGGCCAGCTTGACAGCGGATAATGGTTTAGGCTTTTCTGATGTTGACTTGACACCTAGAAGGAGGAAGCACAACGAGGCATTGCATGTCTTTGTCGAATGCAGGGGCACAACATTGGACCATGTCTTGGCTGATACCGATTCGTCTTTGAATGTGCTTCCTAAGAAGGCTCTCGATAGACTTGATTGTGAAGGTTTGACCTTAAAACCCAGCAACATAGTGGTAAGGGCCTTCGACGGTTTAAAAAGGATGGTGCATGAGGAGGTGGACATCCCCATAAAAGTTGGAACTCAAATCTTTGATTCAACTTTTTACGTGATGGACATTCACCCTTCCTATTTCTGCTTGTTGGGCCAACCATGGATTCACAATGTCGGTGCCGTCACCTCTACATTACATCAAATGCTAAAATATCTGACCGAGGGGAAAATCATTATTGTCCATGGAGAAGAGGAATATATGGTCAGTCACTTAAACTCCTTCATATATATGGAATTGGATGGTGAATTCATTGAAACTCCATTTCAGCACTTCGAGGAAGTCCCACAAATCGTAGTAGTAACCAAGGCTATTTCCTAAATCCCGAAGATTACAAGATCTTCGCTAAAGATGTCCTCGATGAAAGATGCCAAGGCAGTGATCGAAGAAGGTGGGTGCACTATTTGGGGACAACTCCCGGATATCCCATACAAATCTGACAAATTTGGTTTGAGTTTCAATTTAGGAGCCCAGAAAGTTGTACGTCGTGCTCGTAACGGGGGACCACCCTTGAAGATCAGCAACCACGGAGTCAACACAGTGGAGGATGATGGGGACAGCTATGACCTGGAGGATTGGATTTTCCCAACTGTCAATGGAGGACTCAGCAACTGGGAAGCTAAAGATTTTGTCCCAATTACTTTTATCCAACAGTAATTGTCTTTAAATTTTGTCGGACCTGTAATAATTAAACAATTCAGACTTTTAAAACATTGTGTCTTACCCGAGGCACAACGGTCTATTTGTAAGGGTTTTTACTTCATTTTCATATGTCATCAATGAATCATGGACGTTTTTGCATACAAACTTGGTGTTCTTTGTCTTTATTTTTACATTTTTTATTGCTTTCAAAGATAGCTATACTCTTACACACACTCACATTCAAAATGCGGATCTACATCCATTCGGGATCCCATGGGTAATGATTCTACTATGGCTTTCTGTGACTCTGAAAATCTAATCTACCAAGCCGATGACGAAGGTGAGGAAGATTGCGAAGTGCCAGGGGAATTTGGCAGGTTACTACAACAAGAAGAGAGGACCATACATCCCCACAAAGAACCAGTGGACACAGTTAACCTAGGTACCGAAGAGGACAAGAAAGAGGTCAAGGTGGGTGCCAATCTGGAACCCAGCGTCAATAAGCGTCTGACTCATTTGCTACATGATTATGTCGAGGTCTTTGCTAGGTAGTACAAAGACATGCCTGGATTGGATGCTGATATCATGGTTCATCGTCTACTAACAAAAGAAGATTGCCCTCTGGTAAAGCAGAAAGTCCGTCGCATGCGACCAGACATGTCAGAGAAGATCAAAGTGGAAGTCATGAAACAATTCAATGTCGGATTCTTAGTCGTTACCTCCTGTCCATAATGGGTCGTCAATGTTGTTCCCGTACCTAAAAAGGACGGTAAAGTACGCATGTGCATGGACTACAGAGATTTGAATAGGGCAAGCCCTAAGGATCATTTCCCACTTCCCCACATAGATATTTTGGTTGACAATACAACACATCATAACGTGTTTTCCTTCATGGATGGTTTCTCAGGTTACAATCAAATCAAAATGGCGCCTGAGGACATGGAGAAAACAACCTTTGTTACACAATGGGGCACTTTTTGTTATAAGGTTATGCCATTCAGGTTGGAGAACGTTGGGGAAACCTATCAGCGTGCCGTGGTGGCTCTATTTCACGACATGATACATCTCGAAACAGAGGTCTATATGGATGAAATGATAGCCAGATCTCAAACTGAAGCGGAACATCTTGACCATTTACAGAAACTCTTTTAGAGGTTAAAGAAATACAAGCTGAGATTGAACCCGAATAAATGCACATTTGGGGTGAGGTCCGGTAAAATCCTAGGTTTTATCGTCAGCAGCAAATGTACCAAAGTGGAGCCTGCCAAGGTGAAAGCGATACAAGAAATTCCTTCTCCTCATACTGAGAAGGAAGTCAGAGGATTCTAAGGACGATTAAACTACATTTCCAGATTCATTTCTCACCTGATAGCTACTTGTGAACCAATCTTCAAATTATTGAAGAAAGATCAAGTAGTCAAATGGAATGATGAGTGCCAAACTGCCTTCGACAAGATCAAAGAGTACCTGCAAGAACCTCTGGTTTTGATGCCTCCAGTCGAGGGAAGACCTTTGATCATGTATCTAACTGTTTTAGAAAATTCAATGGGGTGTGTGCGGGGGCAGCATGACGAGTCTGGCCAAAAAGAGCATGCCATTTATTACCTGAGCAAAAAGTTTACCGACTGTGAAACAAGATATTCACTGCTGGAGAAAACTTGTTGCGCTCTGGAATGGGCTGCTCGTCGGCTAAGATAGTACATGTTGGCCCATACTACCTTATTGATATCAAAGATGGATCCAATAAAATACATATTCGAGAATTCTGCCTTCTCTGGGAGAATAGCAAGATGGCAGATGATCCTGATGGAATATGACATTCAGTACACTACCCAAAAATAAATAAATGGCAGTGTATTGGCTGATCACCTTGCTCATCAAGCTGTGGATGACTACCAGTCCATGAAGTTAGAATTCCCAGATGAAGACATCATGATGGTAAACGACTGTGAATAATTCAGACCATATGACGGACCTGAACAAGGATCCCGATGGACTCTGGTTTTTGATGGGGCGTCCAATGCACTCGACAATGGTATAGGTGATGTACTAATATCCCCTGAAGGATATCATACTCCCTTCACGGCAAGACTCTGCTTCAACTGTACAAATAACATGGCTGAATACGAAGCATGCGTTTTTGGTCTCAAAGATGCCATAGATTTGGGAATCAAGTCCTTAAGTGTATTCGGAGATTCAGCTTTATTTATCAGCCAGATCAAAGGAGAATGGGACACTAAACACCCTAACCTTATCCCCTACAAAGAACATGTGTTGAAATTAATTCCATATTTCAAGAAGATTACCTTCGAGCATTTCCTGCGAGAAGAAAATCAACTAGCAGACGCGCTAGCCACAATGTCATCCATGTTTAAACTCAAATGGGATAACGAGGCTCCCCAGATCACCATTGAATGAATGGATGAACCAGCTCACTATCAGGAGATCAATACTGAAGAAGTAGTGGACCGACCTTGGTTCCACTAAGTCAAGAGGTATATCGAGGCTCAAGAGTACCCAGAAGGAGCTTTAGTCAATAATAAGAAGTTCTTAAGGAGATTCTCTGCTAAGTTCTTCCTTAGTAATGGCATCCTCTACAAACGCAACCATGACTATGTATTGCTCCGTTGCATGGACAAGGTTGACGAAGAAAATATCATGGCTGACCTACATGAAGGCACTTTTGGCACCCATTCCAGTGGGCATACGATGGCAAAGAAGATCCTACGCGCGGGTTATTACTGGTCTACCATGGAAGAAGATTGCTATCAGCACTCTCGAACTTGTCATAAGTGTCAGATCTATGTTAACAAAGTGCATGTACCTCTAGTTCCTTTGAATGTCTTGATGGCTCCTTGGCCCTTTGCTATGTGGGGGATTGATATGATTGGAGAAATCAAGCCAACAACCTCTAATGAACACCGTTTCATCTTGGTGGCCATTGACTATGTCACGAAGTGGGTTGAGGCAGCTTCTTTCGCTTCTGTTGCCAAGAATGTTGTAGCCCAGTTCATCAAGTAGAATCTCATTTGTCGGCACGGTATCCCAGAGAGGATCATCACATACAATGGTACGAATCTCAACAACACTATGATCACCGCACTGTGCGCACAATTTAAGAACCAGCACCACAATTCTTCCCCTTACCGGCCAAAGATGAATGGTGTTGTCGAAGCCGCAAATAAGAACATCAAAAAGATCATACGGAAAATCACAGTAACCTACAAGAACTGGCATGAGATGCTACCATTCGCCCTCCACAATTACCGTACCAAGGCGCACACATCAACCGGGGCAACACCTTACTCTCTGGTATACGGCATGGAAGTTGTCTTGCCTATTGAGGTCCAGATCCCTTCTCTGAGAATCATGAAGGATGCAGGTTTGAATAAAGACGATTAGATCCAAACTCGATTGGATCAAATGAACTTGATTGATGAGAAAAGGCTTACTGTTGTCTGTCATGGTCAAATGTATCAAAAACGGATGATCAAGGCTTTCAACAAAAAGGTCAGACACCAAATGTATCAAGTCGGGGATTTGGTGGTCAAGCGCATCATACTGCCGCAAGGTGATCCCAGGGGAAAATGGAACCCTACATACGAAGGGATGTTTGTGATCAAAAGCATGTTCTCTGGTGGAGCAATGACCTTAACCACTATGGATGGCAACGACCTGCCACACCCTGTGAACACGGACATAGTCAAAATATACTACACATAAGATAGCCGCTAGGTTGACATACCTAGGCAAAACAAGGGCATCCCAGCGAACCAAAAAGGTTCGGGCAAAAATTAGGGATAAAATAAAAAAATATGTACACCCGGCAAGTTGAAAACCCGAAAGGGATACTTGGGAAAAAAAGGGTATCCTGGTGGACTGAAAACCCAAAGGGGCGGTCCAGGCAAACGTTAGGGAATTAAAGCGTATGACTATGTCCCGTTGGATCACCTTACAGGCAACCTTTGGCTTCGACTGACAAACTCAACGGGTCTAATCAATTCAATCAACTTCAAACAAGGCAACAAGTGGACAAGATGCGAAGGCTATAACAGAATGGGAACCCCATAGGATTATTACACATAGCTATCTTTTCTTTGTATCAAATTTCCATTTTTTTTACGACGACATTCCCTTACTAGAATGTTTGTCTCATTGTATAAAAGTACTTGTTCAAGTTAATACAAAGATACCCCTTTTAAAGTGCAAAACTTTCTGTTTTTTTTTCTTTCTTTATTCCTGTGTTTTGTTCACAAAAATGTCCAATGATTTATTTTTGAACATGTGCATTTGAACGTAACTACTGTTTACAAATGAACAAAAATAGAAAGACAATCACTAATTGCTTTAAGAAATAGGATAATATATTTATACTATTCCATTGAAACCCCCACAGTGTGCAGCTTAATCCCCAGCAGAACAGAACTTCCAATTATCACTCCCCGGTAGAAGTTTCCAAATTCCTCAGGATTTCACAAGCAATACACGGCGCTTCCCTTACAACAAAGTTTATTTCTCTAAATAAAAAGTCGTTAACTCATCAACACTTCAAAACATGAAGACTTACGCTCCACGTCCCCAACAACAGTCAGGGATTTATTTTCCTTAATCCAACAGTATTACAACAACATAGCTTACATACCCATACATCGCATCCATACGTCATGACATTGACAACACGAACGCATACAACATAATATCATTCATTTTATTAAGAACATTATTATACAATGCATTTCATACATCATGACATTGTATACAAATAATCTTTCATCTCTTCAGGAAAGATCAGTCAGCCTATGGCTATCATCAACAATCAATAAAACGGTCAGAGATTGATACCTAGAACAGACCGGGACAATTATCTACACGACTAGCTGAACATTCAGATTCAGCTTTCAGATACAATTCAGATACGCTCCAGACACGGATGCCATTCTGATACTCATTCAGATTCATCTTTCAGATACAATTTAGATACACTCCAGACACGGATGCCATTCTGATACTCATTCAGATTCAGCTTTCAGATACAGTCCAGATATGCTTCAGACACGGATGTGATTCTGATACTCATTCAGATTCGGCTTTTAGACACAATCCAGACACAGACGCCGTTCTGATACTCATTCAGATTCAGCCTTCATATACAGTTCAGATACACTCCAGATACGGACGCCATTCTGATACTCATTCAGATTCAGCTCTCAGATGTAGTTCAGATATGCTCTAGATATGGACGCCATTCTGATACTCATTCAGATTCATCCTTTAGATACAGTTTAGATACGCTCCCAACACGGATGCCATTCTGATACACATTCAGAATCAACTTTCAGAAACGAATCAAATATAATTCACTTATGGATATTATTCTAGTATTCAACCTGACACATCCACTATTCCAGTGTAAATCAACCAGAGGTTTATTCTAACACTTCCTCTATTCCCATCAACCATCATTTTTGGATGGCATCTACAAGCCCATCTCCAACAACTTCTCATCTCCTCTCCAAATGGCATCTTTAAGCCCATTCCCTATACCATCAACCATCATATCCTCGATTGCAAATTTCTAGGCACTTTAGTGTCCAATCATCTTCCACCTTCAAGTCATGAATGGAAAATCTGCCAATCTAACTCTTCAGGTTTAATAAGGTTGAACAGGGTCAGCTATTGTACCCTAAAATTTTCCCTCTCACTTATCAATTATTTTTTCACAAAAGATCTCTCTTGGTTCAAGACTGCACAAGGGTTGATCAACTCAAGACACCTCCTTAAGCACTGATGACCAAAATTAGGATTTGAGATTGACCAAGGATAATTGAACTTTCAATGCCTCATATGACTTTCATGGATCATTATGGACCCCCAAGATTACTCATGTCAAGTTTCAAGCCTTGGATCACATTTTTGCTCAGTCAATTAAGCAATTGATCTAAAAATCAATTGTATTCGGGAAAAAGTTAACTATAGCCAATTTACAGTCAAACTTTATAATGTTTTATCCACGTCAACATTATAAACTCATGTGTGTCATTTGATCCAGTTTGGACCACAATTCCTCAAGAAATTTGATCAAATCATCAAAAGGGCAAAATGGTCAAAATTAGGGTTTTGATTGAGAAAGGGCAATTTCTGATTTTTTACCTAGCAAATGCTTAAATGGTTTGAGGCATGATCTCAAGAGTTCAATTGCATCATTTTTACCTAATGGCATGACCCAAAACATTGCTCAAGATCAATTGGATTGATAGTGAATTTTCAGTTAAACGATCAAAAGTCAATTGTACACTAAAAAGTCAAACTTTGACTTTTTGATCAAAATCCAATGTCAAAGATCACAATTCATCAAAACATGTCAAAATATGAAAATTATTTATCAAGAAATCAAAAAGTCAAGATTTCATTTTGAAAAGTCAAAGTTTTCTAACTTAGAAATTTTTCTAAGTGTTTAAAACTTCATGTTTTTTCACAACTTTGAACAAATTTTTCACCATGATGCAAGATGATTCAGAAGAAACTTTCAACATGAAAGTTGTACATCTCCATGATATATACAACATTTCTTTACACAACTTCTTATAAAAGTGCTTAGATCTCAAGTTATTAATTCATAAAGTCATGGTCTTGAAATTAAACACTTAGTGAAATTTTACCCTAGTTTTGGTCAGGATTTTAACCTAACTTCTGACCCAAGTTTCACCTAGTTCCAAGGGGAATTTTCAAAAGTGATTCAAAGAAGGGTTGTAGAGCACATTACAATATTTCCAAAAATTTCAAGAACTCCTTGAGATCATTTGTGAGCAAGGAGAATCGAGTGTCAGAAGTTGGGGTTTCAAGTTATTTTGCAAGGCAAAATTTGTGATGCACAATGAACCAAATCCATAGCCATGCTGCATAATATTCACTTTTCAGGCCTCAAACTTGCAATTCACTCCTTAATTAAATGTTTACACAACATATGGATCCATTGTCCAAGCATTTGAATCATTATCCGAGTTGCATTTCCATTTTTGGAAGAAAGGCACCATTGTTATTCTTGAAAAGTAACTTTAATCAAAAAGTCAACTTTTATGGAGCTTTGCACTTGTTATTTCTGCACAAGCATACTCTATAAACACAGAACAAACATGTTTAAAGTTTCTAGCCACCCAACAAGACATGTACCTTGCATTGAAACCTAGTTTGTCAAGATAACTTCAAAAACAAGTCAAGAACTCATAACATGTAATTCTTTGTTTCTGATCATTTCAAACCTCAAAACCTTTCCTCTATAAATAGATATACTATTTGCAAGAGAACCCATGAATAGACAAGCTCCAAAACTTCACCAAACTCAGAACTGCATCACAACCCACCATTGTTTCATATTCTGACCAAGAACTTCAAACTTCCATTTCACTCGTGCGTTTCTTGGCCTTTCGCTTCCAAAAGCTTCCAAACATCATACATAAGCCATCCCTATCCCTATTACATGACTGTAATACCATCTTCATCCATTTCCAAGTTCAAAAACAGAGCATCACAGTTGGACTTCTCCAGACCATTCCAGCCACCTTCAGCTCAAGCCAGCGATTGCATTAGCTTCCTAGAGGTCCAAGGAAGCTAACCTGATCATCACCATCACTTGAAACAAGCTCAAACTCATTTCACGATTTCTAGTTTTGAGGTATTTTTCTTGAACTTCTATCTTCATATTTAGGCATTGTTAGGCTTGCATTTGTGAAGATAAAATGTAGATATCATTGCCCTAAAACTATACATGTCTATAGATTTCATTTATTTTGATTGAGTTAGGAGAATTTTGAGTTTGAACTTTCTGAAATATTTAGGTCAGAATTTGGTACTTTTAGAAATTCTCATTCATCTTGTATTTATAGCTTATGATATTTACATGGTTGGATTCGTGTGAAAAAATGGAGCAATTTTCATGTTTACATTTTTGCAAATGGTTGAGAAATGAAAAAGTTACAGATCCTTTGGCTGGAGGTTGAAGATGAAGTACAGTATGAGCATGTTTTATGTTATATAGTTATCATTTCATACAAGTTAATGGATGTATCACCATCCCAGTGGTTAAAGCGTGTGCCTGTCACCCTTAGGTCCTGGGTTCAAGCCCCAGCGTGACCTTTTGCATTTTTTTCCATTGTTTTTTGACACTTTTCTGTTTTTGCAGCGCTGGGCCTCCCCTTTTTGGACTTTGTTGTTTTTACTAACTTCTGACCCCCTGTTTCACTTATCCACCCCTTTGACTTATTTTTATTTTATTTTATTTTTTACTTTTTTTTATCTTTTATTTATTATTATTATTATTATTATTATTATTATTATTGTTATTATTATTATTATTATTATTATATTAAATCATGAAAAATCCAAAAATATTTTATCTATTATTAAACTTATTTATTTTATTTTCTTATGAAACAAATATATTAAAAACCATTTTCTTTTAACAATTTGATTTCTCTTTTAAATAATTAAATATTTAGACTTAGTTTTAATAATTATTTTATTAATTAAAATTAATTTATAATTTAGGTTTCTTTTAATTATTTAATTTTCATTTTATTATTATTTAACTTAAAGCCCTTTTTCTTCATAAAAACCCTAAGAATCTTTTTAATTTAATTTCTTTTCACAATTAGTTTAAGTTAATTTTATTTCAATTTTAACTAATCATTTTTCTTAATTAGGTTTAGGTTAAACCCTTTTTATGAAAACCAAACAAAAAACCATCTCTCTTTTTTTATATTCTTGTATTTATATATTACTATTTATTCAATTATTTGTACATGTTCAATATGGTTGTAATAAATAATTAGGTTTAATTTTCTTGCAAAATCCCAATTTGTAATTTGTATGCCCCTTCCCCTAAATGATGTAATAGCGTAGTAATTTTAAATTCCGCAACTTATCGCTTTATATACAAATGCTAATAATTAGGGTTTTGTATGGAAAGACTAAAATCAGTCAATAAAAAACTCTAATCAAAGACAAAAACAATGCATGTAAATCAATACACTTGCACACAAGCACCCCTAGGGTGAATCCACTTGGTTGCCTTACAAAAATAGTCATATTATGCATGTGAGGTATCTTAGTAAAAACAAACAAAATACAAAATCATAGTCCCTCGATGACGCTTCAAATGTTGCCTTTTAAATGATCTTAGTCCCTCAAAGATAAATGCTAAGATACCTTGCAACATTGCTAATCATGGTTATACAATGACCCACGCCCGTCCCATTTACATCCAATGATAGGGTTACTCATCAAATCAATGGTAAGATAACAATGTTAAAGGAAAGAGGAAATGAATAAGAAAGACTTTTAAGTAGGTAGAAAGTTCCTAGTTACTTGCTCAATTTCAAAACAAAACATCCTTGCTATTTTCAAAAACAAACACCTACACTTTCAAAACATCTTTCAAACTTGAAAACATTTTCAAAAGATCAACACCTTTGTATACATTCTTACGAACGAGAATCATAACAAAGTTTGCCTAAACAATGGCCTCTTTTCAAAAGTACTTTCAAAATCACATAAAGCGTAATTTCAAACAAAAGCAAGTGATCTAGAAAGTAACTAAGAGCCCATGGAAAACCATGGATGAAAAGGTGCTAACACCTTCCCTTTTCATAATCTACCCCCTGAACTCAAGAAACAATCTCAAAGGTCTTTCCTGTGCTTTTTATCCTTTCCTTTTGGATAAAATAAAAGTCGGTGGCGACTCTTGCTAAACCGCAACATTTGCAATCAAACACAAAACACCCAAGTCAGTTCTCCCATTGTATCACATTATACAAAAGATAAATCGAATGTTTAAAACAGTAGAACACCCTAAATGTGAAAAGATCAAAAATAAACTGAACAAACACACTTGCACATGCTCACTCCTAGGGTTTTTCCCACTTCGGTTGCCTCGGAAAATACGGTCATTATTCTCGAACGTGAGAATTCTTAGTGATTGTCCTCTAATTTAGAGATCACAAGTCCCATTTGAAAATTGCCTCGGTAAAACAAAATGCAATCTTAGAACTTTAGGACAGTTACTAAGAGATCTTCCCCTATTTCCTTAAGTGACCATAATCGTCCCTTTCGATTATCCCTTAAACTCCAACGATGGAGCTACCTACTCTTTAATAATAGGATAGTGTTGTCTAAAGGAAATAAGAAAACGACCAGTCTTTTTCGAGTAGGTATATACTTTTAAGTACTTGCTTAAAATAATAAATTTTTCACACTTACACTTTCAAACACTTTTCAAACAAAGTTTTCAAAAACGCTTTATCACACTCTTGAGGATTGATACAAGGGTTACCATAAAGTGAAACGTCCCAATAAGGAATTTCCAAAGCTTTTCAAAACACACACAAAGCAATTTAAAAATGAGCAAGTACCTAAGAGCCCATGGAAAACCATGGATAGAAAGGGTTCTAACACCTTCCCTTTCTATAATGTACCCTCATACTCAAAAACATCTCGAAAATGGTTTTTCTGTTCTTTTTCCCTTTTCCTTTGTTGGATAAAATAAAATACGGTGGCGACTCTTGCTTACCGTACATTTGCAAACAAAAAACGCAAAACCAGTAGTAACAAAAAACAGTCGGTTCTGCCACCGCATTACAGAACTTTTAGCATATATAGTAGCACGCAGCCTGCCCAAAACCCTACAAGAAGATACTTCTAAAATTTCAAAGAAGGAGACAATTTGTTCTTGCATGATATAGCCCTTTTCCACTATTACCAAGAATCCAAGCTTACTCCTGAAACATCCAGGGATTCAACCCAAACCTTAAGAAAGCCTGTAGCATCCAAAATCAGCAGATTCGTACCTCACTTTTGGGTAAGATTTCCTTGATCTCAAACTTACACAACACTTAACTTAAATCCATATTGATTGCATACATGTGTTTCTATCAATGATTGTGGGTGTTTGAACGTATAACATGTAAAGCTAATGCCCATAATCGTCCTTTGCCATTAACGACTGTGGTTTCACGTTTTTTCTCTTAGTGATGCTTGCAGGCTGTTTTAGGGCATGAGGATATCACCACTAGATCCGCAGCCCTCGAATTAGGGGGGTAAGGTCCAGTCAATACTTTTTTTTAGGTTTGTGCAAGTTTGAATAAAGAGGTGACCGAAGAAGGTGACCGAAGCTAGGGCTCCGACGCTTCTCCGGTGGGTCAATTCTTGGGACAGTGGTCTGAATTTGGCATGGCATTTGGCTACAATCTGATTGGGTCATTTAACAACCAGGGGCCCCGTGTTGCTTGCGCGTGTGACAAATCAGCAATTAACAAGTTTTTCCTTTATATTATTTTCTTTTTATTATATCAATGAATGGATAACTAGCGCAGATGGCCAGGGAACGAGTATGCAACATCAAGGACCTGGGTTCGATCCCGGAAACCCAATTTTGCATTTTCTAACATTTCTATGCAGGATCTAATGCACCACTATTCAATGTGTCCATCATGCAACTCAGGATCTGACCCTCAGATTCATCTCCATCCAAGATCCAACGTGCAGTGGGTGCAGTGCATAGTGGGCATCCCAGATCTAATGACACTGGATCAAACGCCTGCCTTGGTCCATCACCCTTGGGCTTAACAAATTCAGCAAGACACCCCCAAATTTCATTCTGAACCGGTCCCATATTTTTCTATTCTTACTATATTTTTAATTTAATTTTATTTGTCTTATTCATTTTGTTAAAATTATTATTATTTTAATTAAATCATAAGACCAATCAAAAACATCACGAAATGTTAGGATTAGTTTTTTATTAAAATAATTAATTTCATTAATTAACTAGGTTAATTTAATTAGGGAAATTTAATTCTTTTTTTCATAATTAAAATTCAATTAAAAATTAGGTTAAATTGCAAGTTAATTATTTTTCTCAAATAAAAATACAAAAATATTAGGTTATGTAGAGTTAATTTCCTTTCTATTTTTTTAATGTTTTTTCCTAAAAAATAAAAATAACAAAAACTATTTTCTTTCATTAATTAAGTTTTCTTAGAATTTAAACTTTAATTCCCGTATTTAATTTGTCGTGCGCATATTATTTTATGTTAATTCCAATTATTGTAATTGCGGCTGGGTTGTAATATTTTAATTAGGTTTATTTTACTTTCTTTCTTTTACTGTTTCAATTCCCCAAATTTTTGGTTATGTAATCCCCTCCCCCAAGGCCTTATAATAGCTAGGTTTAAACTTCTCGCACTTTTACTTTCCGTTATTATAATTTGTTTAGATGTATGGATAATAGGATTGTATGCAAAAGATAAATCGAATGTTTAAAATAGTAGAACACCCTAAATGTGCAAAGATCAAAAATAAACTGAACAAACACACTTGCACATGCTCACTCCTATGTTTTTCCCACTTCGGTTGCCTCGAAAATAGACGGTCAGTATTCTCCAACGTGAGAATTCTTAGTGACTGTCCTCTAATTCAGAGATTGCAAGTCCCTTTCGAAAATGTCCTCGGTAAAACAAAATGCGATCTTAGAACTTCAAGACAGTTACTAAGAGATCTTCCCTTGTTGCCTTAAGTGACCGTAATCTTCCGTTTAAATTGTCCCTTAAACTCCAACGATGGAGCTACCTACTCCTTAATAGTAGGATAGCGTTGTCTAAAGGAAATAAGAAAACAAACAGTCTTTTTCAAATAGGTAGAATCTTTTAAGTACTTGCTCAAAACAATCAATTTTTCACACTTACACTTTCAAACACTTTTCAAACAAAGTTTTCAAAAATGCTTTATCACACTTTTGAGGACTGATACAAGGGTTACCATAAAGTGAAATGCCCCACTAAGGCATTTTCAAAGCTTTTCAGAACACACACAAAAGCAATTCAAAAATGAGCAAATACCTAAGAGCCCATGGAAAACCATGGACAGAAAGGGTGCTAACACCTTCCCTTTCTATAATCTACCCCCGTACTCAGAAACATCTCGAAAAAGGTTTTTTCTGTTCTTTTTCACTTTTCCTTTGTTCGATCAAATAAAAGAAGGTGGGGACTCTTGGTTACCGTACATTTGCAAACAAAAAATGCAAAACCAGTAGTAACAAAAAATAGTCGGTTCTGCCACCGTATTACAAAAATTTTAGCATATATAGTAGCACGCAGCCTGCCCAAAACCCTACAAGAAGAAACTTCTAGAATTTCAAAGAAGGAGACAACTTGTTCTTGCATGATCTAGCCCTTTTCCACTGTTACCAAGCATCCAAGCTTACTCCTGTAACATCCAGGGATTCAACCCAAACCTTGAGCAAGCCTGTAGCATCCAAAATCAGCAGATTCGTACCTCACTTTTAAGTAAGATTTCCTTTATCTCAAACTCATACAACACTTAACTTAAATCCATATTGACTATATACATGTGTTTCTATTGATGATTGTGGGTGTTTGAACTTATAACATGTAAAGTTAATGCCCATAATCGTCCTTTTCCATTAACGACTGTGGTTTCACGTTATTCATCTCAGCGATGCTTGCAGGCTGTTTTAGGGCATGAGGATATCACCACTGGATCCACAACCCTCGAATTAGGGGGGTAAGGTCCAGTCGATGCTTTTTTTTAGGTTTGTGTAAGGTTGAATAAAGAGGTGACCAGAGAAGGTGACCGGAGCTAGGGCCCATGCGCTTCTCCGATGGGTCAATGCTAGGGACTATTGTCTGACTTTGGCTTGGCATTTGGCTACGTTTTGATTGGGTCATTTAACAACCAGGGCCCCCCCTGTTGCTTGCGTGTGTGACAAATCAGCAATTAACAAGTTTTTCCTTTATATTCTTTTCTTGTTCTTATATCAATGAATGGATAACTGGCGCATATGGCCAGGGAACGACTATGCAAAGTCAAGGACCTGGGTTCGATCCCAGAAACCCAATTTTGCATTTTCTAACATTTCTATGCAGGATCTAATTCACCACTATTCAATGTGTCCATCATACAACTCAGGAGCTGACCATCAGATTCATCTCTATCCAAGATCCAACATGCAGTAGGTGCAGTGCATAGTGGATATCCCAGATCTAATGACACTGGATCAAACGCCAGCCTTGGGCCATCACCCGTGGGCTTAATAAATTTAGCAAGACACCCCAAAATTTCTTTCTGAACCAGGCCCATATTTTTCTATTCTTACTATATTTTTAATTTCATTTTATTTGTCTTATTTATTTTTTCAAAAAAAATATTGTTTTTTAATAAAATCATAAAACCAATCAAAAACATCACGAAATGTTAGGATTAGTTTTTTATTAAAATAATTCATTTCATTAATTAACTAGGTTAATTTAATTAGGGAAATTTAATTCTTTTTTTTTCATAATTAGAATTCAATTAGAAATTAGGTTAAATTGCAAGTTATTTATTTTTTCTCAAATAAAAATACAAAAATATTAGGTTATTTAGAGTTAATTTCCTTTCATTTTTTTAATGTTTTTTCCTAAAAAATAAAAATAACAAAAAATATTTTCTTTCATTAATTAAGTTTTCTTAGAATTTAAACTTTAATTCCCGTATTTAATTTGTCATTCGCATATTATTTTATGTTAATTCCAATTATTGTAATTGCTCCTGGGTTGTAATATTTTAATTAGGTTTATTTTACTGTCTGTCTTTTACTGTTTCAATTCCCCAAAATTTTGGTTATGTAATCCCCTCCCCCAAGGTCTTGTAATAGTTAGGTTTAAACTTCTGGCACTTTTACTTTCCATCATTATAACTTGTTTAGCTGTATGGATAATAGGATTGTATGCAAAAGATAAATCGAATGTTTAAAACAGTAGAACACCCTAAATGTGCAAAGATCAAAAATAAACTGAACAAACACACTTGCACATGCTCACTCCTAGGGTTTTTCCCACTTCGGTTGCCTCGGAAAAATACGGTCACTATTCTCGAACGTGATAATTCTTAGTGATTTTCCTCTAATTCAGAGATCGCAAGTCCCTTTCGAGTATTGCCTCGGTAAAATAAAATGCGATCTTAGAACTTTAGGACAGTTACTAAGAGATCTTCCTTTGTTGCCTTAAGTGACCGTAATCGTCCCTTTCGATTGTCCATTAAACTCCAACGATGGAGCTACCTACTCCTTAATAGTAGGATAGTGTTGTCTAAAGTAAATAAGAAAATGAATAGTCTTTTTCGAGTAGGTAGAAATTTTTAATTACTTGCTCAAAACAATGAATTTTTCACAATTACACTTTCAAACACTTTTCAAACAAAGTTTTCAAAAACGCTTTATCACACTCTTGAGGACTGATACAAGGGTTACCATAAAGTGAAACGCCACACTAAGATATTTTCAAGGCTTTTCAAAACACACACAAAAGCAATTTAAGAATGAGAAAGTACCTAAGAGCCCATGGAAAACCATGGATAGAAAGGGTGTTAACACCTTCCCTTTCTATAATCAACCCCCCGTACTCAGAAACATCTCGAAAAAGGTTTTTTATGTTCTTTTTCCCTTTTCCTTTGTTGGATAAAATAAAAGATGGTGGCGACTCTTGCTTACCGGACATTTGCAAACAAAAAACTCAAAACCAGTAGTATCAAAAAATAGTCACTTATGCCACCGTATTACAGAACCGACGACTCTGCTGGGGAGAGACTCTGCTTGAGAATAACTCTGTGGGGGAATAGCTCAGCTCTCCAGAGGAGATGCTTTACTGGGATATTTTGCCGATTCAGGGAAATAAACTCCGCCAGGGGATGAATTTATGTAGCTTGAGAAATAAACTCTGTTGGGGATTGAGCTTTTGTATTCAGTGAAATTAACTTTGCTTGGGATAAAACTTTATGAACCACTTGCGATTATAAAATTTGGCTCAGGAATATAGACGTCGACTCTCTGAAGGAACTTTGTTGGGGAAAGTAGCTCCTGTTTGGGGAAGTTGATGTCAAAACTTTGGTTGCCTCTACTCTTTGGGGATCATAGACGTCACAGGGTCGCATGTAATGGTGACCTTATTTCAAAACTATACCTGCTCCTGTAACTGCCGAAAGGAGTAACTGTCGGGATTGACATGATTTTTTAGTTTTTGCCCCTGTTTCTTAAGTTATAAGCAATTGTCTTTCCGTTTCTTATGCAAATATTTGTGAATAGAAATCATATTCAAATGCATATGTCAAGAGTAAATCATTGGACGTTTTTGCAAAACAAAACAGAAAAAGAAAAACAAATGGTTTTGTAAAAATGACTTGTATTAATTTCTGAAGTTGGCCTATAACAGGCGTTTTTGTACAAGGTAGCCGATGCTCTAGTAAGAGAACGCCGCCGTGAAAATGAAAATTATACAATATTGTGTACAAAGAGAAGAAAATAGCTATGTGTAATAATCCAATTGAGTTTCAATTCTGCTATTGCCGCTATGTCTTCGAGCGTCTCATCACTTTGCTGCTTGTCCGAAGCTGACTGGATTGATCGGTGTCGTTCGAGCTTGATAGTTGATACTGAAGTCTGGTCGCAAGGTGATCTAATGGGATGTAGTGATACGCTTTAAATCCCTAACTTTTTCCTGGACCTCCCTTTCTGGTTTTCAGTCCACCGGGATACCCTTTTTGTCCAAGCCGCCTTTTCAGGTTTTCGACTTGTCGGGCATACAAATATTTTTGTTTTCATCCCTAATTTTTGCCCAAACCCTTTTGGTTTGCTGGGAAGCCCTTATTTTTTCCTAGGCTAGTCAACCTAGCGGGTCTTATTTATGCATAGTATCTTTTCACTATGTACGAATTAATAGGGTGAGGGAGGTCATCACCCTCTATGGTGGTCAAGATCATGGCTCCACCAGAAAATATGCTTTTGATCACAAATGGTCCTTCATATGTGGGAGTCCATTTTCCCCTGGGATCACCTAGTGGTAGTACGATGTGCTTGATCACTAGATCCCTGACTTTATATACTTGGCGTCTGACCTTTTTGTTGAAAGCCTTGATCATCCGTTTTTGATACATTTGACCATGACAGACAGCAGTAAGTCTCTTTTCATCAATCAAATTCACTTGATCAAGTCGAGTCTGGATCTAATCATCTTCATTTAGACCTGCATCCTTCATGATTCTCAGAGAAGGGATCTGGACCTCGATAGGTAGGACAACCTCCATACCGTATACCAGAGAGTAGGGTGTTTCCCCTGTCGATGTTCGTGTTGAGGTGCGATAACAATGAAGAGCAAATGGTAACATCTCATGCCAGTCTTTGTATGTCACTGTCATCTTCTACACAATTTTCTTAATGTTTTTATTAGCAGCCTCCACAACGGCATTCATCTTCGGCCAGTAAGGGGAAGAATTAGGGTGCTGGATCTTGAACTATTTACAAAGTTCGGTGATCGTCGTGTTATTGAGATTTGTACCATTGTCATTGGTGATCCTCTCTGGCACACCGTTTCTACAGACCAGGTTATGCTTGATAAACCGCGCCACAATGTTCTTAGTAACAGTAGCAAAAGAGGCAGCTTCAACCCACTTCGTGAAGTAATCAATGGCCACAAGGATGAAGCGATGCTCATTTGAAGAGGTAGGTCTAATCTCTCCGATCATGTCAATTCCCCATATTGCAAAGGGCCAAGGATCCATCAAGACATTCAATGGAACCGGAGGTACATGCACCTTATCAGCATAGATCTGGCATTTGTGACAAGTCCATGAATGTTGATAGCAGTCTGCTTCCATAGTGGACCAACAGTATCCTGCTCGTAGGATCTTTTTATCCATGGTATGTCCACTCGAATGGGTTCCGAAGGTACCTTCGTGTAAATCTGTCATAATCCTTTCCGCTTCGCTCTTGTCTATGCACCGAAGTAGAGTAAAGTCATGGTTGCGCTTGTAGAGGATTCCATTACTGAGGAAGAATTTTGCGGCGAACCTTCTCAGAAACTTTTTATCACTGACAGAAGCCCCCTCGGGATACTCTTGAGCTTCGAGATATCTATTTACTTCATAGAACCAAGGTTTGTTTGCTACTCCTTCAGTGTCGATCTCGTAGAAATATGTCGGTTCATCCAACCTTTCAATACTGATCTGAGGGGCCTCGTTATCCCACTTGACCTTGAACATAGAAGACATGGTAGCTAGCACGTCCGTTAACTGATTCTCTTCTCGTGGAAAATATTCAAAGGTTACCTCCTCAAAATGTGGAAGCAATGTCAGAACGTTCTCTTTGTACGGGATGAGATTCAGGTGCTTTGTATCCTACTCTCCTTTGATATGACTTATCACCAAGGCTGAATCCCCGAAATAGTTTAAGAAATTGATCCTCAGGTCGATAGCAGCTTTGAGACCCATGATGCATGCTTCATACTCCTCCACGTTGTTGGTACAGTTGAAGCATAGTCGGGCAGTGAAAGGAATATGACATCCTTCAGGAGATATAATTACAACACCAACGCCATTACCGAGTGCGTTTGAGGCTCCGTCAAAAACCATAGTCCATCGTGATCCTTCTTCAGGTCCTTCATCTGGTCCAGGTTCTTCATAGTCAGTCACTAGCATAATATTCTCATCTAGGAACTCAAAATTCATGGACTGGTAGTCATCCATGGCCTGATGATCCAAATGATCAGCTAATACACTTCCCTTTATTTCTTTCTGGGTTGTATATTGTATATTGTATTCGGTTAAGATCATATACCATCTTGCTATTCTTCCGGAGAGAGCGGGCTTCTCAAAGATGTACTTGATCGGATCCATCTTTGATATCAACAAAGTAGTGTGGGTTAACATATAATGTCTCAGATGGCGAGCAGCCCATGCCAAAGCAGAACAAGTTTTCTCGAGCAGTGAGTATCTTATCTCACAGTCGATAAACTTTTTGCTAAGATAGTATATTGCGTGCTCTTTTCGACCAGACTCGTCATGCTGCCCCATCACACACCCCATTCAGTTGTCTCACGCTGTTAAGTACATTATCAAAGGTATTCCTTCAATCGGAGGCATCATAATTGGTGGTTCTGGAAGGTATTCCTTGATTCTTTTGAAGGCAGTCTGTCACTCATCGTTCCATTTTACCACTTGATCTTTCTTCACGATCTTGAAGATTGGCTCACAAGTAGCAGTTAGATGGGAAATGAACCTGGAAATTTATTTTAGGCGTCCCAAAAAGCCTTTGACTTCCTTCTTAGTGCGGGGAGCCGATATCTCTTGTATAGCCTTTACTTTTGTAGGGTCCACCTGAATTCCCTTGTCACTGACAATGAAACCTAGCAGCTTACCAGACCTTACCCCGAAGGTGCACTTGTTCGGATTCAACCTTAGCTTGTATGTCTTCAACCTATCAAACAGCTTTTGTAAATGATCAAGGTGTTCTTCCTTAGTTTGAGACCTGGCTATCATGTCATCCATGTATACCTCTATCCATGGTGAATCATGTCATGAAATAAGGCGACCATGGCTCGCTGATAGGTTTCCCCGACATTCTTTAATCCAAACGACATCACTTTGTAGCAGAAAGTGCCCCATTGAGTGACGAAGGTCGTCTTCTTTATATCTTCGGGTTCCATCTTGATCTGATTGTAACCAGAGAAACCATCCATGAAGCAAAAGATCTTGTTCTGCATGGTGTTGTGAACCAGGACATCAATGTGGCAGAGTAGAAAGTCATCTTTGGGTCTTGCCCTGTTCAGATCTCCGTAGTCCACACACATCCGTACCTTACCATCTTTTTTAGGCACCGGCACTATGTTGGACACCCATTGGGGATAAGAGGTGACAGCTAAGAACCCAATGTTGAACTGCTTCATAACCTCTGCTTTGATCTTCTTTGACATTTCAGGGTGCATGCGACGGACCTTCTGCTTTACCGGAGGGAAATATTCTTTAGTTGGTAGTCGGTGGACCACAATATCTGTATCCGGTCCTGGCATGTCTTCATATGACCAGGAAAAGATCTCGACATAGTCATGCAACATTTGTATCAACCGTTGTTTGACATTAATCTCCAGATTTGCGCCAATCTTGACTTCTTTTTTGTCTACCTCTGTGCCCAAGTTTATAATCTCAACTGGCTCTTCATGAGGCTGTATAGCCCTCTCTTCTTGTTGTAACAATCTAGCAAGTTCTCCAGGTACCTAACAATCTTCCTCACCTTCTTCCTCAGCTTGGTTGATCGGATTTTCGAAGTTATAACTGGCAATAGCAGAACTTTCATCAAAGGGATCCAGAGTGGATATGGATCTGCAGTTTGATATGTGAGTGTGTGTAAGAGCATAGCTGTACCGATAAAGTAAAAAGTAGAAAAGAAAAATAGAGAGCGCAAAATTTGTATGCAAAAATGTCCAATGTTTTATTGATGACATATGATAATGACATATAATAACCCTCACAAATAAACCATTGTTCCTCAGGTAAGACACAAGGCCATAGAGTTTATATTGTTTATTTCAAATCCGAAACAAGCAAGATAATTATTGTTGAACAAAAGTAATCGGCACAAAATCTTTGATCGTCCAGTTACTAGGTCCACCGTTGGTAGTAGGGTAGATCCAGTTGTCAATATCAGAATCCTCATTATTGTCTTCAATAGAATTGACCCCATGATTGCTAATGCGTATGGGGGTCCTCCATCCCGAGCACGTCGAACAGCCCTTTGAGCTCCTGAAGTAAAGCCCAAACCAAATTTTTCAGTTTTGTAAGGAAAATCAGAGAGATGTCCCCAAATGTTACATCCACATTCTTCAACTACTGCTCTAGCGTCCTTGAGAGAAGCCATCTTCAAAGGAGGTATGGTGATCTTCGGCACACTGGTGTTAGTCTCGGTTGATGCCATAGTCTAGGGAACCTCTTCAAAATTTTGACAAGGGGTCTCTATGAACTCACCGTCCATTTCCACATACCTGAAAGAGTTCAGGTGGCTTACCATGTACTCCTCTTCACCATGCACGGTGACAATCTTTCCTTTCACTGGACAATTCAACATTTGGTGCAGATTAGAAGTAATGGCTCCAACTTCATGGATCCAAGGACGACCCAACAAACAAGAATAAGATGGCTTGATATCCATCACGTAGAAGGTGGATTCAATGGTATGGGAACCCACTTTGACAATCTAGCCTGTCAAAGTGGGTTCCCAGACCTTTGAATCCACCTTTTACGTGATGGATATCAGGCGATCTTATTCTTGTTTGTTGGGTAGTCCTTGGATCTATGAAGCTGGAGCCGTTACCTCTATGTTGCATCAAATGTTGAAGTATCTAGTGAAGGGAAATATTGTCACCGTGCATTGTGAAGAGGAGTACATGGTAAGCCATCTGAACTCTTTCAGGTATGTGGAAATGGACGGTGAGTTCATAGAGACCCCTTGTCAAAATTTTGAAGAGGTTCCCCAGACTATGGCATCAACCGAGACTATCACCAGTGTGTCGAAGATCACCAGACCTCCTTTGAAGATGGCTTCTCTCAAGGACGCCGGAGCAGTAGTTGAAGAAGGTGGGTGTACCATTTTGGGGACAGCTCCCTGATTTTTCTTACAAAATTGACAAATTTGGTTTGGGCTTTACTTCAGGATCTCAAAGGATTGTTCGACGTGCTCGGGCTGGAGGACCTCCCATACGCATTAGCAATCATGGGGTAGATGCTATAGAAGACAATGATGAGGATTCTGATATTGACAGCTGGATCTACCCTACTACTAACGGTGGACCTAATAACTGGACGACCAAAGATTTTGTGCCGATTACTTTTGTTCAGCAGTAATTGTCTTGCCTGTTTTGGATTTGTAATAAACAATATAAACTCTATGGCCTTGTGTCTTACCCGAGGCACAATGGTTTATTTGTGAGGGTTATTATATGTCCTTATCATATGTCATCAATAAAACATTGGACGTTTTTGCATACAAATTTTGTGCTCTCTTTTTTTCTTTTCTACTTTTTACTTTATCGATATAGCTATACTCTTACACACACTCACATATCAAACTGTAGATCCATATCCACTCTGGATCCCATTGATAACAGTTCTTCTACCAGTTATAACTTCGAAAATCCGATCAACCAAGTCGAGGACGAAGGTGAGGAAGATTGTGAGGTACCTGGAGAAATTGCTAGACTGTTACAGCAGGAAGAGAGGGCTATACAGCCTCATGAAGAGCCAATTGAGACAATAAACTTGGGCACAGAGGTAGACAAAAAAGAAGTCAAGATCGGTGCAAATCTGGAGATTAATGTTAAGCAGTGGTTGATACAAATGTTGCATTACTATGTCGAGATCTTTGCCTGCTCATATGAAGATATGCTAGGACTGGATACAGATATTGTGGTCCACCAACTACCAACTAAAGAAGATTGCCCTCCAGTAAAGCAGACGGTCCATCGCATGCGCCCTGAAATGTCAGAGAAGATCAAAGCAGAGGTTATGAAGAAGTCCAATGTTGGGTTCTTATGTCACCTATTATCCCTAATGGGTGGCCAACATAGTGTCGGTGCCTAAAATAAAGATGGTAAGGCATGGATGTGTGTGGATTACAGAGATCTGAACAGGGAAATCCCCAAAGATGACTTTCTGCTCCCCCACATTGATGTCCTGGTTGACAACACCGCGCAGCACAAGATCTTTTCCTTCATGGATGGTTTCTCTGGTTACAATCAGATCAAGATGGCACCCGAAGATATAGAGAAGACGACCTTCATCACTCAATGGGGAACTTTTTGCTACAAAGTGATGCCATTTGGATTAAAGAATTTCGGGGAAACCTATCAGCGAGCCATGGTCTCCTTATTTCATGACATGATTCACCATGAGATAGAGGTATACGTGGATGACATGATAGTTAGGCCTCAAACTGAGGAAGAAAACCTTGATCATTTACAAAAGTTGTTTGATAGGTTGAAGACATACAAGTTGAGGTTGAATCCGAACAAGTGCGCCTTCGGGGTAAGGTCTGGTAAGCTGTTATGTTTCATTGTCAGTGACAAGGGCATTCAGGTGGACCCTGCAAAAGTAAAGACTATACAAGAGATGTCGGCTCCCTGCACTGAGAAGGAAGTCAGAGGCTTTTTGGGACGCCTAAACTACATTTCCAGGTTCATTTCCCATCTAACTGCTACTTGTGACCCAATCTTCAAGCTCCTGAAGAAAGATCAAGTGGTAAAATGGAACGATGAGTTCCAGGCTGCGTTCGAAAGAATCAAGAAATACCTTTAAGAACCACCAATTCTGATGCCTCTGATTGAAGGAAGACCTCTGATAATGTACTTAACAGTGTTAGACAATTCAATGGGGGGTGTGTTGGGGCAGCATGATGAGTCTGGTCGAAAAGAGCACGAAATATACTACCTTAGCAAAAAATTTATCGAATGTGAGATAAGATACCCACTGCTCGAGAAAACTTGATACGTTTTGGCATGGGCTGCTCGCCGACTGAGACAGTATATGTTGACCCACATTACTTTGTTGATATCAAAGATGGATCCGATCAAGTACATCTTCGAGAAGCCCGCTCTCTCCGGAAGAATAGCAAGATGGCAGATGATCTTAACCGAATATGATATCCAATATACAACCTATAAAGTAATCAAGGGAAGTGTATTAGCTGATCATTTGGCTCATCAGGCCGTGGATAACTACCAATCCATAAATTTTTAGTTCCCAGAAGAGAATATTATGCTAGTGACTGACTATGAAGAACATGGACCGGATGAAGGACCTGAAGAAGGATCTCGATGGACTATGGTTTTTGACGGAGCCTCGAACGCACTCGGTAATGGTATTGGTGTTGTAATTATATCTCCTGAAGGTTGTCATACTCCTTTCACTGCCCAACTATGCTTCAACTGTACCAACAACATGGAGGAGTATGAAGCATGCATCATAGGTCTCAAAGCTGCTATCGACCTGAGGATCAAGTTCTTAAACATTTTCGGGGATTCATCCTATGTGATAAGTCAGATCAAAAGAGAGTGGGATACGAAGCACCCGAATCTCATCCCGTACAAAGAGCATGTGTTGACATTGCTTCCATACTTTGAGGAGGTAACCTTTGAACATTTTCCACGAGAAGAGAATCAGTTAGCGTACGCGCTAGATACCATGTATTTTATGTTCAAGGTTAGGTGGGATAATGAGGCCCCTCGGATCACTATTGAAAGGTTGGATGAACCGACATATTGCTACGAGATCGACACTGAAAGAGTAGCGGACAAACCTTGGTTCTATGAAGTAAAGAGATATCTTGAGGCTCAAGAGTATCCCGAGGGGGAATCTGTCAACTATAAAAAGTTTCTGAGAAGGTTCGCCGCAAAATTCTTCCTCAGTACTAGAATCCTCTACAAGCACAACCATGACTCTACTCTACTTTGGTGCATAGACAAGAGCAAAGCGGAGAGGATTATGACAAATTTACACGAAGGTACCTTCGGAACCCATTCGAGTGGACATACCATGGCTAAAATGTTCCTACGAGAAGGATGTTATTGGTCCACTATGGAAGCAGACTGCTATCAGCATTCCCGGACTTGTCACAAATGCTAGATCTATGTTGATAAGATGCATGTACCTCTGGTTCCGTTGAATGTGGCTCCTTGGCCCTTTGTAATGTAGGGCATTGACATGATCGGAGATATTAGACCTACTGCTTCCAATGGGCATCGCTTCATCCTGGTGGTCATTGATTACTTCACGAAGTGGGTTGAAGTTGCCTCTTGTGGCGTGGTTTATCAATGGGATTATTACACATAGCTATTTTCTTCTCTTTGTACACAATATTATATATCTTTCATTTTCACGGCGGCATTCTCTTACTAGAGTGTCATCTTCCGTGTACAAAAATGCCTGTTATAGGCCAACTTCAGAAATTAATACAAGTCATTTTTACAAAACCATTTGTTTTTCTTTTTTTGTTTTGTTTTTCAAAAACGTCCAATGATTTATTCTTGACATATGCATTTGAATATGATTTCTGTTCACAAATATTTGCATAAGAAACGGAAGGACAGTTTCTTATAACTTAAGAAACAGGGGCAAAAACTAAAAAACCATGTCAATCCCGACAGTTACTCCTTCTGGCAGTTACAGGGGTAGGTACAGTTTTGAAACAAGGTCACCATTACATGTGACCATGTGACGTCTATGCTCCCCACGGAGTAGAGGCAACCAAAGCTTTGACATCGGCTTCCCCAAACAGGAGCTACTTTCCCCAGCAAAGTTCCTTCAGAGAGCCGATGTCTATATTCCCCAGCCGAATTTTATAATCGCAAGTGGTTCATAAAGTTTTCTCCCAAGCAGAGTTTATTTCTCTGAATACAGAAGCTCAATCCCCAACATATTTTATTTCTCCAGCTACATAAATCCATCCCACGGTGGAGAACATCATCACAATGCATTTCATATATCATGACATTGCATACGACTAACTCTTTACCTTTCAGGAAAGGGCCAAATCAACAAATTACGTCTAACAAAGGGCTATTCCAGGATTTTCCTCTGAAAGGTCATCCTAAGATCTCTCTGCTCACTATGCCGGTAGAAGAGATTCCAAGGATTTCATCTGGGTCAGGTGAATCGCTACTAAGATTCTCCTGATTACTATGTGTGATACGGTAGGAGAACTGACTTGAGGTTTTTGTGTTTTATTGAAAATGTTGCGGTTAGCAAGAGTTGCCACCGACTTTTCTTTTATCCAAAATGAAATGTGAAAAAGCACAGGAAAGACCTTTGAGATTATTTCTTGAGTTTGAGGGGTAGATTATGAAAACGGAAGGTATTAGCACCCTTTTCATCCATGGTTTTCCATGGGCTCTTAGTTACTTGCTAGATCACTTTCTTTTGTTTGAAATCATGCTTTGTGTGGTTTTGAAAGTATTTTGTAAAAGAGTCCATCGTTTAGGCAATCTTTGTAATGATTCTTGTTCGTAAGAATGTATACAAAGATTTTGATCCTTTTGAAAATGTTTTCAATTTTGTAAGATGTTTGGAAATGTGTGTGTTTGTTTTGAAAATAGCAAGGATATTTGTTTTGAAATGGAGCAAGTAACTAAAAGTAATATACCTACTCAAAATGTCTTTCTTGTTCATTTTCTTTTCCTTTAACATTGTTGTCTTACCATTGATTTGGTAAGCAACCCTATCTTTGGATGTAAACGGGACGGACGTGGGTCATCATATAGTCATGATTAGCAATGTTGCAAGGTATCTTAGCATTTTTTGAGGGACTAAGATCATTTTGTAAGGCAACTATGAATAGCATCATCGAGGGACTATGATCTTGTATTTGTTTGTTTTTGCTAAGACACCTTACATGCGTAATATGGCCATTTTTGTGTAAGGCAAACAAGTGGGATAACCCTAGGGGTGTTTGTGTGCAAGTGTGTCATTTTCATGCTTGATTTTGTCTTGAATTAGGGTTTTCTATTTGATTGGTTTTATCTTGTCATACAAATCCTAATTACTAGCATATTATGTAAAAGCGATAAATTGCGAAATTAAAAATTACTACGCTATTACAACACTTGTGGGAGGGGGTATACAATTTATGAATGGGGATTGCAATAATATAAACCTAATTAATCTATTACAACCAAATTGAATATGTACAAATATTGGAATAAATAATGTACAAGATGAATTAAATATACAAAGATATGTAAATGCAAAGAAGATTTTTGTTTTGTTTTTTACGTGAAAAAAGTTTTAACCTAAACCTAATAAATAAGTCAAGATTAGCTTAAATCAATTAAGAAAAGAAATTATTTTAGAAAAAGACTTTTTGAATAAACCCTAATTATATTTGATTAAAAGGAAATAAATTTCTTTAAGAAAAAGTAAGTATTTTTTTGTATTTTTTTATCTTGAAAGTAATATATGGCATTATGAGATATTTTGGTATTTTTTATACTAAAATAATATGTTTAATGGATGTGAAGAAAAATAAATATTTAAACTAGTTCTAATTTTAATTTACAAATTTAATTAATAAAAATGGATAATATATAACTAAATAAAAATATTTTTTGTGAGAAAAATAAAATAAAATAAGATAAAATATAAATCTATCATTTTTATATTTTTTATGATTTTTAATATTAAGAAAAATATAAGGCCCAAGAATCAGAAGCCCATGCGCTGCAAAACAACAAAAAAAAATGGAAAAATATGAAAAAAATTGCAAAAGGCAGCGTGCTAAGGCTCAAACCCGTGACCTATAGCATTTACGCGCGCTGCCTTACCATTGGGGTGGCTGTACATCCGTTTATATAAACACAATCATAAATATATATTAGAAAATGCCCTTTGAAGGCAACTTCATCTTCAACCTTGAGCCATGGAGGATCACCTGTATCTTCTTCATTTCTCCATAAAAATGGAAAGTTCAAACATGAAAATTATGGTGTTTCTTCCCACGAGTTCAACCATATAATTTATGTAAACTAAAAGTCAAAGATCAAAGCTAATTTTACTTGCCCTAATTTGAAACCTAATTTTTACAGAAATTTCAAATCCAAAATTCTCTATACACAGTTAATATAAATGAAAACTATGAACATGGTTAGCTTTAGGGCAAGGATATCTACATTTTGCTTTCACAAATCAGGACCAAATGATGCTTGTATGAAGAGATAGAAGTTTGAGTTTTTACCTCTTTCAGCTGGGATCGTGAATGGAGTTTGAGAAAGTTTTAAGAAGGCCTAAGGATCTGTTTAGCTTGCCTGGATCTCCCTGAGTGTATTCCAATCCTTACTTTGTCTTGAAAGTCCCTGAATCTCCCTACTCAAGTCAACCTGAAAGCTCAATATTTGAAAATGGTGGATGGTGGAGGAGGAGTTACAGTGAGAGAACAGGGGTCTGGATCACTTAGATATGAGGTATATTAAGTGTTTAGGTGGTTAAAACTCAAAACGCATGAGTGGTTTTGGAGATGGCTGTGTAAGGTTCAAAAATGTCAAGTTATGGCAAATTCTGAGTTGCAAAGTGTTTTGGAGTGTTTTGGAGTCTTAGAATTTGTCTGTTATGTTGCAATACATTTGTGTATATGTATAGAAAAGGTTAGAGATCAACTCCACTCCAGATTTCTGAGTTATAGCCTTTTGGCTCTATAACCTGCTTTTGAAGAAAACTGAGGAGACAAGTCCCTAAGTTTGTACAAGCATGATCTGAGTTGGTAGAGGCTTCAGGCAAGTTACTTTTGGGTTTGACTTTTCTTTTGTTCATAGAAAACAATTGAGAGGCTCAAGAAGTTGAAAATTGCAAAAGTAATGCTTTATCAAAATGGAAATGACAACTTTGTGCCAAAAATGGAATTGTTACTTGGATAAAGGCTCAAGTGTTTGGATTAAAGCTCTAATAGCTGTGTAAACATTTAATTATGGAGTGAGAAACAAGTTTGAGGCCTACAAAGCAAATATTATGCAGCCTAGGCTTGGATTTGAATTTTTGTTCATCATGAAATGGCTTGAAATCAAAGTGCTAAATCATAACCTTCATCTCTTCGATTCTCCCTACTCAGGAATGATCTCAAGGAGTTCTTGGACATTTTGGAAAGCTTGAAATGTGATCTACAACTCATCTTTGAATTTCTTTTGAAAATTCCCTTTGGAACTATGTGAAAAATTTCCATGAAGTTAGGTCAAAAATCTGCCTAACTAGGGCAAAATTTCACTAAGTTATTTTAGTTCATGAGCATGTATTCACAAAATCATATATTGAGATCCAAACATTTTTAGGAGAAATTGTGTGAAGCAAAGTTGTAGATTTCATGGAGATCTACAACTCTCATGTTGGAAGTTTCCTTTGAATCATCTTGCATCATGGTGAAAATTTGGCTCAAAGTTGAGAAAAAATAAGAAATTTTCTATACTTAGAAAAATTTCTAAGTTAAGAAATTTCAACTTTTCAAAACAAAAATCTTAAATCCTTGATTTCTTGATGAACAAGTTTCACATTTTGACATTTTTTGATGAATTATGATCTTTGGCACTTGATTTTGACCAAAAAGTCAGAGTTTGACTTTTCAGTTTACAGTTGACTTTTGGTCAGTTGACTGCAAAATTCATCTGTCAATCCAATGGACTTGCAATGTTTTGAACCATGTTATTAGGTCGAAATGATGCAATTGCCCCTTCCCAGTCAAAACCCTAATTTTGACCAATTTTCCCTTTTGATGATTTGATCAAATTTCTTGAGGAATTATTGTCAAAACTTGATCAAATGATACATATGAGTTTAAGATGTTGATGTGGATCAAAAATTATGAAGTTTGACTGTCAATTGGCCATGGTTGACTTTTTCCTTAATATAGCTGATTTTTAGGTCAACTGTCCAATTGATTGATCAAAAATGTGATTCAAGGCTTGAAACTTGACATGAGTAATCTTGGGGGTCCCCAATGATCCTTGAAAGTCATATGAAGCATTGATAGTCCAAAAATCCTTATGCAAACTCAAACCCTAATTTTTGTTATCAGTGCGTGAGGAGATGTCTTGAGCTTGTCAATTCCTAATGCAGTCTTGAGTCAAAGATATTTTGTGAGAGAATTCTTGATAAGTGAGAGGTAAAATTTTGGGGTACAACAACTTCCCCTGTTCAATCTTCTTAAACTTGAAGATTTAGATTGGCGAGTTTTGCCATTCGTGACTCGAAGGTGGAAGATGATTGGACACTAGAGTGCCCAAAAATTTGCACTCGGTGATGCGATGATAGAAGGAATGGGCTTATAGATGCCAATTGGAGAGGTGATGGAAAGATGTAGGAGATGGGCTTGCAGATGCCATCCAAGAGTGATTGTTGAATTGTAATTTATAAGCTGAAAGAATGAATACTAGAATTGCGTCCACGTCTGGAGCGTATCTGTACTGTATCTGGAAGAGGCTTTGTTTAAGTATCAGAATGGCATCCGTATCTGGTGCGTATCTGAACTGTATCTGAAAGCTGAATCTGAATGACTATTAGAATGGCATCCGTATCTGGTGCGTATCTGAACTATATCTGAGAAGTAGAATCTAAATGAGTATCAGGATGACATCCGTATCTGGTGCGTATTTGAACTGTATCTGAAAGCTGAATCTGAATGAGTATCAGGATGGTATCCATATTTGGAGCGTATCTGAACTATATCTGAAAGTTGAATCTGAATGAGTATCAGAATGGCATTCGTATCTGGTGCATATCTGAACTGTATCAAAAGGTTGAATCTGAATGAGTATCAGGATGGCATCCGTATCTGGTGCGTATCTGAACTGTATCTGAAAGCTGAAAGCTGAATCTGAATGAGTATCAGGATGGCATTCGTATCTGGTGCATATCTGAACTGTATCTGAAAGCTGAATCTAAATGAGTATAGGATGGCATCCATATCTGGAGCATATCTGAACTGTATCTGAAAGCTGAATCTGAATGAGTATCAGAATGGCGTCCGTGTCTGGAGCATATCTGAACTGTATCTCTAGATTGAACATTATTAATGGTAGCTATTAATCTTATCCTGAAAAGGGGAAAATGTTAGCTAAAATGCCAATTCATGATACATGTAATGTATGCATAATGGGATTATGTTGTATGCATTCGTGCTTATCAGTGTTTATGATATATGAATGCGATGTATGCGTATGTGAGCTAATCTGTTGCATTGTTGTTGGATTAAAAAAATAAAATCCCTGACTGTTGCTGAGGATATGTGAGTCTTCATGTCTTGAAGTCGAAGTATTGATGAATTTATGCCGAGAGAATTAAACTATTTTGTAAGGGCAATACCATGTACTGCTTGTAAAATCTTATTGGGGAATCCTGAGAAATTTGACGACTTCTACTGGGGATCAATAATTTGAAATTTTGTTCCGCTAGGGATTTAAACGACGTACTGCAGGGGATTTCCTATGGAATAGCCTAGAGATATTTTCCTATCCTTTTAACCTATTAGTAATTGCCTTTTTTATTTTGTTTATTTTAAATAGTTATTATGTTCAAATGCATATGTTCAACAATGAATCATTGGACGTTTTTGTAAATAAAACACAAGCGTAAAGAAAAGACAAATAGTTTTTGCACTTTCAAAGGGATATCTTTGTATTGGTTTTGAATAAGTATTTTTTGTACAAGGAGACAAACATTCTAGTAAGAGAATGTTGTCGTAAAAGAGAAAAATTTGATACAAAGGAAAGATAGTTATGTGTAATAATCCCATGGGGTTTCCATGCTGCTATAGCCTTCATATCTCTGAGCATCTTATCTATTTGTTGCCTCGTCCAAAGATGATTTAATTGATCAGAACCTTTGAGTTTGTCATTGGAAGCCAAAGTTTATCCATGAAGTGATCCAACAGGACATAGTCGTACGCCTTAATTCCCTAACTTTTGCCTGGACCGCCCTTTTGGGTTTTCAGTCCACTTGGAAGCCCTTTTTTGCCCAAGTCGCCCTTTCGGGTTTTCAACTTGCCGGGTGTACAAATTTTTTTTTATCCCTAACTTTGGGCCGAACCTTTTGGTTCACCGGGATGCCCTTATTTTGCCTAGGTGTTTCACCTAGCGGATCTCTTATGCGTAGTATCTTTTGACTATGTCCGCGTTCGCAGGGTGTGACAGGTCGTCGCCATCCATGGTGGTCAAGATCATTGCCCCACCGGAGAATATGTTTTTTATTACAAATGGTCCTTCATAGGTAGGAGTCTATTTTCCCCTGGGATCACCTTGTGGTAAGATGATGCGTTTGATCACTAGATCCCCAATTTAATACACTTGGCGTCTGACTTTCTTGTTGAAAGCCTTGATCATCCATTTTTGATACATTTGACCATGGCAAACAGCAGTAAGTCTCTTCTCATTAATCAAATTCAGTTGATCAAGTTGAGTCTGGATCCAATCGTTGTCGTTCAACCCTGCATCCTTCATAATCCTCAGAGAGGGGATATGAACCTCGAAAGGCAAGACAACCTCCATTCCGTAAACCAGAGAATAAGGTGTTTCCCCGGTTGATGTGTGGGCTGTGGTACGATAACCGTGGAGAGCGAATGGTAGCATCTCATGCCAGTCTTTATATGTGACCGTCATTTTCTGTATGATCTTTTTAATGTTTTTATTTGCAGCTTCGACAACACCATTCATCTTTGGCCGATAAGGGGAAGAATTGTGATGTTGAATCTTGAATTGCTCGCACAAGGCGGTGATCATAGTGTTGTTGAGATTTGTACCATTGTCAGTGATGATCCTTTCTGGGATACCGTACCGGCAGATGAGATTTTGCTTGATGAAGCAGGCAACAATGTTCTTGGTAACGGAGTCGAAGGAGGCTGCTTCAACCCACTTTGTAAAATAGTCAATGGCCACTAGGATGAAGCGGTGTCCATTGGAGGCTGTCGGCTTGATTTCCCCAATCACATCAATCCCCCACATAGAAAAGGGCCAAGGAGTTGTCAAGACATTTAGAGGAAACTGAGGTACATGTACTTTGTCAGCATAAATTTGACACCTATGGCAGGTTCGAGAGTGTTGATAACAATCTGCTTCCATGGTAGACCAGTAATAGCCTGCCCGTAGGATTTTCTTTGCCATCGTATGCCCACTGGAATGGGTACCAAAAGTGCCTTCGTGTAATTCAGCCATGATCATTTCAGCTTCAACCTTATCTACGCATCGAAGTAACACAGATTCATGATTGTGTTTGTACAAGATGCCATTACTATGGAAGAATTTATTAGAGAATCTCCTTAAGAACTTCTTATCATTGATTGAAGCTCCTTCTGGATATTCTTGAGTCTCGAGATACCTCTTGACTTCATGAAACCAAGGCTAGTCCACTACTTCTTCAGTATTAATCTCGTGACAGTGTGATGGTTCATCCATTCGTTCAATGGTGATCTGGGGAGCCTTGTTATCCCAATTAAGTTTAAACATAGATGACATTGTGGCTAGAGCGTCTGCTAGCTGATTTTCTTCTCGCGGGAAATGTAACACCCCTTCTAAAATACCCCGAATAATATTAATTATATCAATGATTAAAGGCATATTCCATCAGAGTTAACACGGAACAAGGGATGTCACAATTATGAAATAAATAAAACTTCCAATAAAACAGTAGTCATGCTACACTGAGGGTCATTATTCAAATAATTCAATCAACTTAAGACCATGTCTTACACAGCGGAAAAATACCATAACCAAAACGGAATAAACCAAAACATAATTATTCCCAATGAAATTCAAAGAAACAATTGAATAATAACTAATTCCTCAACTAAACGTCCCCCAGTGTTACAACCTATCAGAGCACGACACTGACACGCAGACTTAAAGTAACATAGCTCTAGAGCCATCCTCACCAACTCCTGAGCTGCTAACTTTAATCTGAAATTGTTAAAGTAAGGGTGAGATTTCTCATAATTAACATGCATTATAAGCTTCTCAATCAACATTATATCACAAGCATATTATTTCGCCCATTTTAGCATAAATTCATATTCAACACGCAGTTCCAATCATACAAGTCATTATGCACAAATCAATAATCAACCAAAGAATTGTAACACTGGAAGACATCCTAACATGTTACAATTCCATGCAAACACAAATGCAGACACAATGCATGTGGTACCAACACGTGACCAAGTCACCCAACACTGATCCATCATCAACCGGATACAGCAACCATCGATTCGTCCATAAACACCCGGACGCGAATCCAGCCTAACCACCCATCATCACCCGGGTATCGGTTAACGGCAATACAAGTCAAATTCCATACAATGGGAATTAACTTCACCAAAACAATGCATATGCACGCACATCACTAGCATGCAACATCAAATCAGTCTATAAAATACATGAATTTATCATAACTGAACCAAAACCAAAAACATGATATCTCAACGATCATGCACACCATCATTAGCAACATAAACATGCCTTTCATTCACACAATACTAATACATCCATCCATCACAGGTTCACTGCTACATACACACCCATGTGCGTTAGCCAATAATCACTTATTCCGGGATTTGACTCATTTTCAAAATAATTTCAGGTTTTAGGAAATCTTTTCATTTTATAAAATATAGCATTAAATTTAAGAATTAACGTCCAAAACGGCACTCAAAACGGACTTATGGTTTGAAAGTTATGAATTTTCAAAGTTTAATATTTTTCAAAAAGTTACAGCAGAACCCGGTTCCTACATATGCAGGAACCGGTTCCTGCGAAGTTCAAAAATCACGCTTCTGGAAAAATGTATGGGAACCCGGTTCCTACCTATACAGGAACCGGTTCCTATGTTGAAAAATGCCCAATTTTTGAAAATTTGAACTGGGAACCCGGTTCCTCCCCAGGAGTAACCGGTTCCCACCACTTGCAGAACCCAAAACTGCTATTTTTGACAGCATTATGTATCTCAATCCATTCCTTTTCATTCCCATACGAATTATAACATTAAGAATACCAAAATGCAACCAATACACATCAATACAACATCATAAATCATGTTTCCATCATTCCTATTAATTATTTATCACATTAATGATTCCAATTCCTATAATCCGACACAATTAGGGATAATCCTACAAACCTAGAATTATCTAATTCAAGTTTCCTAACATACCCAATCATTCAATTGTATCCCAAAACCCATAAGGCATATTAACTAAATGAAATCACCCCTTACCTCGCGATGATCCTTCGAATTCACGGCGTTTGGCTTTTTCCTCTCTTCTCTTCTCTTCTCCAATTTCACGTATAATGACTTTTCCAAATAACCTTCTTTTTCTTTTCCTTTTTATCCTTCTTTTTATATTCCTTTTATTATCTGCCAAATAATAGTAGTAAATTAGTTATTATTTAGTAGAGCTTTTTACTTCACACACCTCTAATTCAACCTTACACCCCCCGGTCTTCCTTTTTAAATTCCATAATTAATTCATCCATTTAATCCAAAATATTATTAATTAAGCCTTTAATTATTTTAATAATTAAATTCCTAATTATTTAACACTTGAATTAATTTGGGGTGTCACAACTCTCCCCTACTAAAAGAGTTTTCGTCCTCGAAAACATACCATAGACGAAAAGTTTGGGATACGAGTCCTTCATCTGACTCTCCAGCTCCCAAGTGACATTTCCATCTGCTGGTCCTCCCCAAGCCACTCTTACCAACGCGGTCTCCTTGCCTCGCAACTGTTTCAACTTCCGATCCTCAATTCTCGCAGGTACCGCTTCCACAGTCAAATTCTCTCGTACCTGTATATCGTCTACCCGAATCTCATGAGACGGATCAACAATGTACTTCCTTAGCTGAGATACATGAAAAACATCATGCAAATTTGCAAGTGACGGCGGCAAATCAATCTTATAAGCAACTTTCCCAACTCTCTTGGTAATCTGAAACGGACCAATAAAACGTGGAGTCAACTTCTTTGACTTCAAAGCTCGACCAATACCAGTCATCAGAGTAACTCGCATAAAAACATGTTCTCCTTCGCTAAACTCAAGATCTTTCCTCCTCTTATCGTGATAACTTTTCTGACAACTCTGAGAAGTCCTCATCTTCTCCTGAATCATCTTAATCTTTTCTGAAGTCTGTTGGACAATTTCCGGTCCAATCACAGCACTCTCTCCAAATTCATACCAACACAACGGTGTCCGACACCTCCTACCATACAATGCCTCAAACGGAGCCATACCAATGCTCGAATGAAAACTATTGTTGTAGGTAAACTCAATCAATGGTAGATAACTATCCCAAGCTCCACCTTTCTCCAACGCACAAGCTCTTAACAAATCTTCCAACGACTGAATCGTTCTCTCCGTCTGACCATCTGTCTGTGGATGATAAGCGGAACTCAAACGCAACTTAGTACCCAAAGCTTCTTGCAATCCCGTCCAGAATTTAGATGTAAACCTCGGATCTCGATCCGATACAATACTAGAAGGAATACCGTGCAAACTCACAATCTTCTCAACATATAATTCTGCCAATCTTTCCATCGGATAATCCATTCTTATCGGAATAAAGTGAGCAGATTTCGTCAACCGATCAACAATAACCCAGATAGAATCACAATTCTTCGATGTCCTTGGCAAACCAGACACAAAATCCATAGAGATTCCATCCCATTTCCATTCCGGAACAAACAACGGTTCCATCAATCCTGACGGTTTCTGATGCTCAATCTTCGACTTCTGACAAACCAAACAAGTATACACAAACTCAGCAATTTCCTTTTTCATTCCCGGCCACCAAAACAACTTCTTCAAATCATGGTACATTTTAGTAGCACCAGGATGAATACTCAATCCACTACAATGTCCTTCTTCCAAAATACTCTTCCTAATCTCTGCAACATCCGGAACACACACCCTATTACCAAATCTCATAACACCATTCTCATCAATCTGGAACTCGCCTCCTTGACCTTGGTTGATCAATGTCAATTTATCAACTAACCCAACATCGGACTTCTGTCCATTCCGAATTTCTTCCAGAATACCACTAGTCAGTTTCAACATACCCAATTTCACACTATTCGGAGTAGTTTCACATACCAAACTTAAATCTCTGAACTGCTCAACCAAATCTAACTCACGGACCATTAACATCGACATATGCAAGGACTTCCTACTCAAGGCATCCGCAACAATGTTTGCCTTACCAGGATGGTAATTCAAACCGAAATCACAATCCTTTAGAAATTATAACCATCTCCTCTGCCTCATATTCAACTCTTTCTGATCAAAGAGATACCTCATACTTTTGTGATCACTGAACACCTCAAACCGAGAACCATATAAATAATGCCTCCAAAACTTCAAAACAAACACAACAGCTGCCAACTCCAAATCATGAGTCGGATAATTCCTTTCATGTACTTTCAATTGTCTCGAAGCATAAGCCACCACCTGCTTATCTTGCATCAACACACCACCTAATCCCATTAATGATGCGTCACAATACACAACAAAAGACTTAGTCGGATTTGGAAAAATCAAAATCGGAGCACTTGTCAACTTCCTCTTCAGCTCTTGAAATCCTTTCTCACATTCAACATCCCAAACAAACATCTGACCCTTCCTGGTCAACTTAGTCAACGGTAACGCTAATTTGGAAAATCCTTCTATAAACTTCCTGTAATAACCTGCAAGACCCAGAAAACTACGGATCTCAGAAGCATTCTTCGACGCTTCCCACTGAGATACTACTTCTACCTTCGTAGGATCCACAGCAATTCCATTCTTGGAAATTACATGGCCAAGAAAACTTACTTCACTTAACCAGAATTCACACTTGGACAACTTCGCATAAAGCTTCTTCTCTTTCAACAATTCCAACACAACTCTGAGATGTTCTGCATGCTCTTCATCGCTCTTCGAATAAATTAGAATATCATCAATGAATACCACTACAAACTTATCAAGATACGGATGAAATATCATGTTCATATACTCCATGAAAACACCGGGTGCATTAGTAACTCCAAACGGCATAACAGAATACTCGTAATGTCCATACCTAGTTCTAAATGCAATTTTCTGAATATCTTCCGACTTCACACGAATCTAATGATATCCAGATCTCAGATCAATCTTACTAAATACACAAGCTCCAACTAGTTGATCCATCAAATCATCGATCCTCGGCAAAGGATACCGATTCTTGATTGTAACTTTATTCAGCTGTCTGTAATCAACACATAATCTCATTGAACCTTCTTTCTTCTTAACCAACAACATCGGAGCACCCCACGGCGAAACACTCGGACGAATAAACTTCTTCTCTAGTAACTCCTCCAACTGTTTCTTTAACTCCGCTATTCAGATGCCGACATACGGTAAGGCGCCATCGACACCGGACTAGTTCCAGGAATCAAATCTATAGTAAATTCTACCTCCCTCTCAGGTGGCAATTCACTAACGTCTTCCGGAAACACCTCTGGAAATTCATTCACCACTGGCAATCCATCACTCTTTGCTTTTCCCTCTGCTTCTATTGCAGAATACAACATAAATACCACAACACCATCTTTCATAGCTAGGTTCATCTGTTTAACCGACATTGTCACATCTTCGACACCAACCTCTTCAGGAAAAATAACCGTCTTCGCAAAACAGTTGATATGAACCTGGTTGAATTCCAACCTGTTCATTCCAAGGATGATATCAAGTTGTTCTAATGGTAGGCACACTAAATCCATACCGAAACCCCTACCAAAAATCACAATAGGACAATTCCTACAAACATACGAAGTAGTCACTGAACCCGACGCAGGAGTATCAATAACCATACTTCCATCCATATTAGAAATTTCCAAATTCAATATTTTAGCACAATCCAAAGCAATAAAAGAATGCGTAGCTCCAGTATCAATAATCGCAATCAAAGGTATGTCATTAATAAAACATGTACCTTTAATCAGTCGATCATCTGGCTTAGTCTCTGACCCAGACAATGCAAACACTTTACCACCAGCTTGCTCCTTCGTAGGTTTTGTACACTGAGGACGAGTATGACCTTCTTCACCACAGTTGTAACAAGTCACCACTCTTACTCTGCAATCATTGGCCACATGGCCGAGTTTCCCACACTTGAAACACTTCTTATCATTACTTTTGCAATCCACCATACAATGTCCTGTCTCACCACACTTGTAGCACTTAATGGAAGAACTAGAATCTCCTCCACCAAACTTCTTCCAACCACCGGGTCTCTGATTACTTCTATCATAACGCTTACCACGATCCATCTGTTGCTTACCCTTCCTATCAACATACCCTCGAGCATTCGACTTAGTGCTAGCAAGATCCTCCTCTAAAATCCTACTACAGTCAACCAGATCAGGAAATCTTCGGATACGCTGATACCGAATACCCTGCTTAATCTCATCACGAAGACCATTCTCAAACTTGATACATTTGGAAAATTCTCCATCTGCATCGTTAGTATAATGAGCATAATACTTCGCTAACTCAGTAAACTTCGAAGCATACTCACTGACAGTCTTGTTACCCTGCTTGAGTTCCAGAAACTCAATCTCCTTCTTTCCTCTGATGTCCTCAAGAAAGTACCTCCTCAAAAAAGCCCTCCTGAACACATCCCAAGTCAACGCAATACCATCTTCTTCCATTTCAGTTCTGGTAGCAACCCACCAGTCATCAGCTTCCTCTGCTAACATGTGAGTTCCGTATCTCACCTTCAGCCCTTCAGCACAGTCAATTACTCTGAAGATCCTCTCGATCTCCTTCAACCACTTCTGAGCACCTTCGGGATCATGTTCACCCTTGAACAACGGAGGATTATTCCTCTGAAAATTCCCCAATTGTCGGTCAGCACCAATCACAGCTCCCTGCTGGTTCCCTCTGAGTACTCCAGCCAACATTCCCAATGCTTCAGCAATAGCATCGTCGTTTCTTCCGTTACCTCTTCCGGCCATTGTTCTGTAACATTACAAAACAACCTCATCAGCACACAAGTATCGACAGTGTCATCTTACACTAGTCGCATACAAAAGGGATAACGACACAAGACAAGACCGACTATGCTCTGATACCACTATTGTAACACCCCTTCTAAAATACCCCGAATAATATTAATTATATCAATGATTAAAGACATATTCCATCAGAGTTAACACGGAACAAGGGATGTCACAATTATGAAATAAATAAAACTTCCAATAAAACAGTAGTCATGCTACACTGAGGGTCATTATTCAAATAATTCAATCAACTTAAGACCATGTCTTACACAGCGGAAAAATACCATAACCAAAACGGAATAAACCAAAACATAATTATTCCCAATGAAATTCAAAGAAACAATTGAATAATAACTAATTCCTCAACTAAACGTTCCCCAGTGTTACAACCTATCAGAGCACGACACTGACACGCGGACTTAAAGTAACATAGCTCTAGAGCCATCCTCACCAACTCCTGAGCTGCTAACTTTAATCTGAAATTGTTAAAGTAAGGGTGAGATTTCTCATAATTAACATGCATTATAAGATTCTCAATCAACATTATATCACAAGCATATTATTTCGCCCATTTTAGCATAAATTCAGATTCAATACGCAGTTCCAATCATACAAGTAATTATGCACAAATCAATAATCAACCAAAGAATTGTAACACTGGAAGACATCCTAACATGTTACAATTCCATGCAAACACAAATGCAGACACAATGCATGTGGTACCAACACGTGACCAAGTCACCCAAAACTGATCCATCATCAACCGGATACAGCAACCATCGATTCATCCATAAACACCCGGACACGAATCCAGCCTAACCACCCATCATCACCTGGGTATCGATTAACGGCAATACAAGTCAAATTCCACACAATGGGAATTAACTTCACCAAAACAATGCATATGCACGCACATCATTAGCATGCAACATCAAATCAGTCTATGAAATACATCAATTTATCATAACTGAACCAAAACCAAAAACATGATATCTCAACGATCATGCACACCATCATTAGCAATATAAACATGCCTTTCATTCACACAATACTAATACATCCATCCATCACAGGTTCACTGCTACATACACACCCATGTGCGTTAGCCAATAATCACTTATTCCGGGATTTGACTCATTTTCAAAATAATTTCAGGTTTTAGGAAATCTTTTCATTTTATAAAATAGAGCATTAAATTTAAGAATTAACGTCCAAAACGGCACTCAAAACGGACTTACGGTTTGAAAGTTATGAATTTTCAAAGTTTAATATTTTTCAAAAAGTTATAGCAGAACCCGGTTCCTACATATGCAGGAACTGGTTCCTGCGAAGCTCAAAAATCACGCTTCTGGAAAAATGTATGGGAACCCGGTTCCTACCTATATAGGAACCGGTTCCTACGTTGAAAAATGCCCAATTTTTGAAAATTTGAACTGGGAACCCGGTTCCTCCCCAAGAGTAATCGGTTCCCACGACTTGCAGAACCCAAAACTGCTATTTTTGACAGCATTATGTATCTCAATCCATTCCTTTTCATTCCCATACGAATTATAACATTAGGAATACCAAAATGCAACCAATACACATCAATACAACATCGTAAATCATGTTTCCATCATTCCTATTAATTATTTATCACATTAATGATTCCAATTCCTATAATCCGACACAATTAGGGATAATCCTACAAACCTAGAATTATCTAATTCAAGTTTCCTAACATACCCAATCATTCAATTGTATCCCAAAACCCATAAGGCATATTAACTAAATGAAATCACCCCTTACCTCGCGATGATCCTTCGAATTCACGGCGTTTGGATTTTTCCTCTCTTCTCTTCTCTTCTCCAATTTCACGTATAATGACTTTTCCAAATAACCTTCTTTTTCTTTTCCTTTTTATCCTTCTTTTTATATTCCTTTTATTATCTGCCAAATAATAGTAGTAAATTAGTTATTATTAATAGAGCTTTTTACTTCACACACCTCTAATTCAACCTTACACCCCCCGGTCTTCCTTTTTAAATTCCATAATTAATTCATCCATTTAATCTAAAATATTATTAATTAAGCCTTTAATTAATTTAATAATTAAATTCCTAATTATTTAACACTTGAATTAATTTGGGGTGTCACAGGAAATGCTCAAAGGTAATCTTCTCAAAATGTGGTAGCAATTTCAAAACATGTTCTTTGTAAGGGATAAGGTTTGGGTGTTTGGTGTCCTATTCCCCTTTGATATGACTGATGACCAAAGCTGAATCTCCAAATACATCTAAGGATTTGATTCCCAAGTCTATGGAAGCTCTGAGACCAAAGATGCACGTTTTGTATTCTGCCATGTTTTTGTATAGTTGAAACAAAGTCTGGCAGTATAGGGAGTATGACACCCTTCTGGAGATATGAGTACAGCATCAATACCATTTCCAAGTGCATTAGATGCCCCATCAAAGAACAGGGTTCATCGGGATCCTTGTTCAGGTCCGTCATATGGCCTGAATTCTTCATAGTTGTCTAATGTCATGATGTCTTCATCCGGGAATTAGAACTTCATGGACTGGTAGTCTTCTACAGCTTGGTGAGCGAGGTGATCAACTAGTATACTGCCCTTTATTACTTTCTGGGTAGTATATTGTATGTCATATTCTGTCAGGATCTTCTACCATCTCGCTATTCTCCCAGAAAGAGTAGGTTTCTCAAAAATGTATTTTATCGGATCCATTTTAGATATCAACAAGGTAGTATGAGTCAGCATATACTGTCTTAGCTGACGAACAGCCCATGCCAGAGCGCATCAAGTTTTCTCGAGCAGTGAATATCTGGTTTCACAGTCGTTAACTTTTTGTTCAGGTAGTAAATAGCGTGCTCTTTTTGGCCAGACTCGTTATGCTGCCCCAATACACACCCCATTGAGTTTTCTAAAACAATCAGATACATAATCAACGGTCTTCCCTCGACTGGTGGCATCAACACAGAAGGCTCTTGTAATTATTCTTTGATTTTGTCAAAAGCAACTTGGCATTCATCATTCCATATGACTACTTGATCTTTCTTCAACAGTTTGAAGATTAGTTCACAAGTAGCTGTCAGGTGAGAAATGAATCTGGCGATATAGTTCAAACATCCCAAGAATCCTCTGACTTCCTTCTCAGTACGAGGAGCAGGCATCTCTTGTATTGCTTTAACTTTGGCAGGATCAACCTCGATACCTTTGTTGTTGACTATAAAGCCTAGGAGCTTACCAGATTGTACCCCAAATGTGCATTTGTTAAGATTCAACCTTAGTTTGTACTTCATCAATCTCTCAAACAATTTTTCTAAGTGATCAAGATGCTCTTGTTCTGTTTGTGATCTGGATATCATATCATCCATGTAGACTTCTATTTCATGATGTATCATGTCGTGAAATAAAGCTACCATGGCACGTTGATAGGTTGCCCCAACATTCTTCAGTCCGAATGGCATCACCTTGTAGCAGAATGTGCCCCACTGTGTGACAAATATTGTTTTCTCCATGTCCTCAGGCGCCATTTTAATTTGGTTGTAACCTTAGAATCTGTCCATGAAGGAAAACACTTAGTGTTGTGCAGTATTGTCAACCAGGATATCAATGTGGGGGAGTGAAAAACCATCTTTAGGGCTTGCCCTATTCAAATCTTTGTACTCCACACACATTCGCACTTTGTCGTCTTTTTTGGGCACGGGAACAACATTGGAAACCCTTTGGGGGTAAGAGGTGACAGCCAAGAATCCAGCATTGAATTGCTTCATGACCTCTGCTTTAATTTTTTCTGACATATCCGGCCTCATTAGATAAACCTTTTGCTTTACTGGCGGACAATCCTCTCTTGTAGGCAGACGATGTACCATAATATCTTCATCAAGTCCTGGCATGTCTTCATACAACCAGGAAAAGACTTCGACATAATCATGCAACAACTGAATCAGATGCTTCTTGACACTGGATTCCATATTGGAACCCACTTTGACCTCTTTTTTATCTTGTTCGGTACCTAGGTTGATCGTATCCACGGGTTCCTCGTGAGGTTGAATGGTTCTCTCTTCTTGTTGTAGAAGTCTGGCAAGTTCCCCTGGTACTTCACAATCTTCCTCACCTTCGTCTTCGGCTTGGTAGATTAGATTCTCAGAGTCACAAAAGGCCATAGCAGTATTGTTACCCATGGGATCCCGAATGGATGTATACCTGCATTGTGAGTGTGGGTGTGTGTAAGGATATAGATATCTTTGAAAGAAAGTAAAATGTAAAAGAAAAAACAATTAACACAAAAGTTTGAATGCGAAAATGTACATGATTCATTGATGTCATATGAAAAATGAGATAATAACCCTTACAAATGGACCATTGTGCCTCGGGTAAGACACAAGGTTTTAAGAGTGTGAATTGTTTTGAATATTACAGATCCAACAAAACATAAAGACAAATTACTGAGGGATGAAATTAATTGGGACAAAGTCTCTAGCCTCCCAATTGTTGAGCCCTCCATTGACAGTCGGGGAGATCCATTCCTCCAGGTTGCAACCATCTTCACCATCTTCTATCGCGTTGACCTCACAGTTGTTGATCTTCAAGGGTGGCCCTCCAGCACGGGCATAGTGTACAGCCTTTTGAGAATTTGAAGTGAAACCTAGGCCAAACTTGTCAGACTTATATGGGATATCTGGGAGTTGTCCCCAGATAGTGCATCCACCTTCTTCCACCACTGCTTTAGCATCCTTTAGTGACGACATCCGGAGTGGAGGCCTGGTAATCTTGGGAATAGCCTTAGTCACTGCCACCTCTTGAGGGACCTCTTCAAAGTGTTGAAATGGAGTTTCAATGAATTCACCATCTAATTCCACACATCTTAAGGAATTGAGATGGATGATCATGTATTCTTCCTCTCCATGGATGGTGATAATCTTTCCTTGAACCGGATACTTCAGCATCTGGTGCAATGTAGAAGTAACAGCGCCATCATTATGAATCCATGGTCGGCCTAGCAAGCAGGAGTATGAAGGGTGAATGTCCATCACATAAAAGGTTGAATTGAAAGTTTGGGTTCCAACCTTTATGGGAATGTCCACCTCCCCATGTACCATCCTCTTCGAACCGTCAAACGCCCTTACCACTATGTTGCTTGGCTTCAAAGTCAATCCCTCACAGTCAAGTCTATCAAGAGCTTTTTTGGGTAATACATTCAGAGATGAGCCAGTATCCACCAAAACATGTGCCAGAGTTGTGCCCCTACATTCCACTGAGACCTGAAATGCCTCATTATTATTTCTTCCCCTCGGCGTCAGATCAGCATCTGAAAAACCTAAACCATTGTCTGCAGTTAGGCTGGCCATGCAGTCTTGAAATTGATCAGCAGATGTCTCTTGAGGTACATGGGCGGTTTTTAAGAACTTCACCAAGGCTTTTGCATGTGCCTCGGAACATAGTAGTAATTCCAACATGGAGATCTTAGAGGGAGTTTGCCCCAGTTGTTCAACTACATCGTAGTCGCTCCTCTTTATAATTTTTAGGATCTCCTCCATTTCTTTCTTGGAAATCTGATGGGGTCTGCGATCGACTTAATGTCTGATGGTATCTTAACTGCAAGCACACAGCCTATCGGGGTAGTAATAAAAGATTGTCGAATCCATAGGGACTTTGTAATCACGCTAGTGTTGTAAAACAGGTTGGTTTAGCCAAGGCGGAAATTGTCACGTTGGTTTTGGGAAAATTAAGGAAGGTAAATTAATTGATTTTAAAGTAATTATAAAATGAACGGTCGGTATGCAATAGAGTCAACCTAAGGGATCTAATCGGGCCTAGGCATATAAGGATGGTCAACTTGGTTTATCCGTAGAATTAATCAGTTCAAAAACCCTCAACTCACACTTTCATGGTCTTATCTCGGATTATACGTCTAAAGCCCTATACCTGCTTTCGCTAGCCTATAAGTGTTTAGAAGTATTCTTTGGAAACTTAATTAATTATAATTTGGTTTAAAGCGCTTTCACTGTATTTAAATCAAATGCCTAACTTTAGCTATCCGGTTAAAAACCTCACACTTTCGTGGTCTCGATTTAACCTATTTACTCTTCTTACTTTCGTAACAAAGATTTTATTATTAAGCATAAAAAGTTATAACCAGAGTTAAGTTGATTAAAGTTTTAGCCTAAGTTTGATTAGAAGCCTAATGTCTCTTACTATTCCATACCGACACTAAAGGTTTAGCTAGCCATGGAAATCAAAATAAACATACTGTAAATAAAAGCAAGCAAATATAAATTGGACATTATAAATAATAAATAACAAGCATGCATTAATAAATTAATTAAAATGAATTTAATACAATTGCAAAATAAAAACCTGACAGTAAAGCCAATACTTCAATCCTTCTTCCACAAATCGGAAACTCGGACTTGGTATCGGGAGTATTGCAAATTCTGAAGCTTGAATGATAAATCTTAAACTAGAATAATAATTCCCTAATGTTGGAAATTATTATTTGGACAGTGGAATTTAAAAGAATCGAATTAAACAAATGATGTAAGAATAATAACTGAAATAATACTGGTTTCAATTTTGGCAGAGCTTCGGCACAAATAAGCTGTAATAAAACTCCGTACTTTTTTTGTTCAATATTGAGGTATTTATAGAAGAGTAAAATCTGGCTGTTGGTTTGTTAAACTTGTAACTCAGTCTTCCTTCAAAATCTCCAAAAATATAGTAACCTAGTAGTTGAGGGAGAAATGGTGAACGTGGTGTTTGACTGGAGAGAATTAAGGAGTTTGGAAACTCCTTCTGTTATGCTTGCCACGTTCTGCATTTTCCAACTGGACTGTTATACGCATTACGTTCGTTACATGAACGTTACGAGCAGATTTTGGTCTTTCCCGTGTTACGGTCGTGGCCACTGTGTTACGGTCGTAACACTCTTCAAACTGGCTTACGGTCGTGGCAGCTTCATTACGACCGTCACAGCTACAAAAGTGCAGTTCTTTGACAGATTTATCCTTTTCTTCTGTTCTTTTGATGCTTTCTTGCATTGTTTCATGTTTTCTTCTATTTTGAGCTCAATTATGAAATACCTGCAAAAGTGATGACAAACTCGAAATATTCGGGAATTAATCGGGTCAAAATAATACAAAACGGACGAATTTCATAGCAAATAAACGATACGATTTCGTGTTATCAAATTCCCCCATACTTAAACCTTTTCTTGTCCTCAAGCAAAATAATCAAATTTAGAATATCGGACAAGATTTTATAAACGCACATAACTAGTATACCTTTCGTTTTCAAATAATTTCAAGAAATCCTAAGTTAGTTCGGCCGAGAAAATCGAATGAAACAACAACGATACGTAAATGATACAAGCAACAAGCTAGTCGACGACTATTCGTTTTAAACGAAGCGTCCAATTACACCGTTATAATTCAACTCAAGGTTTCTCACCCATATTTCACCCGGTTTCGTTCTTGCGCAATCACATTAAGCCCATTATCCTTGCACGCACGTAGTGGAATAGCCGGTTAGTGGTTCTGATCAAAACACGACGGTTTCCAGCACAAATATGTGGCAACCTCTTTTATCCAATTGCAAGATGCGGGGGATCAAACCGTAGTCTGCCCTACCGAGTTCAGTACCAGATGCTTCCGAACCACCTAGACAATGGATTCTTATGTTACTTAGTAGAAGCTTTTGCATCCGTTGGATTAAACGATCGGGTGAGGATCGCCCAATTTAGTTGGTGCAATATCTATTTCCTTAAAGCATGTAACATTGTATTTAAATCAATTTGCAAGATCATCCACTTATGTTCATCGACTTTCCACGTGGATTGTGTTAGGACTGGTGCTGACTGCTAATATAAACTACTAGGGGCTAATTTAAGGTTCGAAACTCAAAGTATCGGTATAACGAAAAATGAAGACGATTCGCGTGAGTAGAGAGTCGAAGGTGTCATAATCGTATAGTTCTCGTTGGATCGCTCTCGGCCTTCTAACTAAGATTTCAGTTAAAGTAGGTAATTAACGGTTGTGCGAATATAAAAGGCTAAAAAAAATTTTTGGTATGGCTAAATAAAATGGGGAGAAAATGAAATAGCGAAATATAATAGAAATAGAAATGAAATTACTCGTTCTGGATTAAGAATGCAGTGCTCCTCCCACACTATATCAAACATTGTCTCAATGTTATGACATAATGGCGAGGTTAAATAAAAAGTACATCTGGTAAAACAAGGAAAACAACAAGAAAAGGAAAAACTACTGGCGACCACGGCGGCTTCGGGTTCGTGACCGTCTGGAAGGAGTAGCTTCAGGGTCAGTGTCCTGGGGTCCAAGAGATGTAACATCCATCCTCAAAGCGTTAAGCTCGCATAGCACTTCATCTAGCCTTTCATTTGTCGAGCGTTGACCACTCAAGATTTGGACATTTTGCTGATGTAAGGCGTCGTAACGCTCCTGATTCTTCCTTTCAAGAGCTACAGCCATCTGATTTTGCTGATGGAGGGCTCTAAGGACGTCCTCCATAGTAAAAGGAGGTGGTGCAGAAGAGGATGACTCAGGAATGTCAGGCGCGGGAGCAGCTCGATCCATTTCTTCCTGCATCTCATCGGCGGGGCCGATATGAGGTTCTTCTTGAGCAGCAGCAGGGCCTTCAGGGTTAAATAGCCAGTTGGCTCGGTTCTGAGGGTCGATTCTGTCCCTGCAAGGCAAAACAATATTAGTGTAAACTCGGTTTTGTATCACTGGATGAAATCTTCCATCGTCCCGCTCGTGGATGAGGTGGGCCGATTTACAATGATCCAAAGTGAGCAGAACCGGTGGTCGGGACGGCAGATGAACAAGGGTGTCACCATGGTTTTGTGCTAAAGCAAGAGAAGTGACAAGCCCTCCAAAATAGAAAGGTTTGTCGCCTCTGGTGCAGATGGAGTGAATATGAGCCAGGAGGAAAGGTGCGGCATTAATTTTCTGACCCGAGAATGCACAATGCATGAAAAATAGCTCCTTTGAGTTGAGCTTGTGGTTGCTATCTCTTGCAAAGATTGTGTTGGACAAGATGCGGTGGAAGTAACGAATGGCGGGGTTGTGGATTTGGGTGGCATTTAGGTGATCGTATGAATCAGCCCGATTATTGGTCAAGCTATGCCACAAGTTGAAAGATTCCTCATGAAAAGTGTCAGGCACACGTAGGTGAGCGCCTTCATCGATACAGAAATCAAGTAGGCGACCGAATGCGTTCTGAGGGAATTCGTATTCGGTGCTGAAAATTCGGAACCTTACCACACTGGTAAGTTGATTTCTTGTACCGTTTGGAGTAATGTAGCAAAATGAACTGAGAAACTCAAGTGTGAGAGTCTCGTACGTCGGTTGTGGCTGGCTACATAGCGTCCAAAGGTTGACACTTTGTAATAGGTGTTGGACACTTTCGAGCAACCCGAGGTTTTGGAGGCAGTCAGTGTCGACGAACCTCGTAGGGTGGATGCCTCGGCGCTGGAACTTTAGGAACCGTGTTCGTTGAGTTTCACCTGCTTCGCCATTTCGTAGGGTAATGCCAGGAATGAGATTGTCTGCCATTTGCATGCAAAGTGTTTGAGTGAAAATGGGTCTTGGTTGGTGAATGAGAGAATGATAATGATGATACGGGTAATGGATGTATATATGGTGGAAGGAGGTAGTGGAAGTTTGAAAATTGATAGGGATTAATTCTGGGTTGAATGGGGTTAATGGGGAGTTATGGAAGAAGAAGAAGAGAGAAAGGTGCAGGAAAAGGGAACGTTCTGCTAACAGGGTTACTGATGTAACCCGTGTTACGGTCGTAACACCTGGCTGACGAGCGTAACGCTCTGAAAGGCGCGTTACGTTCGTGGGGGATAGATGACGATCGTGGCAGCTACAAGTTTTGGTTTTTTTCACAGAACAGAACACAATACAATTGCACATAGTATATTTTTATAGCAGCAGAACATCTCAGGCATTCTAACATAAACACAGCATTAATTAATTCAACATATAATCCAACATATATAATTCGCAAATAGAGTAGAAAACCGTAAAATATTTTAAGCGGCATAATGATTGTGAGTTTAAAACTGAAAACAAACAATTGCATTGGTTTAAACTGAGTAACTTGTTCCTTTTCGCCAGAAAAAAAAATAAATGACGCGTAATTTAAATGCAGTAACTTTAAAAATTGGAACTAACTAAAAACAAAGCAGAATGGAAAAAGTCTAAAAACAAAGAATTGAAAAACTGAAACTGAAAATTGAGAAACTATAAACTGCTTCATCCAATCTTTTCTTTTAATATTTCCAAAGCTTGAGTGATGTGATAGAACTGCTCCACCGAGATGTCAGTCAAACCCATAAGATCCAAACGCATAGTCTTCAATTCATTCTTTATTCCATCAATATCAGTTTTATAGGCATCCAAAGTGGTCAGAATGGTGTTTAATTGTGTGGTATATTCTCCTTGGTTTGTATCAGGGGCTGCTTGTGCTTCAGCCATATTTGTAAAGTCATGATAACCAGGAGGGGTTTCGGGATCTGTTTCGGTTTCAGACATGAAATTATTATCAACAAAATATGATTGTGGTGTTTCCGGTGTTGAAGGGTGATCGGGTGGATTCAATTCGTACAACCAATTTTCGCGGTTGTGGACACTTATTCGGGCATGGTTCGGGAGGGTAAAAAGAGTAACAACCTCATCTCTGATCAGGTAGTCATAAGGTGCAGGGCCTAAGTTTCCTATTATCCAATTGTTAAAACAGAAATTAATATTCATAGGCCTAATTGATCCAAATGGTGCACAGTTATTAAGTTGGCAACGAGGTCCAAGAGCATGTGCAATCATTGTAACTAATCCTCCCACACTGACAGGAACATTAGGGTCCTCACTAATGCGGGTAAAGGTCTTCATCAGGAGTGGGACCGCATTGACAGGGCGTCCTAGGTTCATACAATAAAGCAGAGATAATTCATCCTTGGATACAGCATTTTGATTTTGTTCTTTTCCAAACAGGGTGTGGGCAAGAATCCTATGGAAATAACGGATGGCTGGGTTATGTATTTCGTTGTTATCCATACTTTCTGGGTCAGGGTGATAGTTTCCGGTTAAAGTACCCCAGAAGTAGTCCATCTCAAAATCCAATAGATCGGCCTCAGGGGTGGTAAAAGCTAAGGGTCCACTGGGGAATCCTAATAAAGTAGCTAAGTCCCTATGGTTATAGGTGAATTCAATACCAAAAAGTCTGAAGGTAATGAATCCTTTTCGGGCTCCAACACCGTGTTCAGGGATGTGAACTAGAGAACTTAGGAATTCAAGGGTAAGCTCTCGGTAAGTGACGAACCTATTTTTCAGGTGGGCTTTCTGCCATCCCAACCGGTTAAACATGTAGTGAATACTGTCAGTAATGCCTAAAGAGTCCATAGTGGGTACATCATGATACAGGGTTAAACTCATTGCTCGCTGAGTCAAAGCCTCAAATCGTCTTTGTTGGTTTCTACCTCTAAAGGCGGCTTCCATAAAGGTCTGTGGGGGATCCATAGGAAAAACAAAACAGGGAAACAGAGTAGAGGAGAAAGTAAAGAGAAAAAGATTATTCAGAAATCCTGTGTCAAGTAAAATTGATTTGAAATCAGCAGCAGTTTCATAAAAGTTTTTAGAAACGAAAAATACTTATATAGAATGCAAAAACAAATAATTTAAACAAGATAGCAGGTAAAAAAAACAAATAAAATGGGTTGCCTCCCATGAAGCGCTGTTTTTAACGTCATAAGCCTGACGAAATGCCTAGTGAAAGATTATTCGGGAGAAATAGGTAGCAGTTCTACGAGTTTAAGCTTATTCGTATAATCTCTATTATCTACACGATGATATTGTTTTAACCGCTGCTCGTTTACAATAAACGGGGCGCTATTTCTATCCGTGATTTCTACCGCTCCGCTAGGCAAAACTCTTGTAATGTCGAAAGGACCGGACCATCTAGATTTAAGTTTTCCAGGGAAGAGTCTAAGCCTAGAGTTAAATAAAAGTACGACATCTCCCACATTAAATTCTTTCCGTGATAAACGTTGATCGTGCCATTTTTTAGTTCGTTCTTTGTATATTTTAGCGTTTTTGTAAGCGTCTAGTCTTAATTCTTCCAGTTCATGTAAATCGAGGATTCGTTTCTCGCCAGCAGCAGTGTAATTGATATTGAGTGTCTTTATCGCCCAATAAGCTTTATGCTCTAATTCTACCGGGAGATGGCACGATTTTCCGTAAACAAGTTTGAAAGGTGTAGTTCCGATAGGAGTCTTATAAGCCGTCCTATAAGCCCATAAGGCTTCGTTAAGCTTGGATGACCAATCTTTTCGAGATATCGCGACTGTTTTTTCTAATATTTGTTTAATCTCTCTATTCGAAACTTCGACTTGTCCGCTAGTTTGCGGATGATAGGGCGTTGCTACGCGGTGGTTCACTCCATATTTAGATAGTAATTTATCAAATATCTTCGAAACAAAATGAGATCCACCGTCACTGATAACAAGTCGGGGAATACCAAAACGCGGGAAAATTATATTCTTGAAAAGCTTTATCACTACTCGTTTGTCATTTGTGGGAGAAGCTATTGCCTCGATCCATTTTGAAACGTAGTCGACAGCGACGAGTATAAACTTGTTTCCAAAAGAAGATGGGAAAGGTCCCATAAAATCTATTCCCCAAACGTCAAAGATTTCCACTTCAAGTATTCCTTTCTGAGGCATTTCGTCGCGTCTTGAGATATTACCGGTGCGTTGGCATCGGTCACAGTTTTTAACGACGACGTGGACATCCTTCCACAGGTTAGGCCAGAAAAGGCCGGCTTGGAGAATTTTGGCACACGTTTTAAAGGTGCTAGTATGTCCGCCACAAGGAGATGAATGGCAATGGGAAATGACGTTTTCTATTTCTTCGTCGGGTATACACCGGCGGAAAATTCCATCGGGTCCTCGTTTAAATAAAAGTGGTTCGTCCCAATAGTAACTCTTGAGATCATGGAAAAATTTCTTTTTCTGTTGGTAAGTTAAATCAGGTGGAAGTGCTCCGACAGCTAAATAGTTAACGATGTCAGCATACCAAGGCAATCCTATGGTCATGTCGATGGCTTCCATAACTTCTTTAGCTTATGGTTTATTTAAATTCAATTGATCTAGGTCGCTTATCATTTGTGCTTTCAGATGTTCATACGGAAAATCATCGTTAATTGGCACTTGTTCGGGTTTTATACCTTCTAAATGGGATAAATGATCCGCTACAACGTTTTCGGTTCCTTTCTTATCTTTAATTTCCAAGTCGAATTCTTGTAAGAGTAAAATCCATCGGAGGAGTCTGGGTTTTGCATCTTTCTTGGCAAGTAAATATCGGATAGCAGCATGGTCTGTGTAAATGGTGATTTTCGCTCCTACAAGGTAAGAACGGAATTTGTCGAGTGCGAAGACCACGGCTAAGAGTTCTTATTCAGTGGTGGCGTAGTTCATTTGAGCTGAGTCTAGCGTTTTGCTGGCGTAGTAAATTGCGTGAAGTTTCTTATCTTTTCTTTGTCCAAGAACTGCGCCGACAGCGTAATCACTTGCATCGCACATGATTTCGAAAGGTAACCTCTAATCGGGCGGTTGCATGATTGGTGCAGAAATAAGTGCGGCCTTAAGGGTTTCAAAATCTTGAAGACAATCGTTATCGAATATGAACTCAGCATCCTTCATTAATAGACCGGTTAGTGGTTTTGTAATTTTCGAGAAATCTTTAATAAAACGTCGGTAAAAACCGGTGTGTCCTAGAAAACTTCGTATCTCTCGAACGGTCTTTGGTGGTTGGAGTTCTTTAATCACCTCTATCTTAGCTTTATCAACTTCAATTCCTTTATTAGAAATAACATGTCCAAGTACGATTCCTTCTCTGACCATGAAATGGCATTTTTCCCAGTTGAGCACAAGGTTTACTTTCACACATCGTTCTAAAATACTTTCTAAATTAGACAGACATCCTTCAAAGCTTTGTCCACACACAGAGAAGTCATCCATAAACACTTCCATGATGTCGTCAATGAAATCTGCAAAGATGGCCATCATACATCATTGGAAAGTTGTGGGAGCATTACATAATCCAAATGGCATTTGTCTGTACGTGAACGTTCCATAGGGACACGTGAATGTAGTCTTCTCCTGATCATCAGGGTGAATTGGAATTTGGAAAAATCCAGAATAACCGTCTAAATAGCAGAAATAGGAGTGTTTGGCTAATCGTTCTAACATTTGATCAATAAAGGGTAAAGGAAAATGGTCTTTCCGAGTAGCTTTGTTCAGTTTTCGATAATCAATGCACACTCTGTGTCCACTAACTACTCTTTGTGTTATCGATTCACCTTGTGCGTTTTTCACGACAGTGACACCTCCTTTCTTAGGTACGACATGCACTGGGCTAACCCATTTACTATCGGAGATCGGGTATATAATTCCAGCTTCCATTAGCTTTTTGATTTCATCTCTGACTACAGTGCTTAGAATCGGATTGATTCTTCTTTGAGGTTCTCGAGAGGTTTTGCAATCCTCTTCTAATAGAATACGGTGCATACAAATTGAAGGACAAATTCCTTTTAAGTCTGATATGTTGTAACCTAACGCAGTAGGGTATTTCCTTAGAACGTCTAAAAGTTTTTGAGTTTCGAGCGTTCCTAAACTGGAATTCACTATTACAGGTCGAGTTTGTTCAGTATCAAGGAATTTGTATCGTAGATTTTTAGGTAGAACTTTCAATTCTAGTTTTGGTTTCTTGGAACATGGCATATGATTGGGTGTAAGTGCTAGACTTTCGCTTAGACTGTCATCTCTATATGGTTCTCGCCAATTGTCGTCTTCGAATATCAGAGGGGTTTCGATTTTCATTATTTTGGAATATGTGGTTTGTTCAACTTCCATCTCTCTCACACACTCGTCTATAATATCGAGTAAGTAACATGTGTCATTTATGGCGGGTGCTTGTAGAAATTGAGTGAGGATGAATTCCACTTTTTCCTCTCCGACTTCGAATGTTAATCTGCCCTTCTTTACATCAATTATAGCTCCGGCGGTGGCTAGGAATGGTCTTCCTAGTATGATAGGGGTAACTGAGTCCTCGGTTATGTCCATGATGATGAAATCGATAGGAATATAGAATTGACCTATTCTAACTGGAACGTTTTCCAGTATACCTACAGGGTATTTAACCGATCGGTCAGCTAATTGGACGGACATTTTCGTGGGTCTGATTTCTCCCATCTCTAGCTTTTTGCAAATAGATAAGGGCATGACACTAATGCTTGCTCCTAAGTCACATAGAGCTTTGTCTATGACAAATTTTCCAATATTACAAGGTATAGAGAAACTACCTGGGTCTTTTAGCTTAGGAGGCATATTGTTTTGAATGATCGCGCTACACTCGGCAGTGAGTGTAACTGTTTCGTTATCCTCTATCTTCTTCTTGTTGGATAGAATTTCCTTAAGAAATTTAGCGTACGAGGGCATCTGAGTGATGGCTTCTGTAAAAGGTATGGTTATATTGAGTTGTTTCAGAAGTTCAACGAATTTCTTGAACTGGCCCATCGTTTTGGAATTTGTAAGTCTCTGAGGATACGGGATTGGTGGTTTATAAGGTGGTGGAGGTACATAAGGCTTCTCTTGCTCCACTGCTTTTTGCGTCTCGCTTTCCTTTTCTTTAGGCTCATTGGCTTGTTCAGGCAGCTCGCTCTGCTTTTGGTACATGGCTGGATTTTCTAGTCTCGGGTCAACAGGTCCGTCGAGTTCTTTTCCACTTCTCAATATCACAGCATTAGCATGTCCTTTCGGGTTGGGCTGTGGTTGACCAGGAAAAATTCCAGCTGGTGCCGCAGTAGATGCTTGTTGTTGAGCTACTTGTGAGATTTGTGTCTCAAGCATCTTGTTATGGGTGGCTAAAGCATCAACCTTGCTAGCTAATTGTTTTATCTTCTCATTAGTATGCAAATTTTGATTCATAACGTCTTTATTAGTCTGAGCTTGGGTAGCAACAAAGTGTTCAATCATGATTTCTAGGTTAGATTTCCTAGGAGTATTAGGTCCATTACCAGGATGATTTGGGATAGCTTTTGGATAACCGGGTGGTGTGGCAGGAGCTTGTACAGGCGCGTATAACGCGTTGTTGTTTTTGTATGAAAAGTTCGGATGATTTTTCCAGCCTGGGTTATAGGTATTGCTATAAGGGTTCCCTTGTACATAGTTTGCTTGTTCAGCTGGAACTCCTGTTAGAAGTGGGCATTCTGGAGCAAGATGTGATTGAAGACCACATAGATCGCAAGTTTGGACAACTGCAGCTACGGTAGCTGCAGGAGCAGTGGTGAGGTTTTCTAGCTTTTGGGTAAGAGCTTCCACTTTAGCATTGACTTGGTCCAGCATATTCACTTCAGACATTCCACCTTTGGTTTGGGATTTCTCCACATTAGCTCTTTCGCTTCCCCATTGATAGTGGTTCTGGGCCATACTTTCGATAAGTTGATTTGCTTCGGCATATGGTTTATCCATCAGTGCGCCACCAGCAGCGGCGTCTATAGTCATTCTTGTGTTATACAACAGACCGTTGTAAAACGTATGAATGATTAGCCATTCTTCTAAACCATGATGAGGACAGAGTCTAATCATATCCTTGTAACGTTCCCATGCTTCGAAAAGTGATTCGTTATCTTTTTGTCTAAAATCGTTGATGTTAGCTCTAAGCATAGCAGTTTTTCTTGGTGGGAAATATCTAGCCAAGAAGACTTTTTTCAATTCATCCCATGTGGTGATTGAATTTGAAGGAAGGGATTGGAGCCAGGCTCGGGCTCTGTCTCTTAAAGAAAAAGGAAATAGGCGCAATCGTATTGCCTCGGGGTTTACACCATTCGCTTTTACAGTGTCTGCGTACTGCACAAACACTGACAGATGTAGATTAGGGTCGTCAGTAGGAGATCCAGAAAATTGATTCTGCTGAACGGCGGATAGAAGCGAAGGTTTCAGCTCGAAATCGTTTCGAGCGATAGCAGGGGCAGCAATGCTGTTGTGAGGCTCCGCTTGCGAAGGAACTGCATAGTCCTTAAGAGCGCGAGGCGGATTTGGTACGTCAGCCATTGTCGATTCTTCGGTAGATTCTGATAACGGGATATCAGGAATTTTTGTTGGAGGAAGATTATTAAGAGATCGGTATTCTTGAATTAGGCGTCTTAATCTTAAGTAACGCTCGATATCGTTAATTTGTAAATGCAAAGGCTCGTTTTGAGAACGAGTGTTTGGCATACACAGAGGGAAATGTAAAAAGTTGCCTTAGTCTAGACAGTGTTGTTTTCAGATTACACTAGTGACTAAACTAAAGTCCCCGGCAACAGCGCCAAAAACTTGATGGGGTCTTCGATCGACTTAATGTCTGATGGTATCTTAACTGCAAGCGCACAGCCTATCGGGGTAGTAATAAAAGATTGTCGAATCCACAGGGACTTTGTAATCACGCTAGTGTTGTAAAACAGGTTGGTTTAGCCAAGGCGGAAATTGTCACGTTGGTTTTGGGAAAATTAAGGAAGGTAAATTAATTGATTTTAAAGTAATTATAAAATGAACGGTTGGTATGCAATAGAGTCAACCTAAGGGATCTAATCGGGCCTAGGCATATAAGGATGGTCAACTTGGTTTATCCGTAGAATTAATCAGTTTAAAAACCCTCAACTCACACTTTCATGGTCTTATCTCGGATTATACGTCTAAAGCCCTATACCTGCTTTCGCTAGCCTATAAGTGTTTAGAAGTATTCTTTGGAAACTTAATTAATTCTAATTTGGTTTAAAGCGCTTTCACTGTATTTAAATCAAATGCCTAACTTTATCTATCCGGTTAAAAACCTCACACTTTCGTGGTTTTAACCTATTTACTCTTCTTACTTTCGTAACAAAGATTTTATTATTAAGCATAAAAAGTTATAACCAGAGTTAAGTTGATTAAAGTTTTAGCCTAAGTTTGATTAGAAGCCTAATGTCTCTTACTATTCCATACCGACACTAAAGGTTTAGCTAGCCATGGAAATCAAAATAAACATACTGTAAATAAAAGCAAGCAAATATAAATTGGACATTATAAATAATAAATAACAAGCATGCATTAATAAATTAATTAAAATGAATTTAATACAATTGCAAAATAAAAACCTAACAGTAAAGCCAATACTTCAATCCTTCTTCCACAAATCGGAAACTCGGACTTGGTATCGGGAGTATTGCAAATTCTGAAGCTTGAATGATAAATCTGAAACTAGAATAATAATTCCCTAATGTTGGAAATTATTATTTGGACAGTGGAATTTAAAAGAATCGAATTAAACAAATGATGTAAGAATAATAACTGAAATAATACTGGTTTCAATTTTGGCAGAGCTTCGGCACAAATAAGCTGTAATAAAACTCCGTACTTTTTTTGTTCAATATTGAGGTATTTATATAAGAGTAAAATCGGGCAGTTGGTTTGTTAAACTTGGAACTCAGTCTTCCTTCAAAATCTCCAAAAATATAGTAACCTAGTAGTTGAGGGAGAAATGGTGAACGTGGTGTTTGACTGGAGAGAATTAAGGAGTTTGGAAACTCCTTCTGTTATGCTTGCCACGTTCTGCATTTTCCAACTGGACTGTTATACGCATTACGTTCGTTACATGAACGTTACGAGCAGATTTTGGTCTTTCCCGTGTTACGGTCGTGGCCACTGTGTTACGGTCGTAACACTCTTCAAACTGGCTTACGGTCGTGGAAGCTTCATTACGACCGTCACAGCTACAAAAGTGCAGTTCTTTGATAGATTTATCCTTTTCTTCCGTTCTTTTGATGCTTTCTTGCATTGTTTCATGTTTTCTTCTATTTTGAGCTTAATTATGAAATACCTGCAAAAGTGATGACAAACTCGAAATATTCGGGAATTAATCGGGTCAAAATAATACAAAACGGACGAATTTCATAGCAAATAAATGATACGATTTCGTGTTATCAAAATCTCAGGGATAGTCAATGATCGGGCCTTCGTCTGGAAAGGCTCAACCAAAATACTCTTTCCTGGAGTTTCGGCAACAAGAGTGTTGGTAGGAATGATAACAGGGGTTGTAACAGCTTCATCAATATGAGTACTTGCAGAGATGATTATGGGTACAGGAACAACCTTTGGAGCATCCACAGGGATGATCACGGGTCCAGAAACTGCTTTTGGGGGAGCAATTTCTAGAGAAAAGATCCTACCGCTTCAGGTAATTTTGCTAGTTCCAGAAATATTACTTATGTCGGAATCTTCTTCTTCGGAGTTTATCTCTTCGGAGGCCGGCCAGTCTTGCTTGATGCCATGGTAGTAAATGTCCCCTCCATAATTCAACGGCACAGTTTTATCTGATTCATATGGGACTGGCCCAGGCATTGTGATTATTAAAGGAGTTGCTTTTGGAACTGATGTAATTATAACAGGTCTTTTGGTGGAGACCCTGGAATAATTGGCGGAAATGGTAATGATAGAAACATCTTCAACAGGAATAGGTGAAACGGGAGTCTTTTCAAACAAAATCTCTTTGTTATCCATCAGGCACTGAATGCCCGTCTTTAACAAAGGACATCCAGTTGGTGAGGATAAGCAGAGATGGAAAACTTCATTACAGCCCGGGAACACACCGACTTTCAACAAGTTTATCTTAATAGTCGGAAGTGGGGTCATGAGTTCATCAACTGAGGTAACAAACAAATTTTCTTCAATGGCATTGGTATTGTGACCATGTCTGGGCATAGGAGCAGAAATGACATTTGGCTTCTTGGGCGCATCAAACTCAATTTCTTTTGCTTCAATGAGGTCTTGTATTTTTTTCTTTAAAGCCCAACAGTTGTTAGTATCGTGAGCAGGACTTTCAGAGTGATATGTGCAACGGGCATTGGAATGATAATGAGGGGATGTTGTATTGGGGTTTTTCGGAGCTTCTTTCAAGGTTACCAGATTGGATCTTAGAAGATGCGGTAATACTTGAGACAGAGTCATGTTGATTCTGGTAAACTGCCTGACTGGCCTTTCTACCCTTGGTTGATTATTTCTTTGTTGATCAGATGCAGGTTTTGGGATCATAACAGCCCCCACCATTGGTCGGTGTTTGGCCCTATCTTGTTTTCTCTACGGATATATGGCAGCCACCTCTTTCTTTCTGATAAAGGGCTTCCTTATAGCTGTAGAAGAGGATGTGTCTTTCTGAATCTTTCCATTCTTTATACCGGTTTCTATCCTCTCTCCGGTCAATATTAGTTCAGTAAAGCCTGCAGATGAACTTCCGATTAAATGATTGAATAAGGTACCAGATAAGGTGTCTGTTGTACCCCAAAATTTTCCCTCCCATTTCATCAATATTTTCTCACCACAAGACCCTTGGAGCTCAAGATCAAGTTAGGGTTTGCTCTGCCCAAGACTCCTCCTTGCACTGTTGACCCAAATTAGGGTTTGAGTTTGCACAAAGATGTTTTGACCTAAAATGCCCAAAGTGACTTTCATGCTTCATGTTGGACTCACAAGTTTATCCATACCAAGTTTCAAGCCTTGATTCCAATCTTTGCCCAGTCAATTGGACAGTTGACCTAGAAATCAGCTGTATTGGGAAAAAGTCAACTGTGGTCAATTGACAGTCAAACTTCATGATTTTTGACCCACATCAACATTATGAACTCATATGAACCATTTGGTCAAGTTTGGATCACAATTCCACAAGAAATTTGATCAGATCACTAAAAGGGCAAAATGGTCATTTTTAGGGTTTTGATTGCACAAAGGCAATTTTTGACTGTTTGACCTAGCCAATGACAAACCAAGCTCACATATGGACTCAAGGACTCAATGACATGGTCTTGACACATTCAACAAGTTCAAAAGATCCCAAATGCACAAGATTGACAGATGAATTTTCCAGTCAACTGAGCAAATTTTGACTGTATACTGAAAAGTCAAACTTTGACTTTTTGGTCAAAATCAAGTGTCAAGATTCATTTTTCATCAAAACATGCCAAAGTGTGAAACTTGTTCATCAAGGAATCAAAAATTACAAATTAGGGTTTGAAATGAAGAAATTTCATAACTTAGAAATTTTCTAAGTTATGAAATTTCCTAATTTTTTCCTAACTTTGTCTCATCTTTTCATCAAGATACATTTGGATTCAAACAAAACTCAAAATATTAAAGTTATAGTCCATTGCAAAATCTACAACTTTGATTCACAAAGTTTCCTCAAAAGAAGCTTGTAGCTCAAGTTGTGATTTTTGGAATAGGGGTGCAAAACATTCTTAACTTAGAAAAATTTTGACCTATTTTAGGCAGGATTTTTGCCCAACTTCATGGCCACTTTTCACATGCTTCCACTTGGAATTTCAACTTGCATTACAAAGATGGATTGTAGTACACATTCCAATCTTTCCAAATTGTCCAAGAACTTCTCAAACACCCTTGTGGTTAGGGAGAATCGAATTTGTCAATATGGGCAAAAGTCACTTTATTCATGGCCATTTTCATGTTCATAACACTTTGCATTTTTCAAGTCAGCTTGCACAAGCTAGGTTACAGGCCTCTAATCCCATTTTCACTCAATAATTCAATGCTAAACCATTGTGCCAAGATGTTACTTCATTCATTTGGGCAATACATGTTAGATTAATCCATAATTAGAAAAAGCATTTTAGCCATTTTGATAAAGGTACACTTTATGTCAAATACAAATCCAAGAGGCATGGACAAGATCTTGAGAGCTAGCATTTTGTACACAAATCACACTGATCAAGAGTGATTTGTGCAGCATGTTTGAGGGGCCTGTGGTAGCCTATATTGAAACTTGACAAACTTTGCTTATCAAAAAAAAAACTTGGCATTTTGAACAACAACTTACATTCCTGCAAGCAAGAACTAAAACAAACTTTCTCCACACTTTCCGTACTCCCTAACAGACCTAAAACACGACCAAAGAACCCTTGATCCCTCCTCATACAGAAGATCACCATTTTGCTGCACAAAACAGGGCATTCTGCATTTTGACTTGGCCAGCTCATTTCCATCGTGCATTTTCATCCAAACCACTTCATACACACTCCCTATCATCCATTGAAGTTATTCCAAGCATTGAACTGGAACTGTAACAGCCATAGCCAAGTGTGCCATTTTCATTTTTCATCTGTTCAGGTTGACTTCTGTAGCTCGATTCAGTAAGATTCAAAGCAAGCCAAGCATAGAGGAAACATCCCTGGACCTCAAGCAAGCTGTACAAATCCTCACACTGCATTGAAAGTGCCTCCATTGTTGCACACGATTCAAGCTGAACAGGTAAAAGTTTGAACTTCTATCTCTCTATCCAAGCATATTTAGGCTTAGGTTTATGAATGAAACATGTCCTACTCATGGCTCTGAAGCTACCCATATCCTCACTTTCCATTTATTTTGTGTGTGCTGAGAGAATTTAAGACATGAACATTGAACAAAAGTTAGGTCAGGAATTGGGGGAGGAGAAATTCTCTCTCATTTCTGAGAGTTATATCAAGTTCTTGGTATGTATGGATTCGTGATTTGATGCTTTACATTTTTGGTGTTATAAGTTTGTGCTAAAAATCAAAGAATCAGGATGTTTGAACAAGCATGAGAAGCGCGCGTTTTTGAGACAAACTGGCTGGAGGTTGAAGAAGATAGACTTGGGCTGGGCCTGAGTTTTGTTTTCCTGTTTACACCACTCATTTTCCACTTGCACCCCTTTGGCCCATTGTGTTTATTTTTATCATTTTTTTACTTTTTCTTTTTGTTTCTGACTTCTTATTTTTTGTTAAAAAATAAAAAAACATTAAAAATATTTTTCACCTTCTTTATGTATTTTTTAGGCATTTATTTGTTTTGTTTAATTTGTACATATAAATAAACATATATACTTTTATGTAAAATACTAAAAAATAATACAAATACATTTTATTTTCTGATTTTATTTTATTTTATCTTTTGAAAACATTTCCTAAAAAATATACTTTTTTTGTAAAATAATTAATATTTTATTTTTGTGTATATTTAATATATTTAATATATAATATAAATACTTATATATTTATTAGAATATTTAGGATAAAAATACAAAAATAATACATTTTTTATTTTTTTTAATATTTAACCTCAAAAATACTTTTTTTACAATATACTTCCTTTTTATTGATTTTTTGTACATAATTAATAAATATTGTATATAATAAATAATACTATTTATTTGCAAAACTAGGGTTTTGCCCTAAACATGAAAATATCAAAAATTAACCCTTTTTTATTTTTATTTCACTTGTAAATAAATCACACACACTTACACAAATACATTGACACATGCACATTTACTTATTCCTATACATTGATACATTTTACATTTGCGATTGATTCGATTTGGTTGTAAATTTATTTGGGATACCATTCTCCTATTTAAGTCTCATCCCCATTTGAACATTTGTACTCCCATTCCCATGATAACTTTGTAATAATTTAGGACTTTAAATTCCGCATTTTAAAGCTTTCTAAATATGCCATGATAGACTTAGGGTTTGTATGCAAAAATCAACCAAACAAATAGCTTGACTAAACAAAAGACAAAAAAGCATGAAAATGGACAACACCAATCACACTTGCACCCCTAGGGTTACTCCACTTGTTGCCTTCAATAATGGGCCATGTTGCATGTTGAGTGTTTTTGGCAAAAACAAAACAATATCAAATGATCATAGTCCCTCGATGACGCTTTCGAAAGTTGCCTAAAAATGATCATAGTCCCTTAAAGGAAAAGTTGCCAAAGACACTTGGCACCATTGCATTCATGGTCTAAACGATGACCCGCGCCCGTCCCGTTAACATCCTAACACAAGATTGCCCACTAAATACAATGGTGGAACAAAATTGTTAAAAGGGTTAAAACATAGAAAAAGCCTTTGAGTAAATTTAGGGGTAGACAACTCTTAGTTACTTGAATCAATTTGCAAAACACACTTGCCTACTTTTCAAAACCACACTCCACAACACTTTCAAAACAATTTCCAAAAACATTGAAAAACTTTTCAAAAGACATACACCTTTGTATACATTCAAACATGAATCATTACAAAGGTTGCCACCACATTGGCCTCTTTTCAAAACATTTTCAAACCCACACACAAAGCACCATTTCAAACAATTGAAAACACAAGGCAAGTGATCTAAGCAAGTAACTAAGAGCTCATGGATAACAATGGATAGAAAGGGTGCTAATACCTTCCCTTTCTATAATCTACCCCCCGAACCCAAGAAAACATCTCAAAGGTTTTTGCTGTGCTTTTTAACCTTTCCTTAGGATAAAATAAAAAGTCGGTGGCGACTCTTGCTCAACCGAAACATTTGCGAAAACAAACGCAAAACCTCAAGTCAGTTCTCCCACCGTATCACAGAACTGGCGACTCTGCTGGGGAGAAACTTAAAAGTGGGGTTACCTTAAGGGTTAGATCATTTACTTGTTTTCAATTGTTTGCTTTGTTTGCTTTTATATTTGTGGGCTTTGCATCGTAGTTTCATAGATCCTAACCCAGATCTGGGGATTACCCTTTTAGGTAGCATAAGCTGTGAGGGACTTGTCCGGCGTAGACCGACATGGGTGAAGCAGTGGCTACGTTGGTGTGACACCTTGGTCTTTACCGATATCCCTTGTGTTGCAACGAGGAGAATATGGGTCTTCTAAGGAGTCATTAAACACCAACCGACCTTAGAACCCTAAATTGACCCAACTTGGCCATAGAATGGTAGCATTATGCTACACTCATTGAGGCTAAACTCTCGCGATGGTTCTGGCCGCAAGAAAAGATTGTGATGCTGGAGTTATGACCGATCGAGGGTAGTCAATGATATTGAGATCCTCTAGAACCCGGATACTTTTGGTAGGACAGGTCTTAACCAACGAAACTAAAAGAGGGTAATACCTGAACTTCATGCTGGCCTAAACCCTAAGGGATGTCTTGTGTGACTTGTGTGCCTTATCATGCTTGCCTTTGTGAGTACTTGTGGTGTGCTTTATCATAACATCATACCATCATACCATTGCATGCATCCTGCATAAGGACTGGCCCATTTCAAAGATAAGAGGGTTTCATCTTTGCTCTGTTTTGTAGGACATCATGATGCCCATGCGTAGGAATACTATCCGGCTCAACTTTGTTCAACCACCTACTTTGCTCAAGGAATTGGTTGGTAGGATTCCAAACACTACTTCCTTCATCGGGAGGCATGGTTCTCTTCTCGGTTTAGTCACTTCAAAGTGGGACCAACATCTGATGAGTGTCATGGTCCAGTTTTATGATCCCCTGTACCATTGCTTCACTTTCCAAGACTTCCAGCTGGTCCCTACCCTGGAAGAATTCTGAGTTACTTGGTATCCCTGTTTTGGAACAAACTTCGTTCACTGGTTGGGAGAAGACTCTTAGGCCTGAAGAGATTGTTGCAGTCCTTCCCTTGACCAAAGAAGAGTTAATGGCTAACTGGGAGACTAGAAGTGGAGTTAAGGGCTTTCTGGCTAAGTTTCTTGTTGGCAAAGCTAATAGTTTCTAGAATGACTTAGACTTCAAGGCGTACGAAGACATTCTGGCTCTCTTAATCTATGGTCTAGTATTGTTTCCAAATCCTGATAACTTTGTCAATATCAATGCCATAAGGATCTTCATGTCTCGGAACCCTGTACCCACTCTCTTGGGTGATATCCTGCAACAGCTATATGCTCGTACTGCCCGAAGACGGGGAACTCTGTGGTGTTGTGCTCCTTTGTTAGTGAGGTGGTTTATTTCGCACCTCCCTAAGTTCGTGCTGAAGAATGAAGAAGGAAAGGGCTGGGCTCATAGGTTAATGTCTCTCACTGATAATGACATCATTTGGACTCTCAGAGGTTTGGATGAGGTAGCCATTATTGATTGTTGCGGAGAATATCCTAATGTTCCATTGATTGGTACCCAGGGAGGAATCTCTTATAATCCATGTCTAGCTCTCTGTCAGTTTGGAAGAGCCAGAAGAGCAGGGCCTCATGAGATGTTGGTACCTCACATCAGTTTTGAATATCAGGTAGACATTGACGAGCTACGTCACAGATTCATCAAAGCTTGAGACATAATTCACAAAGCTGACCCACATGAGTTGGGATCGAAGACTTCTCTACCAATGAAACCCTACTGCAGATGGGTCCGTATCCGTGCTCAGAAGTTAGGTATGCCATACGAAGCTGTCAGGCCTATCATTCTTGAATTTCCTGATGAAGAAGGGGTTCCTCCAACTATCCTCCCTCCTCAGATAACCACTGATGTTGATACACTAAAGAGATCTTGGGCGCAGCTACAGGAAGAACGGGATTATTATCGGGAAAAGTTCAACGAACAGGAACAAAAGATCCAGAAGTTGACTAAGCAATTGGAGGAGGAGCGGATCCTGAACGACTATATCCGTACTGAGAAGAGGAGGCCATGGGAGCACTGATGGGCTTTGGATGTTTCTTTTACAGCTTTTATTTCCTTTTCAGTATTTTCATTCTTGTAATGCCTAAGGGAAAATTGTTGAACAATTTAAAGTTTGAATCTAATGAAGTATGTTTCCTTTTTGTCTACAAAGTTGAATCCCGATTGTCTTTGAAAACATAAATCATACGCATCTCATTGCATCATATGCATAACAGGTACCCTTCTTCTACAGGTTGCTTAATCTTCTTCGTTGTTTATTTCAGCACTCAATCATCATGTCTTCCGAGCCTACTACCGAACAAGCTATCAAGGCCCTCCAGGCCCAGAACGCCCAGTTTCAGGAGCTGGTCATGAGCTTAGCCCAGGGTCAACAGGAGTTGAAGACTCTGCTCTTGAAGAAGAAGAAGAAGAAGAAGAGGACTGCACTGTTTAACACTGGACGGAGGTTTGGGAATGCACTGCAGAATGAGGCTGATCAGACTACTTCCTCTGCAGAGAAAGACAGTCCCCAAGGGGGAAGGGCTCCTAGTCCTGTGGTCTCCGACAACGAGACGGATTACAATGATGAACAGTACCCTCCTGCTGAAGTCAGGTACAAGCAACTTGAGGACCGTTTAAGTGCCATGGAGGTTCAACATGTGTCGGGGCTGGATTTTGGAGATCTAGGTTTATCTTCTGGGGTGGTGATCCCACACAAGTTCAAGGCACCTGCCTTTGCGAAGTACGACGGGGCTTCCTGCCCTAAGCTGCATCTCAGATCATATGTAAGGAAGATCCAACCTTACACTGCAGACAAGAACCTATGGATCCATTTCTTTCAGGATAGTCTTTCGGGGTCTCAACTCGAATGGTTCTATCAGCTGGATGGAGCCAGTATCCGAAACTGGGAGGACTTGGCTACTGCCTTTTATAAGCAGTATCAGTACAATTCCGACCTTGCTCCCACGCGTACCCAACTCCAGGGTATGTCTCTAGGGACGAGCGAAGGATTCAAGGAGTATGCGCAAAAGTGGAGAGACCTGGCTGGCAGGGTGCAACCACCTTTGACAGATCGTGAACTTGTTGACATGTTCCTGGGGACCCTGTCTGGTCCATTCTTCAACCATCTGATTGGAAATTCTTCTGCTGGGTTTACAGATTTGATCTTGACTGGTGAGAGAATAGAAGCTGGTATCAAGTCGGGGAAGATACAGAAAGGTGCCTCCTCGAGTACTGAAAAGAAACCTTTCAAGAAGGAAGCCAGTGTTGTTTATGGTCCCAGAAGACAACTTAAGCCGGAACGCCGCCAAGCTGTCAACGCGGTGGTAATTTCAAAGCCTGCTGCTGCTCCTCAGCAATACAACCAACCAAGGGGTGAGAGACCTAAAAGGCAGTACACTCGTCTCAGCATTGACCCTGTCTCAAATTTTGCCGCAACTACTGTCAACCAATCTGGTAACTATCAAGGAAGCTCTGAAGGTAGTGAACACAGCTTCTCCAAAGTACAACCCCAACGTCCGTTACGCTTATCACTCTGATAGCCCGGGGCATACTACAGACGATTGTTGGGCTCTGAGGAATAAGGTTCAGGACCTTATTGATGCTAAAGAAATACAGTTTGAGGCGCCCGAAAGGCCCAATGTTGTGACTGCTCCCATGCCCCAGCATGGAGTAAATACTGTGGAAGAAGATCGGTATGTAGCCTCCGTGGAAGAGATTGTTACTCCGTTATTGACTATTAAAAGGAACCTGTTGCTAGTCGGTTTATTTCCGGGATATGGTAAAGGTTTCCTTCTATGTGTTGTTTCACCTGTTGGTTGTCCTTTGCTGAAATCAGGTATCCAAAGCCTGATGGATAGCAAAGAGATCTTGTTCGAGAAGATTGTTGTTCCTGCTATCCCTGCTGAAGAAGTGTCTATTGTTACTATTTTCAACAAACCTCCTAAGGCTCTCTCAAAGAGGCCTGTCAAAATCATGTCCACTCAGAAGATTGCTCCTATCATCATCACTGTTATGGGGCCCCTTCCCTATACATCTGACAAAGTTGTCCCATGGCACTATGGGGCAGATGTTTATGTTCTTGGAGTAAAGCAAGAATTTGATACTAGTACCGGCGTCAGTAACATCACCGGGCCTGCCAAAGTTACTCGCAGTGGTAGGCTGTTCTCACCAGATATTGCGCCACCAGCTATTCAGAGACCTCTTGTCATCACACCTGCAAGTGTGCTTGTTTCCCCTCCTGATCAAGTTTCTACCCCTGCTGCCGAGTCATCTGACGCTCGGGGCAAAGGGATTGCTACTGACTTGCCTGCCCTGACGGAGGCACCAAAGACAACCAATGTTGAAGCTTCCCAACAAGAGATGGAAGAGATTCTCAAGATTATCAAGAAGAGTGATTTCAACGTAGTTGAGCAGCTGGGGCACACCCCATCAAAGATTTCTATGCTATCACTGTTGTTGTGTTCAGAGGCCCATGCCAAGGCCCTGATTTCCTTCCTAAAGACGGCCCATGTGCCACAAGAGACGTATGCTGATCAATTTACCGATTGTGTGTCCAACTTGACTGCCGATAATGGGTTGGGCTTCTCTGACGCCGATCTGACTGTCAAAGGAAAGAACCATAACGACGCCCTGCATGTCTCCATTGAATGCAGGGGCACTAATCTTGCCCATGTGTTGGTATACACCGGTTCTTCATTGAACGTATTGCCCAAGAAGGCCCTAGACAGGTTGGATTGCGAGGGTTTGGAGCTCAAGCCTAGTAACATTGTTGTCCGGGCCTTTGACGGTTCGAAAAGGATGGTACATGGGGAAGTTGACATTCCAATCAGGGTTGGTTCTCAAGTCTTTGATTCTACTTTCTATGTAATGGATATCCGACCATCCTATTCTTGCTTGCTGGGTCGTCCATGGATCCGCAAGGCTGGAGCTGTAACCTCCACACTACATCAGAAGCTGAAGTACCCGGTCAGAGGGAAGATTGTTACAGTTCAGGGGGAGGAAGAGTATATGGTCAGCCACCTCAACTCGTTCCGGTACATAGAAATGGATGGGGAATTCATTGAGACTCCATTCCAGCACTTTGAAAAAGTTCCTCAGACGCTGGCATCAGCTGAAACTGTGATTGAAGACCCTCCTTTGAAGATGGCTTCCTTAAAGGATGCTCGGGCTGTTATTAAGAAGGGTGAGTGCGCAAACTGGGGCCAACTTCCTGATTTCACTCCGAAGACCGACAAGTTTGGTTTGGTTTTCACTGCAGAAGCTCACAGGGTTGTTCGTAAGGAAAGGATTGGAAGACCTCCTGTATTCATCACCAGCCCGAGAGTGAATGCTATTGAAGACGACGTGGAGGAATCTGAATTCGACAGCTGGATCTACCCAACAACCGACGGTGGACCGAGCAACTGGACTACCAAAGACTTCACACCTATTACTTTTGTCACTCAGTAATGAACTCTTTTGTTTTGTATTTGTAACAGACAATATTTTGAAACTTTTATGGCTCGGTGTCTTACCCGAGGCACCGTGGCTTCATTTGTGAGGGATTTTGTGTGTCATTTTCATATATCATTAATAAAAACATTGGACGTTTGTTGCATTTCAAAATCTTGCGCTCCTTTTCTTTCTTTATTATATATTGCAAAACAGCTATATTTACACACACTCACCTACATAGGTTCCAATCCACTCTGGATCTCACTGGTAACGACTCTGCTACTGCCAGTTATGACTTTGAAAATCCGATCAACTTAGCCGAAGACGAAGATGAAGATGATTGCGAAGTACCTGGTGAACTTGCAAGACTGTTACTCCAGGAAGAGAGGGTCATTCATCCACATGAAGAGCCAGTGGAAACGGTAAATCTGGGTACTGAGACAGACAGAAAGGAAGTCAAGATTGGTGCCAATCTAGAGCTCAGTGTGAAACAACGGTTGATTCAGATGTTGCATGACTATGTGGAAATCTTTTCCTGGTCTTACGAAGACATGCCTGGGTTGGATACCGACATTGTGGTTCACCACCTGCCTACCAAGGAAGATTTCCCTCCGGTTAAACAAAAGGTCCTCCATATGCGTCCAGAGATGTCCGAGAAAATCAAAGCTGAGGTTATGAAACAATTTGATGCCGGGTTTCTAGCAGTGACTTCTTACCCTCAGTGGGTTGCCAACGTGGTTCCAGTGCCGAAGAAGGATGGTAAGGTCCGAATGTGTGTTGATTACAAGGATTTGAACAGAGCGAGCCCCAAGGATGATTTCCCTCTGCCTCATATCGACGTTCTGGTTGACAACACTGCTCAGCATAAAGTATTCTCCTTCATGGATGGCTTCTCCGGTTATAATCAGATCAAGATGGCTCCTGAAGACATGGAGAAGACCACCTTTGTTACTCAGTGGGGCACCTTTTGCTACAAGGTCATGCCTTTTGGGTTGAAAAATGTTGGGGCAACATACCAACGTGCCATGGTTGCTCTGTTACATGACATGATCCATCACGAAATAGAAGTATATGTCGACGATATGATTGCAAGGTCCCAAACTGAGGAGGAACACCTTGACCATCTACAGAAGCTGTTTGACCGTCTGAAGTTGTACAAGCTGAGGTTGAACCCAAACAAGTGCACCTTTGGGGTGAGATCTGGAAAACTGCTAGGCTTCGTCGTGAGCGACAAAGGTATTCAAGTGGACCCTGCCAAAGTGAAAGCCATACAAGAGATGCCAACTCCCAAGACAGAGAAAAAAGTCAGAGGCTTTCTAGGATGGTTGAACTACATTGCCCGATTCATCTCGCATCTAACTGCTACCTGTGAACCAATCTTCAAGCTGCTGAAGAAAGATCAAGTAGTACATTGGAACGATGAATGTCAGGCCGCTTTCGAAAAGATCAAAGAGTATCTCCAAGAACCACCCATTCTTATGCCACCGGTTGAAGGGAGACCTATAATCTTATACTTGACAATACTTGACAGCTCAATAGGGTGTGTGATGGGGCAGCATGACGAGTCTGGCCGAAAAGAGCACGCCATTTATTACCTTAGCAAAAAGTTTACCGACTGTGAGACCCGGTACTCACTGCTTGAGAAAACTTGCTGCACTTTGGTATGGGATGCTCGCCGGCTGAGACAGTATATGTTGACTCACACTACTCTGTTGATTTCAAAAATGGATCCAATCAAGTACATATTCGAAAAGCCTGCTTTGTCTGGAAGAATAGCGAGATGGCAGATGATCTTGACGGAATATGACATCCAATACACGAATCAAAAAGCAATCAAGGGAAGTGTATTGGCAGACCATTTGGCGTACCAGGCAGTGGACGACTACAAATCCTTGAACTTTGAATTTCTAGACGAGGATATCATGGTAGTGACTGATTGTGAAGTACCTGGACCGGATGAAGGACCTGAGGAAGGATCCCGATGGTCTATGCACTTTGATGGAGCCTTGAACGCTTTGGGTAATGGTATCGGCGCTGTGATCATATCCCCTAAAGGCACTCATACTCCACTCACCGCCCGGCTATGTTTCAACTGCACCAACAACATGGCAGAGTATGAGGCATGTATCATGGGTCTTCAAGCTGCAATTGACCTAAGGATCAAGTTCTTGAGTGTCTTCGGAGATTCCGCTCTCGTGATCAATCAGATCAAAGGCGAGTGGGATACGAAACACCCGAATCTTATTCCTTACAAGGAGTATGTGCTAACATTGCTTCCCCACTTTGAAGAGATAACTTTTGAGCACTTCCCAAGAGAGGAGAATCAGTTAGCGGACGCGTTGGCTACGATGTCTTCTATGTTCAAAGTCAAATGGGACAACGAAGCTCCCCGGATCATCATTTGGAAGTTGGATGAACCTGCACATTGCTGCGATCTCGAGACCGAAGAGGTAACAGAAAAGCCCTGGTATCATGAAGTGAAGAGGTACCTTGAAGCTCAAGAATACCCTGAAGGTGCATCTGTTAATGACAAGAAGTTTCTGAGAAGGTTCACGGTGAAGTTCTTCCTCAGTAATGGCATTCTGTACAAGCGAAACCATGATTTAACTTTACTGCGTTGTGTGGATAAGACTGAAGCAGAAAAGATCATGGCAGAGCTACATGAAGGTACCTTCGGAATGCATTCCAGTGGACATACCATGGCAAAGAAGATCCTTCGGGAAGGATATTTCTGGTCCACAATGGAAGTCGACTGTTATCAGCATTCTCAAACTTGTCATAAATGCCAGATCTATGCTGATAAGGTGCATATTCCTCCGGTTCCTCTGAACGTCTTGACGGCACCTTGGCCTTTTGCAATGTGGGGCATTGATATGATCGGCGAAATCAGACCTACAGCATCCAACGGGCATCGCTTCATCCTAGTAGCGATTGATTACTTCACAAAGTGGGTTGAAGCAGCTTCCTATGCTACCGTAACCAAGAACGTCGTGGCACGGTTCATTCAGCACAACTTAATCTGTCGATACGGCGTCCCAGAAAGGATCATTACGGACAATGGTACCAATCTTAACAACAAAATGATCACTGAGCTCTGCGAGAAATTCAAGATACAGCACCACAACTCTTCACCTTACCGGCCGAAGATGAACGGGGCTGTAGAAGCGGTGAATAAGAATATCAAGAAGATTGTGCAGAAGATGACAGTAACCTACAAATATTGGCACGAAATGTTACCATTTGCTCTTCATGGGTACCGTACCTCAGCACGGACGTCAACAGGGGCAACTCCCTTTTCCTTGGTCTATGGCATGGAGGCAGTCTTGCCTATTGAAGTCCAGATACCCTCTCTCCGGATAATGAAAGATGCAGGTTTGAGCAAAGACGACTGGATCCAGACTCGGCTTGATCAATTAAACCTAATTGACGAAAAGAGACCCACTGCTATTTGTCATGGTCAGACGTACCAAAAACGGATGATCAGGGCATTTAACAAGAAGGTCAGATGACAAGAGTATCAAGTCGGAGACCTGGTAATCAAGCGCATCATTCTTCCTCAAAGTGATCCCAGGGGAAAATGGACCCCTACGTACGAAGGTCCATTTGTGGTTAAACATATCTTCTCAGGAGGAGCTATGATTCTAACCACCATGGATGGTGACGACCTTCCTCACCCCGCCAATGCAGACATAGTAAAAAGATACTACGCATGAACTAAAGACCCGCTAGGTCGACTGGCCTAGGAAAAAATAAGGGCTTCCCGGCGAACCAAAAGGGTTCGAGAAAAAATAAGGGATGAAAAAAAAAATCTGTACACCCGGCAAGTCGAAAACCTGAAAAGGCGGCTTGGGAAAAAATGGGTATCCCGGTGGACTGAAAACCCAAAAGGGCGGTCCAGGCAAAAATTAGGGATAAGCGTAATACTATGTCTCATTGGATCACCTTGCATCCAGAATTCGGCATCAACTATCGGGTTCGGACGACACAAATCAATCAGCTTCATCTTTAACTAAGCAGCAGAGTGATGAGACGCTTGAAGACATAAAGGCGATAGCAGAGTTGAAACCCAGTGGGATTATTTTTCACATAGCTGTTTTGTTTCCTTTTCAAAATTGTATAAACTCTATGTTACTCGGCAGCGTTCTCTTACTAGGACGTCAGCCTCTTGTACATAAAATGCCTATTTACAGGCAAAATTCAAAATCAATACAAATCCACTCTTTCAGATAAATTGCCAGTTGTTTTTCCTTAATCTGTTCTGTTTTGCAAAGAACGTCCAATGTTCATTTTTTTGATATATGCATTTGACATTAATTGCTAATCATAAATATTTGCATGCGAAACAAAGGACTAATTACAGGTGACATCAGAAACAGGGGCAATAAAGAATTGTCTAAGCAATTTAGTTGCTCTGTCCACCAAGGTACCAAGGTAAGTTCAGCTGAAGAATTTGACCAAAATACCTTCACTCCCCACAGAGAAAGACAAGATCAGCAATACTCTCCCCAGACAGAGTTAGTCTCCCATCAGCCCAAAAAAGGCACAGTATCTCTAGCAAGTCAGCGATACTTTCCCCAAGCAGAGTTAGTCTACTGTCAGCCTTAAGGAAGTTGGGTATTCCCAGAAGATCTCAACATTCCCCAGCGGAGTATAGACATTCCTCAGCAAGCATCCCCGGCAGTCTTAGTATAAGATTGTTCCCCGACGGAATACAGGCATCCAGCGGAACCATTCCCCAGTACATCCTGAAAAATTTCCCCAGGAAAGTTGAATCATCCTCCTCAGTAGATTCTGAAGCTTATCCCCAGTAGATTCTGGAAGCTTATCCCCTGCAGAGTACATACGTCTCTCCCCGACTTTATTCAAAGGTTATTTTCCCACCAGGGCATAACTGGGTTATCCTCAGCTAATCACCACGGAAAGTTCGTCCTCGACGAAGTTCTTCCTATCCCCAGCAGAGTTCATCAAGTTCCCCAACATAACTTATCAGTGGAATCCCCAGCGGAGCTCTCATCAAAACCTCAGCGGTATCTCTTCCCACAGAGTAATTCCCCGCAGAGTAATCTCTCCAACCAGTTTATTCCCCAACATAGTCATCTTCTCCTACCGGTTTATTCTTGCAACCATCGTCCCCAGCGGAAGCGAAGAACTCCACTCTTCAACATCAGCCCAGGATTCAACAAACTCCCGGCATTCGTCAAGGATTTATTTTCCTAGACAAAGACACATTCATATACATTCATCACATTATCATACACCATGATGCATGCATATACGCATCATATCGCGCGATCTCATTTATTTTTGAGAACAACATGACCTCATGCATTTCATACATCATGACATTGCATACAACTAATGTCTTGCCTTTTCAGAAAAAAGGACAATCCAAAGATGATTACTATCAACTATCGCAATTCCGGATTCGATACCTGTATCTAGCCAGGGCATATCTGTGAGTGATTGATTGCAGATTCGATACCTATATCTAGCCAGGGCATATCTGCATGAAGAGTTTGAAGATCAACCCCTGTAACAGGCCAGGAAATTATCTTTCATTCTCAGGTCATAGGTTTACACCTGTATCCAGCCAGGAAAGCCATCTCTACCAACCTTTTGCAATTCCAGATCCGATACCTGTATCCAGCCAGGGCATATCTGTAGACGACGAATTCCAGATTCGACACCTGTATCCATCCAGGGCATATCTGTAAACGACGAATTCCAGATTCGACACCTGTATCCAGCCAGGGCATATCTGTAGACGACTAATTCCAGATTCGACACCTGTATCCAGCCAGGGCATATCTGTAGACGACTAATTCCAGATTCGATTCCTGTACCCAGCCAGGGCATATCTGTGAGTATTTGATTATGGATTCGACACCTGTATCTAGCCAGGGCATATCTGCATGAATAGTTTAAAGATTCGATACCTATATCCAGCCAGGGCACGTCTGTAAGAAACCTTTTCATGTTCCGGATTCGATTCCTGTATCTAGCCAGGGCATATCTGTGAGCATTCAATTGTAGATTCGATACCTGTATCTAGCCGGGGCATATCTACATGAAGAGACTGAAGATCAACACCTGTAGCAAGCCAGGAAACCATCTTTCTTTCTCAAGTATGCAAGTTCTCGCTAAGGAATCTCTTACGCGATCAACACTTCCGAATGGCATCTATAAGCCCATTCCCGACAAGGTTCTGTCACATCTCCAGATGGCATATATAAGCCCATCCCCCTTATCCACCATCTCTCCAAATGGCATCTATAAGCCCATTCTCGCCATCACATTGCTGATACTCTACCATGCGAGGGCAAATTTTAGGGCACTCTAGTGTTCAATCATCTTCCACCTTCGGATCACGAAAGGCACGCAAGCCAATCTACATCCTCTGGTCTAAGAAGATTGAACAGGGGCAACTGTTGTACCCCAAAATTTTCCCTCCCATTTCATCAATATTTTCTCACCACAAGACCCTTGGAGCTCAAGATCAAGTTAGGGTTTGCTCTGCTCAAGACTCCTCACACTGTTGACCCAAATTAGGGTTTGAGTTTGCACAAAGATGTTTTGACCTAAAATGCCCAAAGTGACTTTCATGCTTCATGTTGGACTCACAAGTTTATCCATACCAAGTGTGATCGGTGGATCTGGAACTGACTGTTTAACGCTGGTTCGCGAAATGTCGCAGAAGCAAGAGTCGCCACCGTCTTTTATTTTCTCCAAATGGAAAGGACAAAAGCACAGAAAAATTCCTTAAAGAGATTGCTCTCGGTTCGGGAGGTAGATTATAGAAAGGGAAGGTGTTAGCACCCTTTCTATCCATGGTTATCCATGGGCTCTTAGATACTTGCTCATTTGTGTTTTCAAAAGTGGTTTGTTTGCTTTTCAATTGTGGGTTTTAAAAAGTTTCTTTGAAAATTTCAGTTTGACTCTTGTATCGGTCCTCAAGAGTGTTTGAAAAATGCTTTCGAAAGCTTTTTGAAAATGTGTTGGTGTGAAAAGTATTTTTGATTTGTTTTGTTTTGAATTAGAGCAAGTATCCACGAGTCGTCTACCTACCCTAAGGAATTCGTCTGTGTAAATGTCCTTTAAAGTAGTGCCATCCCACCATTGAGAGGTAGGTAGCACCACCGTTGGAGGTGTTCGGGTCAATTCGAGGTTCGGGACATGGTGATCACCAGAGCAATGGGAAGACACCTTAGAAGCTACCCTCATGTCAGGTTCCCGGATCATGAGGACTTACTAAGACATCCTCTACTCGACGATCACCTTTCGAGGCATGGCAACAGTGAGGCGTACCCTAGGGGTGGTGTGTGATTTGTGTGTCATGTTCATTTGCATTTATCTTGTTCATGTCAAAGTGATCTATGCGTTTGTTTTTATTTTAGGCCATTCATTCTTGCATGCATTTATTTAACAGTTAAAAAAGTTGCGGAAAGATAAAATTCTAAACTATTACAAAAGGCGCGGGTCCACATCGCCAAAATTTCCAGAACCCGATTTGACAGAAAAATAAAGAATTAAAGAAAAGTAAAGTGCGAGAAATTATGAAATTACACGGCTTTGGGAGAATTACATTAATATTTACAAGAAAAATAAGAATAAATGCGCGAAAAGAATAGAAAATAGAACGTTCGAGGGCGTTGGACCCTTTTGGAATTAAATTGAATGAAAAGTTAATTAATTATTAAATTAAAGAAAAGAAATGTTTTTTTGATGGTTTTTGTATTTATGAAATAAAGAAAATTAAAATTCAAGAGAAACCTCAATTCTAAGTTGTTTTTAATTATTAAAGAAAAATATTAAAGTTTAACCTAATTTACTAAATATTTAATGTACATGTTTATTTACAAAATAAATTAGTAATTAATAATAATGATAATAAGAAAAAATTATTTATTAAGAAAAGTGATAAAAAGTTAAAAAACCTAATTTCTACATATTTTAATTTATTGAGAAAAAGATTAAAGTTTTAAAACCTAATTTACTAAACTAATTATTAAAGTTTATTTACAAAATAAATTAATAGTGAAATAATAATAATTAAATATATTTTAGTTTCTGATTTTTTATCTTATGAAAATTAATTTATGAAATTAAAGAAAACAATTGAAAACAATTAAAAGAATAAAAAGGAAAATCAAAAAAATAAAAATGTGCAAACCATGGGGGTATTCAGACCCAAAGGGAGGTTTTTTGTGAGAAATCTAGTCCATTAGACAAAAAGCCTTGTTTGACTTTCTGGCATCACGTGCGTGTTCATTGACTCCTGAGTACTGTGGTCTGCATTCTTTGGCCATTGGATTGGGTTTCATGGCCATTTGTGTTCTGGCTGTTGGCCATTTGTGTTCTGGCCTCAACGTTTCTTAATCTTCTAGGATGTCTGTCTCGCCATGTATTGGTGTCATGCATAAGTTTTTCTACTTTGGCCATTTGGCTTTTGGCTTTTGGCCTCAACGTTCCTTAATGAACCTGCATGGGATCCTGTCTAAATCTGCAGTGTTGAATCTCACGAACACATTAAATAAAATCATAAAATGCAAATAAAGCCAATATATGAAGAAATTTAATGTTTAGACACAATATGGCATGTATGAATGATTATACCCTTTTGATCATGGAGATCAAATCAATCTTACCCTTACTGGAAAATTAGTGACCTGAATGCTTTTATGCCCTTTGGATCATGGAGATCAAGTCAGTCTTATCCTTATTGAAGAAGTGGTGAGGTGTTGGTTTGTAACTGTGATGGCTTGTTTGTAGTGAGAGAGTTATTTGTAATAAGGATTTCAAGGTTTTAGGGTTCTTGAAAGAGTTTGATATTCCAACAGTGTTATGGCAAGGTTTTTTCTCTCTTTTTCTCTTCTTCTGGTTTGTATGAAAAGAAGGTGATTATATAATGGAAATTAGGGTAAAGCAAATGGGCTTTGAATGTGCAATTGGGCCTCCAATATTCACTTGAATTCGTCACTTTCCAGGCTAAATCGCAGGGACTTAAGTGCATTTTTTGAAGTTGAAATGTGAAAACAAAATGTAGCTGACATCGAGAACTAACTCCTGTCCGAAAATCGACTCAATCGGATAAAAGGTGAATTAGTTATGAATTTTTGAAGTTTCAGCTCAGACAAACTTATTTTGGGCTTCAGTGTCGACTCTGACACGTTCTTCAATAAAAAACTGGTATTGATTGGTTCATAATCCGGTCTCGACTTTTGAAGCAAAGTTGTAGATCTACAAGTCAGGGACCTTGTGTAAAAATATGAGCCCAATCCGATAAAAATTGACCGAGTTATGAATTTTCAAAGTTTCGGCTCAGATGAAATAATATTCAGCATTCAGGATTTTCAGCGTGTCACGCACTCTGAGCAAAAAACGAAGGCCTTTTGAATACCGTTTGAACTCAATACCTTCTGTGAAAATGTAGCCAACTCAATTTGTGAAATTTTGGCGCCAGAACCAGCTCGATACGATGAAAATCTACCAAGTTATGATTTTTTGAACATGACGCAAATAAACTTCTGTCACAAATTTTCTGCACGAAAATACTTGATAAATCCACATTTTTGAAGACCTTCTGATCGAAATTGGCTTCCAGCCGTGAGAGATGAAAACGTAGATAATGTCAAGACGGAATTTTGGCCACCGGAACGGGTTCAAAACGAGTCACGATCTTCAAGTTATGAATTTTTTAGCGCGTAAAAACTGCACTTTCAGCACACTTTTTCACCATATTTCTTCGAGAAAACTCACACATTCGGATACCTTATTTAAAGAATTGACTCTTGAGCCGAATCTGAATTTGAGAATATGTTATCAGAGATATCTTGGCGAAAGAACACCTGAATATGATGCGCCGGGTTGGACTTGTGAATTTTTCTTGAAATGTTTTGAGAAATATGGGAGGGCAAATTTTGGGGTACAACAGTTGCCCCTGTTCAATCTTCTTAGACCTGAGGATGCAGATTGGCTGACGTGCCTTTCGTAATCCGAGGGTGGAAGATGATTGAACACTAGAGTGTCCAGAAATTTGTGCTCACATAGTAGCAGTGTGATGGTGGAATGGGCTTATAGATGCCATTTGGAGATTGATGGATAGGATGATGGGCTTATAGATGCCACGCTGAGAGATGCTGGAAGGTGGATGGGCTTATAGATGCCATCTGGACGTTGATCGCGTAAGAGATTCCTTAGCGAGAACTTGCGTACCTGCAAAAGAAAAATGATTACCTGACTCGTTACAGGAGCTAGTCTTCAAACTTTTTATGTAGATGTGTCCTGGCGAGATACAGGAATCGAGTCTGGAGAATATAGTTGCCAACAGATACACCCTGGCGAGATACAGGAATCGGATCTGGTAATGTTAGTCTTCAACGGATACACCCTGACAAGATTCAGGCATCGGATCCTCGAACTCTTCAGACACACCCTGGCAAGATACAGGAATCGGATCTGGTAATGTTAGTCTTCAACGGATACACCCTGGCAAGATTCAGGCATCGGATCCTCGAACTCTTCAGACACACCCTGGCAAGATACAGGAATCGGATCTGGTAATGTTAGTCTTCAATGGATACACCCTGGCAAGATTCAGGCATCGGATCCTCGAACTCTTCAGACACACCCTGGCAAGATACAGGAATCGGATCTGGTAATGTTAGTCTTCAACGGATACACCCTGGCAAGATTCAGGAATCAGATCCTCGAACTCTTCAGACACACCCTGGCAAGATATAGGAATCGGATCTGGTAATGTTAGTCTTCAACGGATACACCCTGGCAAGATTCAGGCATCGAATCCTCGAACTCTTCAGACACACCCTGGCAAGATACAGGAATCGGATCTGGTAATGTTAGTCTTCAACGGATACACCCTGGCAAGATTCAGGCATCGGATCCTCGAACTCTTCAGACACACCCTGGCAAGATACAGGAATCGGATCTGGTAATGTTAGTCTTCAACGGATACACCCTGGCAAGATTCAGGCATCGGATCCTCGAACTCTTCAGACACACCCTGGCAAGATACAGGAATCGGATCTGGTAATGTTAGTCTTCAACGGATACACCCTGGCAAGATTCAGGCATCGAATCCTCGAACTCTTCAGACACACCCTGGCAAGATACAGGAATCGGATCTGGTAATGTTAGTCTTCAACGGATACACCCTGGCAAGATTCAGGTATCGGATCCTCGAACTCTTCAGACACACCCTGGCAAGATACATGAATCGGATCTGGTAATTGGTCATCAACAGATACACCCTGGCAAGATTCAGGAATCGGATCTTTAGTTGCGACCATTGATGGTAATCATTTTTGTACTTTTGTCCTGAAAAGACAAGCGTTAGTTGTATGCGATGTCATGTGGTATGACATGCGAGATGCTCTCTGAATACGTGAGATTGTATGTTCATGATGCGTATATGCATGCTATAATGTATGAAGATGTTTATGAATGTAGTTTTCGTCTAGGAAGGTAAATCCTTGACGGGTGCCGGGAAGTCACTCCTGGGATGATGTTGGAGAATAGATTTTGCTTCCGCCGGGGATGATAGTTGCAAGAATACCGGTAGGAGAAGATAACTCCGTTGGGGAATAAACTTGGCGAATGGATTACTCTGCGGGGAGCAAAGTACTCTAGCAATCTTGCTGGGAAGCAATACTCTGTGGGGAGAGAGATACTTTGCTGAGTGTTGATAATAACTTGCTGGGGATAAGAAGACTTCGTCGAGGACGCTCTTTCCGTGGCTTCTGGCTGAGGATAACCCAGTTATATCCTGGTAAGGAAATAACTCTTTGAATAAAGCCGGGGGATGTGCTCGTGTTCTGCGAGTATAAGCTTCCAGAATCTACTGGGGATAAGCTTACTGCTTGGGGAGATGAATTCCAACTTTCTTGGGGAAACTGGATTGGACTCTCTTGGGGAAGTATTGAACTGTATTGGGGAAGTGGCTCCACCGAATGTTTGATATACCTCCAGGGAACAATCTTTAGGCCAAGACTGTCGGGGATGCTTATTAAGAATGTATATATACTGCTGGGGAATGTTGAGATCTGCTGGAGGATACCCAACTTCCTTAAGGTTTGATTGTATAGCTTTATTTGGAGAGAGTGTTGCTGACTTGCTGGCTCACTCTCTGGGGAATTGAGATGTCTGGTTATGTTCTCCAGCTGATCCTACCTTGGTACCTTGGAGGATAGAACAATTAGATTGCTTGGGAAACTCATTACTGCCCCTGTTTCTGAGGTGGGAGAGGAAGACCTGTGAGGTACTGATAACTTGTTGATGGACAGACCCACTTCTGGTAGGCAGGTGACAAGATGACGGGACATAGTCGTACGCTTTGATCCCTAACTTTTGCCTGGACCGCCCTTTCGGGTTTTCAGTCCACCGGGATACCCATTTTTGCCCAAGCCGCCTTTTTAGGTTTTCGAATTGCCGGGTGTACAGATTTTTTCCATTTCATCCCTTATTTTTGCCCGAACCCTTTTGGTTCGTCGGGAAGCCCTTATTTTTGCCTAGGTATGTCAACCTAGCGGGTCTTTGATTATGCGTAGTATTTTTTCGACTATATCCACGTTCTCAGAATGTAGGGAGTTGCCTCTGTTAGCAGTGTTTTGTCATGCCACCAGAAGGTGTTTGACCAGGCAGGATTCATTGTTGGAATGCCCCAAGTGACTCAGGCAGAGACCTGCCCCAGGCTGACAGGCTTTTGAGTGATTCTCCGAATCTTGATTGGACTGCCCCAGATAATGGACCATGGTCATGTCTGCCCCTTGATTGGAAGTGCTTTTGTTCATCAGGCATTCATCGTGCGAATTTCCCTGCTGTTCAAACAAATAGTCATATGCAAACAAAGTTATGTTAAAAATGCAAAGCCTATGTCTGTCTTGAAGATTTTGAAAATTCATTCTTTTTCATAAAACAAGTGAATGTTTGTAAAACGTGATGTTAACTCCGTATTTTATCGCAAGCCTTAAGGAGTCAGGATACCTTTTGTAACAGTATGCTTTCGAACTAACCCATGCTTCAGCTAGGACTTTTAAGGGTTATAACGTGGCCTGGTTCACGGTTTAAGAAACAAAGGATAAAGGCTCAAATTATTTGTACCCACCCGCTCTTCGTGATGTTCTCCAAACCTAAAATCAGTTGATCATACGTTATACCTTGTTTGAGTCTTTGCTCTGATTTTCCGGTGATGATTCGGATGTTGATAACTTATTTTGAATAGGCAGTCATTCCTTTTTTGTTGAGGGTTTGTAAGACCTCTTTCTTGTCTGATTTTTGTTATCCCTTTCTTTTTTGCCTGAACTGTTTCCTTTTTTGGAATTACAGTCAGCGGGATGCCCCAGTTTTGTAAGTCTCTTTCATGGGTTTTGACTTAATGGGTTTTTTATTTTTTGAGATAATGACTGCCTTTCTTTCTTGATTATTCGGAACCATCACTGTCTTTCTTTGTTTTGTAAGGGCCTCTTTGGTGCCATTCGTTATGCACTTGGATCAACTGAGAGAACTACCCTGCCCCAGGTTATGATTAAGGGTTTAAATTTTCGAAGAGAAAAACTCCTACTTCTTTGGCTCAGAGGGGTTGACGAGGGATTATCTTCCTTATAACTCCAGTGTTTAGGGATTGAAACAATGCCTGTACCTCATCAGCGGGGTCTGTTCAAAAGCATACTGTAAAGATCGTGGTATCGTTTTCGTCATCCTCCCTCAAGAGGCTTAGAATTATTGAGAGTTGATCATCAGAAAAAATATGAAAATGATTTGCATAGAGTGAATACGAATATATTGATTCAAAGTAGACATAAGCGATGCATTAATGGAATAACAATGTTTAACATGAATAAATGTCTAAACAATCAAAGAACAACACAACTTGAACATTCGAATGAACAAAAGTCTTTTCATCTCAGGGCTTGTCACTTCAAATGGTGAGCCTTTGAGGGATGGTAGAAAAATTCAGCCTGACCATCATGTGTGAACTCCAGTGCTCCTTCATCAATCAGGTCCTGGATCTTGTTCCTCAGAGCCCAACACTCATTTGTATCATGTCCTGGACAGGCAGAATGGTAGGCACACCTTTTATTGGGATCATAAGTAGGATGTGCTGTGTTGGGGTTCTGGGGATGAGCCCTTAATGTGATCAAATTCAATCTCAACAGGCGTTGTAAAGCTTGAAACAGTGACATGTTGAGCGGGGTGAATTTTCTCCTGGACTTGTCTGGCTGAAGCCGGTGAGGTTGATGCTGAATTTGTGACACTGGAGCCATTTGAGGAGCTCTCCCCTTATCTCCTTGTCTCAAAGATGGCTGAACGATGACTGGCTCTTTACCCTTAGACGCTTGCCCCAGTTGGTTACTCTGAAGCAGTTGGTTGATGAGAACACCGAGCTCTTCTTGTCTTTGAGCTAAAACTTGAATAGCAGTCCCCTGCCCCAGCATCTGGGTTTTCAGTGTGTCTACCTCAGCTTGTAGACGTTTCAGCTGTTCGTCCTTGTCATCTTCAGGACTCTTTCTGATCAGATTCCCCATGAGGAGTGTCCTCAACTCTTCCTGCCCCTTGGATAGGCTTAGGAAGATCTCTTTGAACTGAGTCTCTTAAGTGTGAAGGTCCTGGTTATCTTGTTGGGAAGCCATGGCTGAAATAAACAGCGGGGAGGGTAAGTGACCTGCAACAAGGGTACCTGTTATGCAATGATATGTATGATATGCATGCAATGTTTTCAAGGACCTCGCAGGGTAAACAAGAAAATTTGTTAGAATTTGGGTCCGGTAGCTTGATTGAAGGAAACCCATGTTATTGAGAATTCTTCTTCAAGGGTCAAAGGCTCACCATATCCAGTGGGTCATAGCCCCTGACATCCTTGGCTAGGGCAATCTTCTTCCAGTGTCAAAGCTCGCCATATCAAGTGGGTCATAGCCCCTGACAACCTTGGCTAGAGGAAAATAAATCCTCTTTGTCCCTTGCTAGATGTTTGATTCATCCTGACCTGCATCACAAACCCTTGAGATCCTTGAAATGGGTTAGGATGTATGCAATGGTATGATGTCATGATGCATGGGGTAATGTAGGTAACCCTGTTATGAGTCCCAATTAAGGACTGCAAACCAAAACCTGCAAGAAACTCGGTAAAACCTGTCATGAGTCCCAATTAAGGACTAAAACAAACCCTGCAAGAAACTTAGTAAGCCTTGTTATGAGTCCTAGTTAAGGATTATGAACAAAACCTGCAGGAAATTCAGTAAACCCTGTTATGAGTCCTAGTTAAGGACTATAAACAAAACCTGCAAGAAGTTCAGATGTCAGATAACAAGCATGCAAGTAATCCAAGTTTGAAGGTACACAAGTCACACAAAAGAGCCCTTAGAGTTTAGGCCAGCATGAAGTTTGGGGTACTACCCTCTTGAAGTTGGTGGGCTCAAAACCTGTCCTATCAAAGTAACCGGGTTCTTAGAGGATCCCAATATCATTGACTACCCTCAATCGGTCATAACTCCAGCATCGCAATCTTTTCTTGCGGCCAGAACCATCACGAGAGTTTAGCCTCAATGGGCGTAGCATACTGCTACTGTTCTAATGGCCAAGTTGTGTCATTTAAGGTTCTAAGGTTGTTGGTGCTTAATGACTCCTCAGAAGACCCATATTCTCCTCGTTGCAACACAAGGGATATCGGTACAGACCAAGGTGCCACACCAACGTAGCCATTGTTTCACCCGTGTCGGTCTACGCCGGACAGGTCCCTCACAGCTTATGCTACCTAAACAGGGTATCCCCAGATCCAGGTTAGGATCTATGTAACTCCCATGCAACCCACAAATTTAAAGCAGACAAGTCAATACAATTGAAAACACAGTTATGAACTAACCCTAAGGTACACCTCACTTTAAGTTTAATCCCCAGCAGAGTCGCCAGTTCTGTGATCGGTGGATCTGGAACTGACTGTTTAACGCTGGTTCGCGAAATGTCGCAGAAGCAAGAGTCGCCACCGTCTTTTATTTTCTCCAAATGGAAAGGACAAAAGCACAGAAAAATTCCTTAAAGAGATTGCTCTCGGTTCGAGAGGTAGATTATAGAAAGGGAAGGTGTTAGCACCCTTTCTATCCATGGTTATCCATGGGCTCTTAGATACTTGCTCATTTGTGTTTTCAAAAGTGGTTTGTTTGCTTTTCAATTGTGGGTTTTAAAAAGTTTCTTTGAAAATTTCAGTTCGACTCTTGTATCGGTCCTCAAGAGTGTTTGAAAAATGCTTTCGAAAGCTTTTTGAAAATGTGTTGTTGTGAAAAGTATTTTTGATTTGTTTTGTTTTGAATTAGAGCAAGTATCCACGAGTCGTCTACCTACCCTAAGGAATTCGTCTGTGTAAATGTCCTTTAAAGTAGTGCCATCCCACCATTGAGAGGTAGGTAGCACCACCGTTGAAGGTGTTCGGGTCAATTCGAGGTTCGGGACATGGTGATCACCAGAGCAATGGGAAGACACCTTAGAAGCTACCCTCATGTCAGGTTCCCGGATCATGAGGACTTACTAAGACATCCTCTACTCGACGATCACCTTTCGAGGCAAGGCAACAGTGAGGCGTACCCTAGGGGTGGTGTGTGATTTGTGTGTCATGTTCATTTGCATTTATCTTGTTCATGTCAAAGTGATCTATGCGTTTGTTTTTATTTTAGGCCATTCATTCTTGCATGCATTTATTTAACAGTTAAAAAAGTTGCGGAAAGATAAAATTCTAAACTATTACAAAAGGCGCGGGTCCACATCGCCAAAATTTCCAGAACCCGATTTGACAGAAAAATAAAGAATTAAAGAAAAGTAAAGTGCGAGAAATTATGAAATTACACGGCTTTGGGAGAATTACATTAATATTTACAAGAAAAATAAGAATAAGTGCGCGAAAAGAATAGAAAATAGAACGTTCGAGGGCGTTGGACCCTTTTGGAATTAAATTGAATGAAAAGTTAATTAATTATTAAATTAAAGAAAAGAAATATTTTTTTGATGGTTTTTGTATTTATGAAATAAAGAAAATTAAAATTCAAGAGAAACCTCAATTCTAAGTTGTTTTTAATTATTAAAGAAAAATATTAAAGTTTAACCTAATTTACTAAATATTTAATGTACATGTTTATTTACAAAATAAATTAGTAATTAATAATAATGATAATAAGAAAAAATTATTTATTAAGAAAAGTGATAAAATGTTTAAAAACCTAATTTCTACATATTTTAATTTATTGAGAAAAAGATTAAAGTTTTAAAACCTAACTTACTAAACTAATTATTAAAGTTTATTTACAAAATAAATTAATAGTGAAATAATAATAATTAAATATATTTTAGTTTCTGATTTTTTATCTTATGAAAATTAATTTATGAAATTAAAGAAAACAATTGAAAACAATTAAAAGAATAAAAAGGAAAATCAAAAAAATAAAAATGTGCAAACCATGGGGGTATTCAGACCCAAAGGGAGGTTTTTTGTGAGAAATCTGGCCCATTAGACAAAAAGCCTTGTTTGACTTTCTGGCATCACGTGCGTGTTCATTGACTCCTGAGTACCGTGGTCTGTATTCTTTGGCCATTGGATTGGGTTTCATGGCCATTTGTGTTCTGGCTGTTGGCCATTTGTGTTCTGGCCTCAACGTTTCTTAATCTTCTAGGATGTCTGTCTCGCCATGTATTGGTGTCATGCATAAGTTTTTCTACTTTGGCCATTTGGCTTTTGGCTTTTGGCCTCAACGTTCCTTAATGAACCTGCATGGGATCCTGTCTAAATCTGCAGTGTTGAATCTCACGAACACATTAAATAAAATCATAAAATGCAAATAAAGCCAATATATGAAGAAATTTAATGTTTAGACACAATATGACATGTATGAATGATTATACCCTTTTGATCATGGAGATCAAATCAATCTTACCCTTACTGGAAAATTAGTGACCTGAATGTTTTTATGCCCTTTGGATCATGGAGATCAAGTCAGTCTTATCCTTACTGAAGAAGTGGTGAGGTGTTGGTTTGTAACTGTGATGGCTTGTTTGTAGTGAGAGAGGGATTTGTAATAAGGATTTCAAGGTTTTAGGGTTCTTGAAAGAGTTTGATATTCCAACAGTGTTGTGGCAAGGTTTTTTCTCTCTTTTTCTCTTCTTCTGGTTTGTGTGAAAAGAAGGTGATTATATAATGGAAATTAGGGTAAAGCAAATGGGCTTTGAATGTGCAATTGGGCCTCCAATATTCACTTGAATTCGTCACTTTCCAGGCTAAATCGCAGGGACTTAAGTGCATTTTTTGAAGTTGAAATGTGAAAACAAAATGTAGCTGACATCGAGAACTAACTCCTGTCCGAAAATCGACTCAATCGGATAAACGATGAATTAGTTATGAATTTTTGAAGTTTCAGCTCAGACAAACTTATTTTGGGCTTCAGTGTCGACTCTGACACGTTCTTCAATAAAAAACTGGTATTGATCGGTGCATAATTCGGTCTCGACTTTTGAAGCAAAGTTGTAGATCTACAAGTCAGGGACCTTGTGTAAAAATATGAGCCCAATCCGATAAAAATTGACCGAGTTATGAATTTTCGAAGTTTCGGCTCAGATGAAATAATATTCAGCATTCAGGATTTTCAGCGTGTCACGCACTCTGAGCAAAAAAAGAAGGTTTTTTGAATACCGTTTGAACTCAATACCTTCTGTGAAAATGTAGCCAACTCAATTTGTGAAATTTTGGCGCCAGAACCAGCTCGATACGATGAAAATCGACCAAGTTATGATTTTTTGAACATGACGCAAATAAACTTCTGTCACAAATTTTCTGCACGAAAATACTTGATAAATCCACATTTTTGAAGACCTTCTGATCGAAATTGGCTTCCAGCCGTGAGAGATGAAAACGTAGATAATGTCAAGACAGAATTTTAGCCACCGGAACGGGTTCAAAACGAGTCACGATCTTCAAGTTATAAATTTTTTAGCGCGTAAAAACTGCACTTTCAGCACACTTTTTCACCATATTTCTTCGAGAAAACTCACACATTCGGATACCTTCTTTAAAGAATTGACTCTTGAGCCGAACCTGAATTTGAGAATATGTTATCAGAGATATCTTGGCGAAAGAACACCTGAATATGATGCGCCGGGTTGGACTTGTGAATTTTTCTTGAAATGTTTTGAGAAATATGGGAGGGCAAATTTTGGGGTACAACACCAAGTTTCAAGCCTTGATTCCAATCTTTGCCCAGTCAATTGGACAGTTGACCTAGAAATCAACTGTATTGGGAAAAAGTCAATTGTGGTTAATTGACAGTCAAACTTCATGATTTTTGACCCACATCAACATTATGAACTCATATGAACCATTTGGTCAAGTTTGGATCATAATTCCACAAGAAATTTGATCAGATCACCAAAAGGGCAAAATGGTCATTTTTAGGGTTTTGATTGCACAAAGGCAATTTTTGACTGTTTGACCTAGCCAATGACAAACCAAGCTCACATATGGACTCAAGGACTCAATGACATGGTCTTGACACATTCAACAAGGTCAAAAGATCCCAAATGCACAAGATTGACAGATGAATTTTCCAGTCAACTGAGCAAATTTTGATTGTATACTGAAAAGTCAAACTTTGATTTTTTGGTCAAAATCAAGTGTCAAGATTCATTTTTCATCAAAACATGCCAAAGTGTGAAACTTGATCATCAAGGAATCAAAAATTACAAATTATGGTTTGAAATGAAGAAATTTCATAACTTAGAAATTTTCTAAGTTATGAAATTTCCTAATTTTTTCCTAACTTTGTCTCATCTTTTCATTAAGATACATTTGGATTCAAACAAAACTAAAAACATTAAAGTTATAGTCCATTGCAAAATCTACAACTTTTATTCACAAAGTTTCCTCAAAAGAAGCTTGTAGCTCAAGTTATGATTTTTGGAATAGGGGTGCAAAACATTCTTAACTTAGAAAAATTTTGACCTATTTTAGGCAGGATTTTTGCCCAACTTCATGGCCACTTTTCACATGCTTCCACTTGGAATTTCAACTTGCATTACAAAGATGGATTGTAGTACACATTCCAAGCTTTCCAAATTGTCCAAGAACTTCTCAAACACCCTTGTGGTTAGGGAGAATCGAATTTGTCAATATGGGCAAAAGTCACTTTGTTCATGGCCATTTTCATGTTCATAACACTTTGCATTTTTCAAGTCAGCTTGCACAAGCTAGGTTACAGGCCTCTAATCCCATTTGCACTCAATAATTCAATGCTAAACCATTGTGCCAAGATGTTATTTCATTCATTTGGGCAATGCATGTTAGATTAATCCATAATTAGAAAAAGCATTTTAGCCATTTAGATAAAGGTACACTTTATGTCAAATACAAATCCAAGAGGCATGGACAAGATCTTGAGAGCTAGCATTTTGTACACAAATCACACTGATCAAGAGTGATTTGTGCAGCATGTTTGAGGGGCCTGTGGTAGCCTATATTGAAACTTGACAAACTTTGCTTATCAAAAAAAAACTTGGCATTTTGAACAACAACTTACATTCCTGCAAGCAAGAACTAAAACAAACTTTCTCCACACTTTCCATACTCCCTAACAGACCTAAAACACGACCAAAGAACCCTTGATCCCTCCTCATACAGAAGATCACCATTTTTCTGCACAAAACAGGGCATTCTGCATTTTGACTTGGCCAGCTCATTTCCATCGTGCATTTTCATCCAAACCACTTCATACACACTCCCTATCATCCATTGAAGCTATTCCAAGCATTGAACTGGAACTGTAAAAGCCATAGCCAAGTGTGCCATTTTCATTTTTCATCTGTGCAGGTTGACTTCTGTAGCTCGATTCAGTAAGATTCAAAGCAAGCCAAGCATAGAGGAAGCATCCCTGGACCTCAAGCAAGCTGTACAAATCCTCACACTGCATTGAAAGTGCCTCCATTGTTGCACGCGATTCAAGCTGAACAGGTAAAAGTTTGAACTTCTATCTCTCTATCCAAGCATATTTAGGCTTAGGTTTATGAATGAAACATGTCCTACTCATGGCCCTGAAGCTACCCATATCCTCACTTTCCATTTATTTTGTGGGTGCTGAGAGAATTTAAGACATGAACATTGAACAAAAGTTAGGTCAGAAATTGGGGGAGGAGAAATTCTCTCTCATTTCTGAGAGTTATATCAAGTTCTTGGTATGTATGGATTCGTGATTTGATGCTTTACATTTTTGGTGTTATAAGTTTGTGCTAAAAATCAAAGAATCAGGATGTTTGAACAAGCATGAGAAGCGCGCGTTTTTGAGACAAACTGGCTGGAGGTTGAAGAAGATAGACTTGGGCTGGGCCTGAGTTTTGTTTTCCTATTTACACCACTCATTTTCCACTTGCACCCCCTTGGCCCATTGTGTTTATTTTTATCATTTTTTGACTTTTTCTTTTTGTTTCTGACTTCTTATTTTTTGTTAAAAAATAAAAAAACATTAAAAATATTTTTCACCTTCTTTTCGTATTTTTTAGGCATTTATTTGTTTTATTTAATTTGTACATATAAATAAACATATATACTTTTATGTAAAATACTAAAAAATAATACAAATACATTTTATTTTCTGATTTTATTTTATTTTATCTTTTGAAAACATTTCCTAAAAAATATACTTTTTTTGTAAAATAATTAATATTTTATTTTTGTGTATATTTAATATATTTAATATATAATATAAATACTTATATATTTATTAGAATATTTAGGATAAAAATACAAAAATAATACATTTTTTATTTTTTTTAATATTTAACCTCAAAAATACTTTTTTTACAATATACTTCCTTTTTATTGATTTTTTGTACATAATTAATAAATATTGTATATAATAAATAATTAATACTATTTATTTGCAAAACTAGGGTTTTGCCCTAAACATGAAAATATCAAAAATTAACCCTTTTTTATTTTTATTTCACTTGTAAATAAATCACACACACTTACACAAATACATTGACACATGCACATTTACTTATTCCTATACATTGATACATTTTACATTTGCGATTTATTCGATTTGGTTGTAAATTTATTTGGGATACCATTCTCCTATTTAAGTCTCATCTCCATTTGAACATTTGTACCCCCATTCCCATGATAACTTTGTAATAATTTAGGACTTTAAATTCCGCATTTTAAAGCTTTCTAAATATGCCATGATAGACTTAGGGTTTGTATGCAAAAATCAACCAAACAAATAGCTTGACTAAACAAAAGACAAAAAAGCATGAAAATGGACAACACCAATCATACTTGCACCCCTAGGGTTACTCCACTTGTTGCCTTCAATAATGGGCCATGTTGCATGTTGAGTGTTTTTGGCAAAAACAAAACAATATCAAATGATCATAGTCCCTCGATGACGCTTTCGAAAGTTGCCTAAAAATGATCATAGTCCCTTAAAGGAAAAGTTGCCAAAGACACTTGGCACCATTGCATTCATGGTCTAAACGATGACCCGCGCCCGTCCCGTTAACATCCTAAAACAAGATTGCCCACCAAATACAATGGTGGAACAAAATTGTTAAAAGGGTTAAAACATAGAAAAAGCCTTTGAGTAAATTTAGGGGTAGACAACTCTTAGTTACTTGAATCAATTTGCAAAACACACTTGCCTACTTTTCAAAACCACACTCCACAACACTTTCAAAACAATTTCCAAAAACATTGAAAAACTTTTCAAAAGACATACACCTTTGAATACATTCAAACATGAATCATTACAAAGGTTGCCACCACGTTGGCCTCTTTTCAAAACATTTTCAAACCCACACACAAAGCACCATTTCAAACAATTGAAAACACAAGGCAAGTGATCTAAGAAAGTAACTAAGAGCCCATGGATAACCATGGATAGAAAGGGTGCTAATACCTTCCCTTTCTATAATCTACCCCCCGAACCCAAGAAAACATCTCAAAGGTTTTTGCTGTGCTTTTTAACCTTTCCTTAGGATAAAATAAAAAGTCGGTGGCGACTCTTGCTCAACCGAAACATTTGCAAAAACAAACGCAAAACCTCAAGTCAGTTCTCCCATCGTATCACAGTGTCTAAGAAAATGTCTACCAATTCTCTCTCAAACAGAGGGGGTTGAACTCTTCCAGTCAAATCTCTCCACTTTTGCGCATAGTCCTTGAAACCTTCATTGGAAGCCATGGCCATACTCTGGAGTTGAGTACGGGTAGGCACCAAATCAGCATTGTATTGATATTTCTTGTAGAAAGCTACGACAAGATCTTCCCAATTATGAACGTTGGCTCTTTCTAGTTAGTAAAACCAGTCAAGTTGAGTTCCAGACATACTGTCTTGGAAGAAGTGCATCCACAAGTATTTATCAGCTGTATGGGGTTGTATTTTCCTCACATATGACTAGAGATGCATTTTCGGGCATGACACTCCATCGTATTTGGCAAACATAAGTACTTTGAATTTAGGAGGAATCATTATCCCCGATACTAAACCCAATTCCTCAAAGTCCAAGCCTGGCACCTTTTGGATTTCCATCGCGCTCAATCGCTCTTTGATATGTCTGTACTTGTCATCAGTTGGAGGATATTGTTCCTCAGAGTAGTCCTCTTTTTCTTCTTCTTCTTCCGATTCTGACGAAACAACTGTTCCTTGCCTTTCCCTTCTCCTTCACTGGATGTTGTTGCAAAGTCCAAAGTCCTTCTTGTCTGCCCATGAAATCTTCTTCCCATGTTTAAGACTCTGATTACCTTATTTGTTTTATTTTTTGTCTCTTCAGCCAGCAGAGTCTTCAACTCTTCTTGCCCCTTGGCTAGGGTCATGAGCTACTGTTGAAACTACGTATTCTGAGCTTGAAGATCTTTCACTGTTTGCTCGAGATCCATCTTACTGAAATAAACAGTAGAGAGATGAGGAGACTTGTTGCAAAAACCTGCTTATGTTATGATGAATGGTATATGCATATGCAATGTTTTCAAGGATTTCAAAGATTCAAATTTGTTTTAGACAAAAAAGAAACACACGTTATATTAATAAGATAAAGTCTGAGTACATCAATGCCCCTTGGGCAAAATAATACAAAACTCTAAGATAGAAAAGTAGTGCGCGTCCTTTTTGGTGCAATGTAGGAACTCAGAGTCTGCTCCTCATGAAGTAGCCTAGTGAGTTCCAAAACCTTCTTCTCGCTTGCGTAGAATTGGGCTTCGAAAGTATCTCGTTCTCCTTTGAGTTGTATCCAATCCCTTTGTAGGTCTTCAAGAGATGTGGGCATGTCAGGATGTAGGATAATGTATGGAATGTCTCGCTCCATGACAGGCTCAATGATTACCGGGAGAACGGAGGGGTAAGGCATCATAAGACTCTGAGCGCGAGTTCGTACCTATTTGAGGTAAGGCTCAAGAGGGATGGAATTTTTGTGTCCCAAAGTCTTGCTATCCACCTTGTTTAGCATCCTCCAAGCTCGGATAAATCTCTGGTGAATACCTTGCTCGTTGTTATCGTAGTCGAATACCAAACCTTGAATCAGCATCTCGTGCGGGCCATCCCTTCGGGCGTAACCAAATTGTCTTAAGGCCAAACAAGGATTGTAGGTGATACCTCCCCTAATTCCAAGTAGATGGACATTAGGGAATTCTCCACAATGGTCAACAATGATAACATTCTCTTTAGATCGGGAGCACCAATGAATGTCTGAATGCTTGAGCGTCATCAACCTTTGTGACCACCTTAAACATTGTTTATTCTTTAATACAGATTGGGGAAGATGAGAAATAAACCATCTTTCCAAGAGAAGAGTGCAACACATAAGGACACCTCTTTTCCTTATTGTGCCGGTGTGAAAAGAGTGTAGGATATCCCCTAGCAATGTAGGCACCGGGTTGTATGATATGAAGATTTTGACGGTGTTCACATCTATGAGTTGGTCAGGATTTGGAAACAAAACCATCCCATAGATGAGGAGAGCCACAATTTCCTCAAAGGCTTGCAAATCTAAGGAATTCCAACAGCTTTGGACTTTTTCAAACAAGAACTTTGCTAAGAAACCTTTGACACCACTCCTTGTCTCCCAATGGGTTGTGACATCAGATGAGTGCAAGTGTAAAGCTTGAGCAATCTCTTATGGCTTTGGGTCTCTTTCCGTACCGTTGAAAGGTAGTTGATTGAGAATGGGAATCCTCAAGAGTTGGGAGAATTCTTCCAAAGTATGCACAAGTTTATAGTCGGGAAATGTGAAGCAATGGTGCAAAGGATCAAAGAACTGAAAGAGTACCTTCATCATGTCCTCATTTGTGTTAGAGGTGACCAAGTTGAGTAGACTAACATGTCTCTCGGTGAATGGAGATTTTTCAGGAACCCTTGAAACTAGCTCCTTAAGTTGTGGAGGGATTCTCACAAGGTTGAATTGAATAGTCTTCCTGCGAAGTGAATCCATATCCTACAAAACAAGAACAAAGATGAATCCCCAAAATCCTTGAAATGATTAGTGGATGTATATGATGTTCATGATGTCCATGATGTTATGTACAAGTATGCATATACAAACAAAACAAACAAATCCTTAATTTAGGCTTGCATGGAGTTTTATAGGTGAGTACCGTCTTGAAGTTTAGTTAGCTTAAACCTGTCCTAGCAATAGTAACCGGGTTCTAAGGAGCTCAATATCACTGGATTGTTTCCTTGGTCATTGTTTCAGGTCAAGTCTCTTTAATTGTGACCGAAATATCCCAAGAAACCAAATCTCAATGAGTGTAGTATCGAGTATCTACCAACTTCGGACTGCACCAAATTCGGTCATCTCACTACATCCTAAAGGCCAAGTTGGTCAAGTAAAGGTTCTAGAAGTTCATTAGTGCTTCATGACATCACTCAGTGGCCCCGTATTCTCTTTGATTAACTAAAAGGATACCGGTACCCACAAATATGTCTCACTAACATAGCTATTGCTTAGACCATGTCGGTATACCCTGCATAGTTTCCACAACATATTGCTACTTACCTATAATGTATCCCAAATCCGGGTAGAGGATTCAAACCCAAACAAAGAACCATAATGTAAAGCATACAAGTCAAACAATGTAAGCAAGTAAATATGATCTAAACCCTAAGGTAACCCCACTTTTAGAATGATCCCTAGTAGAGTCTCCAGTTCTGTGATACGGTGGGAGAACTGACTTGAGGTTTTTGCATTTTATCGCAAATGTTGCGGTTAGCAAGAGTCACCACCGACTTTTCTTTTATCCAAAAGGAAAGTTGAAAAAGCACAGGAAAGACCTTTGAGATTATTTCTTGAGTTTGGGGGTTAGATTATGAAAAGGGAAGGTATTAGCACCCTTTTCATCCATGGTTTTCCATGGGCTCTTAGTTACTTGCTAGATCACTTGATTTTGTTTGAAATCGTGCTTTGTGTGGTTTTGAAAGTATTTTGTAAAAGAGGCCATCGTTTAGGCAATCTTTGTAATGATTATTGTTCGTAAGAATGTATACAAAGATGTTGATCCTTTTGAAAATGTTTTCAATTTTGTAAGATGTTTCGAAATGTGTGTGTTTATTTTGAAAATAGCAAGGATATTTGTTTTGAAATGGAACAAGTAACTAAAAGTAATCTACCTACTTAAAATGTCTTTCTTGTTCATTTTCTTTTCCTTTGACATTTTTGTCTTACCATTGATTTGGTAAGCAACCCTATCTTTGGATGTAAACGGGACAGGCGTGGGTCATCGTATAGTCATGATTAGTAATGTTGCAAGGTATCTTAGCATTTTTTAGGGACTAAGATCATTTTGTAAGGCAAATTTGAATAGCGTCATCGAGGGACTATGATCTTGTATTTGTTTGTGTTTGCTAAGACACCTTACATGCGCAATATGTCCATTTTTGTGTAAGGCAACCAAGTGGGATAACCCTAGGGGTGTTTGTGTGTAAGTGTGTCATTTTCATGCTTGATTTTGTCTTGAATTAGGGTTTTCTATTTGATTGGTTTTATCTTGCCATACAAACCCTAATTACTAGCATATTATGTAAAAGCGATAAATTGCGAAATTAAAAATTATTACGCTATTACAACACTTGTGGGCGGGGGTATACAATTTATGAATGGGGATTGCAATAATATAAACCTAATTAATCTATTACAACCAAATTGAATATGTACAAATATTGGAATAAATAATATACAAGATGAATTAAATATACAAAGATATGTAAATGCAAAGAAGATTTTTGTTTTGTTTTTTATGTGAAAAAAGTTTTAACCTGAACCTAATAAATAAATCAAGATTAGCTTAAATCAATTAAGAAAAGAAATTATTTTAGGAAAATACTTTTTGAATAAACCCTAATTCTATTTGATTAAAAGGAAATAAATTTCTTTAAGAAAAAGTAAGTATTTTTTTTGTATTTTTTTATCTTGAAAATAATATATGGCATTATGATATATTTTGGTCTTTTTTATACTAAAATAATATGTTTAATGGATGTGAAGAAAAATAAATATTTAAACTAGTTCTAATTTTAATTTACAAATTTAATTAATAAAAATGGATAATATATAACTAAATAAAAATATTTTTTGTGAGAAAAATAAAATAAAATAAGCTAAAATATAAATCTATCATTTTTATATTTTTTATGATTTTTAATATTAAGAAAAATATATTTAATAAAATAAAATGAAAGTAAAATAAATAAATAAAATTATGCTGGGCCAGGGGTGTTAAGAGTAAGCAAGAAGGTAGGATGTTAGAAAAAAAACACAAGGCCCAATAATCAGAAGCCCATGCGCTGCAAAACAACAAAAAAATGGAAAAATATGAAAAAATTGCAAAAGGCTCGAACCTGTGACCTATAGCATTTACGCGTGCTGCCTTACTTCTGGGGTGGCTGTACATCCCTTTATATAAACACAATCATAAATATATATTAGAAAATGCCCCCTGAAGGCAACTTCATCTTCAACCTTGAGCCATGGCCGGATCATCTGTATCCTCTTCATTTCTCTATAAAAATGGAAAGTTCAAACATGAAAGTTATGGTGTTTCTTCCCACGAGTTCAACCATATAATTTATGTAAACTAAAAGTCAAAGATCAAAGCTAATTTTACTTGCCCTAATTTGAAACCTAATTTTTAAAGAAATTTCAAATCCAAAATTCTCTATACACAGTTAATATAAATGAAAACTATGAACATGGTCAGCTTTAGGGCAAGGATATCTACATTTTGCTTTCACAAATCAGGACCAAATGATGCTTGTATGAATAGATAGAAGTTTGAGTTTTTACCTCTTTCAGCTGGGATCGTGAATGGAGTTTGAGCAAGTTTTGAGAAGGCCTAAGGATCTGTTTAGCTTTCCTGGACCTCCCTGAGTGTATTCCAATCCTTACTTTGTCTTGAAAGTCCCTGAATCTCCCTACTCAAGTCAACCTACAAGCTCAATATTTGAAAATGGTGGATGGTGGAGGAGGAGTTACAGTGAGAGAATAGGGGTCTGGATCACTTAGATATGAGGTATATTAAGTGTTTAGGTGCTTAAAACTCAAAACGCACGAGTGGTTTTAGAGATGGTTGTGTAAGGTTCAAAAATGTCAAGCTATGGCAGATTCTGAGTTGCAGAGTGTTTTGGAATATTTTGGAGTCTTAGCATTCGTCCGTTATGTTGCAATACATTTGTGTATATGTATGGAAAAGTTTAGAGATCAACTCCACTCCAGATTTCTGAGTTATAGCCTTTTGGCTCTATAACTTGCTTTTGAAGAAAAGTGAGGAGACAAGTCCCTAAGTTTGTACAAGCATGATCTGAGTTGGTAGTGACTTCAAGCAAGTTGCTTTTGGTTTTTACTTTTCTTGTGTGCAGAGAAAACAATTGAGAGGCTCAAGAAGTTGAAAATTGCAAAAGTAATGATTTATCAAAATAGAAATGGCAACTTTGTGCCAAAAATGGAATTGTAACTTGGATAAAGGCTCAAGTGTTTGGATTAAAGCTCTAACAGTTGTGTAAACATTTAATTATGGAGTAAGAAACAAGTTTGAGGCCTGCAAAGCAAATATTATGCAGCCTAGGCTTAGATTTGAATTTTTGTTCATCATGAAATGACTTGAAATCAAAGTGATAAATCACCAACTTCATCTCTTCGAATCTCCCTACTCAGGAATGATCTCAAGGAGTTATTGGACATTTTGGAAAGCTTGCAATGTTCTATAAAACTCATATTTGAATTGATTTTGAAAATTCCCTTTGGAACTATGTGAAAAATTGCCATGAAGTTAGGTCAAAAATCTACCTAACTAGGGCAAAATTTCACTAAGTTATTTTAGTTCATGAGCATGTATTCACAAAATCATATCTTGAGATCCAAGCATTTTTAGGAGAAATTGTATGAAGCAAAATTGTATAGTTCATGGAGATCTACAACTTTCATGTTGGAAGTTTCCTTTGAATCATTTTGCATCATGGTGAAAATATGGCTCAAAGTTGAGAAAAAATAAGAAATTTTCTATACTTAGAAAATTTTCTAAGTTAAGAAATTTCAACTTTTCAAAACAAAAATCTTAAATCCTTGATTTCTTGATGAACAAGTTTCACATTTTGACATGTTTTGATGAATTATGATCTTTGGCACTTGATTTTGACCAAAAAGTCAGAGTTTGACTTTTCAGTATACAGTTGACTTTTGATCAGTTGACTGCAAAATTCATCTGTCAATGCAATGAACTTGCAATGTTTTGAACCATGTTATTAGGTCAAATGATGCAATTGAACTCTTGAAATCATTCTTCAAAACAATTGATCATTTTCTAGGTCAAAAATCAGAAATTTCCCCTTCCCAGTGAAAACCCTAATTTTGACCAATTTGCCCTTTTGATAATTTGATCAAATTTCTTGAGGAATTATGGTCCAAACTTGATCAAATGATACATATGAGTCTAAGATGTTGATGTGGATCAAAAATTATGAAGTTTGACTGTAAATTGGCCATGGTTGACTTTTTCCCCAATACAACTGATTTTTAGGTCAACTGTCCAATTGACTGATCAAAAATGTGATCCAAGGCTTGAAACTTGACATGAGTAATCTTGGGGGTCCCCAATGATCCTTTAAAGTCATATGAAGCATTGATAGTACAAAAATCCTTGTGCAAACTCAAACCCTATTTTGGTTATCAGTGCATGAGGAGATGTCATGAGCTGGTCAAACCCTAATGCAGTCTTGAGTCAAAGAGATTTTGTGAGAGAATTCTTGATAAGTGAGAGGGAAAATTTTGGGTACAACACTATGCTAATAAAGGTAATCCCAAGTTCTCTCTGCTCACTGTGCCAGTAGAAGAGACTCCAAGACTTTCGTCTGGGTCAGTTGAATCGCTACCAAGTTCCTCCTGATTATTATGCCAATCAAAGTTAACCCAAGATCTCTCTACTTACTATGCTGGTAGAAGAGACCCCGAGACTTTCGTCTGGGTCAGTTGAATCGCTACCAAGATCCTCCTGATTACTATTCCATTCAAAGTTAATCCAAGATCTCTCCGCTCACTGTGCCGGTAGAAGAGACTCCAAGACTTTCATCTGGGTCAGTTGAATTGCTACCAAGATCCTCCTGATTACTATGCCAGTCAAAGTTAACCCAAGATCTCTCTGCTCACTATGCCGGTAGAAGAGACTCCAAGAATTTCGTCTGGGTCAGTTGAATCGCTACCAAGATCCTCCCGATTACTATGCCAGTCAAAGTTAACCCAAGATCTCTCTGCTCACTATGCCGGTAGAAGAGACTCCAAGACTTTCGTCTGGGTCAGTTGAATCGCTACCAATATCCTCCTGATTACTATGCCAGTCAAAGTTAACCCAAGATCTCTCTGCTCACTATGCCGGTGGAAGAGATTCCAAGACTTTCGTCTGGGTCAGTTGAATCGCTACTAAGATTCTCCTGATTACTATTCCAGTCAAAGTTAACCTAAGTTTTTCCATGGGTCAGATAGGTCAACAGTAAGATCTCTCTGATTATTATGCCAGTGGAAGATGTACCAAGACTTTCGTCTGGGTCAGTTAAATCGCTACTAAGATCCTCCTGATCACTATGCCATTCAAAGTTAATTCAAGGCCTTTCCCGGGTTTAGTCAAATCGACACTAAGATTTCTATCCCAGTTAAAGATAACTTGATACCTTTCTCTGGTTCAGTCAAATCGATACTAAGATTTATATTCCATTTAAAGAAACTATGAAGCCCGGGCACTGACCGGATAATAGTTAATCAACAATTCAAGAAACTGTGAAGCCCAGATCCTGATCGGATAATAGTTTAATCTCATTTCCCCAGTAAGTCGTTGTGAAGCCTGGAATATGACCAGATAGCAGTTAGCCTTATCATCCTCAACAAGTCACTGTGAAGCCTGGAGCCTGACCAGATAGCAGTTCACTTTTGTCTCTTCAATGAAGAGATGACTCCCCAGTAGATTAATGGACAAACTGAAGCTCCTAGACTCTATTCCCTAAGACAGAGACCAGTATTCCTTAGCGAAGTCCTCCCTAACAACAGGAACAAGAATTCACACGAAGGAATATCTCATGAAATCATCATTATTCTAGATGGCATCTTTAAGCCCATCTCCGAAGACTTTCAGTTATCTTCTCCAAATGGCATATGTAAGCCCATTCCCGACATCATCAACCATCAGTATTACTTCATGCGAGTGCAAATTTCTGGGCACTCTAGTGTTCAATCATCTTCCACCCTCAGATCACGAAAGGCGGGCAAGCCAATCTAAATCCTCCGGTTTAAGAAGATTGAACAGGGGCAGCTGTTGTGCCCCAAAATTTCCCCTCCCATTTTCACACATGACATACTCCTAGAGGTCCTCAATTGCTCAAGTTGACTAAGGATTGACCAGATAAATTCTCCTCTTAATACAATAAGCCCCAAACTAGGGTTCCACTCCTCATCAAGATGTTTGAGTTCCAAGGGTTCCAAATGGTCTCCATTACCCTAATATGTCCTCAATATCATCTATGCCAAGTTTCATGCCTTGCACAACAAGTTTGCTCAGTCAACTGCTCAAATGCCTGAAAATCAACTGTACTAGGTCAAAAGTCAATTGTGGCCCAAATATAGCCAAACTTCAAGATTTTTGGTCAACATCAACATTTTGAAGTGATATCCATAATTTGATCAAGGGTTGATCATGATTCCTCAAGGAATTCTCCTAATTAATCAAAATTCAAAAGTTGCTAAATTAGGGTTTCTATAGGAAAAATCAACCAAACCTTGACTAGGCATAACTTTCTCATACTTTATCAGAAATTTCTCATCCAATGCTTATTTTGAAGAGAATCCAATTACCTACAAATCATATTCATCCCTCAAGTTCAGTAAATGCACTCATGAAAATATATAAAATCAGACATTGTAGGTCCTTTTCAAAAGTCAACAAAAACACCTTTTGGGTCAAAGCTTCTTACATGAACATGGAAGACCCAACGGAGATGAAACAAAAAAGGTTGTTTAGAGGACATCCTAAGTTTCTAAAAATTCCAAGAACACCCTATTAGGGTCAAAATTGAGAGAGGTATGTGTTGTCAAAGTTGGGCATTTTTGGAAATTTGCACAAAGTCAACAATGCCCAAAAATGCATTTTCTTCAAATAAGCCTAACTTTTTATGCTTGCAACACACTCCTAGCCTGGTCCACGACCCATACACCTTTCCATGCATTATTGGATTTATTTATTTAATTTATTTTGATTTTTATCATTTAAAAAAATCAAATAAAATCAAATAAATGATACAAAATAATGAAAGGTTATTTTGATTTGATTTTGCATTAAATTACAATCCAAATATGTTGTATAACATCAAGCAAAACCGTGCCAAGCCATGAGAGGAAGGAATCTCTTATTTCAGAAAGATTTGAATCAAATTTGAATAGAACATTCATTCCTTGATTTCTTTCCAACCATGTTACCCTAATTTTGATTCACTATATATGATAAAGGCATCTCAACCCTAAGCATACACAGTAGCACGCAGCCTGCCCAAAACCCTACAAGAAGAAACTTCCAAAATTTCAAAGAAGGACACAATTTTTTCTTGCACGATCTAGCCCTTTTCCACTGTTACCAAGCATCCAAGCTTACTCCTGCAACATCCAGGGATTCAACCCAAACCTTGAGCAAGCCTGTAGCATCCAAAATCAGCAGATCCGTACCTCATTTTTGGGTAAGATTTCCTTGATCTCAAACTCACAAACCACTTAACTTAAATCCATATTGACTGCATACATGTATTTCTATTGATGATTGTGGGTGTTTGAACGTATAACATGTAAAGTTAATGCCCACAATCGTCCTTTTCCATTAACGACCATGGTTTCACGTTTTTTTTCTCAAAGCGATGCTTGCAGGCTGTTTTAGGGCATGAGGATATCACCACTAGATCCGCAGCCCTCGAATTAGGGGGTAAGGTCCAGTCAATGCTTTTTTTTAGGTTTTCACAAGGTTGAATAAAGAGGTCACCGGAGAAGGTGACCAGAGCTAGGGCTTCGACGCTTCTCTGGTGGGTCAATGCTGGGGACAGTTGTCTGACTTTGGCGTGGCATTTGGCTATATTCTGATTGGGTCGTTTAACAACCAGGGGCCCATGTTGCTTGCACGTGTGACAAATCAGCAATTATTAAGTTTTTCCTTTATATTCTTTTCTTGTTGTTATATCACTGAATGGATAACTAACGTAGATGGCCAGGGAACGAGTATGCAATGTCAAGGACCTGGGTTCGATCCCAGAAACCCAATTTGGCATTTTATAACATTTTTATGCAGGATCTAATGCACCACTAGTCAATGTGTCCATCATGTAACTCAGGATCTGACCATCAGACTCATCTCCATCCAAGATCCAACGTGTAGTAGGTGTAGTGCATAGTGGGTATTCCAGATCTAATGACACTAGATCAAACGCCAGCCTTGGGCCATCACCCATGGGCTTAATAAATTCAACAAGACACCCCCAGATTTCATTCTGAACCAGGCCCATATTTTTCTATTCTTACTATTTTTTTAATTTCATTTTATTTGTCTTATTTATTTTTTTCAAAAAAATTATTGTTTTTTTAATTAAATCATAAAACCAATCAAAAACATCATGAAATGTTAGGATTAGTTTTTTATTAAAATAATTAATTTCATTAATTAACTAGGTTAATTTAATTAGGGCAATTTAATTCTTTTTTTCATAATTAAAATTTAATTAGAAATTAGGTTAAATTGCAAGTTAATTATTTTTTCTCAAATAAAAATACAAAAATATTAGGTAATTTAGAGTTAATTTCCTTTTATTTATTTTTAATGTTTTTTCTAAAAAATAAAAATAAAAAAATATTTTCTTTCATTAATTAAGTTTTCTTAGAATTTAAACTTTAATTCCCGTATTTAATTTGTCGTGCGCATATTATTTTATGTTAATTCCAATTATTGTAATTGCTCCTGGGTTGTAATATTTTAATTAGGTTTATTTTACTGTCTTTCTTTTACTGTTTCAATTCCCCAATTTTTTGGATATGTAATCCCCTCCCCAAAGGCCTTGTAATAGTTAGGTTTAAACTTCTCACACTTTTACTTTCCGTCATTATAATTTGTTTAGATGTATGGATAATAGGATTGTATGCAAAAGATAAATCGAATGTTTAAAACAATAGAACACCCTAAATGTGCAAAGATAAAAAATAAACTGAAAAAACACACTTGCACATGCTCACTCCTATGATTTTTCCCACTTCGGTTTCCTCGGAAAAATACGGTCACTATTCTCGAACGTGAGAATTCTTAGTGATTGTCCTCTAATTCAGAGATCGCAAGTCCCTTTCAAAAATTGCCTCGGTAAAACAAAATGTGACCTTAGAACTTTAGGACAGTTACTAAGAGATCTTCCCCTGTTGCCTTATGTGACTGAAACCGTCCCTTTCGATTGTCCCTTAAACTCCAACGATGGAGCTACCTACTCCTTAATAGTAGGATAGCGCTGTCTAAAGGAAATAAGAAAACGAACAGTCTTTTTAGAGTATGTAGAAACTTTTAAGTACTTGCTCAAAACAATCAATTTTCACACTTACACTTTCAAACACTTTTCAAACAAAGTTTTCAAAAATGCTTTATCACACTCTTGAGGACTGATACAAGGGTTACCATAAAGTGAAACGCCGCACTAAGGCATTTTCAAAGCTTTTCAAAACACACACAAAAGAAATTTAAAAATGATCCAGTACCTAAGAGCCCATGGAAAACCATGGATAGAAAGGGTGCTAACACCTTCCCTTTCTATAATCTACCCCCGTACTCAGAAACATCTGGAAAAAGGTTTTTCTGTTCTTTTTCCCTTTTTCTTTGTTAGATAAAATAAAAGATGGTGGCGACTCTTGCTTACTGTACATTTACGAATAAAAAACACAAAACCAGTAGTAACAAAAAATAGTCAGTTCTTCCACCATATTACAGGTTGCTCACACACAACATATTAGTTAAACTGAAAATAGGTAGTTGGCATTTGTTGCATAAGTATGTTACATAAGTATGTTCCAAAATACTGACATGTTATATAGACATTTTTTAAAAGCTTGACAGAATGAAATGTTCCAAAAGATGGACAGAATGAAATGTTACATAGACATGTTCCAAAATACATAAACCCTAAATGATAACAAGATGGTCATCTTTGATGTGCTTCTCTTGGTTGGAGTAGATCGCCTGGTGGTAGGACCAGTTGCATTCCTGGCTGCTGAGATTCTTGTTGTTGGTCCAGGGGGTACAAAGGGCCTTCTCACACCTAGTTTTTGTAGCTTTCCAGTTCCACTAGCTTTCTCTTTTGTACCTTTCCCTCGTACTGACTTTCCTTGTGAAGACTGAGTTACATTCATGTAACCCTGTGCAACTGATGCTTGTGTTGCTGCAACCTGACTTGCAGTGGTTTGAGATGTAGTGCCTTGTGTAGCATTGACTTGACTTGCATTTCCTTAAGTTGCAGTGGTTTGAGATGCAGTGCCTTATGTAGCATTGGCTTGATCTGCATTGCCTTGAGCTGCAGTGGTTTGAGATGCAGTGCCTTGAGTTGCATTGACTTTGCAGGTTTTCTTGTTATGTCCAGTTTTATTGCACAAAGAACACTTTACAATAAAACCAGTTCTTCTCAATTTTCTGTCAGTGCCATCAATCTCCCCTTGCTCAAGGTTTCTCTTTTTCTTTGATCTACCAGACATCTTTCTAAACTTAGGTGGTTGCACATTAGGTGACTGCACATCTTTCTAAGTCTTTTAATACACCAAATAACTCAAAGTAACTCCACCTATCAACATCTACTGACAATTCAGATACCAGGCCTCCTTCATAGATACTAAGCTCTTGATCAATGAACTCACCACTGTGGTGGATTACGAGTTTTAGAAATTCATCCATTAAACCTAAATCTCAGAAACCCCATAACAAATATTCAGAATCCCATTTCAAATATCCCGAAACGAAGACAAAACAAGATTAACATACCTGGAATCACCTACGGAATCACCTTCGCAAGCCTCTTCCTCTTTCCTTTGGCTTTCGTTTTGGGCAAACAGAACATGCATATGCTATCTTTAACTTTAGGAGATTTTTTGTCCTTATTCTCTGCAACTTGCCTCCAACAAGCCACTTCAAGCAGGACAAATGCCATCTGGACTTTGGTTTTTGAGTTTCACTAATGTTTCACTAACAGAAGGATTCACGTGGTTGCATTTTGAAATTTAAAGGACTATTTTAGCACACAAAAAAAGACAAGAGACCAAAGTGAACCATGACCTATAGTTAAGGGACCAAAATGAACATTTTACCTTAAATTTGTTGTTGTTGCCTTCTTATTTGTATCAGAATTAAAGTTTTTGTTTGGAGCAGTTTATTTTATTCAAGTTAATTGCTTTCGGATTCCACTTTCTTTCCATTTTACTTTACTACTACTTCTCATATGCTTTATTTAATGTCTATTATTTTCAACATGAACAAGATAAATATATGCTTTGTTTTTACCATTTTTAACATGTCAACTTAAATAAGTTGAATTTAAAATGTGAAAATCGTTGTACCGACAATACTCTAATAAATCGTATGAATAATGATTATAACAAAGATTATTTTTAAGTTTTAAAATTCTATTTTTAATATTAAAAATTTACTACAAAAGTAAAAATAAGGCGATATTGATTTTAGTTTAAAAGAGTGAAACTTATATATCTAACGGTAGAAAATTCAGAAATTAATTTTAAAATACAACAAAAGTGTTTCTCTAATTAATTTAAAAAATTCTACTTTTCAAAAAGGCGATTCAAAAAATGCTTCTCTAATTAGTTTTTAAAAATCTAATTTTCAAAAGCGAACGTTTATACTTTTAAAATCTGATACAGAATACATGAAAACGGAGGTACCTTTAAATATCTTAATTATTAAAAATAGTTTTTTAAGTGAAAAGTGATTATTTTTCAAACAGGATTATGAAATGTAACATCTACACGCCAAAACGGACAACCAAATTATATAGTAAAAATTCGGTACCTGCACGTGAAAGCGGACAACCTTTAATTTAATCCTTGTCTACCAAAAAACATTTCCTTGTTATAATTATTAAATATGATCTTGTGAGTACTAACGACGGACAACGAGAACTATATTTCGATCTCTTTAATCGTTGTAAAGAAAGTTTTAGATTTTATTCAATACTATAAATAGATAAGTATAATTAATAATTTAAATTAAATATTTAAAAAAATATAAGTATCAAAAAGACATAAAATCAAAATAGAAAAATTACAAGAGATATCTTTTAGAAATATTTAAAATTTTAAAATAAATTCTAGATGTCACGCTAAACTTACATACATATATATTTTCTTTCAAATAAAATATACTTTTCATTTGTGGTTAATTCATGTTGTATTTTTAATTATAATTTATAGTAAATTATTATAATATAAATTTGTTAAATATATTTATAAATGGAGTGAAGATTAATTTTAGTCTTTCATAAATACTGAAGAGTTCAAATTAATCTTTAAGAAAAATAATATTTTTATTTAATTTTTTATAAAATTTAACCGAGCCACATTAATTCCTCGAATAATATTTTTTTTAAATCGTTTTTTTTTTACTTTTGAACCGTGACTAGACTACCATATGTATTATTTTTGCTTATATGGACTTAATACTTTTATTTTCAATTATTTTTAAATTCATGTAGAATTCATTTTCTTTTCTATTTATTTAAATTTTAATTAATTATCAAATAAAGCTGAAAAAAATCAAAATTTTGCACCAAGTAAAGATTAAATCAATGATCCATTGTTTAATAGACAACTTTCTATACTATTAAACTAATGTATTTTTATTGTTTTAATTTACGAATAAAACTTATATCAATAAATTATCTTATTATTTTTTTAATTATTAGCAATACTTAATACATTTCGATTCCTAACAAAAAAATCATATTTAATTCTTTATAAAATTTAATTGGGTCACGTTAGTCCTATATGTTCAATACAAGCACATAGACAATGCTTTTTTGGGTCATAAACAACGCTTATAAGCACTGCCTATTCATGCGCTGCTGTAACCATAGGTAACGCTTTAGTCTATGTGTAAGCGCTGCTTAATGTAGACCTTGAATAAGTGCTTTCTAAAGGATCCTATAGGCAGCATTTTTAACAATGTAAGCGCTTTCTATAGTGTGCCTATAGCAGCGCTTTTACTTTAGACAGCGCTGTCTAAAGTAAAAGCGTTGCTATAGGCACACTATAGAAAAAGCGTTGTCTAATATATTTCTTTTTCTTTATTTTTTAATATTTTAAGCAAGCATTGTCTAAAGTCCTCTTTTAGGCAGCGTTTATCATTTCATAAGCGCTTTCTATTCCCCATAATAGGCAGCACTTTTTGGTTTAAAGCGTTGTCTAATATTCACGGATTTTTTAATATATTCAGCTTATATTTTAAGCGTCCTGTACACAGAATCACTTAAAATTTAAGCGTTGTCTTTCAAATTTGCACCAAAATTTATAGATTTGAAGCTTCAATCCAATAAATATGCACCAAATTTACATATTTATATATACAACTTTAATCTAACAATTTATATATACATAAATACAACTTAAAGAATTCAATAATTTATATAAACATAAATTTAAATATTTACATATACATCTTTACAAACAAATAAATATGCATCAAATGTACATATTGTTAAATTGTAATTCAGTGTGTCGAAACTATGTGTCAAAAAGATTAGATTTGTTTTAGATTTAAATAGATTTGATTTAAGTCTAGAATAGTTTAGTTTTGATTTAGTAACAAAATAGATATTTTGGGCTTAGGGTGTAAGCTCAGTTATAAATAGAGGGGGTAACCGCTATTTTTTGTAAACAAGTCAAGCAAGTCATTCACAGTATTTTGCAGTTGTAAAGTGAATAAGAAAGTTTTCACAGTTTGTGAGCAGAGAGAAACTCTGCAGAAATTATTTGTCTTGTCTTCTTTTCTTTGTTTGTCTCATAATTAAATTGTCATTGTGGTAGAAATTCATCATAGAATTTGGTGGATTTCCAACATCTGGTATCAAGAGCTTTATTTTGATTCAAGTGAAGTATCAATCAAGAACGATTGAAGAATTCACGATGACAAATTATGGGAATGCAAATTATCTAACAACTCTACCAATTCTAAAAGTAGACATCTATGAGAATTTGTGCAAACAGATGAAAGTCTTATTCAGGTGTCAAGGTCTTTGGGATCTTGTAAAAGATGGAGTCAAAGCGCTTGGAGAAAACGCTTCAGAAGAAGAAAAGAAGAAATATACAAAATCTGAGAAGCTGAGTTATAAAGCATTATTTATAATTCATCAATGTGTCAGCCCAGATAATTTCGAAAAGGTTAGTGATTCAGAATCTGCAAAAGAAGCTTGGGAAATTCTTGAGAAGTATTTTGGAGGCGCTGAGAAAGTGAAAGAAGTGAGGTTACAAACTCACAAAAGGACGTATGAACTGATTTAGATGGAAGACAGTGAAAGTATATCTGATTTCTTCACTAGAGTTACAAAACTAGTAAATCAAATCAAGATATGTGGAGAAACGTTAACAACAAGAGATGTTGTTTCAAAGATTTTAAGATCTTTGGCTCCTAAGTTCGACCACATAGTGGTGGCGATAGAAGAGGGGAAAGACTTGTCGAAATTGACAAAGGAAGAGCTTCAAGGGACGCTTGAATCTCATGAACAAAGAATGAATTAAAGAGTTGCACGCAAATCGAAGAGTGATGTGGCCTTGCAGGCACATTCAGCAAAAGAAACCAAAGTCAAAGGGAAATATTTCGATAGAGGTTGAGGTGGCTACAACAAATCGAATGGTAGAGGAAACCAGATCGAAGGAAACGTGTCAAATCAAAGAAAACCATACCAAGGAAACCAAAGAGGTGATGTTGGAAATAGAGGAAGAGGTGTTGGTCGAAAACCTGATAAGAGTCACATTCAATGTTACAATTGTCATAAGTATGGACACTATTCGAGTGATTGTCCAGAAAAACGAAAGAATCAAGAAAGTGATGCAAAGCTTGCAGAACATGAAGAAGAAGAGATGATGTTGATGGTCACAACAAGAGATGATGATAGATTCAAGGACCAATGGTACTTGGATTCAGGATGTTCATCACATATGTTTGGAAAGAAAGACTGGTTTGTCAATATAAAGCCCTCAATGAAAAACATGGTAAAATTTGCAAATGATAATATCCTAGCAGCTGAAGGTATTGGTGATGTTATGATTATGAGGAAAGATGGCAAGAGGTCATTAATTTCCAATGTATTGTACATACCAGGCATGAAGAGCAATTTGCTTAGTATAGGGCAGTTGGTCGAAAAGAATTATAAAGTGTCAATCAAAGATAAGATGATGAGAGTCGTTGATGCAAATGGGAGATTAATCTTGAAGGCTCTTATGTCTCAGAATCGAACCTTCAAGATTGAACTAAATGTGATGAAGCACAAGTGCCTTTTGACTGCAACTAGCAGAGATGAATGGATATGGCATTATAGACTAGGTCGTCTCAACTTCAGAGACATCATAGATTTGAAGAGAAAAATATGGTTTCAGGATTGCCTGAAATTGACATTCCAAATGAAGTATGTGAGGAATGTGTGCAGGCGAAGCAACACAAGAATAGCTTCAGTAAGGATGCAGGAAGCAGATTGAAGGCTATTCTTGAAGTCATATACTCTGATGTATGTGGACCAATCCAGGTGGATTCTATGGGAGGTAACAAATACTTTGATACATTCATAGATGATTTCAGTCGAAAGTTGTGGACTTATCTTATCAAGAAGAAAAGTGAAGTGATCGAAGTATTTGCTAAGTTTAAGTCTATGATCGAAAGACAAAGTGGTCGAAAGCTCAAAGTTTTGAGAACTGATGGTGGTGGAGAATATGTGTCAAAAGATTTTGACAGGCTATGTGAAAAGGAAGGGATTGTGCATGAGGTGGTGCCACCCTATACTCCACAACAAAATGGAATTGCAGAAAAGAAGAATCGAACCATCATGAATATGGTGAGAAGTATGTTGAAAGGCAAGACGTTACCTAAAGAGCTTTGGGGTGAAGTTGTTTCGACTGCAACATACATTTTGAACAGATGTCATACAAAGAAGCTAGAAGGAATTTCTCCAGAAGAATGTTGGTCTGGTGTGAAGCCTAGCTTGAGTCATCTTAAGGTATTTGGATCTATTGCACATAGACATGTGCCAGATTAGTTGATAAGAAAACTTGATGACAAGTCAAGTCAAATGATTCTTGTTGGATATCATTCGATAGGAGGCTACAAGTTGTTCCACCCAGTGAAAAAGCAGATTGTGATCAGCAGGAATGTGATCATAGATGAGTTTAAAGAATGGGATTGGATTGATAATGTCAAGAAATATTCAGTGGGAATCCTTCTTGAAGAGCCAGAAACTCAAGTCAAAAGAGAAATTCGACAAGAGGAACCAGCAGATATACCAAGTACAAGCAGACCTCAAAGAACAAGACACATGCCTGCAAGATTGCAAGATTGTGTGATTACATCAGATGACGTAATAGATGATGAAGGTGAGCTGGTACATTATGCTTTCTATGCAGATGTTGAACCTGTTAATGCAGTTGAAGCATTGAAGGATTCGAAGTGGGTGAAAGCAATGAACGAAGAAGTGAAGTCTATCGAAGACAACAACACTTGGTCATTTGTCGAATTACCTCGAGGCAAGAAGGCAATTAATGTCAAGTGGGTATAAAAAGTTAAAACAAATTCAAAAGGGGAAGTAACTCGATACAAATCAAGGCTTGTGGCTAAAGGATTTCTACAGAAAGAAGGAATAAACTTTGATGAATTTTTTGCACCTGTTGCTAGGATCGAAACAATCAGGTTGGTTATTGGTCTAGCAGAAATAAACAGTTGGCAGATGGACGTGAAGTGTGCATTCCTAAATGGACCCTTAGAAGAAGAAGTTTATGTTAAAAAACCAGTTGGGTTTGTGAAACATGACGAAGAAAGAAAGGTGTACAGGCTGCATATATCCCTGTATGGATTGAAACAAGCTCCAAGGGCTTGGAATAAGAAAATTGATAGTTTCCTAAGGGAGAAGTAATTTGTGAAGTGCACAACTAAACATGGAGTATATGTAAGAAGAAGCAATGGTGAATTGCTTATACTATGTCTCTATGTAGATGATTTGTTGATAACAGGTAGCTGCATGAGTGATATCGGAGACTTCAAAGGTGGTCTCAGCAAGGAATTCAAAATGTCTGATTTGGGTGAGATTTCATATTTCCTTGGTATCGAATTCTACAAGAGTAGTAGAGGTTTGATGATCCATCAAAGAAGATATGCAGGAGAAATTCTCAAGAGGTTTGAGATGGAAGAATTCAACTCAACTTCGACACCTGCAAAACCAAGACTGCAACTGTCGAAAGATGCAGATGAAGATGATGTTGATCCAACCCAATACAGAAGACTTATTGGATCATTAAGATATCTTTGTCATACAAGGCCTGACTTAGCATATAGTGTAGGTATGGTAAGTAGATTTATGAAGAAGCCAAAGGTATCACATCTACCAGCAGTAAAAAGGATACTGAGGTATCTCAAATGAACTTTCAATTATGGAATTTTATTTCCTGCAGCTGATAAAGGAAAAGAATGCAAGTTAGTGGGATACACTGATTCGAGTTGGTGTAATGATGTTGAAGATCGAAAGTCAACATCAGGATATGTGTTTATGCTAGGTGGTGCACCAGTTGCTTGGAATTCAAGAAAGGAACCAATAGTGGCATTATCATCATGCGAAGTAGAATACATAGCTGCTTCTCTTTGTGCATGTCAAGCAACTTGGATGGTGAACTTGGTCAAAGAGATAACAGGGAAAGATCATGGAACAATTACCATGAAGATCGACAGCATGTCAGCTATTAATCTGGAAAAGAACCCAATAGCACATGGTCGAAGTAAGCACATCGAAATGAGGTTCTATTATCTTCGAGAACAGGTAGCAGATGGGAAGATGAATTTGGAACACTGCAGAACTGAGAATCAGATTGTAGACATCATGATGAAGGGAGTGCAAGTCGAAGTATTCAAAAAGCTAAGAGCCATGATGAACATAGATAGTTTAGACACAATGAATTAGGTGGTGTGTTAAATTGTAATTCAGTGTTTCGAAACTATGTGTCGAAAATATTAGATTTGTTTTAAATTTAAATATATTTGATTTAAGTCTAGAATATATTTGATTTGATTTAGTAACAAAATAGATATTTTGGGCTTTGGGCTTAGGGTGTAAGCTCAGTTATAAATAGAGGGAGTAACCCCTATTTTTTTTAAGCAAGTCAAGCAATTCATTCATAGTATTTTGCAGTTGTAAAGTGAATAAGAAAGTTTTCACAATTTGTGAGCAGAGAGAAACTCTGTAGAAATTATTTGTCTTTTCTTCTTTTCTTTGTTTGTCTCATAATTAAATTGTCATTGTGGTAGAAATTCATCATAGAATTTGGTGGATTTCCAACACATATTGTTATCTTCTAGAGCTACTACATTCTCTAATATCTTCTCTACAAACAACAACAATGAAGAATCCTAAATGAATCTATATATCTTCTACATACACACCTACATGAAACAAAACCAACAAAGGCATATATATCAGAATCAAGCTATATATATAACACTTAAAAATCAATGTAACAAAAACAAATCAAGATACAAACAAAATTCTCTGATTCATACCATGCAAACAAAGTTCCCCAATTTCGTCTATACAAACAAACAAAATTCTGTTATAACCCACCATTAAAAATCTTCGATTCATACATACAAACAAAATTCCCCGATTCCGTTATAATCCACCATTAAAAATTCCCCGATTCATACTATACAAACAAAATTTTGTTTTAATTTAAAGCCAATACCATCCTAACTAACCTTCCACATAACAACAACATTGCAACAATTTACCACACTATGACGACATAATATCTCATTAACTCAAACTTATATATACTCAAAATTCTCATCAATAAAAGTGTCACAATATCTTATAAAATTCTCATCTCAATAATGTATTGACACCAATCCTCCTTAATTTCGTCCAAATGATCTTTCGTATAAGTAGAACACTTGTATTTATCAAAGTACTACATACTATAACATAACATGATTTAGTTAAAACTAATTAATTAGATGAAATGTATTAAATATATTAGAATAAATCATAAGTTAGAAACTCATACCATGGATGGAATCTCTATTTGATTCAAAAGAATAGTTTCTTTCATAAACCTCAACATGAAATAACCACAATCTATACCATTGCGCTGACGAGGACACTACACATTAAAAAATATACAAATATATATCATCTCATATAATTTAACTTGTTTTATCAAGTAGCATCACTAATATAATCAAAATTATGAAAATATACTTGCACTCTAATTCATGTAATGGTGTTTGCCTTACTCTTTGGTACTTGAATATTTCTTTGTGATCTAAAAATTTGTATAACCCTAACAAAATATAAAGGAAGATTTAGAACAATCTCACATAAAAAATAAATAAGTATACAAATGAAGTTTTAGAACAATCTAACTTACGTATCAACCATCTCCTTCATATTTGGATATTTTGTCCAATCGCCTTCTAACGAATCCTAATAATATACAACTTCTCTTATTGGATTGATCGCAACCAACAACTAGTGTCTACTGTAAGATTAACAAAGTTTAGATTGAAACTTTCTACAAAACGTCAAAACATGAAAAATTATAATAGATGAAGTTTGAATAAAAATATTACCCTTTTCCAGTATTAAATGGAAAAAAAATATTTTTCCGTATCTTTGTTGGCCATAAATATACGGACAAAATACTCTTATACATCATTTGGTCGTTGTTGGATTAATAGTGCGTTGATATCGTTTGGAGATAAGAAGGAGAATCTTTGGTCCAATTGATGGGGGCGCATCAAGTTGGCATACATGAAACTTAAATAAAAACATCATTAACTTTAAGACCATTCATTGAAATTAGTAGATAAATTGTTCAATAAAAACGAAATAAAGTTGATCGGAGAATACCTGATGTATGTATTGACAACACCGAGGCCTAATTCTTCATGTTTAAGAATCCACATCCTCTCTACTTATTGTTTCGTAATAGGAAAAACCAAAAATACCTTCCTCCATAGGTATATTACGAGTACATCCATCGGCCAAATATGAAATTCCCATTAATGTCTGAAGGCACGACCTATACCAAGAAGTAGGCTTTTTTCTAGCCGCGGACTTTTCCATGTCCTTTTTTTGTGTGGACATGTTACTCATATGGACTTGTTGCATGTCTTTAACATGAATCTAAAGATCAAATGTATATAATAAGTTAGATGAAGTATAAGATTTTGAATTAACCTTTTCTATGCATAATATATATATATATATATATATATATATATATATATATATATATATATATATATATATATATATATATATATATATATATATATATATATATATATATATATATATATATATATATATATCAATTTACCTCCTTTTTGGATGCAACTGACTCGGTCTGCGGCTTAATCCCCTTATCTTTTGATTTGGATTTCGTGGGAGTCTAATATTACCATGAAAAGAATGTACATTAAATGGTCGTAATAGTTTTCATATTAGTTTTCAACGCTGCAAATGTTAACATATCTCATCATCTATGCAAATGAGGCTTGACGGCCATGCAACATAAGATCTTATTGCCTCTTCGACCAATGATACATCTGAAATATCGTCAGGCAACAATAATGGGGCATCCCTCTCTATAACAATTCAATTGATACTTTCAAAAATCCAGCAGGGAGCGGTTTATGGTGAAGTACTTCTCCCAAGGTGTTATGTACTTTTCCCTTGCCAACCATTCAATAAGTCGGTGACGATAGATATAGCTGACAAGGTTAAATTCCCTAAACCAATAATAAATATGAAATTGTTAATGTTTATATATGTAAATTAAAAAAATTGTTCTAATTCATAATAATATATGTTACCTCGGGAATTTTCTGTTGGAAATCACAATTGATACTATCTTTGTCACTAGTATCCTTGAACCCTGGCCCTTTCCTTTCTGACATGTATTTTTATTTGTCCTTTTCCAACTCACAAACTTTAGCTTTTAATTTTTCTAACTCTTCCATCACTTCTTTATTGCTATGACCTTTCTTCTTTTGATGAATATCCAACGATGTTGGAGTCACCCCTAATCCCTTACCCCTCACACGACCGGTATACTTAGGAACATTTAATACTCAATTAAGTATACTCCTGCAATCATGGTCTTCAGCTTGAGTTAAAGATTAAGATAGACTCTCTTGAAATTCATATGCATAGCCAAATAAATTAGTGGTGATTAAACTCATAAATTATGTATTTTAATAAAATTTTGATTTAATTATAGGAATATTGATATACATACACATTTCTCATAAATTTGAAGCACATCTTCTTTAACAACTCCATCCTTACCCACCCGGGCAGCCTTCCACAGACATGTTCCGGAAGAGATGTTTCTTGACTTTTCTCCTCTTCTAACTACACATTAAGAGAAATAATAAATCAATAATAGCACATTATGAACAAGTATATCATATCATTTATACATACTTACCAATCTTTGTTGCAAGTGTGCATATCCCATACGCCCTTTTCTGTATGGATACGGGGGACTTGATGCTCGTTGGCGATTCACGTCACTCACATCCTGAAAATATGAGGTTCTTCTTTTTTCTTTGAAGGTTTCCCATTCTTCAAGGGAAATCAAGCCTGCATACACTTTTGAATGCTCTGCATCGATAAAATTCTTATCGGCATCCCTAAGAAACTTGTTTTTAAAAAAAGATCAAAATCCTCTTAGTCTTTTTCCGGCCAATTGAATACAATGTGATTTTCGATCATCATCAATGTTAAAATACCTCTACAAAAAACATACATAGAGTGTGTGATCGGTGGATCTGGAACTGACTGTTTAACGCTGGTTCGCAAAATGTCGCGGAAGCAAGAGTCGCCACCGTCTTTTATTTTCTCCAAATGGAAAGGACAAAAGCACAGAAAAATTCCTTAAAGAGATTACTCTCGGTTCGGGAGGTAGGTTATAGAAAGGGAAGGTGTTAGCACCCTTTCTATCCATGGTTATCCATGGGCTCTTAGATACTTGCTCACTTGTGTTTTCAAAATTGCTTGTTTGCTTTTCAACTGTGGGTTTTAAAAAGTTTCTTTGAAAATTCCAGTTCGACTCTTGTATCGGTCCTCAAGAGTGTTTGAAAAATTGCTTTCGAAAGCTTTTTGAAAATGTGTTGGTGTGAAAAGTATTTTTGATTTGTTTTGAAATTTAGAGCAAGTATCTACGAGAACCTACATACCCTAAGGAATTCATTTGTGTAAATGTCCTTTAAAGTAGTGCCATCCCACCATTGAGAGGTAGGTAGCACCACCGTTGGAGGTATTCGGGTCAATTCGAGGTTCGGGACATGGTGATCACCAGAGCAATGGGAAGACACATTAGAAGCTACCCTCATGCCAGGTTCCCGGATCATGAGGACTTACTAAAACATCCTCTACTCGACGATCACCTTTCGAGGCAAGGCAACAGTGAGGCGTACCCTAGGGATGGCGTGTGTGCGATTTGTGTGCCGTTTTCATTTGCATTTATCTTGTCATGTTATTGGTGTTCTACACTTGTTTTTATTTATGTCCATACAGTCTTTCATGCTTTGTTTAACAGTTCAAAAGTATTGCAGAAAAGCAAATTCTAAGCTATTACAAATGGCGCGGGTCCACATCGCCCAAATTAACCAGGACCCGATTTGACGGAAAATAAAGAAATTAAAAGTGCGAAAAGTAATTACAAGGCTTCGGGAGAGGTACATAATTATGAAATAAAATAAATACGCGAATTAATAAGAAATTAAAAACGAGGGCGTTGGACCCTTTTGCAAAATTAAAATTAATGAGAATTAAAATTAAAAGAAGGCAAGAACTTGTTTTTTTTGGGTATTTTATGTTTTTTAAGATTTAATAGAAAAAGAATTAATCAAAGTACGACGCAAACCCTAATTCTAGTTATTTTTAATTTATTAAGAAATATGTTGAATTTTAACCTAATTTAAATCTAAGTTATTTTCATGCAAATTTAATTACAAAAATAAATAAAATAAATAAATATTATTATAAGAAAGAAAAATTAAAAAGGAATGAAAAACATTAATTAAACCTAATTCTACTTCTTTTTAGATTTTTTTAATTAAAAGTATTAAAATTAAACCCTACTTTATACTAAATTCAATTATATAATTTGTTTACAAAAATAATTAAAATAAAATACTTATTATATTTTTTTATCTTTTTCTGATTTTTATGCATTTTTTGTATTTTAAAAAAAATAATTAATTAATTCAAAACAATAAAGAGAATAAAATAATAATTGAAAAAAAATAAAATATAAGGAAAATTGCAAACCAGGGGGGTGGTAGTCCCCAAATAGGAGGTCTAGCCCAAGAAATCTGAGCCCAATAGCCTTCAAACTCGTTGACTTTTCCAGGCACTATGTGGCACCTTTGACCAGGCTCATGATGCGCATCCAATCTACGCCCTTGATTTGATCTCCAGGGACACATGGATGTGAGATATTTGAAGACATATGGTACGTCTGCAGCCTTGAAGCGCATGGGAATTGCTAATGAAAAATAATATAGAAACATGTAAGACCTGGGGCTCGAACCCAGGTCATATACATTGCCAACGTTCTTGCTTGCCACTGGACCACTACAACGCATTTGTTATATAATAAACAAACAAATAATATAAAAGAAAGTGGGTTAATGCTTGGAAACGCGCGCGAATTTTTGAACAAGCCAATCAGCGTGTGCCACGACCTCGTCTTCCTCACTATCCTTGAAACATAAAATATTAAGCAACGGTTTTATATGCGTTGTTTAAGGTCAGTTTTGAGAAAATAGCGAATAAGCCTAGGTCACTCATAAATTAGGCGCGATAGGGGCTTTCTCTTCGTCCCTATGCACTGGTTTGAATGGTGGTAGTCTTGAGTCTCAATTTTTCCTTGGGTGAAAAGCCCCAATCTGAAGCATGCAAAACCCTAGAACTTGGCAATGGTGAAATCACGTATACAGCATAAAAACTCAATTAAGTTATATAATTAGCATTAGAACAAGTCAATAATCATGAATCAATGAATAAAAATTACAAAAGATGCGTAAATCATGATGCACGATTATGAAATTTTCTTGATACAGCTTGCGTTCATGTTACCAATTCTTGGAGTTTGAATGGATGTTTGTGATTGTAATATGTTCAGTAGACCTTGAGGAAGCTAATGGGACAAGTTTCGTGCCTTGAATCCACCTAAAAAGTGTTTTTCCGATTTGAGTTCTTAGAGAAAAAATTCAAGTTTGCAATGGAGTATTCTGAGCAGCTGCGCCTCTCCTTGCATTAGGGTTATGATCAGGCATATGTAGTGAGTGCATTAGGTCAAAAAAACTCAATCAAATCCATTGCATTCATTGATTTTGAAATTTGATTTTCTAAGGATCTTTTTAAATCTTTTTCCATGTGCTTTTGTGCAAATCATGATCTAATCAGTCCAATTCTTTCCTTATTTGGCTAGGCACGAATTATTGAGTCTAAAACATGTATAAAAAGATTGGTTAGGGTGAGTTAAATATTTTTCATATATTTAAATGATTTAAATGAATTAATATAAATAAAAATTCAAATAAATAAATAAAAAATGAGAAAATACTTCCCTTTGGGCCAAGTGGTCGTGCACATGCTTGGAATGATGAATTGTGGAAGAAAAATGGGCCCATTAGCAATTTTAGGTCATTTGAATCAATGTTGACTTTTCAAAATATCCAAACATTTCCCAACTTCCACAAGGCATAACTTGCTCAATGTTTAAGCTTTTATCATGTTCTTGGACATTTTGGAAAGGTCTTTGAGTCCTCTAACCAATGCCGTTTGTCCCATGTCATTTGGATTTACCAATCTCAAGTTATAGCCTTTGACTTAAAGTCCCTTTTTGTTGACTTTTGAAAATGACCTATAATGTTGAAATTGATAACTTTTTGTGAGAGCATTTCTTGGACTTGGAATATGAAGATGGGTTGTAGGAAATGTCTTTCTCTTCAAAATGAGCTTTGGATGGAATTTTTCTGATAATCCATGTGAAAGTTATGCCCTGGTCAATTTCAGTTGACTTTTTCAACTGTCCAAATAAGGAAACTTTTGCATCTTGATGATTTCTGAGCCAAATTTTGAGAATCATGATCAAGCATTGATCAAATGATGTTTGTGGCTTCAAAATGATATGTTGACCAAAAATTTGAACTTTTGACTGCCAAATGACCATTTTGCCCCTACAGTTGACTGTAGTGCAATTAGGGTTTTTGACTGTGCAATTTTGTGCTGAATGCCTTGAAACTTGATATGAGGATACTTGACCATATTTGTAGGCATATGAGACTTGATTGGACCCTTGAAAACTTCCTTTTCTTGATCAGACTCAAAACCCTAATCTTGACTGTGTAGGAGACCTTTGCACTGTGCAACCCTTGGGGAATTTTGTGACTTGACTTGGAAATTTCTTGAAGAATATGTGAGGGAAAATTTTGGGGTACAACAGTTGCCCCTGTTCAATCTTCTTAGACCTGAGGATGCAGATCGGCTGACGTGCCTTTCGTAATCCGAGGGTAGAAGATGATTGAACACTAGAGTGCCCAGAAATTTGCGCTCACATAGTAGCAGTGTGATGATGGAATGGGCTTATAGATGCCATTTAGAGATTGATGGATAGGATGATGGGCTTATAGATGCCATCTGGATGTTGATCGCGTAAGAGATTCCTTAGCGAAAACCTGCATACCTGCAAAAGAAAATGAGTACCTGACACGTCGCAGGAGTTGATTTCAGATGCTTGGCATATATATGTTCTGACTGGTTACAGGAGTTGAATCTGGAGCTTCACAAGATGATGAATGAACCAGGGATGGTTACTGCCTTAGCATGAATGGTAAGAGAACCTTGAGTGACTTTTAACTTCAACAACGCTCGTTGAGAAAATCTTGGTGGGAAATACCATCTTTGCAGGATCGGGACGAGAACCAATAGGAAATTATAATCTCAAAGAAAGACCTAAAATGGAAATCTCATGCACCTTCGGAGAGAGAACCAATAGGACATTATAATCTCAAAGAAAAACCTAAAATGGGAATCTCATGCACCGTCGGAGAGAGGACCAATAGGAAAACATAATCTGAAAGAAAGACCTAAAATGGAAATCTCATGCACCGTCGGAGAGAGAACCAAAATGGAATTATAATCTCAAAGAAAAACCTAAAATGGAAATCTCATGCACCGTCGGAGAGAGAACCAATAGGAAAACATAATCTGAAAGAAAGACCTAAAATGGAAATCTCATGCACCGTCGGAGAGAGAACCAAAATGGAACTATAATCTCAAAGAAAAACCTAAAATGGAAATCTCATGCACCGTCGGAGAGAGAACCAATAGGAAAACATAATCTGAAAGAAAGACCTAAAATGGAAATCTCATGCACCGTCGGAGAGAGAACCAAAATGGAATTATAATCTCAAAGAAAAACCTAAAATGGAAATCTCATGCACCGTCGGAGAGAGAACCAATAGGAAAACATAATCTGAAAGAAAGACCTAAAATGGAAATCTCATGCACCGTCGGAGAGAGAACCAAAATGGAATTATAATCTCAAAGAAAAACTTGATAACTTCTACTGAGTCTTCATCAGAAAAATCTGTTGGGAGTCGATTTAGCTGGACTAGAGAAGGCCTTGGACTGGATAAGAAATCTTTTGAGTTGATTAACTGAACCGGTCTAGGTCTTGAAATGTGATTGAGAATTTAAACTGCATCTTTCCTGAAAGGTAAAAGTCAGTCATATGCAATGCATGATATGGATCAAGCAATGATGTTCTCAACATAAATGAGATTCGTATGATATGATGCGTCTATGCATGCTATAATGATGTATGTGATGTCTTATGTATGCTTTTGTCTAGGAAAGTAAATCTTTGACGGGTGTCGGGAAGTCGTATCCTGGGCTGATGTTGAAGAATAAATTTCGCTTCCACTGGGGATGATAACTGCAAGAATACCGGTAGGAGAAGATGACTCCGTTGCGGAATAAACTTGGCAAATGGAAGATTCTGCGGGGAGAAAAGATACTCTAGCGACCATGCTGAGAAGTGATACTCTGTGGGGAGAGGAATGCTTTTGCTGAATTGTTGATGATAACTTGCTGAGGATACTTGTTGTATTGGGAGTATTGATAGACTTCGCTGGGGATATGAAGACTATGTCGAGGACGCTCTTTCTGTGGCTTTTGGCTGAGGATAACCCAGTTATATCCTATTAAGGAAATAACTCTTTAAATCAAGCCGGACGACGTGTTCGTGTTCTGCGAGGAGATGAGCTTCCAGAATCTACTGGGGATAAGCTTGCTGCTTGGGGATACGAATTCCATCTTTCCTGGGGAACTGGATTGGACTGGACTCTTTGGGAAGTTTTGATATGCTGGGGAAGTGATTCCTTTGAATGCTATGCCGCCGGGGAACAATCTTCAGACCCGGATTGCCGGGGATGCTTGTCATGGATATGCATGCTGCTGGGGAAGTATTGAGATCTACGGGAGGATACCCAATTTCCTTGAGATTTGATAACTTTGCTTGGAGAAGAATGCATGGTTTTGCTGAATCACTCTCTGGGGAATTAAGATGTACTGGTCATGTTCTTTAGCTGAACCTACCTTGGTACCTTGGAGGACAGAACAATTAAATTGTTTAGACAACTCTTTATTGCCCCTGTTTCTAGTGTCACCTGTAATTAATCCTTTGTTTCGTATGCAAATATTTATGAGTTAGCAAATTATTGTCAATGCATATATCACAAATTGAACCTTGGACGTTCTTCGCAAAACAAAACAGAAAAAGAAAACACTTGGCACGTTTAATTGAAAATATATTTGTATTGATTTTTGAATGGCCTGAAAATAGGCGTTTTGTGTACAAGAGGCTGACGTCCTAGTAAGAGGAACGTCGCCGAACAAGAGAGTTTATACAAATTTTGTACAAAATAACAGCTGTGTGAAGTGAATGATCCCACTGGGTTTCAACTCTGCTATTGCCTTTATAACTCCGAGCGTCTCATCACTTGATGACCTTGGTTGAAGGTGAAGCTGACTGATCGATGCCGTCTGAACTTGATGTAGATACCGGATTCTGGATGCAAAGTGATCAATGAGACATAGTATTACGCTTTAACCCTAATTTTTGCCTGGACTGCCCTTTCGGGTTTTCAGTCTACCGGGATACCCATTTTTGCCCAAGCCGCCTTTTCAGGTTTTCGACTTGCCGGGTGTACAGATTTTTTTCATTTCATCCCTTCATTTTGCCCGAACCCTTTTGGTTCGACGGGAAGCCCTAATTTTTGCCTAGGCATGTCAGCCTAGCGGGTCTTTTTTATGCGTATTATCTTTTTACTATGTCTGCATTGGCGGGGTGAGGAAGGTCGTCACCATCCATATTGGTTAATATCATTGCTCCTCCTGAGAACACATGCTTAACCACAAATGGCCCTTCGTACGTAGGGGTCCATTTGCCCCTTGGATCACTCTGAGGAAGGATGATTCGCTTGATTACCAGATCCCCAACTTGATATTCCTGTAGTCTGACCTTTTTGTTAAATGCCCTGATCATCCGTTTCTGATACGTCTGACCATGGCAGATAGCAGCAAGTCTCTTTTCATCAATGAGGTTGAGCTGATCAAGTCGTGTCTGGATCCAATCATCTTCGTTCAGATTTGCATCCTTCATTATCCGGAGAGAGGGTATCTGTACTTCGATCGGCAAGACTGCCTCCATACCATAAACCAGAGAGAAAGGAGTTGCCCCGGTTGACGTCCTAGCTGAGGTACGGTACCCATGCAGAGCGAACGGTAACATCTCGTGCCAATCTTTATAGGTCACTGTCATCTTCTGCACGATTTTCTTGATGTTCTTATTTGCTGCTTCTACAGCCCCATTCATCTTCGGTCTGTAAGGAGAAGAATTGTGGTGCTGTATCTTGAACTGTTCGCAGAGCTCAGCGATCATCTTATTGTTTAGATTGGTACCGTTGTCTGTAATAATTCGCTCAGGGACGCCATATCGACAGATCAGGTTATGCCGAATGAACCGTGCCACAACAGTCTTGGTTACCGTAGCATAGGATGCTGCCTCAACCCACTTCGTAAAATAATCAATCGCCACTAGGATGAAGCGATGTCCATTAGATGCCGTAGGTTTAATCTCGCCGATCATGTCTATGCCCCACATTGCAAACGGCCAAGGCGCAGTCAGAACATTCAGGGGAACCGGAGGAACATGCACCTTGTCTGCATAAATCTGGCACTTGTGGCATGTCCTGGAATGTTGGTAACAATCAGCTTCCATTGTGGACCAGTAATATCCTGCCCGTAGGATCTTCTTAGCCATAGTGTGTCCACTGGAATGTGTGCCAAAGGTCCCTTCATGTAGCTCTTCCATGATCCTTCCTGCTTCAGTCTTATCCACACAACGCAGTAAGGTTGAATCATGGTTTCGTTTGTACAAGATGCCGTTGCTTAGGAAGAACTTGGCTGCGAATCTCCTCAGGAATTTCTTATCGTTGACAGATGCACCTTCAGGGTATTCCTGAGTTTCCAGGTATCTTTTTACTTCATGATACCAAGGCTTCTCAGTTACCAATTCAGTCTCGAGATCGCAACAGTATGCCGGTTCGTCCAGTTTCCAGATGATGATTCGGGGAGCCTCATTATCCCATTTGACCTTGAACATTGAAGACATTGTAGCTAACGCGTCCGCTAACTGATTCTCTTCTCTTGGAAAGTGTTCAAAGGTTATCTCTGTGAAGTGGGGAATCAGGGTCAACACACATTCTCTGTAAGGAATCAGGTTTGGATGTTTCGTATCCCACTCTCCTTTGATCTGATTGATCACAAGAGCGGAATCTCCGAAGACATTCAGAAATTTGATCCTTAGGTCGATCGCAACTTGAAGACCCATGATGCACGCCTCTTACTCTGCCATGTTGTTGGTACAGTTGAAGCACAGCCGGGCGGTGAGCGGAGTATGAGTACCTTGAGGAGATATGATGATGGCGCCGATACCATTACCCAAAGCATTGGAGGCTCCATCAAAGTGCATAGACCATCGGGATCCTGGTTCAGGTCCTTCATCTGGTCCAGGTACTTCACAATCAGTTACTATCATGATGCTTTCATCCGGAAATTCGAAGTTCATGGACTGATAGTCATCTACAGCTTGATGTGCCAAGTGGTCTGCCAATACACTTCCCTTGATGGCTTTCTGGGTTGTGTACTGAATGTCGTATTCCGTCAAGATCATTTGCCATCTTGCAATTCTCCCAGACAGAGCAGGCTTTTCGAATATGTACTTTATAGGATCCATTTTTGAGATCAACAAGGTAGTGTGAGTCAGCATATACTGTCTCAGCCGGTGAGCAGCCCATACCAAAGCGCAGCAAGTTTTCTCAAGCAGTGAGTATCGGGTCTCACAGTCGGTAAACTTTTTGCTAAGGTAATAAATGGCATGCTCTTTTCGGCCAAACTCGTCATGCTGCCCCAACACACACCCCATTGAGTTGTCAAGCACTGTCAGGTATAGTATCAGAGGTCTCCCTTCAACCGGTGGCATAAGGATAGGTGTTTCTTGGAGATACTCTTTGATTTTGTCCAAGGCGGCCTGACATTCATCATTCCAACGTACTACCTGATCTTTCTTCAGCAGCTTGAAGATTGGCTCACAGGTAGCAGTCAGATGTGAGATGAACCGAGCAATGTAGTTCAGGCGTCCTAAAAAGCCTCTGACCTCCTTCTCTGTCCTGGGAACCGGCATCTCTTGAATAGCTTTGACCTTAGCAGGGTCCACTTGAATACCTTTATCACTGACCACGAAGCCTAGTAACTTTCCAGATCTTACCCCGAAGGTGCACTTGTTCGGGTTCAATCTCAGCTTGTACAGTTTCAACCGGTCAAACAACTTCTGCAGATGATCTAGGTGCTCTTCCTCAGTCTGGGACCTAGCGATCATGTCGTCCACATACACTTCTATCTCATGATGGATCATGTCATGAAATAAAGCAACCATGGCACGTTGGTAGGTTGCCCCAGCGTTCTTTAATCCAAATGGCATGACCTTGTAACAGAAGGTGCCCCACTGAGTAACAAATGTAGTCTTTTCCATGTCTTCAGGTGCCATCTTGATCTGATTGTAACCTGAAAAGCCATCCATGAAAGAGAATACCTTGTGCTGAGCTGTGTTATCAACAAGGACATCAATGTGAGGTAAAGGGAAGTCATCCTTGGGGCTGGCCCTGTTCAGATCCATGTAATCGACACACATTCTGACCTTTCCATCCTTCTTAGGTAGCGGCACCACATTAGCGACCCACTGAGGGTAAGAAGTCACTGCAAGGAACCCAGCATCAAACTGTTTCATGACCTCGGCTTTAATCTTCTCAGACATCTCTGGACGCATCCGACGGACCTTTTGCTTAACTGGAGGGCAGTCTTCCCTAGTTGGCAAGTGATGGACCACAATATCGGTATCCAACCCGGGCATGTCTTCGTAGGACCAAGCAAAGATCTCCATATAATCATGCAGCATCTTGGTTAACCGTTGCTTCACGCTGAGCTCTAGGTTGGCACCAATCTTTACCTCTTTCCTGTCTGCCTCAGTACCCAAGTTTATGGTTTCCACTGGCTCTTCATGGGGTTGAATTGCCCTCTCTTCCTGAAGCAACAGTCTTGCAAGCTCGCCAGGCACTTCGCAATCATCTTCACCTTCGTCTTCGGCTAAGTTGATCGGATTTTCGAAGTCATAATTGGCAGTAGCAGAGTTGTTATCAGTGAGATCTAGAGTGGATTGAAACCTGTATGAGTGAGTGTGTGTGTAAATACAGCTGTTTTGAAATATATGCAGAGGAAAGAAAGACAGAAAAGGAACATAATATTTGTAATGCGAAAATACGTCCAAGATTTTCATTCATGATATATGAAATGACAATTTGTATGCCCTCACAAATAGAACCACGGTGCCTCGGGTAAGACACCGGGCCATAGAGTTTATCATTGTTTATTACAAAATAACGAAACAAAGGAATATATTACTGCATCACAAAGGTAACAGGGGTATGGTCTTTAGCAATCCAGTTGTTTAATCCGCCTTCGGCCGTCGGATAGATCCAGCTGTTGAATTCAGCTTCGTCCACTTCGTTGTCTTCCCCAACAGCATTCACTCCTGAACTTGTAATAAATACCGGAGGTCTTCCGATCTTCGCTTTCCTCATAGCTTTCTGACCTTCCGTAGTAAAACCCAGCCCAAATTTATCAGTCTTCTGAGTAAAGTTTGGAAGTCTGCCCCAGTTGGCACTTTCACTCTTCTGAACCACAGCCCGGGCATCCTTTAGGGAAGCCATCTTCAAAGGAACAATTTCTTCTGCTGTTTCTGACGCTGCTGTAATTGGAAGCACCTCCTCGAAATGCTGAAAGGGGGTTTCAATAAACTCCCCATCCATCTCAATGTACCTGAAGGAGTTCAGGTGGCTCACCATATATTCCTCCTCTCCCTGCACAGTGACGATCTTCCCTCTGACCGGGTATTTCAGCTTCTGATGCAAGGTAGAGGTCACTGCCCCAGCCTTATGTATCTAAGGCCGACCCAATAGACAAGAGTAAGATGGACGGATGTCCATCACATAAAAAGTGGAGTCGAACACCTGAGAGCCCACACGAATCAGAATGTCAACCTCTCCATGGACCATCCTCTTTGAACAATCAAAGGCCCTGACGATGATGTTGCTGGGTTTCAATTCCAGACCTTCACAATCTAAACGGTCCAAAGCCTTCTTGGGTAGCACATTCAAAGAAGACCCCGTGTCCACCAGCACATGTGCCAAGGTAGTGCCCCTGCATTCAATAGAGACATGCAGAGCATCATTATGGTCTCTTCCCTTTGCGGTCAAGTCAGCATCTGAGAAACCCAAGCCATTGTCTACCGTCAAATTTGCTACGCAATCAGTGAACTGAACTGCAGAGGTTTCATGTGGCACATGGGCCGTCTTGAGGAATGAGATTAGGGCCTTAGCATGGGCCTCGGAGCACAGCAATAAAGAGAGCATGGAGATCTTGGAGGGCGTGTTCCCCAGCTGTTCCATAACATTAAAATCGCTCTTCTTTATAATCTTCAGAATCTCCTCCATCTCTTGTTGGGAGGCCTCAGCAGTTATGGGTACAGGTGCCTCCATCTGGGCAGGCTCAACCTCAACTCCTTTGCCTCGGGCATTGGATGACTCGGCAGCAGAAGAAACAATTGGATCAGCAGCAGGAACAGGTATATTTGTAGGAGTTATCAGGAGCGGTCTTTGGGCAGCAGGCGGTGCAATGTCAGGCGAGAAGAGCCTGCCACTGCGGGTAACTTTGGCTGGGCCAGTGATGTCACAAATGCTGGCGCCAGCATTAAACTCTTGTTTAATCCCATTTACATATACATCTGCCCCATAATGCCAGGGGACAGCTTTATCAGATACATAGGGCAGGGGCCCTGGAACAGTGATAATAACAGGTGCAACAGTCATGATTTGAACGGGCTTCTTCGGGAGAGCCGGGATCGGATTATTGAAGATAGTCACCACAGAAACTTCTTCCACTGGAACCAAACGAACAGCAGACTTCTTAAATAGAATCTCCTTGCTATCCATTAGGCTCTGGATGCCTAACCTCAGCAAGGGACAACCAGATGGGGACACAGCACAGAACAGGCAACCCTCACTACAACCCGGAAATAAACCGGCCTGCAGTAGGTTCTTCTTGAAAATCTTCAGAGGAGTGGCTAGATCGTCCACAGAAATGGCGTAAACATCTTCATCCACAGCATTTACCCCATGCTGAGGCATAGGAGCAGTAACTACATTCGGCTTCGCAGGCGCTTCGAACTGTATCTCCTTTGCGTCGATAAGGTCTTGTACCTTATTCTTTAACGCCCAACAGTCATCGGTAGAGTGCCCCGGGCTATCTGAATGGTAAGCACAACGAGCATTCGGGTTGTACTTGGGAGAGGAAGTATTGGGGAATTTTGGAGCCTCCCTGACAGTCACTAAGTTAGTGGATAGCAACTGTGGCAGGATCTGTGATAAGGTCATGCTTAAGCGGGTGAACTCTCTCCGGGGTCTTTCAACCTTTTGAGGGTTAGTTGGCCGAGGAGCGGCAGCAGGCTTAGCGATCATTACCGCACTGACAGATTGGCGGCGCTCAGGTCTCTCTGATTTCCTGGAACCATATACGGCACTAGCCTCCTTCTTGAAGGGTTTCTTCTCAGAACTAGATGATGCACCCTTCGGAATTTTTCCAGACTTTAACCCAGCTTCAATTCTCTCTCCAGTCAAGATCAAATCAGTGAACCCAGCAGAAGAATTCCCAATGAGATGGTTGAAAAACGGCCCAGATAGGGTCCCCAAGAACATGTCTACCAACTCCCGATCAGTCAATGGTGGCTGTACCCTGCCAGCCAGGTCTCTCCACTTCTGAGCGTACTCCTTAAAACCTTCGCTTGCACCTAACGACATACCCTGAAGTTGGGTACGTGTGGGGGCAAGGTCGGCATTATATTGATACTGCTTGTAGAAAGCAGTAGCCAACTCCTCCCAGTTACGAACCTTGGTCCCATCCAGCTGATAGAACCATTCGAGATGAGTCCCTGAAAGACTCTCCTGGAAGAAGTGGATCCACAAATTCTTATCCGCAGAGTACGGCTGAATTTTCCGAACATAGGACCTCAAATGCAGCTTGGGACAAGACGCCCCGTCATACTTAGAGAAGGATGGTGCTTTGAATTTGTGGGGGATGATCACACCAGTTGACAAACCCAGATCTCCGAAATCCAGCCCAGGTACCTGTTGAACCTCCATAGCCTTCAATCTGTCCTCCAGTTGCTTATATCTGTCTTCTGCAGGAGGGTACTGCTCTTCATCAAAATCTGTCTCGTTGTCGGAGACTACCGGACTAGGAACCCTTGCTTCTGCCTGAGGATAATTCTTGTCAACAGAAGAACCAGCCTCTTCCTGTTGCAGAGTATTGTTAAACCTTCGGCCCAAGTTGAACATAACATTTCTTCTCTTCTTCTTCTTCTCCTTCTTCAGGAGCATAGCCTTCAGTTCTTCTTGGTCTTGAGCCAGACCCTTGATTAATTCCTGGAATTGTGCATTCTGCACCTGAAGAGCCTTGATCGATGTCTCAGTTGATGCAGAGTCGGTATTCATGATGCTGAAATAAACAGCGAAGAACTGTAAGCAACCTGAAAAGGGGAAAAACCTGCTATGCACATGATGTATGAAATGCGTATGACTTATGTTTTCAAAGACAATCGGGAATCAACTTTGTAAACAAAAAAGAACACACTTCATTAGATTCAACTTTGCAACTGAAATTATTCAACAAGTTGCCCTTAGGCGTTACATGAAAGGAAATACTGGAAAGGAAATAAAACTGTAAAAGCACATCTGGAGCTCCTTATTGATCCCATGGTCTCCTCTTCTCAGTACGGATGTAGGCATTCAGAGCTCTCTCATTCTCCAACTGCTTGGTCAGCTTCTGGATCTTTGATTCCTGCTCGTTGAACTTTTCCCGGTAAGAATCCCGCTCTTCTCGCAGTTGCGACCAAGATCTCTTCAATGTCTCATAATCAGTAGGTATCTGAGGAGGAAGGACAGTTGGAGGAACACCCTCTTTATCAGGACACTCAAGAATGACGGGTCTGACAGCTTCATACGGCATACCTAACTTCTGAGCGCGGATGCGAACCCATTGGTAGTAGGCTTCCATAGGTAAAGAAGTCTTTGGCCCTAACTCTTGTGGGTCAGCTTTATGAACTTTTTCCCAAGCCTTGATGAACCTACGACGCAGCTCGTCACTATCCACCTGAAACTCGAAACTGATGTGAGGCACCAACATCTCATGGGGGCCTGCTCTTCTTGCTCTCCCAAACTGACGGAGTGCTAGACATGGATTGTAAGAGATCCCTCCTTGGGTACCAATCAGAGGAACATTAGGGTATTCCCCGCATCGATCAATAATAGCTATCTCATCCAAACCTCTACAAGTCCAAATGATGTCTTTATCGGTGAGAGACATTAACCTGTGAGCCCAACCTCTTCCTTCTTGGTTCTTCAGTACGAACTTAGGGAGGTGCGAAATAAACCACCTCACCAACAAAGGGATACAACACCATAGGGTTCCTCGTCTTTGGGTAGTACGGGCATGAAGTTGTTGCAAGATGTCACCCAAGAGAGTGGGCACAGGATTCTGAGACATAAAGATCCTTATGGCAGTGACATTGATGAAGTTGTCAGGATTAGGAAACAGGACTAACCCATAGATTAGGAGAGCCAAGATGTCTTCATATGCCCTAAAGTCCAGGTCATTCCAGAAACTGTTAGCTTTGCCAATTAGAAACTTGGCCAAGAAACCCTTAACTCCGCTTCTAGTTACCCAGTTGTCTGTTACCTCTTGATGGGTCAAAGGAAGAGCTGCAGCCACATCCTCAAGCCTGAGGGTCTTTTCCCAACCAGTAAAGGGAGTCTGATCCAAGATAGGGATACCAAGCAAATCAGAGAACTCTTCCAGGGTAGGGACCAGCTGGAAGTCTTGAAAGGTGAAGCACTGGTACAGAGGGTCATAGAACTGGGTCAGAACACTCATCAACTGCTGATCCCGCTTTGCAGTGACTAAACTGAGAAGGGAACCATGCCTCTGAATGAAGGAAGTGGTGTTTGGAATTCTGCTAACCAACTCATCAAGCAACTCAGGTGAACGAACAAAGTTGAACCGAATAGTATTCCTTCGCACAGGCATCATAATGTCCTACAAAACAGAGCAAAGATGAAACCCTCTTGTCTTTGAAATGGTCAGTCCTTATGCAGGATGCATGCAATGCTCATGATGCTATGATGTTATGATAAAGCACACCACATACAGATACAAAGGCAAACATGGTAAGGCACACAAGTCACACAAGGCAAGCCCCTAAAGTTTAGGCCAGCATGAGGTCTAGGTACTACCCTCTTTCAGTTTGTTGGTTCATACCTGTCCTAATCAAAAGTAACCGGGTTCTTAGAGGATCCCAATATCATTGACTACCCTCAATCGATCATAACTCCAGCATCGCAATCTTTTCTTGCGGCCAGAACCATCACGAGAGTTTAGCCTCAATGGGCGTAGCATACTGCTACTGTTCTAAAGGCCAAGTTGTGTCAATTAAGGTTCTAAGGTTGTTGGTGCTTAATGACTCCTTAGAAGACCCATATTCTCCTCGTTGCGACACAAGGGATATCGGTACAGACTAAGGTGCCACACCAACGTAGCCACTGCTTCACCTGTGTCGGTCTACGCCGGACAGGTCCCTCACAGCTTATGCTACCTAAACAGGGTATCCCCAGATCCGGGTTAGGATCTATGTATCTCCGATGCAACCCACAATAGTAAAGCAAGCAAATCAATACAAGTGAAAACACAGTTATGAACTAGCCCTAAGGTACACCTCACTTTATAGTTTGGTCCCCAGCAGAGTCGCCAGTTCTGTGATCGGTGGATCTGGAACTGACTGTTTAACGCTGGTTCGCGAAATGTCGCGGAAGCAAGAGTCGCCACCGTCTTTTATTTTCTCCAAATGGAAAGGACAAAAGCACAGAAAAATTCCTTAAAGAGATTGCTCTCGGTTCGGGAGGTAGGTTATAGAAAGGGAAGGTGTTAGCACCCTTTCTATCCATGGTTATCCATGGGCTCTTAGATACTTGCTCACTTGTGTTTTCAAAATTGTTTGTTTGCTTTTCAACTGTGGGTTTTAAAAAGTTTCTTTGAAAATTCCAGTTCGACTCTTGTATCGGTCCTCAAGAGTGTTTGAAAAATTGCTTTCGAAAGCTTTTTGAAAATGTGTTGGTGTGAAAAGTATTTTTGATTTGTTTTGAAATTTAGAGCAAGTATCTACGAGAACCTACATACCCTAAGGAATTCATCTGTGTAAATGTCCTTTAAAGTAGTGCCATCCCACCATTGAGAGGTAGGTAGCACCACCGTTGGAGGTATTCGGGTCAATTCGAGGTTCGGGACATGGTGATCACCAGAGCAATGGGAAGACACCTTAGAAGCTACCCTCATGCCAGGTTCCCAGATCATGAGGACTTACTAAAACATCCTCTACTCGACGATCACCTTTCGAGGCAAGGCAACAGTGAGGCGTACCCTAGGGGTGGCGTGTGTGCGATTTGTGTGCCGTTTTCATTTGCATTTATCTTGTCATGTTATTGGTGTTCTACGCTTGTTTTTATTTATGTCCATACAGTCTTTCATGCTTTGTTTAACAGTTCAAAAGTATTGCGGAAAAGCAAATTCTAAGCTATTACAAATGGCGCGGGTCCACATCGCCCAAATTAACCAGGACCCGATTTGACGGAAAATAAAGAAATTAAAAGTGCGAAAAGTAATTACAAGGCTTCGGGAGAGGTACATAATTATGAAATAAAATAAATACGCGAATTAATAAGAAATTAAAAACGAGGGCGTTAGACCCTTTTGCAAAATTAAAATTAATGAGGAATTAAAATTAAAAGAAGGAAAGAACTTGTTTTTTTGGGTATTTTATGTTTTTTAAGATTTAATAGAAAAAGAATTAATCAAAGTACGACGCAAACCCTAATTCTAGTTATTTTTAATTTATTAAGAAATATGTTGAATTTTAACCTAATTTAAATCTAAGTTATTTTCATGCAAATTTAATTACAAAAATAAATAAAATAAATAAATATTATTATAAGAAAGAAAAATTAAAAAGGAATGAAAAACATTAATTAAACCTAATTCTACTTCTTTTTAGATTTTTTTTATTAAAAGTATTAAAATTAAACCCTACTTTATACTAAATTCAATTATACAATTTGTTTACAAAAATAATTAAAATAAAATACTTATTATATTTTTTTATCTTTTTCTGATTTTTATGCATTTTTTGTATTTTAAAAAAAATAATTAATTAATTCAAAACAATAAAGAGAATAAAATAATAATTGAAAAAAAATAAAATATAAGGAAAATTGCAAACCAGGGGGGGTGGTAGTCCCCAAATAGGAGGTCTGGCCCAAGAAATCTGAGCCCAATAGCCTTCAAACTCGTTGACTTTTCTAGGCACTATGTGGCACCTTTGACCAGGCTCATGATGCGCATCCAATCTACGCCCTTGATTTGATCTCCAGGGACACATGGATGTGAGATATTTGAAGACATATGGTACGTCTGCAGCCTTGAAGCGCATGGGAATTGCTAATGAAAAATAATATAGAAACATGTAAGACCTGGGGCTCGAACCCAGGTCATATACATTGCCAAAGTTCTTGCTTGCCACTGGACCACTACAACGCATTTGTTATATAATAAACAAACAAATAATATAAAAGAAAGTGGGTTAATGCTTGGAAACGCGCGCGAATTTTTGAACAAGCCAATCAGCGTGTGCCACGACCTCGTCTTCCTCACTATCCCTGAAACATAAAATATTAAGCAACGGTTTTATATGCATTGTTTAAGGTCAGTTTTGAGAAAATAGCGAATAAGCCTAGGTCACTCATAAATTAGGCGCGATAGGGGCTTTCTCTTCGTCCCTATGCACTGGTTTGAATGGTGGTAGTCTTGAGTCTCAATTTTTCCTTGGGTGAAAAGCCCCAATCTGAAGCATGCAAAACCCTAGAACTTGGCAATGGTGAAATCACGTATACAACATAAAAACTCAATTAAGTTATATAATTAGCATTAGAACAAGTCAATAATCATGAATCAATGAATAAAAATTACAAAAGATGCGTAAATCATGATGCACGATTATGAAATTTTCTTGATACAGCTTGCGTTCATGTTACCAATTCTTGGAGTTTGAATGGATGTTTGTGATTGTAATATGTTCAGTAGACCTTGAGGAAGCTAATGGGACAAATTTCGTGCCTTGAATCCACCTAAAAAGTGTTTTTCAGATTTGAGTTCTTAGAGAAAAAATTCAAGTTTGCAATGGAGTATTCTGAGCAGCTGCGCCTCTCCTTGCATTAGGGTTATGATCAGGCATATGTAGTGAATGCATTAGGTCAAAAAAACTCAATCAAATCCATTGCATTCATTGATTTTGAAATTTGATTTTCTAAGGATCTTTTTAAATCTTTTTCCATGTGCTTTTGTGCAAATCATGATCTAATCAGTCCAATTCTTTCCTTATTTGGCTAGGCACGAATTATTGAGTCTAAAACATGTATAAAAAGATTGGTTAGGGTGAGTTAAATATTTTTCATATATTTAAATGATTTAAATGAATTAATATAAATAAAAATTCAAATAAATAAATAAAAAATGAGAAAATACTTCCCTTTGGGCCAAGTGGTCGTGCACATGCTTGGAATGATGAATCGTGGAAGAAAAATGGGCCCATTAGCAATTTTAGGTCATTTGAATCAATGTTGACTTTTCAAAATATCCAAAAATTTCCCAACTTCCACAAGGCATAACTTGCTCAATGTTTAAGCTTTTCTCATGTTCTTGGACATTTTGGAAAGGTCTTTGAGTCCTCTAACCAATGCCTTTGGTCCCATGTCATTTTGATTTACCAATATCAAGTTATAGCCTTTGACTTAAAGTCCCTTTTTGTTGACTTTTGAAAATGACCTATAATGTTGAAATTGATAACTTTTTGTGAGAGCATTTCTTGGACTTGGAATATGAATATGGGTTGTAGGAAATGTCTTTCTCTTAAAAATGAGCTTTGGATGGAATTTTTCTGATAATCCATGTGAAAGTTATGCCCTGGTCAATTTCAGTTGACTTTTTCAACTGTCCAAATAAGGAAACTTTTGCATCTTGATGATTTCTGAGCCAAATTTTGAGAATCATGATCAAGCATTGATCAAATGATGTTTGTGGCTTCAAAATGATATGTTGACCAAAAATTTGAACTTTTGACTGCCAAATGACCATTTTGCCCCTACAGTTGATTGTAGTGCAATTAGGGTTTTTGACTGTGCAATTTTGTGCTGAATGCCTTGAAACTTGATATGAGGATACTTGACCATATTTGTAGGCATATGAGACTTGATTGGACCCTTGAAAACTTCCTTTTCTTGATCAGACTCAAAACCCTAATCTTGACTGTGTAGGAGACCTTTGCACTGTGCAACCCTTGGGGAATTTTGTGACTTGACTTGGCAATTTCTTGAAGAATATGGGAGGGCAAATTTTGGGGTACAACAGAGTGTGTTAGTAATTTATATATGTAAGCGTCAACAAAAACAAACGACATCACATATCGCACTTGTATTTCAGTCCATATTTTTTCTTTAACGGGTTTCAGCTCACGCCTTCTCCAATCATCACAAGTGATTGTAACTTCTCTCCTCACTACGGAACCAATGTAACTTGTCAACATTGAACCGTTAGTCTCAATTAGCTGTTTGTCTTCATTCCAATTTACGTCAAATTTTATACCTTTATCTCTTGCACAAATTATTGACTTCATAATTGTTATTCCTCGTCTAATCTCATTCTCCATATCACGAGCTGATTCATTTCCATCAATATTAGAAGCAGGATGATCTTTTTACTCATTAGAAGCCATTTCACCTGTAATATTAAAGAAAAAACATAAACACCATATAAAATTCAAGTAGCATTGAATGAATAGCCAAAAAATAAAAACATAAGCACAATATAAAACCATAAACACAATATAAAAACAAAAACACAATTTTATTGAATGACAGAATATATAACATTTCACTAGTACCTTTTCCACTAACATCTCTTTTGCTTCTTGGTTAGAATATGAATTACTTGGCTCTTAACAACTCGGACTGATGGATTGATCCAAATTCCCTCATTATGATTATTTCTAATATATGATTCATCCGCTATAATATTCTCGTCTTGATCATTTCGTACATACGACTCATTGCCTCTAACATATGACTCATTCTCAATATCAACATCACTTTGATTTACATTGTTATCATCAATCACTTTCTTAGATAAAAGCACTATAGACCATTTGGAACTTGTCAGATCAGTGATGTAGAACACTTGTTTAGCTTGAGAGGCTAGAATAAAAGGCTCATCTTTGTACCACACCCTATTAAGATCCACTTGTAAAAATCCTGACTTATCCATCTGTATGCCGCTATTATGTACCCACTTGCAACCAAAGCTAGGCATCTGAAACTTCTCATAATCAAACACCCAAATTTGCTCGATAACTCCAAAATATTACAGATTTGCATATTTGAGGTTTAAGTCATTCATACTTGAAATGTGCATTGCTTCAACTAAAACAGTGACACCACTATTTTGCATAGTAATTTTATCATCTTGTTCTTTGGTATAAAATGTGTATCTATTAATTGCGTATGCGCTATAAGAAAACACGAGCAAACTCAGACCATATGCTAAACATCTCAAACTTTCTGTTATTGAAGCGGGATCTAAATCAAACTTTGAATAAATATGATCTTTGAACCATTGTATAAAACTTTGATTATGCTCTCGTACTATCCAATTTTAATTTCTATTCAGATTTAAACCCCAGAGTACATCCTTGTGCATTTCAACATACGGCTCAACCTCATTGTCATTGTGCAGAACATATAAATCCACTTGATCCTGTTCAACCCTAGATATTGTCATAATTTTATTTCTGATTAAATTTTTTCCTTCCTTCCTTTCGATAATATGAGATTTGGGTAGTCCAATGGATTGAACATTGTTCAAATATTCAGTAAAAAACTCAACCGCTTCTTCAACAACATATCATTCAACCATACAACCCTCTGGCCGACTTTGATTTTTCATGTACCCTTTTAATATTTTCATATAACGCTCAACAGGGTACATCCTTCTCATATAAGCTGGTCCACACAATTGTGTCTCTTTCACAAGATGAACAATAAGATGTACCATAATATTAAAAAATGAGGGAGGAAAATATATTTCAAGCTCACACAAAGTAATAATTATTTCTTTTTGCAATATTGGTAAGATCTCAGGATCGATCACCTTACTACAAATTGACCTGAAGAAAAAATACAATTTATTTATGGAGTTTCTTACTTCTTCTGGAAAAATAGAACATATACCTATTGGTAAAAAATGCTCCATTATAACATGGCAATCATGTGTCTTTAAACTCTTTAACTTTAGGTCTTTTATAGACACAAGTCTTCTAATATCTGAAGAGTAACTTTCTGGAACTTTAACTTCACTTAGAAACTTACACAATACTTTTTTCTCCTTCCTAGATAAAGTATAAGCAACAGGTGGCAGATATGTTCGTGTTCCTTTCTTCATGGGTCCTAATTCAGTTCTTATTTCCATTTGTATCAAGTCCTTTCACGCTTTAAGGTCATCCATAGACTTTCCTTGTATATTAAGTAATGTACCAATAACACTTTCAAACACATTTTTTTTAATATGCATAACATCAAGAAAATGTCTTACGTACAGCGACTTCCAATACGGAAATTCAAAAAAATTGACCTCTTCTTCCACCCACCTTTGACAAGCGTATGTGAAAAAGGCTTGCCAAACTGGGTACTCATATCTTTCACCTTTTCAAAAACTTGGTCACCTGTCAACATAGGTGGAGCTCTACCATGTTCTGGATTTCCATTGAATGCCTTTCTCCACCCACTAGTGATGAGTAGAATTTAAGAATCTACGATGACCGAGAAATACGTTCTTTTTACAAAATTCCAATCGCTTCCAATTTGTGTGTTCTTCACAAATAGGACACACTTTTAGACCTTTAATGATATACCCTGATAGATTTTCGTATGCCAGAAAATCATTAATTGTGCCAAACAACATCTCCCTCAAATTGAAACTTTCTTTCCTATATCCATCATAAACCTCCACACCGTTCTCCCACGAAATCTTTAAATCTTCGATTAACGGTTTCAAGTAAACGTCAATGTCATTCTCTGGTTGTTTAGGTCCATAAATTAACATAGATAACATCATGTACTTGCGCTTCATACATAGCCATGAAGGTAGGTTATAAATCATAATAATTACAGGCCATGTGGTATGTGAGATACTTTGAAGACCATGCGGGTTCATTCCATCAGTAGATAATTCCAAGTGAAGGTGTTGTACCCCATAATTTGCCCTCTCCAATTTCTCAAATATTCTCTCACAAAATCTCCATTGCTCAAAATTGCATAAGGTTTGATCAACTCAAGACACTTCCTCAACACTGGGCTCAAATTAAGGTTTGGGTTTGGACAAGTACAATTGGACTTTTAATGCCCCATGTGATACGGTGGGAGAACTGACTAGGGTTTTGCGTTTGTTTTCGCAAATGTTTCGGTTGAGCAAGAGTCGCCACCAACTTTTTATTTTATCCTAAGGAAAGGTTAAAAAGCACAGCAAAAACCTTTGAGATGTTTTCTTGGGTTCGGGGAGTAGATTATAGAAAGGGAAGGTATTAGCACCCTTTCTATCCATGGTTATCCATGGGCTCTTAGTTACTTGCTTAGATCAACTTGCCTTGATTTTCAATTGTTTGAAATGGTGCTTTGTGTATGGGTTTTAAAATGTTTTGAAAAGAAGCCAATGTGGTGGCAACCTTTGTAATGATCCATGTTGGGATGTATACAAAGGTGTATGTCTTTTGAAAAGTTTTCAATGTTTTTTGAAAGTTTGTTTTGAAAGTGTAGTGATGTGTGGTTTGAAAATAGGCAAGTGTTTTGTTTTGCAAGTTTGATTCAAGTAACTAGGAGGTTGTCTACTCCTAAATTTCTCAAAGATTTCTCCTATGTTTTTAACCCTTTTAACAATTTTGTTCCACCATTGCATTTGGTGGACAATCTTGTGTTAGGATGTGAAAGGGACGGGCGCGGGTCATCGTTTAGACCATAATTGCAATGGTGCCAAGTATCTTTGGGCAATTTTTCCTTGGAGGGACTTGATCATTTTTTAGGCAACTTTCGAAAGCGTCATCGAGGGACTATGATCATTTGATTGTTTTGTTTTGCCCAAAGAGACCTAACATGCTATATGGCCCATTATTGAAGGCAACAAGTGGAATACCCTAGGGGTGCAAGTGTGATTAGTGTTGTACATTTTCATGCTTGATTATCTTTGAAATTAGGTCAAACTATTTTTGTTAATTGATTTGCATACAAACCCTAATTCTAACATGGCATAATTAGAAAGCTTTAAAGTGCGAAAAGTGAAGTTCCTAAGTTATTACAACACGATATATGGGAAGGGGGGTACAAATGTTCAAATGGGGGTATTTTGACAAGGAATTTAAACCTAACTATTACATCAAAATTGAATTATACAAATTAATTAATATGCAATAATTAAATAAAAATGAAATAAATATGCAAGATGCAAAAATGTTTTTTTATAAGTATGAAAAAAAGTGTTTTTTATATGTTAAATAAACAAAATAAAAAGTATTAATTTTTTGGAGTTTTTTATGCATTTAGGGCAAAAACCCTAATTTATTAAATAAAAGGTATTAATTATTTAATATATACAATGTTTATTAATTATGTACAAAAATAAAATAAAAATGAAGTATATTTGTAAAAAAGGTATTTTTAATGTTAAATATTAATAAAATAAAAATGTATATATTTTGTATTTTTTCCTAAATATACTAATATATACGTATGTATTTGTATTATTTACCAAATATATTGAATATGTACAAAATAATAATATTTAATATTTATAAAAAAAAAAGTATATTTTATATAAGATATTTTCAGAAGATAAAATAAAATAAAAATGGAAAATAAAATGTATTTGGTATTATTCCTAATATTCTAAACAAAAAAAAATTATGTATTTATTTATATATATAACTAACTAAAGCAAATAAATATCAAATAAAATGCAAAAAAAATGTGGAAAAATGTTTTTTAATATTTTTATGCTTTAATGAAAAATAAGAAATCAGAATCAAAAAGAAAAAATTGAAAATGGCAAATAAAACTCAAAATGGGCCAGGGGGGTGCAACTGTAAAAATAAGGTGTGAAAAGAAAAAAAAACATTCCAGGCCCAGCCCAGAACCTGTCTTCTTCAACCTCCAGCAAAACTTGTTCAAAAAAACGCGCGTTTTGTACATTGATTCAAACATCCTGATTCCTGGACTTTTAATGAAAACTCACAACATCAAAAATGTTAAGCATCAAACAACGAATCCATACATACCAAAAACTTGATCTAACTCTCAGAAATGAGAGAGAATTTCTTCTCCCCCAATTCCTGACCTAGTTTTTGTTCCATGTTCAGACATCAAATTCTCATAGCACACATAACATAAATGAAAACTAATTACATGGGCATGTTCAGGGCTATGAATGTGACATAATTTCTTTATAAACCTAAAGCTAACAATGCCTGGATAGAGAGATACAAGTTCATGAACTTACCTGTTCAGTTGGAATCGTTTGCAACAATGGAGATGAGTACAAGGCAAGGTAATGATTTGTATAGCTTCCTTGATGTCTCAGGATGCTATTCCAACCTTTAGTTTGCTTGGAAACCAAAAGAATCGTGCTATGGTACTTCAAATGCAAAACAGAAAAATGAAAATGGTGATGTTAGCTAGGGATGTTACAGGTCGTGTTTGAGGCTTGGAATAGTTTCAAGGGATGATGTGGGATATGTTTGAAGTGGTTTTAGCAAGAATGCATGAATGGATGGTGTTATGGAACTCAATCTGCAGCAGGTGCCCTGTTTTGGGCAGTTCTATGGTGTTTTGAGGTTTGATGAGGTTTGGAAGGTGTTTAACTCGTGTTTCAGGTCAGGGTGATTGTTTAGAATGTGCTCAAGAAGTTTGTCTAAGCTTGTGGTTGCAGCAAAGCCAGTTGGTCTCAGTTATGGCAAGTTTCTTCTATCTTAAGCAACAAAATGTCCACTTGAGTTTTAGACTGATAGAGGCCCCCCTAATGTGCTGCATACTTTGGCCTTGATCAGTGTAATTAGTTCATAAAGTTGTGCCAAAAGGATCTGCCTTGTACTTGCTTGGATTTGCAATTAACATAAAGTTTAACTTTTCAAAAATGGCAAAAATGCTTTATCTAATTAAGGCTTAATCTAACATGTAATGTCCAAATGCACAAAATAATGCTAACACACAATGGATTGGCATTTAATTATTGAGTGCAAATGGGATTAGAGGCCTGTAACTAGCTTATGCATGCTGATTTCAAAATGGCACAAGTGTATGAACATGTAAATTGGTCATAACAAAAGTGAATTTTTCCCAACTTGCCAAATTCGATTCTCCCTAACCATGAGGTTGTTTGATGAGTTCTTGGATATTTTGGAAAGCTTGGAATTTGTACTACAATCCATCTTTGAAATGCAAATTGAAATTCCAAGTGGAAGTATGTGAAAAATGGTCTTGAAGTTAGGTAAAAACCCTGCCTAAAATGGTTCAAAATTTCTCTAAGTTAAGAATGGTTTGGTACCCTTGTTCCAAAAATTGTAACTTGAGATACAAGCTTCTTTTAGGAAAACTTTGTGAATCAAATTTGTAGATTTTGCAATGGAATACAACTTTCATGTTTTGACTTTTGCTTGAATCCAAATGAATCTTGGTGAGAAAGTGGGACAAAGTTAGGAAAAAATTAGGGTTTTTTTTATAACTTAGAAAAATTCTAAGTTATGAAAAATCTTCATTTCAAACCCTAATTTGCAATTCTTGATTTCTTGATGAACAAGTTTCATGATTTGGCATGTTTTGATGAAAAATGAATCTTGACACTTGATTTTGACCAAAAAGTCAAAGTTTGACTTTTCAGTATACAGTCAAAATTGATCAATTGACTGGGAAATTCAACTGTCAATCTTGTGCACTTGGGATCTTTTGGACTTGTTGGGTATGTCAAGACAATTCCATGGGGTCCTTGAGTCCATAGGTGAGCTTGGTTTGCCATTGGCTAGGTCAAACAGTCAAAAATTGCCTTTGTGCAATCAAAACCCTAGAAATGACCATTTTGCCCTTTTTGTGATCTGATCAAATTTCTTGTGAAAATGTGATCCAAACTTGATCAAATGGTCCATATGAGTTTATAATGTTGATGTGGGTCAATTTTCATGAGGTTTGACTGTTAATTGGCCACAGTTGACTTTTTCCCCAATACAGCTGATTTCTAGGTCAACTGTCCAATTGACTGGGCAAAGTTTGGAATCAAGGCTTGAAACTTGGTATGGATAAACTTGGGAGTCCATCATGAAGTATGAAAGTCATCTTAGGCATTTTAGGTTAAGATATCTTTGTGCAAACACAAACCCTAATTTGGGTCAACAGTGCAAGGAGAAGTCTTGAGCAGAGGAAACCCTAACTGGATCTTGAGCTCCAAGGGTCTTGTGATGAGAAAATGTTGAGAAAATGGGAGGGCAAATTTTGGGGTACAACAGTTGCCCCTGTTCAATCTTCTTGAACCTGAAGAGTTAGATTGGCAAGTTTGCCTTTCGTGACTTGAGGGTAAAAGGAGATTGGACACTAGAGTGCCCTGAAATTTGCACTCGCATGGTAGAGTATCAGCAATGTGATGTCAGGAATGGGCTTATAGATGCCATTTGGAGAGATGGTGGATAGGGAGATGGGCTTATAGATGCCATCTGAAGGCGTGACAGAATCTTGTCGGGAATGGGCTTATAGATGCCATTTGAAGGTGTTGACCGCATAAGAGATCCCTTAGCGAGAACTTATGTATTTTGAGAAAGACAGATGTTTTCCTGGCTCGTTACAGGTGTTGATCTTCAATCTCTTCATGCAGACATGCCCTGGCTAGATATAGGTGTCGAGTCTACAATCGGTTGCTCGCAGATATGCCCTGACTGGATACAGGTATCGAATCTGGGATTAGTCGTCAACAGATATGCCCTGGCTGGATACAGGAATCGAATCTTCGAACTCTTCAGACATGCCCTGGCTAGATACAGGAATGGAATCCGGAACTGTGATAGTTGATAGATATGCCATGGCTGGATACAGGAATCGAATCTTCAAACTCTTCAGATGTGCCCTGGCTAGATACAGGAATCGAATCCGGAATTTTGATAGTTGATAGATATGCCCTGGCTGGATACAGGAATCGAATCTTCAAACTCTTCAGATGTGCCCTGGCTAGATACAGGAATCGAATCTGGAAACTGATCACTCACAGATGTGCCCTGGCTAGATACAGGAATCGAATCTGGAATTGTGACAGTTGAAGGTAGTTGTCTTTTAGGTCGTCTTTTTCCCTGAAAAGGCAAAACATCAGTTGTATGCAATGTCATGATGTATGAAATGCATGATGCCATGATGTTCCAAAATGAGATGGTGTTGTACGCACTTTATCATGTATGTAAACAAGATGTATGAAATGTGAAATGTTTATGAATGTATTTTCGTCTAGGAAAATAAATTCTTGACGATTGGCCGGGGAATTAAATCCTGGGCTGGTGTTAAAGAGTAGAGCTCTTTGCTTCCGCTGGGGATGATGGTTGCAAGAATATACCGGTAGGAGAAGATGACTCCGTTGGGGAATAAACTTGTTGGAGAGATTACTCTGAGGGTAATTACTCTATGGAAAGAGATACTTCGTTGAAGTTTTGATGAGAGATCCGCTGAGGATTTCAAAGATGGGCTCCGCTGGGGATAACAATGATTAACTCCGCTGGGGATTGCAATGTTAAACTCCGCTGGGGATTGTGTTGATAAGTTATGTTGGGGAACTTTGATGAACTCCACTGGGGAATGAAAGAACTTCGCCGAGGGCGATCTTTCGTGGCAATTAGCTGAGGATAACCCAGTTATAAGCCCTTGTGAGGAATAACTTTGAATAAAGCTCGGGAGAGACGTCCGTACTCTTCAGGGGATAAGCTTCCAGAATCTACTGGGGATAAGCTTCAAGACCTGCTGGGGATATGAATTCCATTTTCCTGGGGAAACCTTCAGACTGTACTGGTAAATGATTCCACTGGGGTGTCTGGTATACCGCCGGGGAACAATCTTAGATCAAGACTGCCGGGGATGCTTGTTGAAGATGTTTGTATATTATGCTGGGGAATGTTGATATCTTCTGGGGATACCCAACTTCCTTCAGGCTGACCGTAGACTAACTCTGCTGGAGGAGAGTATTGCTGACTCTTGCTAGGGGAATAGGGTGCCTGTTGTAGGGCTGATGATAGACTAACTCTTCTTGAAGAGAGTATTGCTGAATCTTGTCTTACTCTGTGGGGAGTTGAGGCAACTTGGTCATATTCTTCAGTCGATCCTACCTTGGTATCTCGGCGAACAAAGCAACTAGACTGCCTGGACAATTCTATATTGCCCCTGTTTCTGATGTCACCTGTAATTAGTCTTTTGTTTCATATGCAAGCATTTGTGAATTAGCAATTTAATGTCAAATGCATATACCAAAAATGAACATTAGACGTTCTTCGCAAGACAAAACAGAAAAAAGGAAAAACAATTGGCAATTTGTTTGGAAAAGTGAATTTGTATTGATTTTGAAATTTGCCTGTAAATAGGCGTCTTTGTACAAGAGGCTGACGTCCTAGTAAGAGAACGCCACCAAACAACATAAAGTTTATACAATTTTGAAAAGGAAACAAAACAGCTATGTGCACAATATTCCCACTGGGTTCCAACTCTGCTATCGCCTTTATATCTTCAAGCGTCTCATCACTTTGCTGCTTAGTTGAAGATGAAGCTGATCGATCGATGCCGAAGTCTGAGCCAGATAGTTGATGCCGAATTCTGGATGCAAGGTGATCCAATGAGACATAGTGTTACGCTTTATCCCTAAGTTTTGCCTGGACCGCCCTTTCGGGTTTTCAGTCCACCAGGATACCCATTTTTGCCCAAGCCGCCTTTTCAGGTTTTCGACTTGCCGGGTGTACAGATTTTTTTCATTTCATCCCTTATTTTTGCCTAGGTGTGTCAACCTAGCGGGTCTTTTATTCATGCGTAGTATCTTTTTACTATGTCTACATTGGCGGGGCGAGGAAGGTCGTCACCATTCATGGTGGTCAGAATCATGGCTCCTCTTGAGAACACATGTTTAACCACAAATGGCCCTTCGTATGTAGGGGTCCATTTGCCCCGGGGATCACCTTGAGGAAGGATGATGCGTTTGATTACCAGGTCCCCAACTTGATACTCTTGTGGTCTGACTTTCTTGTTAAATGCCCTGATCATCCGTTTTTGATACGTCTGACCATGACAGATAGCAGTGAGTCTCTTTTCGTCAATTAGGTTTAATTGATCAAGTCGAGTCTGAATCCAGTCATCTTCGCTCAAGTCTGCATCCTTCATTATTTGGAGAGAGGGTATCTGGACTTCAATTGGCAAGACTGCCTCCATGCCATAGACCAAGGAAAAGGGAGTTTCCCCGGTTGACGTCCTTGCTGAGGTACGGTACCCATGAAGAGCAAATGGTAACATTTCATGCCAATCTTTATAGGTCACTGTCATCTTCTGCACAATCTTCTTGATGTTTTTATTTGCCGCTTCGACAGCTCCATTCATCTTCGGCCGGTAAGGAGAAGAGTTATGGTGCTGTATCTTGAATTGCTCGCAGAGCTCAGTGATCATCTTGTTGTTAAGATTGGTACCATTGTCCGTAATGATTCTTTCCGGGACGCCGTACCGACAAATTAGGTTATGTCGAATGAAACGTGCCACAACGCTCTTGGTTACGGTGGCGTAGGAAGCTGCTTCTACCCACTTCGTAAAGTAATCAATCGCTACCAAGATGAAGCGATGCCCGTTGGATGCCGTCGGTCAGATCTCGCCGATCATATCAATGCCCCACATTGCAAAAGGCCAAGGTGCCGTCAGGACGTTCAGAGGAACTGGAGGGATATGCACCTTATCAGCATAGACCTGACATTTATGACAAGTTCGAGAATGTTGGTAACAGTCGGCTTCCATTGTGGACCAGAAATATCCTGCCCTAAGGATTTTCTTTGCCATGGTGTGTCCACTGGAATGTGTTCCGAATGTACCTTCATGCAACTCTGCCATGATCTTTTCTGCTTCAGTCCTATCCACACAACGCAGTAGAGTTGAATCATGATTTCGTTTGTAGAGAATGCCGTTGCTGAGGAAGAATTTCGCTGCGAACCTTCTCAGAAACTTCTTATCATTGACAGACGCACCTTCAGGGTATTCCTGAGCTTCCAAGTATCTCTTCACCTCATGATACCAGGGTTTTTCAGTCACCTTTTCGGCCTCAAGATCGCAGCAGTATGCAGGTTCGTCCAATTTCCAGATAATGATCCGGGGAGCCTCATTGTCCCATTTGACTTTGAACATTGAAGACATCGTAGCTAGTGCGTCCGCTAACTGATTCTCCTCTCTTGGGAAATGCTCAAAAGTCATCTCTTTAAAGTGGGGAAGCAAAGTCAATACATACTCCTTGTAAGGAATAAGATTTGGGTGTTTCGTATCCCACTCGCCTTTGACCTGATTGATCACGAGAGCGGAATCTCCGAAGACACTCAGAAACTTGATCCTTAAGTCGATTGTAGCTTGAAGACCCATGATACATGCCTCGTATTCTGCCATGTTGTTGGTGCAGTTGAAACACAGCCGGGCAGTGAGTGGAGTATGAGTACCTTTAGGGGATATGATCACAGCGCCGATGCCGTTACCCAAAGCGTTCGAGGCTCCGTCAAAATGCATAGACCATCGGGATCCTTCCTCAGGTCCTTCATCCGGTCCAGGTACTTCACAATCAGTTACTACCATGATATCTTCGTCCGGAAATTCAAAGTTCAATGATTGGTAATCGTCCACAGGTTGGTGTGCCAAATGGTCTGCCAATACACTTCCCTTGATTGCTTTTTGAGTTGTGTACTGGATATCATATTCTGTCAAGATCATTTGCCATCTTGCTATTCTTCCATACAAAGCAGGCTTTTCGAATATGTACTTGATGGGATCCATCTTTGAAATCAACAGAGTAGTGTGAGTCAACATATACTATCTCAGCCGGCGAGCAGCCCATACCAGAGCGCAGCAAGTTTTCTCGAGCAGTGAGTACCGAGACTCACAGTCGGTAAACTTTTTGCTCAGGTAATAAATAGCGTGCTCTTTTCGGCCAGACTCGTCATGCTGCCCCAACACACACCCCATTGAATTGTCAAGTACTGTCAAGTATAGTATTAGAGGTCTCCCTTCAACCAGAGGCATAAGAATGGGTGGTTCTTGGAGATACTCCTTTATCTTTTCGAAAGCAGCCTGACATTCATCGTTCCAGCGTACTACTTGATCTTTCTTCAGCAATTTGAAGATTGGCTCACAAGTAGCAGTTAGATGTGAGATGAATCGGGAAATGTAATTCAGTCGTCCCAGAAAGCCTCTGACTTCTTTCTCTATCTTGGGAGTCGGCATCTCTTGTATGGCTTTCACCTTGGCAGGGTCCACCTGAATACCTTTATCGCTTACAATGAAACCTAGTAATTTTCCAGATCTCACCCCAAAGGTGCATTTGTTTGGGTTCAGCCTCAGCTTGTACAACTTTAGTCGATCAAACAGCTTCCGCAGATGGTCAAGGTGTTCTTCCTCAGTTTGGGACCTTGCAATCATATCATCGACATACACTTCAATCTCATGGTGGATCATGTCATGAAATAAGGCAACCATGGCACGTTGGTAGGTTGCCCCAACATTTTTCAACCCGAATGGCATGACCTTGTAGCAGAAGGTGCCCCACTGAGTCACAAAGGTAGTCTTTTCCATATCTTCAGGAGCCATCTTGATCTGATTATACCCTGAAAAACCATCCATGAAGGAGAACACCTTGTGTTGAGCAGTATTGTCAACAAGAACGTCGATGTGAGGTAGGGGAAGTCATCCTTGGGGCTTGCCCTGTTTAGATCCCTGTAATCGACACACATTCTGACCTTACCGTCCTTCTTCGGCACTGGCACCACGTTGGCAAACCACTGAGGGTAAGAAGTCACTGCTAGAAACCCGGCATCGAATTGCTTCATAACCTCAGCTTTGATCTTTTCGGACATCTCTGGACGCATACGGCAGACCTTTTGCTTTATCGGAGGGAAGTCTTCCTTGGTAGGCAGGTGATGAACTACAATGTCAGCATCCAAACCAGGCATGTCTTCGTAAGACCAAGCAAAGATCTCCATGTAATCATGTAGCATCTGGATCAATTGTTGCTTCACGCTGAGCTCTAGATAGGCACCAATCTTGACTTCTTTTCTATCTGTCTCAGTACCCAGGTTTATCGTCTCCACTGGTTCTTCATGCGGCTGAATGGCCCTCTCTTCCTGGAGTAGCAGTCTTGCGAGTTCACCAGGCACTTCGCAATCATCTTCACCTTCGTCTTCGGCCAAGTTGATCGGATTTTCGGTCATAACTGGCAGTAGCAGAGCTGTTACCAGTGAGATCCAGAGTGGATTGGAACCTGTATAAGTGAGTGTGTGTAAATATAGCTGTTTTGCAATATATAACACAGAAAGAAAGAAGAGCACAAGATTTGAAATGCAACAAACGTCTAATGTTTTGATTAATGATATATGGAAATGTCATATAAAAAGCCCTCACAAATGGAGCCACGGTGCCCCGGGTAGGACACCGAGCCAATAAAAGTTTCAACATATTGTTTGTTACAAATTGAAAATCAAAAGAGTTCATTACTGCGTGACAAATGTAATAGGTGTAAAATCTTTTACCGTCCAGTTGCTTGGTCCGTTGCTGGTTGTTGGATAGATCCAACTGTCAAACTCTGCTTCCTCTATGTCCTCCTCGATAGCATTCACCCTTGGGTTGGTGATGAACACCCGAGCCTTTCTGATCCTTTCTTTGCGAACAGCCCTCTGAGCCTCTGTAGTGAAGCCCAGCCCAAACTTGTCGGTCTTTTGAGTGAAGTCAGGAAGTTGACCCTAGTTTGCGCACTTGCCTTTCTCAATCACTGCCCGGGCATCCTTCAGGGAAGCCATCTTCAGAGGAAAGTCTTCTTCAACCACTGTCTCAGCTGACGCCAATGTTGGAGGAACCTCCTCAAAATGTTGAAAGGGGGTTTCAATAAACTCCCCGTCCATCTCGATATACCGGAATGAATTCAGATGACTAACCATGTATTCCTCCTCACCCTGCACAGTAACAATCTTCCCTTTGACAGGGTATTTGAGCTTCTGGTGTAGAGTGGATGTTACCGCCCCAACCTTGTGAATCCAAGGTCGACCCAACAAGCAGGAATAAGATGGACGAATATCCATTACATAGAACGTTGAGTCAAAGACTTGGGAACCCACACGAATAGGAATTTCTACCTCACCGTGTACCATCCTCTTAGAACCGTCGAAGGCTCTAACGATGATGTTACTAGGTTTTAATTCCAGGCCCTCACAATCCAACCGATCTAAGGCCTTCTTGGGCAAAACATTCAGGGAAGAACCGGTGTCCACCAATACGTGTGCGAGAGTAGTGCCCCTGCATTCTATAGAGACATGCAGGGCATCATTGTGATATTTTCCTTTGGCGGTAAGGTCAGCATCCGAGAACCCCAAACCATTGTCAGCTGTCAAATTAGCCACACAGTCAGTGAACTGATCTGCAGAGGTCTCTTGCGGCACATAGGCCGTTTTCAGAAATGAAATCAGGGCCTTAGCGTGGGCCTCTGAGCATAGCAGCAATGATAGCATAGAGATTTTGGAGGGGGTATGCCCCAGCTGTTCAACGACATTGAAGTCACTCTTTTTAATGATTTTAAGGATTTCCTCCATCTCTTGTTGGGAGGCTTCAACAACAGTCTTTTTTGGTGCCTCCGTCCGGGAAGGCAAATCGGTAGCAACTTCTTTGCCCCGAGCATCAGAGGACTCGGCGGCAGTAGTAGACACAGGAACTTGATTTGAAACATGCACACTTGCGGGTGTGATGATAAGAGGTTTTCGGATAACTGGTGGTGCAATGTCAGGCGAGAAGATCCTGCCACTGCGAGTAATCTTGGCGGGACCAGTGATGTTACTGATACTGGTACCGGTGTTGAACTCCTGCTTCACTCCAAGAACATACACGTCTACCCCATAATGCCATGGGACAGCCTTGTCAGATTCATAGGGGAGGGGCCCCGGAACAGTAATGGTAATGGGTGCAACAGACATAATTTTGACTGGCTTCCTTGGGAGAGCCTTGGTAGGATTGTTGAAAATTGTGACAACAGATACTTCTTCAGCGGAAACAAACGGAACAACAGTTTTCTTGAACAGAATTTCTTTGCTATCCATTAGGCTTGGGATGCCTGATTTCAGCAGCGGACAACCGGTAGGGATAACAGCACACAAGAGGCAACCCTTGCTACAACCCGGAAATAAACCGGCTAGCAGTAGGTTCCTCTTAACAGTCAATAGAGGGGTAGCAACATCATTCACCGAAACAGCATACAAATCTTCCTCAATGGCATTTACTCTATGCTGGGGCATAGGAGTAGTTACAACATTTGGCCTCTCAGGTGCCTCAAACTGAATTTCCTTTGCGTCGATAAGGTCTTGAACTTTATTTCTCAGGGCCCAACAATCATCAGTAGTATGCACGGGGCTATCAGAATGATAAGCACAATGGGCATTTGGGTTATACTTAGGAGATGCAGTATTCACGACCTTTGGAGCCTCTTTGATGGTCACCAAGTTGGTTGATAACAGTTGCGGTAAGATTTGTGACAAGGTCATACTCAGCCGAGTGTATTGCCTCTTGGGCCTTTCACCCCTTTGTTGATTGTACTACTGAGGAGCAGCAACAGGTTTTGAAATTACCAAGGCATTGACGGCTTGGCGGTGTTCTGGCTTGACTTGTCTTCTAGGACCATAGACGGCACTAACTTCCTTCTTGAAAGGCTTTTTCTCAGTACTTGTGGACGCACCTTTCTGTATCTTTCCTGACCTGATGCCAGCTTCTATCCTTTCGCCCGTCAGGATCAAATCCGTAAACACAGCGGAGGAATTACCAACCAGATGATTGAAGAATGGACCAGACAAGGTCCCTAGAAACATGTCAACCAGCTCACGGTCAGTCAATGGAGGCTGCACCCTGCCAGCCAAATCTCTCCATTTTTGCGCATATTCTTTGAACCCTTCGCCCGTTCCTAGGGACATACCCTGAAGTTGGGTACGCGTAGGAGCGAGGTCAGAATTATATTGATATTGTCTATAAAATGCGGTAGCCAAATCTTCCCAATGTCGGATACTGGTTCCATCTAGCTGATAAAACCACTCAAGTTGTGACCCCGAAAGGCTATCTTGGAAGAAGTGGATCCAAAGATTTTTGTCTGCCGTGTAAGGTTGGATCTTCCTTACGTACGACCTGAGATGCAGCTTTGGACAGGAAGCCCCGTCATATTTGGCAAAGGCAGGCGCCTTGAACTTGTGTGGGATTACCACTCCAGAAGATAACCCTAAATCTCCGAAATCCAGCCCCGGCATATTTTGAATCTCCATGGCACTCAAGCGGTCCTCTAATTGCTTGTATCTGTCAGCAGCGGGAGGGTATTGTTCGTCATTGTAATCCGTCTCATTGTCAGAGACTGCAGGACTAGGAGCTCCTCCCCCTTGGGGACTGTCTTTCTCTGCAGAGGAAGTAGTTGGATCAGCCTCGTTATGGAGTGTGTTCCCAAACCTGCGTCCAGTATTGAACAACGCATTCCTCTTCTTCTTCTTCTTCTTTAGGAGTAGAGCCTTCAACTCTTGCTGAACTTGGGCCAGGCTCAAGACCATCTCTTGAAACTGGGCATTCTGGGCCTGGAGGGCCTTGATTGCTTGCTCACTGGATGATTCTGGATTCATGATGACTGTTCAAAATAAACAGCGAAGAAGATTAAGCAACCTGTAGAAAAAAGGGGTACTTGTTATGCACATGATGCATGAGATGCTATCTATGCAATGCATTCAAGGATTTTAGAAATTCACAATTGTTGCAGACAAAAAGAACGCACGTCATATTAATAAGAAAAGATTTGTTAATACATAAATGCCCCATGGGCCAAATATTACAAAAACAACTTCTCAAGGTAAAAAGACGTTGCGCATCCTCTTTGGCTCAATGTAGGTGTTGAGGGCCTCTTGCTCATGGAGTCGGCGGGTGAGCTCTAGAACCTTCTTCTCGCTGGCGTAGAAGCTGGCTTCAAAAGTGTTCCGTTCCTCCTTGAGTTGGATCCAACTCTTCTGCATCTCCTCCCACGATGTAGGCATGTCAGGATGTAGGATGGTGTAGGGAACCTCTCCTTCCTTGACGGGCTCTTTAATCACAGGGAGAACATGAGGATAAGGCATCATTAGACTCTGGGCTCGGGCTCGTACCCACTTGAGATAAGGCTCAAGAGGGATGGAGTTCTTGTGTCCCAGTGTCTTGCTATCAACCTTGTTGAGCATCCTCCAAGCTCTGATGAATCTTTGGCGAAGTCCTTGCGCATCATTGTCGAAGTCAAAAACTAGGTCAGGAATCAACATGTCGTGAGGGCCATCCCTCCGTGCATATCCAAATTGCCTCAAAGCTAGGCAAGGGTTGTAGGTGATACCTCCTCTGATTCCAAGTAAAGGAACATTAGGAAACTCTCCACAACGATCGATGATGATGATATTTTCTCTGGACCGAGAACACCAATGTACATCAGAGTGAGTAAGAGTCATCAACCGTTGGGACCACCTTGAGCCTTGGTCATTCTTCAAGACAAATTGTGGAAGGTGCGAAATAAACCACCTTGCAAGGAGGGGAGTACAGCACATGAGAACACCCCTCTTTCTCATTGTTCGTGTGTAAAATGAGTGAAGGATGTCCCCAAGCAATGTTGGTATTGGATTTCTGGACAAAAAGATTTTGACGGCGTTGACCTCTACAAGTTGGTCAGGATTTGGGAACAAGACCAACCCATAGATAAGGAGTGCCACAATCTCTTCAAAGGCTTGTAGGTTCAATGAATTCCAACATTCTTGTGCCTTCTCAAACAAGAATTTTGCTAAGAAACCTTTAACGCCGCTTCTAGTTTCCCAATGCCCCTTGATGTCAGATGGTTGTAGATGTAATGCTCGAGCAACATCTTCAGGCTTTGGTTCCTTTTCCGTACCGTTGAAAGGTAGTTGATTAAGAATAGGAATTCTCAGGAGTTGAGAAAACTCCTCTAAAGTGGGTACCAACTGATAGTCAGGGAAAGTGAAACAATGGTGAAGAGGGTCAAAGAACTGGAATAGCACTTTCATCATATCCTCTTCAATGTTGGTGTTGACTAAGCTGAGCAGTCTACCATGTCTTTCACTGAAGGATGAGCTTTCCGGAATTTGAGGTGAGCTTCTTGAGTTGAGGAGAGATTCTCACAAGGTTAACTTGGATGGTTTTTCTGCGAGGAATTTCCATGACCTACAAAACAAGAACAAAGATGAAGATCTAAACCCTTGAAGTGGTTAGTGAATGCATATGATGTTTTATGATGTTTATGATGTATGCACAAACATATGTACATGCAAATCACACCAAACCCTAGTTTCATGCTTGCATGGGGTTTCATAGGTAAGTACCCTCTTGAGTGTAGTTGGCTTAAAAAACCTGTCCTATAAATAGTAACCGGGTTCTAAGGAGCTCAATATCATTGAATTGTTTTCATTGTTCATTGTTTTGGTTTAGCCACTTAACTAGCGACCAAAATATTCCAAGAAAACAACCCTCAATGAGTGTAGTATCGAGTATCTACCAACTTTGGACTGCACCAAAGCCGGTCATCTCACTATCCCTAATGTAAGGCCAAGATGGTCAAGTAAGGTTCTAGGTCATTAGTGCTTAGTGACATCACTCAGCGGCCCCGTACTCTCCTTGATTGAACTCAAGGGTTACCGGTACTCACAAATATGTCGCACTAATATAGCTATTGCTTCGACCGTGTCGGTATACCCCGCACAGTTTCCACAACGTATTGCTATCTATGAATGTTTCCCAAAATCCGGGTGTAGGATTGCAAACCCAAACAAGAGAGCCAAGATAAATAAAGCAATCAAGACAAAAAATTAGTCATGCAAGAGGGTGATCTAAGCCCTAAGGTTACTCCACTTTTAAAATTTTCCCCAGCAGAGTCGCCAGTTCTGTGATACGGTGGGAGAACTGACTAGGGTTTTGCGTTTGTTTTTGCAAATGTTTCGGTTGAGCAAGAGTCGCCACCGACTTTTTATTTTATCCTAAGGAAAGGTTAAAAAGCACAGCAAAAACCTTTGAGATGTTTTCTTGGGTTCGGGGAGTAGATTATAGAAAGGGAAGGTATTAGCACCCTTTCTATCCATGGTAATCCATGGGCTCTTAGTTACTTGCTTAGATCAACTTGCCTTGATTTTCAATTGTTTGAAATGGTGCTTTGTGTGTGGGTTTTAAAATGTTTTGAAAAGAAGCCAATGTGGTGGCAACCTTTGTAATGATCCATGTTGGGATGTATACAAAGGTGTATGTCTTTTGAAAAGTTTTCAATGTTTTTTGAAAGTTTGTTTTGAAAGTGTAGTGATGTGTGGTTTGAAAATAGGCAAGTGTTTTGTTTTGCAAGTTTGATTCAAGTAACTAGGAGGTTGTCTACTCCTAAATTTCTCAAATATTTCTCCTATGTTTTTAACCCTTTTAACAATTTTGTTCCACCATTGCATTTGGTGGACAATCTTGTGTTAGGATGTGAAAGGGACGGGCGTGGGTCATCGTTTAGACCATAATTGCAATGTGCCAAGTATCTTTGGGCAATTTTTCCTTGGAGGGACTTGATCATTTTTTAGGCAACTTTCGAAAGCGTCATCGAGGGACTATGATCATTTGATTGTTTTGTTTTGCCCAAAGAGACCTAACATGCAATATGGCCCATTATTGAAGGCAACAAGTGGAATACCCTAGGGGTGCAAGTGTGATTAGTGTTGTACATTTTCATACTTGATTATCTTTGAAATTAGGTCAAACTATTTTTGTTAATTGATTTGCATACAAACCCTAATTCTAACATGGCATAATTAGAAAGCTTTAAAGTGCGAAAAGTAAAGTTCCTAAGTTATTACAACACAATATATGGGAAGGGGGGTACAAATGTTCAAATGGGGGTATTTTGACAAGGAATTTAAACCTAACTATTACATCAAAATTGAATTATACAAATTAATTAATATGCAATAATTAAATAAAAATGGAATAAATATGCAAGATGCAAAAATGTTTTTTTATATGTATGAAAAAAAGTGTTTTTTATATGTTAAATAAACAAAATAAAAAGTATTAATCTTTTGGAGTTTTTTATGCATTTAGGGCAAAAACCCTAATTTATTAAATAAAAGATATTAATTATTTAATATATACAATGTTTATTAATTATGTACAAAAATAAAATAAAAATGAAGTATATTTGTAAAAAAGGTATTTTTAATGTTAAATATTAATAAAATAAAAATGTATATATTTTGTATTTTTTCCTAAATATACTAATATATATGTATGTATTTGTATTATTTACCAAATATATTGAATATGTACAAAATAATAATATTTAATATTTATAAAAAAAAAGTATATTTTATATAAGATATTTTCAGAAGATAAAATAAAATAAAAATGGAAAATAAAATGTATTTGGTATTATTCCTAATATTCTAAACAAAAAAAAATATTATGTATTTATTTATATATATAACTAACTAAAGCAAATAAATATCAAATAAAATGCAAAAAAAATATGGAAAAATGTTTTTTAATATTTTTATGCTTTAATGAAAAATAAGAAATCAGAATCAAAAAGAAAAAATTGAAAATGGCAAATAAAACTCAAAATGGGCCAGGGGGTGCAACTGTAAAAATAAGGTGTGAAAAGAAAAAAAACATTCCAAGCCCAGCCCAGAACCTGTCTTCTTCAACCTCCAGCAAAACTTGTTCAAAAAAACGCGCGTTTTGTACATTGATTCAAACATCCTGATTCCTGGACTTTTAATGAAAACTCACAACATCAAAAATGTTAAGCATCAAACAACGAATCCATACATACCAAAAACTTGATCTAACTCTCAGAAATGAGAGAGAATTTCTTCTCCCCCAATTTCTGACCTAGTTTTTGTTCCATGTTCAGACATCAAATTCTCATAGCACACATAATATAAATGAAAACTAATTACATGGGCATGTTCAGGGCTATGAATGTGACATAATTTCTTCACAAACCTAAAGCTAACAATGCCTGGATAGAGAGATACAAGTTCATGAACTTACCTGTTCAGTTGGAATCGTGTGCAACAATGGAGATGAGTACAAGGCAAGGTAATGATTTGTATAGCTTCCTTGATGACTCAGGATGCTATTCCAACCTTTAGTTTGCTTGGAAACCAAAAGAATCGTGCTATGGTACTTCAACTGCAAAACAGAAAAATGAAAATGGTAATGTTAGCTAGGGATGTTACAGGTCGTGTTTGAGGCTTGGAATAGTTTCAAGGGATGATGTGGGATATGTTTGAAGTGGTTTTAGCAAGAATGCATGAATGGATGGTGTTATGGAACTCAATCTGCAGCAGGTGCCCTGTTTTGGGCAGTTCTATGGTGTTTTGAGGTTTGATGAGGTTTGGAAGGTGTTTAACTCGTGTTTCAGGTCAGGGTGATTGTTTAGAATGTCCTCAAGAAGTTTGTCTTAGCTTGTGGTTGCAGCAAAGTCAGTTGGTCTCAGTTATGGAAAGTTTCTTCTATCTTAAGCAACAAAATGTCCACTTGAGTTTTAGACTGATAGAGGCCCCCCTAATGTGCTGCATACTTTGGCCTTGATCAGTGTAATTAGTTCATAAACTTGTACCAAAAGGATCTTCCTTGTACTTGCTTGGATTTGCAATTGACATAAAGTTTAACTTTTCAAAAATGGCAAAAATGCTTTATCTTATTAAGGCTTAATCTAACATGTAATGTCCAAATGCACAAAATAATGCTAACACACAATGGATTGGCATTTAATTATTGAGTGAAAATGGGATTAGAGGCCTGTAACTAGCTTATGCATGCTGATTTCAAAATGGCACAAGTGTATGAACATGTAAATTGGTCATAACAAAAGTGAATTTTTCCCAAATTGCCAAATTCGATTCTCCCTAACCATGAGGTTGTTTGATGAGTTCTTGGACATTTTGGAAAGCTTGGAATGTGTAATACAATCCATCTTTGAAATTAAAATTGAAATTCCAAGTGGAAGTATGTGAAAAATGGTCTTGAAGTTAGGTAAAAACCCTGCCTAAAATGGTTCAAAATTTCTCTAAGTTAAGAATGGTTTGGTACCCTTGTTCCAAAAATTGTAACTTGAGCTACAAGCTTCTTTTGGGAAAACTTTGTGAATCAAATTTGTAGATTTTGCAATGTACTACAACTTTCATGTTTTTACTTTTGCTTGAATCCAAATTAATCTTGGTGAGAAAGTGGGACAAAGTTAGGAAAAAATTAGGGTTTTTTTATAACTTAGAAAAATTCTAAGTTATGAAAAATCTTCATTTCAAACCCTAATTTGCAATTCTTGATTTCTTGATGAACAACTTTCATGATTTGGCATGTTTTGATGAAAAATGAATCTTGACACTTGATTTTGACCAAAAAGTCAAAGTTTCACTTTTCAGTGTACAGTCAAAATTGATCAATTGACTGGGAAATTCAACTGTCAATCTTGTGCACTTGGGATCTTTTGGACTTGTTGGGTATGTCAAGACAATTCCATGGGGTCCTTGAGTCCATAGGTGAGCTTGGTTTGCCATTGGCTAGGTCAAACAGTCAAAAATTGCCTTTGTATAGTCAAAACCCTAGAAATGACCATTTTGCCCTTTTGGTGATCTGATCAAATTTCTTGTGAAATTGTGATCCAAACTTGATCAAATGGTCCATATGAGTTTATAATGTTGATGTGGGTCAGTTTTCATGAGGTTTGACTGTCAATTGGCCACAGTTGACTTTTTCCCCAATACAGCTGATTTCTAGGTCAACTGTCCAATTGACTGGGCAAAGTTTGGAATCAAGGCTTGAAACTTGGTATGGATAAACTTGGGAGTCCATCATGAAGCATGAAAGTCATCTTAGGCATTTTAGGTCAAGATATCTTTGTGCAAACACAAACCCTAATTTGGGTCAACAGTGCAAGGAGAAGTCTTGAGCAGAGGAAACCCTAACTGGATCTTGAGCTCCAAGGGTCTTGTGATGAGAAAATGTTGAGAAAATGGTAGGGCAAATTTTGGGGTACAACACCCCATATAGTCTCCATGGATCATATTGGGCTCTCAAGCATCAGGTAGAAGAAAAGAGGAAGAGGAAAATGTCGAAAGGGCAAAGTAGATCGAAAGGAGTGGTTGCAGATAACAATTTGAATTCAAAATCTGGTTCAGGTTATTTGAACCACATGACTGATCAAAAGGAATGGTTAGAAGATTTTGACAAAATCGAAGAAGAAAAAGTTTGCTTCGATCCCCAAGATTTGATTAGGCTTTGGTTTCCTTCGAAGTAGCTTGCTTCGATCCCCAAGCTTCGATTGGGCATTGGATTCCTTCAAAGCAACTTACTTCGATCCACCAGCTTCGTTTGGGTATTGGCTTCTTTTGAAGCAGCTTGCTTCGATTCAAAAGCTTTGATTGGGCATCAGCTTCCTTCGAAGCAACCTGCTTCGTTCCACCTCTAAATCCTTTGAGCAACCTTCTTTGAAGAACATTGATCAAATCTCATAACCTTATCCTCCAAATCTCACTTTTCAGGCTATGTTCCTTCTAAATCTTTACATAATCAGAGGCTTACAAAAATTTGTGATGCATTACACAAAGATTCGACGCTCTATCCACTGGATTATACCATTTTTGGATGAAATGGCAAAAAGCTACATGTCTATTTTCATAAAGATTACTTTAATTACAAAGTAAGCTTCTTGAGCTCCCAACCTGATTTTATCTGAACACAAGCAAGGTCCAAACTAGAAGCAACAAATCTAAGGCCTCCAACAACTTCAGACCATGCTTGTACAACACATTGAAACTTGTTTTCTACTTTTATTTAAAAAGCAAGTCACCTAGTCAAAACCCTACGACAGAGAGATCCCTTGTGTAAAACATCTCTAACATTTTCTCTATAAATATAGAGACCATTTGCAAATCAAAGGGCCAGATTCTTGTTGTGTTGAAAAATCCTCAAACACTCCCAAACTCTCAAAAACTCAGAACCAGCACAAAACTTGGCACATCCTGACTTTACACACAAAAATCTCAAATCCCTTCATGCATTAGTGAGCCTTTCAATTCACTCCCTAGCTTCCATATACCAGCCTTTTGATTCATTCCCTAGCTTCCATATACCAGCTTTTTGATTCACTCCCTATCTTCCATATACCATCCTTTTGATTCACTCCCTAGCTTCCATATACCAGCCTTTCGATTCAGTGAATTTTTAAAGCAAAGTAGTGATCCCACTAGCTCAAGGAAGGTCCCTACAAGCTTAATCCATCATCGAACCATTTCTGGAGGTCATACATAGCTCATTCGAATTGCACTTCAAGAGGTAAATTCTTTTCAAACTTGGAACTCTTCATTCAAGCATTTTCAGCACATACATTGTGTAGAAAAGATGTAGATATCATATCTAGGAAGCAGAACATGCTCTTAGTCTTGATTTTTATTGCTTATTGTTGTACCCCAAAATTTTCCCTCTCATTTATCAAATATTTTCTCACAAAATCTCCTTGGGTTCAAGACTGCACAAGGTTTGATCAGCCCAAGACACCTCCTTAAACACTGATGACTGAAATTAGGGTTTGAGATTGCATAAGGATATTTGAGCTTTTAAGGCCTCATATTACTTTCATGGATCATCATGGACCCGAAGATTACTCATGTCAAGTTTCAAGCCTTGTATCAAATTTTTGCTCAGTCAATTGACCAATTGACCTAAAAATCAGTTGTATTGGGGGAAAAGTCAAATGTGGTCAATTTATAGTAAAACTTCATAATTATTTATCTATATCAACATTATAAACTCATATGTATCATTTGATCAAGTTTGGATCACAATTCCTCAAGAAATTTGATCAGATCATTAAAAGGGCAAAATGGTCAAAATTAGGGTTTTGACTGAGAAATGGCAATTTTTGATTTTTGACCTAGCAAATGGTTAATTGGTTTGAAGCATGATCTCAAGAGTTAAATTTAATCATTGTGACCTAATGACATGACTCAAAACATTGCTCAAGGTCATTTGATTGCTAGTTGATTTTTAGTCAACTAATCAAAAGTCAACTATACACTGAAAAGTCTAACTTTGACTTTTTGATCAAAATCAAGTGCCAAAGATCACAATTCATAAAAACATGTCAAAATACGAAACTTGTTCATCAAGAAATCAAAAATTTAAGATTTCATTTTGAAAAGTCAAAGTTTTCAAACTTAGAAATTTTTCTAAGTGTTGAAAACTTCATATTGTTTTACAACTTTGAGCCAATTTTTCACCATGATGCAAGATAATTCAAAAGAAACTTTCAACATGAAAGTTGTAGATCTCCATGATATCTACAACATTGCTTTACACAACTTCTCATATAAATGCTTGGATCTCAAGTTATTAATCCATGAAGTCATGGTCATGAAACAAAACACTTAGTGAAATTTTGAACATTTTAGGTCAGGATTTTGACCTAACTTCTGACCCAAGTTTCACTTAGTTCCATTTGTATTTTGCAAAAGTGATTCAAAGAGGAGATTATAGAGAACATTATAAGCTTTCTAAAAATTCAAAGAACTCCCTTAGATCATTTGTGAGCAAGGAGAATCAAAGGTCAGAAGTTGGGGTTTCAAGTTGTTTTACAAGGCAAATTTTGTGATGAACAAAATTCAAATCTCAAAACTATGCTGCACAATCTTGCTTTGTAGGCCTCTAAACCTCAAGATCTATCCATAATCAGAAGATTACACTTGATTTTGAGCTATTATCCACTTGATTCAAGCTTTATCCAAGTAAATTTTCCATTAATGGCACAAAGGCACCATTGCCATTTACATAAAGCAAGCTTTATGCAAAGTCAACTTGCATTGAGCTTTGCACTTGTTACTTTTGCACAAACTTCCTCTACAAAGTCAGATAAGCTTGTTTTAAAGTTGGTAACCACTCTAGATAGCTTTGTACTATGCATTGAAAGCATGTTTGTCAACCTTACTTCAAAAACAAGTCAAGAAGCCAAAACATGTGATCTTGTACTTCTGACCACCTCAAGTATCCAAACCTTTTCCATACATAAACACAAGTCATTTGCAAGAAAAGACACGAGCTGAAGCACCCTGAAACACACCAAAACTCTCTCAAATCAGAAATTGCCCAAAAAACTCCATTGTTACTCAGTTTCTGACCTTAAACACCAAACTCACATTTCCCTCGTGCGTTTCTTGGTCTTTTGGTTCCTAAATCTTCCTTACATCAAATACTACGCATCCATATCCTCATTCCAGAACTGTAACACCATTTACCATAACCTCCATAACCAAAAAACAGAGTCTGCACATTGACTTTTCCAAGCCATTTCAGCCATCCATTGCTCAAGCAAACCATTGCATTAGCTTCCTGGGAACTTGAGAAAGCTAACCTGATCATTACAGCACCTTGAATCAAGCTCATTTGCATTTCACGATTTCCAGTTTTGAATTATTTTTATTGAACTTCTATCTCATTACTTAGGCATTGTTAGGTTTTTATTTGTAAAGATAAAATGTAGACCTCATTGCCCTAAAGCTGTACATATCCTTAGTTTCCTTTTACATGGCTTAAGCTTAGAGAATTTTAAGTTTGAAGTTTCTGAAAAAATTAGGGTTCAAATTAGGGCCAGAGCAATTTTCATTAATCTTTGATCTATAGCTTTAGTTGTTTACATGGTTAGATTCGTGAGGAAGAATAGCACAATTTTCATGTTTACATCTTTCATTTTTGTTAAGAAATGAATGAGATACAGAGGGTCTGGCTGGCTGATGGTTGAAGAAGAAGTACAGGTCATGGAGATGTCTTACATTATGTATTTATTCTTTCACATAAGTTAACGGATGTACAACCACCCTAGTGGTAAGGCAGCGCACGTTATTGGCAGAGGTCATGGATTCGAACCTCAGCACGCTGCCTTTTGCATATTTTCACATTTTTTGACATCTTTTTATCCTTGCAGCGCCTGGGCCTCCAATTGATTGGGTTTTATTTTTTTTGTTATTTCTGACCCCCTGCCTTGTTGTTTACACCCCTGGCCCATTTATTTTTCTTTGTTACTTTATTTTCTTTCTTTTTTCATATTATTTTCATTTTACATTTTCTTTATTAATTAATAATATTATTAATATTATTATTATTATTATTATTATTATTATTATTATTATTATCATTTTCATTAATAAAAAATCCAAAAAATTATTTATATTTTATTATTTATATTTATTTAGTTTATTTTTCTTCACAAAAATAAAAGAACAAAAATATTTCCTTTACATAATTTAATTTACTTTTTAAAAATGCTTAGATAATTTAATTTTGATCATTATATTATTATTATTATATTTTTCTTATAAAAATCAATTTAGAACTTAGGATCTTTTATTTAATTATTTTTATTTACTAGTTTAATTAAATTCACAAAACCCTAAAAATTTGTCTCCTTTAATTTCTTTTATTAACTTAAATAATAATTTTATTATTCTTAGTTAATTATTTTACTTAATTAGGTCAAAAAACCCTTTTCATGAAAACCAAACAAAAATCACATTTATTTTTACATTTACATTCTTGCATTTTATTTATTCATTTTTGCACATTTATTCAATATTCAATATGGTTGTAATAATTATTTAAATTTAATTTCTTGCAATTCCCCATTTATAATTTGTACACCCCCTCCCCTAAAGGATGAAATAGCTTAGTATTTTTATTTTCCGTAATTTAAATGCTTTATATACAAATGCTAGTAATTAGGTTTTGTATGGAAAGATTAAAATCAATGCTTAGCAAATCCTAATTAAAGACAAATCAAGCATGTAAATCAAGCATGTAAAATACAAGATCATAGTCCCTCGATGACGCTATCAAAGTTGCTTTTCAAAATGATCTTAGTCCCTAAAGAAAATGCTAAGATATCTTACAACGTTTCTAATCATGGTTATACGATGACCCACGCCCGTCCCTTTTATATCCAAAGATAGGGTTACTTACCAAATAAATGGTAAGATAACAATGTCAAAGGAAAGAGGAAATGAACATGAAAGGCATTTAAGTAGGTAGAATGTTCCTAGTTACTTGCTCAATTTCTTAACCAAAAACATCCTTGCTATTTTCAAAATAAACATCAACACTTTCAAAACATCTTTCAAACTTGAAAACATTTTCAAAAGATCAAACACTTTGTATACATTCTTACGAACGAGAATCATTACAAAGTTTGCCTAAACGATGGCATCTTTACAAAATACTTTCAAAAACCTCACAAAGCATATTTTCAAACAAGAGCAAGTGATCTAGCAAGTAACTAAGAGCCCATGGAAAACCATGGATGGAAAGGGTGCTAATACCTTCCCTTTTCATAATCTACCCCCCGAACTCAAGAAAACATCTCAAAGGTCTTTCCTGTGCTTTTTCACCTTTCCTTTTGGATAAAATAAAAGTCGGTGGCGACTCTCCCACCGTATCACAGAACTGGAGACTCTGCTGGGGAATATTTTAAAAGTGGGGGTACCTTAGGGTTAGATCACATTTATTTGCTTTCATTGTTTGACTTGTATGCTTTACATTTTGGTTCTTTATTTGGGCTTGAATCCTCTACCCGGATTTGGGTTACCTTATAGGTAAGTAGCAATACGTTGTGGAAATTATGCGGGGTATATCGACATGGTCTAAGAAATAGCTACGTTAGTGTGACATATTTGTGGGTACCGGTAGCCCTTGAGTAGTCAAGGAGAATATGGGGCCGCTAAGTGATGTCATGAAGCACTAACTAACTTCTAGAACCTTTACTTGACCCAGTTGGCCACTAGGACGTAGTGAGATGATCGGCTTTGTTGCAGTCCGAAGTTGGTAGATACTCGATGCTACACTCATTGAGGTTTAGTTTTTTGGGATATTTCGGTCACCATTAAAGAGGCTTGCGCTGAAACAATGCCCAAGGAAACAAACCAGTGATATTGAGCTCCTTAGAACCCGGTTACTATTGCTAGGACAAGTTTGAGCCAACTAAACTTCAAGAGGGTACTTACCTATGAGACTCCATGCAAGCTTAAACCTAAGGAATTGTTTGTTTTGTTTGTATATATTTACTTGTACATAACATCATAAATATCATAACATCATACTCATATTCACTTACCATTTCAAGAATTTTGGGATTTATCTTTATTTTGTTTTGTAGGACATGGATTTTATTCGCAGGAAAATCATTCAAGTAAATATTGTAAGGATCCCTCCTCAACTTAAAGAGCTAGAATCAAGGGTTCCCAAAAATTCTCCATTTACCGAAATACATGGTCGCCTCCTAAACTTGGTGACCTCCAACACTGATGAGGACATGATGAAGGTGCTCTTCCAATTCTTTGATCCTCTACACCATTGCTTCACATTTCTTGATTATCAACTTGTGCCAACTTTGGAAGAATTCTCCCAACTCTTGAGGATTACCATTCTCAATCAACTACCTTTCAATGGTACGAAAATAGATCCAAATCCAGAAGAGATTGCACAAGCCCTACACTTGCAACCGTCTGATATCATAACTAATTGGGAAACAAGGAGTGGTGTCAAAGGTTTCTTAGCCAAGTTCTTGTTTGAGAAAGCCCAAAACTGTTGGAACTCCTTAGACTTGAAAGCTTTTGAGGAAATTGTGGCTCTCCTCATCTATGGGATGGTTTTGTTTCCAAATCCTGACCAACTCATAGATGTAAACACCGTCAAAATCTTCATGTCTCGTAACCCAGTGCCTAATTTGCTAGAAGACATCTTACATTCTTTTCACACTCGCACTATGAGGAAAAGAGGTATCATTATGTGTTGTACTCCTCTTTTGGAAAGATGGTTTATTTCGCATCTTCCCTAATCTGTATTGAAGAACGAGAAAGGTTCAAGGTGGTCACATAGGTTGATGAGGCTCAAACATTCAGACACTTATTGGTGTTCCCGATCTATAGAGAATGTTACTATCATCGACCATTATGGAGAATTCCCTAATGTCCCCTTACTTGGAATTAGAGGAGGTATCACCTACACCCCTGCTTAGCCTTAAGACAATTTGGTTACGCCCGAAGGGATGGCCCACATGAGATGCTTATTCAAGGTTTGGTATTTGACTATGAGAATGACGATCAAGGTCACAACCAGAGGTTTATCCGAGTTTGAAGGATGTTAAACAATGTAGATAGAAAGACATTGGGGCATAAGAATTCCATCCCTCTTGAGCCTTACCTCAAGCGGGTACGAGCTCGTGCTCAAAGTCTTATGATGCCTTACCCATCCATTCTCCCAGTTATCATAGAGCCTGTTGTGGAAGGGGATGTCCCATACACTATCCTGCATCCGGACATGCCCACCTCTCTTGAAGACTTGTGAAGGGATTGGATACAGCTTAACGGGGAGAGAGACACTTTCGAGGCCCAATTCTACGCCATCGAAAATAAGGTTATGGAACTCACTAAGCAACTTCATGAGGAGCAGAGTCTGAATGCCTACATCGCACAAAAGAGGATGCGTACAACTTTTATATATTAGAGTTTCGTATTTCTTTGTAAGCCCAAAGAGGCATGATGCACTCAAACTTTGATTTATTAATATAACATGTGTTCCCTTTTGGTCTAAAGCAAATTTAAATCTCTAATTTCCTTGAAATCATTGCATATGCATCTCCATTCATCATAACATAAACAGGTTTCTTACAACAAGTCTCCTCATCTTTCTACTGTTTATTTCAGTAAGATGGATCTCGAGCAGACAGTAAAAGACCTCCAGGCGCATAATGCTCAATTTCAACAGATGTTCTTGACTATAGCTAAAGGACAAGAGGATTTGAAAACTTTTCTGATTGAAGAAAAGAAGAATAAAGCAAAGAAAGCAACTGGTGTTATGAACCTAGGAAGAAGGTTCCCAGGGCCAGCCAGATGGACCCTAGACTTCGCAACATCATCTGGTGAAAAGGATAATCAAGAAGGGAAAGGCAAAGAAGTGGATGCCCAGCCAGAATCTGAAGAGGAAGAAGAAGGGGATTACTCTGATGAACAGTATCCTTTGGCCGACGACAAATACAAACATTTGAAAGAGCGTCTAAGTGCAATGGAGATTCAGAAAGTTTCTGGGCTGGACTTTAAAGAGTTGGGTTTGGTGTCTGGGATTGTTATTCCACCAAAATTCAAAGCACCAGTGTTTGCTAAGTACGAAGGGGTTTTGTGTCCCAAGATGCATCTCCGATCCTATGTGAGGAAGATACAACCTCACACTGCTGACAGAGATTTGTGGGTCCACTTCTTTCAAGACAGTCTATCTGGGACTCAGCTAAATTGGTTCTATCAACTAGAAAAGGGCCAACATTCATAATTGGGAAGACCTTGCTGTGGCTTTTTATAAATAGTATCAGTACAACGCAGACCTTGATCCCACCTGTACTCAACTCCAGAGTATGGTTATGGTTTCAAGTGAAGGTTTCAAAGACTACGCTCAGAAATGGAGGGACTTAGTAGGAAGTGTCCAACCTCCCCTGTCTGAAAGAGAACTAGTAGACATGTTTCTAGGTACCCTGTCCGGTCCTTTCTTCAATCATCTAATTGGAAGCTCTTCAGCAGGCTTCACTGAATTAATCTTGACAGGGGAAAGAGTGGAAGTTTGGATTAAGAGTGGGAAGATCCAAAAAGACGCATCCTCTGTTGTGGTGAGAAAACCATTTATTGGGAAGAAAGAAGTTGGTGTTGTGTAACCTCAAAGAAATCAGGATGGAACTGAACGTCGTCCAATGGTAGGGGCCGTCATGATCCCAAAGCCTACACCTACTCAACAAAGGAGCAACCAACCTAGAATGGAAAGACTAGTAAGACAATTTACTCGGATAAATATGACACTGTCTCATGTCCTGCCACATTTATTGAGATCTAATCTGGTAACTTTGAAGGAAGCCTCGAAGAATGCCAACACAGCCTCTCCTCATTACCACCCTAATGCTCGTTGTGCTTACAATTTAGAAAGTCCAGACCATGATACCAACAACTATTGAGCTTTGAAAAACAAGGTGCAAGACCTTCTCGAAGCAAAAGAAATTGAATTTGATGCTCCTGAAATCTAAAATGTTATCACCGCTCATATGCCCAAGCATGGCCATGATGTTAACGCTGTTGAAGATGATATGTTTGTTACTGTTGTTGATGAACTTGTTACTCATCTCCTAACTGTCAAGAGGAACCTGTTGAAAGCCGGTTTATTTTCGGGCTGTGACGAAAGCTGTCACCTTTGTTTGTCCTTACCAACTGGTTGTCATTTATTGAAAGCGGGTGTCCAGCGCCTAATGGATGACAAAGAGATTTTGTTTGAGAAGACTCCCGTTCTAACCATTTCTTACAATGATGTTTCAATAGTAACCATTTCCGCCAATCCTTCCAGGGTCTCCACCAAAAGACCCGTTAGAATTACATCAGTTCCTAAAGTGACTCCACTGATAATTACTATGCCAGGGCCTATCCCGTACTCCTCAGATATAATTGTCCCATGGAACTATGGAGGCGATGTCTACTATCACGGTGTCAAACAGGATTGGCTGGCTGATGAAGAATCAATTTTTGAGAAGGCTGACCCCGACATCGACAACATTGCAGGAACCAGCAAGATAACCCGAAGTGGAAGAATATTCTCCCCAGAGATTGCTCCTTCGAAAACGGTTACCGGTCCTGTGATCATCCCTGCTTTTGTTCCTGTTGACACTACTACTACAATCCCTATGGTTACCCCTACTGACACTCCTACCACCGAGTCGACCGAGACTTGGGGCAAAGGAATTCTAGTTGAGCTTGTCCGGATGAAGGCACAATCAGTATCTATCCTAGAGGCCTCCCAAAAGGATATGGAGGAAATTCTGAAAATTATAAAGATAAGCGACTACAACGTAGTCGAACAACTAGGGCAGACTCCGTCAAAGATTTCCATGCTGGCTTTATTGTTGTGCTCTGAGGCTCATCCGAAGGTCTTGGTGAAATTTCTTAAAACTGCCCATATACCACAAGAAACCTCTGCTGATCAGTTCCAAGACTGTGTGGCCAGTTTAACAGCTGACAATGGTTTAGGTTTTTCTGATGCTGACCTGACACCTAGAGGGAGGAAGCACAACGAGGAACTGCATGTCTCTTTCGAATGCAGGGGCACAACTTTGGCCCATGTTTTAGTTAATACTGATTCGTCTTTGAATGTGCTGCCTAAGAAGGCTCTCGATAGACTCAACTGTGAAGGTTTGACCTTAAAACCCATCAACATAGTGGTAAGGGATTTTGACGGTTCAAAGAGAATGGTGCATGGGGAGGTGGACATCCCCATAAAAGTTGGAACTCAAACCTTTGATTCAACTTTTTACGTGATGGACATTCTCCCTTCCTATTCCTGTTTGTTGGGCCGACCTTGGATTCATGACGCTGGTGTCATCACCTCTACATTACATCAGATATTGAAATACCCAACCAAAGGGAAAATCATTACTGTCCATGGAGAAGAGGAATATATGGTCAGTCACTTGAACTCCTTTAGATACGTGGAGTTGGATGATAAATTCATTGAAACTCCATTTCAGCACTTCGAGAAATTCCCACAAACAGTTGCAAATAGAAAGGTTGTTTCCCAAGTCCCAAAGATTACAAGACCTTCGTTAAAGTTGTCTTATCTGAAAGATGCCAAGGTAGTGATTGAAGATGGTGGGTGTACTATTTGGGGTCAACTTTCGGATATCCCTTACAAATCTGACAAATTTGGTATGGGTTTCACTTCAAGAGCTCAGAAAGCTGTACGTCGTGCTCATGCCGGAGGACCACCTTTGAAGATTAGCAACCACGGAGTCAACGCAGTAGAGGATGATGAGGACAACTACAACCTGGAGGAATGGATTTTTCCAACTGTCAATAGAGGACTCAGCAACTGGGAAGCTAAATATTTTGTCCCAATTACTTTTATCCAACAGTAATTGTCTTTAAATTTTTGTCGGACCTGTAATAATTAAACAATTCAGACTTTTAAAACCTCGTGTCTTGCCCGAGGCACAACGGTCCATTTTTAAGAGTTGTTACCTCATTTTCATGTCATCAATGAATCATGGACGTTATTGCATACAAACTTTGTGCTCTTTCTCTTTCTTTTTCATGGACGTTATTGCAGCACCTTGAATCAAGCGCATTTGCATTTCACGATTTCCAGTTTTGAGGTATTTTTCTTGAACTTCTATCTTATTACTTAGCCATTGTTAGGTTTGTATTTGTGAAGATAAAATGTAGACCTCATTGCCCTGAAGTTGTACATATCCTTAGTTTTCATTTACATGGCTTGAGCTTAGAGAATTTTAAGTTTGAAGTTTCTGAAAAAATTAGGGTTCAAATTAGGGCCAGAGAAATTCTCATTAATCTTTGATCTATAGCTTTAGTTGTTTACATGGTTAGATTCGTGAGGAAGAATAGCACAATTTTTATGTTTACATCTTCCATTTTTGTTGAGAAATGAATGAGATACAGAGGGTCTGGCTGGCTGAAGGTTGAAGATGAAGTACAGGTCATGGAGATGTCTTACATTATGTATTTATTCTTTCACATAAGTTAACAGATGTACAGCCACCCTAGTGGTAAGGCAACACGCGTTATTGGCAGAGGTCATGGGTTCGAACCTCAGCGCGCTGCCTTTTGCATTTTTTCACATTTTTGGACAACTTTTTGTCCTTGCAGCGCCTGGGCCTCCAATTGACTGGGCTTTTTTTTTGTTTCTAACCCCCTGCCTTGTTGTTTACACCCCTGGCCCATTTATTTTTCTTTGTTACTTTATTTTCTTTCTTTTTTCATTTTATTTTAATTTTACATTTTCTTTATTAATTAATATTATTATTATTATTATTATTATTATTATTATTATTATTATCATTTTCATTAATAAAAAATCCAAAAAAAAATATTTATATTTTATTATTTATATTTATTTAGTTTATTTTTCTTCAAAAAAACAAAAGAACAAAAATATTTCCTTTACATAATTTAATTTACTTTTTTAAAATACTTAGATAATTTAATTTTGATCATTACATTATTATTATATTTTTCTTATAAAAATCAATTTAGAACTTAGGATATTTTATTTAATTATTTTTATTTATTAGTTTAATTAAATTCTCAAAAACCCTAAAAATTTGTTTCCTTTAATTTCTTTTATTAACTTAAATATTAATTTTCTTATTATTAGTTAATTATTTTACTTAATTAGGTCAAAAAACCTTTTCATGAAAACCAAACAAAAAGCACTTTTTTTTTACATTTACATTCTTGCATTTTATTTATTCATTTTTGCACATTTATTCAATATTCAATATGGTTGTAATAATTATTTAGATTTAATTTCTTGCAATTCCCCATTTGTAATTTGTACACCCCTCCCCTAAAGGATGTAATAGCTTAGTATTTTTATTTTCCACAATTTAAATGTTTTATATACAAATGCTAGTAATTAGGGTTTGTATGAAAAGATTAAAATCAATGCTTAGCAAACCCTAATCAAATCCAAATCAAGCATGTAAATCAATACACTTGCACACTTACACCCTTAGGGTAAACCCACTTTGTTGCCTTACAAAAATGGCCATATTATGCATGTGAGGTATCTTAGCAAAAACAAGCAAAATACAAGATCATAGTCCCTCGATAACGCTATCAAAGTTGCCTTTCAAAATGATCTTAGTCCCTAAATAAAATGCTAAGATATCTTACAACGTTGCTAATCATGGTTATACGATTACCCACGCCCGTCCCTTTTACATCCAAAGATAGGGTTACTTACCAAATCAATGGTAAGATAACAATGTCAAAGGAAAGAGGAAATGAACATGAAAGACATTTAAGTAGGTAGAATGTTCCTAGTTACTTGTTCAATTTCAAAACCAAAAACATCTTTGCTATTTTCAAAACAAACACCAACACTTTCAAAACATCTTTCAAACTTGAAAAAATTTTCAAAAGATCAAACACTTTGTATACATTCTTACGAACGCGAATCATTACAAAGTTTGCCTAAACGACGACATCTTTACAAAAATACTTTCAAAAACAACACAAAGCACATTTTTAAACAAAAGCAAGTGATCTATCAAGTAACTAAGATCCCATGAAAAACCATGGATGGAAAGGGTGCTAATACCTCCCCTTTTCATAATCTACCCCCCGAACTCAAGAAAACATCTCAAAGGTATTTCCTGTGCTTTTTCACCTTTCCTTTTGGATAAAAGAAAATTCGGTGGCAACTCTTGCTAACCGCAACATTTACGATCAAACGCAAAACAACCAAGTCAGTTCTCCCACCGTATCACACTTATGTCTTAAGATTTTTAACTATGACTAGTTAGGCTTTGATTTTGGTACCAAACATAATTCATGTTAACCTTCGACGCATAACTTTTAAAAATTATGTGGTTAGATTCGAATTCAAGTTTTAGGCAGGTTTGGTATTTGCATATTTTGATTTGGCTGAGAAATGAAGTCTTTCGAAGCTTAACAATGGAATTATGCAACCCTGCGCACACGAAGGAAGAAGGTGAAGTCATGTTCAAATTTTCAAAATTGAGTTCATTTTATATTTAGTCAAAACTGTATAACTAACAGATGAAACAGACCATCCCAGTGGTACAAATAGCACGCGCGAAAGGAATTTATGTAGAAGGTCATGGGTTCGAACCCCAGCGAGACTGATCTAACCTGATCATACTTGGACCGTCACGGCTGGCTCCAAGCTGAAAGTTTTGAACGAGGTGGGGGGGGGGGGGGGGGGGTACCTGCAAGACACTCCGATGCTGAAGTAAGTAAGAGCACGAGCAGGCAATAGTAAGTATGGGTCGAATGAATGAATACCTGACCCTCTGGAAAGTGAGGGTATTTATAGCCCCCAACGATGGGCCAAGGTTCCTTCATTGGGCCGGGCAGGTTCTACGTGCATAGTGGGGACCCGCACGTGGTCCCCTCCCTGGATGTTCTGCGTGAAGTGCGGGCGGACAGAGACGCGGTCTTTTCGGGGTCTCGTTCGGAGCGCAGTGGACCGAATCTGCCCTAGTTGGGGTGCTCGAGGTGATGTCGAGCTGGACAGTAGGATGTCGAGCTGGACAGTAGGAGGTCGAGCAAGTAGCCTCAGGGAGCACGTCGGGCACGACTGTGACCCTTTGGTCGACGTGGCCCTCAGCAAGTCCGTTTGGATTGGGCCTTATCAATGTTATTGGGCCTGTCGGGCCCAGTCCAAAACAGGAGCCGCCCAAGTCATGGTTCCTCGGGCTAGGAGCCATGGCTTGATCTTAGGTTGCTTCCGTCTTGGGGCCTCGTGCTCGGGTCGGAGACGCTGCTCCTCGTGGAGAGTGCTCGAGGATTCCTCAACGGCGCGTCTGTCGAGCGAGCGAGGTATCCTTTGGGAGTTGTGCCGCCACCCTATGAGGATAGGGTCATCATTGCCTAGGGAGCCGTGCGTCGAGGAGAGAAACTCTGTGGTTGCTCGAGGTGACGTTTGGTATTCCACGTCATCACTATAAATAGGATCCTTGGGCCCCATAACGCGTTACTACTCTTTGCGCTCCTGCTGCTGCTGTTCTTCCAGATTTTCATAGCATAGCTGCGATTCCCGTCACAGATTCTTTTCCTCCGTTGCCGAATCCACTCCTTGATTCCAAGTAAGTGACTTATCTTTTTTGTTTTCCTGTTGTGATGCATGATTTTCATTGTTGTAGACATTTTAGGGACTGTGCGCGTGGGACTAGCCCGGTAAATTCATATTTAGCTCGACAAATTCATGCTTAGGACCGGCAAACACATGCTCGTGGCCGGTAGATACATGGTTTAGGTTATAATCTGCAGTGCTGCCCGGGGTCTTCATGATCCAGGGCGCCTGATTCATGATCGTGCCCGGTATGTTCATGGCTCTGGCTGTAGGTTTCATGATGTTGCTCGCCATGTTCATACCTTGGGTCGGCATATTCGTGAGTGACCGCGTTGTCGGTTTGCTTAGGCGGCTTGGAGAAGGTCTCGTCGAGTTATCCGGACGTCGGGGAGGCGACTGCTATTTTGTTTCAAACTAACTTTACGGTCGCGCGTGGACCGACGTGGTTTGTCGCACACTACATCTGGTCCGTTACGTCGAGCGTATGGTTTCGTGCCCAATTGACTAGTTTCCCGTGCCCTGCAGGTAACCATGGCGGACGAGCCGTGCTCTTCTGGACGCCCCGAACGGGAGGAACAAAGTGCCGATGAGGCGGTGAGTTTGGTCGACACTGTCGACGACCCTCTGTTGGACTGGGTGGGCGCCGAGCCCAGAGGAATCGCGTCGATCTATAGCCGGCGTAACCGAAAGCCATATGCTGTCCTTGAGGCGAGCCACAGTCAGCCTGATTTTCAAAAGAATTTCGTTGTTACGCGACCGACCTCCACTGCCCGGATCTGCTCAGTGTACCCCGAGTATAGTTTCCCCATGTACGAAATCGCGTTCAAAGACCTTGGGCTGCAGCTGCCCTTAAGTGACTTTCAGGCCGGGGTCTTCGCCCATTTGGGGCTGGCCCCGTCGCAGCTACACCCGAACTCGCTCGCCTTTATCCGGGCGTTTGAGCTGACATGTCGTTTTCTGAGGATCGGGGCGACTATACCTCTCTTCTTCAGAATTTTCCATCTGCAGCGCCAGTCCCGAGGAGGAAAGCACAGCTGGGTCTCCTTAAAACAGTCGAGGAGACTATTCAAGATGTACATGGACTCCGTGAGGAGTTTTAAAGACAAGTGGTATGTCGTGAGGTCGGTTACCACGGCCGCTTTAGAATCCCTGTACGAGGAGGAAGCGCCGATGAACGACGATGACGGGGAGGCGATTTTAGACAACGACGGGTATCCCGTGATGGCACGCACGGCCAAGTTCCCCGTGCATTGGATGTTTAGGCATTACGAGCACGGAACTGGGTATTATCACACTTCTGCGGGCGACATGGGTTCCGAGGATGAGAAAGCTTACGACACTCTTTGTCGGTTTGTTGACAGCTTCCACCCCGCCAGGTAGGCCACGAGGGAGGGGGAAGATGTCCTGGACGAAGAGGGTTACCCGACATTCGAGGCCCGACCGATCGATACTAAGGCACTCGTGGAGTGCCAGTCGTTCAGGCAGGCTTCTCGTCTGCTAGGTCGTTTATTGCTTGAATTTCTTTGCTTGTCATTTGTTTGCGTTTTTGCTCGACACTAACCCGGTTTTTATTTTGTGCAGGTTCGATGGCCGGGCGACGGGAAAGACTCTTGAAGCTGTCTTGTGACCAGAAGAGGGGCAGGAGGGTTGTGAAGGCTCCCCAAGCAACGAGGATGGGCCCGCCGCATAGTCCGGGCGCTCCTCATGTGGTGAGGGTGGATTCGTCGCCTAGCTCGGGGGCCGCGTCGGAAGAGATCCCAGAGGTTCAAGAGGTTGATACACATGCCGACCTGATACAAAGAAAGAGGAACCGGGTGGAAAGCGGGCCGGCGGTCGGCGAGGACGCCAGCGCCGTAAGGTCCTTCGGGTTGCCCCCTTGCTTCAAAGAGGAGGGTTTCTTCGAGGGGTTCCCTTTGTCCGTGGTTGCCGACGAGGCCGAGACTATCAGGAGGATGAGTAAGGAGGACTGGAGGAGGCATCTGGCTGCCAATATGGTCGGGCTGGTGAAAATGGCTGAAATGGCCGTTGTGCTGTCCGAGGAAGGGGAGGATCCTGTCCGCATTGAAGCATTGGAACAGGAGAAAGCGGCCCTTGCCTCGAGTTTGCGCAAATTAAGGACTGCCCTGGAACGCTCCGAGGAGATGTTCCGCGAACAGGCATCGCTGCTGGCTGCCGAGAGGGAGATGCTGATTCTGGAGAAGGAAAACTCGGGGAAGCTAGCCGAGGAGGGAGAGCTTCTCCGTGCGGACCGGGAGCGTCTGGAGACCGACATCGGGCGCCTAACTCAACAGATCGAGGACCTGAAAGTCGCCATGCTTCCTGCCGAGGACGAGCCGGAGGATATAGCTGCTTTGAAGAGTCGATCGGAGTTGGTCGCCCATATCCGACTACTCGAAGCAGATTGCGTCAGTGCTATGGAGGAGGGGTTCGACTCCGCAGTCGGCTAGCTTTCCTTGCTAAATCCTGGTTTGGTCACTGAGGGGACGGGCTACACGTGTCAGATCGTGGATGGCGCGATCGTGCCCCCGCCCGACTCTCATGTTGTCGACAATGATGGTTCCGGGGAAACTTGATTGTAGGATGATGGGCCTGCGTGCCTTTGATATTTGTTTGTATTTTTTGGGCCTGCGTGCCTGTTGGTTGTACTTCACGAACATCGCCGGCCTTCTTGGTCAGTTTATACTTATTTGCTTTGTTGCCTTCGGGCGTTTTTTTGAATGAATGCTGTTTCAAATTTGATTGTTTGCCCGTGCTTGATTTTTATATTTTTGCATAAAATTTAGCCTAAGTTATGGGCCCGAGGAGTGCCCGTAAGTGGCTGTGACTTAGCTGGCGAGTTTGCCCGCCTTTCGTTTGTATACGTGCCCGTCCTTCTCTCGATGGCCAGAGTCACCTAAGTGTTGTACTCGAGGGGAGAGACTTCCTTTTGACCCTTTTAGATGGCCCGTCATTCTTGACGACTTGTCGGGCAGATGGAGCGGAGTCGCTCAGTCGGGCGCGAAGCCCGGTAGGGACTATTTGCCCTTGGTATGAACTGCCCATCGCGAGCTGGGTGTTCTGCCTTACAGGTACTACGACGGTGGAGCTCGGTGTAGTTGTCCACGTCGGGCACTATCGATTGGTCTCGTTTGTTGAGCGATGTTGTGCGATTTAGCTGTATGTCGGGCTTGTACCTCAGCCTCTATATGGAGTCGGACATTTTTCCTCGTTGACCGGGCGCGGGTGCCGATGGTCGAGGGTCCTAGGTGTTGGTAGTTTTTAACTATAGTACTGCTTTAGCTTAGCAGCGTTCCAGGGTCGTGGTAATGGCTCTCCGTCTAATTGCTTGAGATAGTACGCCCCGGTACCAGTGGTGTCGTGGACGCGATAAGGTCCTTCCCAGTTCGCGGCCAGCTTCCCTTCGCGGGAATCCTTCTGGTTCCTACGTAATACCAGGCTGCCGATTTCGATCTCGCGCTTGATGACCTTGTCGTTGTGGCGTAGAGCCACTCGTTGTTTTAGGGTGGCTTCATGCAGGGCTGCACCAGATCGGATTTCCTCGGCTAGGTCGAGTTTGTCCCTTAGTGCCTCGTCGTTCATTTCTTCGTCGAGGGGGTTCTCTGTTCGTCTGGAAGGTTCCATGATTTCAACTGGAATAACGGCCTCGGTGCCATATGTCAATCGAAATGGGTTCTCGCCCGTCGTTGAGTGGGGCGTGGTTCGGTATGCCCACAAGACGCTGTGGAGCTCCTCGACCCATCCCCTCTTGGCTTCGTCGAGTCGACGTTTGAGTCCCCGGAGGATAACTCTGTTCGCGGCTTCGGCTTTCCCGTTGGTTTGAGGGTGCTCGACCGACGTGAAATGTTGTTTTGTTCCCAGTTTGGTGACGAAGTCTTGGAACCCGTGGTCGGTGAATTGGGTGCTGTTGTCGGTCACCAGCGCCCTCGGAATTCCGAATCTGGCGAGGATGTTTCTTTTGTAGAAACGGAGGATGTTATGCGAGGTGATCTTCGCGAGAGCCTCGGCCTCGATCCATTTTGTGAAGTAATCCACGGCGACGATGAGGAATTTGTTCTGATAGGTTCCTTGCACGAAGGGCCCGAGGATGTCCATACCCCACCAGGCGAATGGCCACGGGGACGACAGTATGCTCAGCTCGTGCGGAGGAGCGAGGTGCATGTCCCCGTGTTTCTGGCACTTCTCACATTTCTTGACGTGTTCCTTGGCATCCTGCTGCATCGTCGGCCAGTAGTATCCCGCTCGAAGGGCTTTCCTTGCTAAGGATTTACCACCCATGTGCTGGGCGTTGATCCCTTCGTGTATCTCCCGCAGTACTTCGGGGACTGCGGACTCGTCGATGCATTTTAGGAGGGGGATGGAGAATCCTCTGCGGTACAGTTTCTGCTCGAGAACCACGTAGGAACATGCTCGTCGCTTTGTGACGGTAGCTTCGGTCTGGTTCGATGGGAGTTCACCTTTTGTCAGGAAATTGTAAACCGGGGTCATCCAGGACGTCGCATCCCCGATGGCGTGGATCTCGACTGTAGTCGAGGGTCGTTCGATACTTTGACGCGCTAGAGATTCCTGGATGACGGATTTGTTCCCGCCCTTCTTTCGTGTGCTCGCGAGTTTGGACAATATGTCTGCCCTCGTGTTTTGCTCGCGGGGAACATGTGAAATTTCTGCTCGTACGAACTTTGTCATGTATTTTTTGACTAAGTTCAAATACTCGATGAGGTTGTCGTTTTTGGCCTGGTAGCTCCCCTGTACTTGAGAGGCGACGAGCTGGGAGTCGGTGTAGATCTGTACCTCGCGGGCTCCCAGGTCCTCGGCCAGTCTCAGTCCTGCGAGCAGGGCTTCGTATTCTGCCTGGTTGTTTGATGTCGGGAAGGAGAGAGCTAAGGAGTGCTCGATTACTACGCCTTCTTTGTTTTCCAGAAGGACTCCTGCGCCGCTTCCGGACGAGCTGGATGCTCCGTCGACGAAGATGGTCCACTTGTGTTCTTTCCCCGGGGAAGGGTCGTGAGCGGTCATTTCCGCGACAAAGTCGGCCAAGGCCTGTGCTTTCAGGGCTTTCCTACTTTCGTACTGAATGTCGAATTCAGAGAGTTCCAAGGACCATTTTAGCATTCTGCCCGCCATATCGGGCCGACGCAGGAGTTGCCTCACCGATTGGTCAGTTCGCACGATGATCGTGTGGGCCAGAAAGTAGTGTCTGAGCCTCCTCGCCGCGTTGACGAGGGCTAGAGCCACCTTTTCTATCTGCTGGTATCTGCTTTTGGGCCCCTGTAAGGCCTTGCTCGTGAAGTAAACGGGTTTCTGCCCGTCGGGGGTCTCGCGGATAAGAGCTGCGCTGATGGCTTCGTTCGAAACGGCTAAGTACAAGTACAGCGGTTCTCCGTCGTCTGGTCGAGATAGCACGGGCGGCTGAGACAGACTTTGCTTTAGGTGGCGTAGTGCCTGCTCGCATTCCTCATTCCATTTAAAGGCTGCTTCCTTTCGGAGGAGTTTGAAGAAGGGGAGGGCGTGCTGAGCGGATTTCGCGACGAAGCGGGATAGCGACGTGAGCATGTCGTTCATGATTTGTATCGACTTCTTCGACGTCGGTGTTGGGAGGTCAGAGAATGCACGGCATTTGTCGGGGTTGGCTTCGATTCCCCGTTATGTTAGATAGAATCCAAGGAATTTTCCTGCCTTAACCCCGAACGTACATTTCTCGAGGTTGAACCTCATTTTACACTGTCTTGCTTGGGCAAAGACTGTCTTGAGATGAGCTGCATGGTCGGTGTCTGCTCGGGACTTGACGATCATGTCGTCCATATATACCTCGAGCATGTCTCTGATCTGTTTGTTGAAAACTCTGTTCATCATGCGCTGGTAAGTTGCTCCGGCATTTTTTAGTCCGAAGGGTATTACGTTGTAGTAATAGTTGCCCGAGCTGGTCATGAATGCCGTGCAGTGTTTGTCGCCCAGGGCCATCGGGATTTGGTTATAGCCCGAGTAGGCGTCCATGAACGACAAAGTTTTGTAGCCGGCCGAGTTGTCGACCAGCATATCTATGTTAGGCAAGGTAAAAGCATCTTTCGGGCAAGCCCGGTTGAGATCAGTATAATCAACGCACATTCTCCATTTTCCATTATCTTTTTCACGAGTACAACATTTGACAGCCAGGTGGAATACCGGGCTTCAGAAATAAAATTTGCCTCTAGGAGGTCTTTTACAGCTTTTTCAGCAGCCTCCGTTTTTTCTGGAGACTGCCTACGCCTACGTTGTACTACGGCCCTAGCGGCTGGATCAATGGCGAGGTGGTGACAGGCGACCTCAGGGTCGAGTCCGGGCATCTCTGCAGCGCTCCAGGCGAACAGATCAGCATTCTCGCGCAGACATGCCTTGATTTGCTTCCTGGCCAAGTCGGGGAGGTCTTTGCCAATCTTCACTCCCTTGGTCGGGTCTGTGCCGAGGGGAACGAGTTCAAAATCCCCGTCTGGTATTGGTCAGAGTGGGATTTGCTCGCTGCTGGACGGCTCGTCCTGATCGAAGCGGGTGTCCAGAGCTATGGAATCGACCTTTGGTGGAGCTTTCTGGACTTCTTCCTCGGGGGATGCTTTCCTGTCGGGCTCCTGTTTTGTCCTTTTGGCGGGTCTGGTCCCTATGTCGACGGTATCACGTCCCTTAGAAGCGGCGTTGAAGCACTTGCGGGCAGCGGCTAAGTCTCCTTGGATGGTGGCTACCCGTGCCTTCCTAGTGTAGAACTTCATCTTCAGGTGGACGGTCGAGGGCACCGCTGTTAGTTCTGCCAGTGTCGGTCTCCCCAAGATGCAGTTGTACAGAGACAGGCAGTCAATGACGAGGAAACGGACTTTGACTTGTCTTGTAGCCGTTCCTTCGCCGAACGTAACCAGGAGCTCGACATATCCCCAAGGTTTGGAAGTCGAGCCGTTGAAGCCTTGTAGATCCGACCCCACATACGGAGAGAGATGCGAGTCATCCAGCTGTAGGGTTCGGAACAGTTGGTTGTACATCACGTCGACGGAACTCCCTTCGTCGACCAGGATGCGATGCACGTCAAAATTGGCCATTCTCGCCCTTATCAGTAAGGGCATGACCGCGTTCGGGGCTCTGTCGGGGAGCTCTTCTAGGTAGAAGGTGATGGGCTCTGACCTGCCTTTCACCCTTTCGAATGTTATTGTTTGCGGGGGAGCCGCGTCGACCAGTTCGTCCAGCTTCCTCTTAGCTGAATTGATGGTGAGGTCGTTGAACCCGCCCCCATTAATGACCATGGCGGAGGGAAAGTATTCCCACCTGCTGTGCGTTGTCAGCGGTTCCTGCAGGTGCTCGGGAATGTCGAAGTCCTCGGGCCTGGTCACCGAGAAGGCGGTCTGGATAGGCACCGACTCGTCTGATGGTCGGGCGTCTTCTTCTGGTTCCTTGGCTTCATGGGCGTCACGACGAGGAGCGTCATTTCGCCGGTACTGCGCGAGCCTCCCTCCCTTGATGAGGGTTTCAATGGTGTCCTTGAGGTGGACGCAGTCCTCCGTCAGATGACCATGACTCCTATGGTACTGACAGTATTTATTTTTGTCCGCCCCGGGCTTGGCGGGAGCAGGTCGGGGACGCTTGATGCCGCCGTCCTTGAAGTCTGTACTGGCACACTCCGCCAGAATACGCTCGCGGGAAGCCGTGAGCTGAGTGTATTCGATGAAACGCCCTGAAGGTCCTCTTTGTTCCAGGACTTCCCGGGGTCTGTCTTCTTTCCTTTTTTCCCCGGTTCGTTGAGGAGGAGCCTCTTGGCGCGAGCTGCTGTTGTTGGGTCCCCGAGTCCTGGAGTCTCGGGCTCTGTTGGCCGCTTCCCTCTCCTCGTAATCCATGTATGCCTGAGCTTTTTCGAGGAGGGCGTCGAAAGTCCTGGGCGGCTCGATTCCCACGGCTTTTCTGAACTCTGTGCCGGGGAGGAGCCCCCTCTCCAGCAGATATCTCTTCATGTGGTCCGTGCAGGGGACCTGTATCACTTCTCGGTTGAAGCGGTTGATGAACTCCCTCAAGGTCTCATCCTGTCTTTGGATGATGGCCTCGAGCGCCGCCTCGGTCTTTGGATGGCGTCGAGAAGCGGTGAAGGAACTGATGAACTGGTTCTTCAGGTTCCGCCACGAGGTGATTGAGCCCGGGGCGAGTCCTTTGTACCAGTCCATGGCCGCCTTCCTGAGAGTCGTGGGGAAAAGACGACACTTGATGGGCCCCCCGACATTATGATAATGGAGCATAGACTCGAACCCGTCAATGTGGTCGACCGGGTCCGCTACTTCATCGTACTCCTTCAGATGTGGGGGCTTCTCCATGCCCGGGGGGATGGGTGCGTCCATGATGGCCTGCGACAAGGGACCGCGGGGGTCGTCCTCGTCGCTCCTCTCCGGAGACAGAGATGGGGATCTGTATTATTGTTTTGCACGGCGGTCGTGGTCGTGCTGAGTTTCTCTCGAGCGGGATGCTCGGCTGTTGAACTTCACGTGCCTATCTCCGAAGTGCCTTCTTTCCAGTACCGCCGGGTCGTGACTGGGCTCTCCGGCCTGAATGATGGGTTGCCTCTCCAGGTAAGGCCGTCTCTATTTTGGTCGGGGAGATGGGCTTCGATAGGTCTCCCTGTAGTGTCTCCGCGGGGGAGAAGGGTTTCGAGCTTCAGTCACTCGAGGAGGGGGAGTATGTGGTCTCCGATGCCTCCTCGGGGGTCTTCGCTCGTCTTCAAGCGCCTTTAATCTCTCTCGTTGGGCGAAGATGAGATAGTTCGTTTGATTAATTGCTGCGAATAGCGCTTGTGTGGTGGAATCCGCCCTGGAGGGGACGGGGACTTCCTGAAACCGGGCGGCTCTGTAGTGGGCGAGGGCCGCCGGGTCGTCCTCGAGCGGTGGTGGGAGCGAGGAGGATGATGCAGTAGCCCCGTCCCTGTATGAGGAAGTTCCGGGGGCGGTTGTTGCAGGAATTGTGTTGTGGCCGGGATTGCCGGTGTTGTCGAGATGTCCATTTTTATCCGTCGTGCCGTTATTAGTGTCGGCGACACGGACGTTCTGCTCGTCGCGAACTGGATCAGCCATGACAGGTAGTTGAATTTGAGCTTTGGTCTTTTGAGTTGTTTGTAAGACGGGAAAGCTAGTTTCCCACAGACGGCGCCACTGATCTAACCTGATCAGACTTGGACCGTCACGGCTGGCTCTGAGCTGAAAGTTTTGAACGAGGTGGGGGGGGTTCCTGCAAGACACTCCGATGCTGAAGTAAGTAAGAGCACAAGCAGGCAATAGTAAGTATGGGTCGAATGAATGAATACCTGACCCTCTGGAAACAAAGGGTATTTATAGCCCTCAGCGCTGGGCCAAGGTTCCTTCATTGGGCCGGGCAGGTTTGGCTCAATGGAGGAACTGCCAGGTTCTACGTGCGTAGTGGGGACCCGCACGTGGTCCCCTCCCTGGATGTTCTGCGTGAAGTATGGGCGGACAGAGACGCGGTCTTTTCGGGGTCTCGTTGGGAGCGCAGTGGACTGAGTCTGCCCTAGTTGGGGTGCTCGAGGTGATGTCGAGCTGGACAGTAGGATGTCGAGCTGGACAGTAGGAGGTCGAGCAAGTAGCCTCAGGGAGCACGTCGGGCACGACTGTGACCCTTTGGTCGACGTGGCCCTCAGCAAGTCCGTTTGGATTGGGCCTTATCAATGCTATTGGGCCTGTCGGGCCCAATCCAGAACAGAGACCTTTTGTATTTATTTTGTCATTTTTTCCAAACTGACATGCATGTTTATAACATTTGAGTGTTGGCTGTTTTGAATGGAAGTTGTGGAGAACCTGGGTTCAAACCTTGGCAGGACCAAAACAATTTTTTATCATTTGTTTGTTTTCATTTTTTAACAAACTTCAACATTTTTCAACCAATCAAATCAACTCCTTTTGAGTTTATTTTTTGCACACTATTTAATTACAATGTCTATTTTAAGAATATATAAAAATATCACAAAAAATATTTTATTTTCATACTTATTTTAAAAAACCAAAATCCATTCCCTTTCTATTTTTATTCTTGTACATTACATTCCTTTCAATTCTTGTACATTATTCAAGTTCAATATTGTTGTAATAGATAATTAGGATTTAATTTCTTGTAATCCCCATTGTAAATTTGTACACCCCATCCCCTAAATAATGTAATAGCGTAGTAAATTTACCTTCTGCAATTTATTGCTTTTATATAAATGCTAGTAACTTAGGGTTTGTATGGAAAGATAAAATCAATGCTTATAAAACCCTAATCCAAGACTAAATCAAGCATGAAAAAAATAAACACTTGCACACTTGCACCTCTAGGGTTAACTCCACTTGTTGCCTTATGAAAAATGGTCATGTTATGCATGTGAGACGTCTTAGCAAAAACAATAAAAAATACAAGATCATAGTCCCTCGATGATGCTATGAATGTTGCCTTATAAATGATCTTAGTTCCTCAAGAGAAATGCTAAGATATCTCACAACATTTCTATTCATGACTATACGATGACCCACACTCGTTCCTTACATCCAAAGATAAGTCCTTTTACCAATCAATGATAAGATAGCAATATCAAAGGAAGGAATGAACAAAAGACTTTTGAGTAGGTAGAATGTTCTTAATTTCTTGCTCACAATCCACCTTTAAAACAAACATCTTTTCAAACACACCAAACACTTTCAAGAACATGAAATATTTTCAAAAGTCCAACACTTTGTATGCATTCATATAGAGACGAGAATCGTTACAAAGTTTTCCTAAACGAAGGCGCTTTTTAAAAATACTTTCAAAACCCACCACAAACACATCTCAAACAAAAGCAATTTCAAAAGTGATCTAGCAAGCAACTAAGAGCCCATAGATAACTATGGATGAAAAGGGTGCTAACACCTTCCTTTTTCATAACCTACCCCCCGAACTCAAGAAAATATCTCAAAGGTTTTTCATGTTCTTTTCACCCTTTCCTTATTGGATAAAAGAAAAGTCGGTGGCGACTCTTGCTATCTGCAGCAATTGCAATCAAACACAAAACAACCATGTCAGTTCTACCACCGCATTACAGAATTGGTGACTCTGCTGGGGAATGAAAAACTTAAAAGTAGGGTTACCTTAGATCTAGATCACATTTAATTTCTTTCATTGTTTGACTTGATCGATTTACATTTATGAGTCCTTGTTTTGGTTTGTATTGATCCTCTACCCAGATCGGGGAACACCATTACGTAAGTAGCAATAGATTGTGGAAACTGCGCGGCGTATAGCGACATGGTGGAAACGATGGCTACGTTAGTGTGACACATTTGTTGGTACCTGTGATACGGTGGGAAGAACTGACTGTTTTTTGGAATGCTGGTTTGTGTTTTGTGTTTGTATTTGCAAAATTTCGCGGTAAGCAAGAGTCGCCACCGTCTTTTATTTTATCCAACAAGGAAAGGAAAAAAGCACAGAAAAATTCCCTTTTTTTTTAGATTTTCTGAGTACGGGGGTATATTATAGAAAAGGAAGGTATTAGCACCCTTTCTATCCGTGGTTATCCACGGCCTCTTATGCACTTGCTCATTGTTTTCAAAATTGCTTTCTTTGTGTTTGTGGGTTTTGAAAAGTTTTTATTTTAACTTCGATTTAACTCTTGCTTCTGTCCTCAAGAGTGTAATGAAGTGTTTTGAAAATTTTGTTTATAAAGGAGTGTAAGTGTGAAAATTTTGTTTTGGATGAGCAAGTATCTAAGAGCTAATCTGCCTACTCGAAAAAGGAATCGTTCTGTGCTAATTTCCTTTAGACAATGTTATCCCATTATTAATGAGTAGGTAGCACCGCCGTTGGAGTTTGAGGGTCAATTCGAATGAGGGACATACGGTCACTAAAGCAATGTTAGGACGCCTTAGCGGTAACCCTAATGTCTTAGATCATTTGTTTGAGGCAACAATATCTGAGGCAACCATTTCGAGGCGACTATGATCTTTTAGACAAGAGGACGATCTCTAAAACGACCTATACTCAATGACCGTGTACGAAGGCAACCAAGTGGGGTGTACCCTAGGAATGCGCATGTGCGAGTGTATTGTTTTATGATATTTTTATCTTTGCACATGTTAAGGGTGATCTAACTGTTTTTTAAATTAGGCATTCATTCTTGTCATGCAAGCCCTATTATCAAACATCTAACAGTTGTATAATTTACGGAAATTAAAGGTGTGGAATTTAAACTAAATATTACAAGGCGTCAGGTATTTACATCGCCAAAAGCAACCCTTTGAAAATAAAGTAAAGCAATAAAATAAATAAATGTCCTATTTAACTATTACAAACCGGGAGCAGATACATCAATAATTAAATAAAGAAGAATAAATCGCGCGAGTGAAATTATATCGAATGTGAATTAGGGTTTTGACCCTTTTAAAAGAAAATGATTTTTTTTGTGTTTTTATTTTAAGAAAAGAAATTAAATTCTAAAATTAAAAGCTAAATTAATTATTAAATTAATTGGTGAGAAATAATAAATGACATGTTTTTGGAGTTTTTGATATTTTAAGAAATAAAATAAAATAATTAAATGAATGTTAAGACCTAATTAATTCTAATTGATTTTAAATATTTATAAAAATAAATTAAAGTTATTCTAGAATTAAACCTAATTAATTAGTTAGCATTTATTAATAAAAATAAAATTCTGAATTTTAATTGGATAAAAAGTAATTTGGTAATTTTTTGATAAGAAAGAAAATTTGTTTATTGGTTAGAAATTAATTAAATAAAATAACATAATTTAAATAAAATAAACAATTAAATAAAATATGAGAGAAAGAGAGAATGGGCCTGAGATCGGGAGGTGTTGAAAGCAATTTTGTTGGCCCATTTTGAGCTGACCCAATTGACTTTTTGGGATCCCATACACGCGCGTTGACTGGCTTTATGGTGCTCCTTCAATATTTGACCACCAGATCTGGCCATCTGGCATGCTGAGGAGTGAGGCGCATGGTAGACTGTAGACTTGTGTGCACACTAGATCTCCTAAAAAATAACAAGAAAATGCAAATTGCTGGAGGCAGGGATCGAACCCCTGACCTCCAGCTTCTGAACGCCTTAAGGCCAACATGGTTACCACTGGAGCGCTTGCGTTTACTTGTTATTATAATACAAACAAAATATATTATATAAAAACAAAATCAATTGCCAGAAAAAATTATAAAAAAACGCGCGATTATTTGAACGGACGAGTGAGGGAGTGCCAATGCATCGTCCCTGTCCTCTAAAACCTGCAATTTTTACCTGCGGATTTTTATTCGCAGCTAAAGTCGTAGCTTCATCCTAAAATCTTCCTCAGGCCATATAAACGAGTTCTAGTACCATGGTTAAACTCGTCATCCTCTTCTGATCATAACCATGGCCATTAATAAAGCTAATTTTTCCTGAAACAAAAAGCCCTAAAAATGAACGAAAAATCCTAGCAATGGTGATATGTGATACAGGTTAGATAAATGAAATTGATTAATGCCAAAAGCTTGCAAATGGCATGGTGATCACAAAGATACAATTATTTTATACAATGGATGCAAGAATAAAGATTTTCGATTTCAAGAACATGGCGGATCCGTGAGGGACTTACAGTGCGTGTGAGGGTCTGAAAATGTGTTGTCTTGATTGGTTTCGCTTCTGGAGATGGCCAGGAAGAGATTGAGACAAGTCTCAAGTCTTGAAAATGCCTCTAGACCTGATTTCGATCTCACACTTTTTCTTCTTTTTTGCAAATTTTGTTCTGCCTCTAGAACTGATCTCCAACCCCTATTCTTGTCTGCCTCGCTTCTTTATGTAATGCACAATACATTAGGTCTGAATTCTTTGTCCAAATCTTTCTCTATCAATGCTCTTGATGTGGATTTGATTTGCTTTGAACAACCTTCCAAAATTGGCTTGATTTCAATCTTTTTGTGTACAATTGCTTTGATACGAGTTTGATGTGATGCAAGCTATCCATTAAAACCTATAATCATCAAAAGATCTTTGGTTATCAATATTTTTTATTTTATTTGATTTAATTTGGTTTAAAATGAATTAATTCAAATAAAAATCAAATTAAATAATAAAAATATAATATGAACACATGGCCAAGGCTAGAGCACGTTGGCAATAATGCAAACTCAAAACAAGTTGAAAAGAATGGGCCCATTTGGCAAAATTTGAAGTTTTGGGGATAGTTGACTTTTGGCAATTTTGCAAAAAAAGTCCAACTTCAACAATGCATAACTTCCTCAATTTTGACTCTTTGGAGGTGCTCTTGGACTTTTTAGAAATCTTGACATGTCCTATAACCAACACTTTTGGTCTCATATAATTTTGATATTCCATGCTCAAGTTATAAGCTTTGACAAAAAAGGTGTTTTTGTTGTCTTTCAAAAATGACCTATAATGTCAAAATTCATAACTTCCTGTGAGTGCATAATTTGATCTTGGGGTATGAATATAGATTGTAGGAAATTTTATCCTCTTCAAAATGAGCTTTGGATGGGTCATTTCTAATAAAGTATGTGAAAGTTATACTTCTTCAAAGTTGAGTTGACTTTTCCTGCAAAACCCTAATTTAGCAACTTTTGAATCTTGATGAATTTTGAGCAATCCTTGATGAATCATGATAAAACCTTGATCAAATGATGAAATATCCTTCAAAATGATAATTTTGACAAAAAATCTTGAAGTTTTACTGTATTTGGGTCACAGTTGACTTTTGCCCTAGCACAATCGATTTTTGGACCTTTGAGCAATTGACTGGGCAAAATTCCTCTGCAAGGCTTGAAACTTGACATGGATGATATTGAGAACATATTAGGACATTGGTGAGAACTTGGGGTCACTTGGACTGAAGGATCTTGATGCAACACAAAACCCTAATTTGGGGTAGACTGCCTTAGGAGAGAGCTTCTCTGACCAACCCTTGGACCAACTTGAGCAACTTGGAGATCTTTCTTGCAATGTTTTGAGAAATATGGGATGACAAATTTTAGGGTACAACAGCTTCCCCTGTTCAATATTCTTAAACATGAGGATGTAGGTTGGCTTTCATGATCCAAAGGTGGAAGATGATTGAACACTAGAGTGCCCAGAAATTTGCACTCGCATGAAGTGGTATCTGCCTTATGATGTCGAGAATGGGCTTACAGGTGCCATTTGGAGATTTCTGATGAGGGGATGGGCTTAAAGATTCCATCTGAAGGAGTGTCGATCACATAAGAGATTCCTTAGCGAGAGCTTGTATACCTGTTGTTTGAGGAAGATTCCGCTGGGGAAGTCTGATCTTTGTTGAGGTTTAGGAACTTGTCCGTAATTCAACTGAGGTGTCGAGATTTAGGAACTTGCCCGTAATTCAACTGAGGTGTCGAGATTTAGGAACTTGTCCGTAATTCAACTGGGGAAACATCTTCGTCGGGATTTAAGAACTCGCCCGTAATTCAACTGAGAAAACATCTCTGCTGAGATTTAGGAACTTGTCTGTACTTCAACGGAGGAAATTTGTCGAGATTTAGGACCTTGTCTGTAATTCAACTGAGAAAAACATCTCTGCTGAGATTTAAGAACTTGTCAGTAATTCGACTTGGGGAAACATCTTCGTCGAGATTTAAGAACTCGCCCATAATTCAACTGAGAAAACTTCTCTGCTGAGATTTAGGAACTTGTCTGTAATTCAACGGAGGAACTTTGTCGAGATTTAGAACCTTGTCTGTAATTCAACTGAGAAAAACTCTGTTGAGATTTAAGAACTTGTCAGTAATTCGACTTGGGGAAACATCTTCGTCGAGATTTAAGAACTCGCCCGTAATTCAACTGAGAAAACTTCTCTGTTGAGATTTAGGAACTCGTCTGTAATTCAACGGAGGAACTTTGTCGAGATTTAGGACCTTGTCTGTAATTCAACTGAGAAAAACTCTGTTGAGATTTAAGAACTTGTCAGTAATTCGACTTGGGGAAACATCTTTGTCGAGATTTAAGAACTCGCCCGTAATTCAACTGAGAAAACTTCTCTGCTGAGATTTAAGAACTTATCAGTAATTCGAATTGGGGAAACATCTTCGTCAAGATTTAAGAACTCGCCCGTAATTCAACTGGGGAACTTTGTCGATATTTAGGACCTTGTCTGTAATTCAACTGAGAAAAACATCTATGCTGAGATTTAAGAACTTGTCAGTAATTCGACTTAGGGAAACATCTTCGTCGAGATTTAAGAACTCGCCCGTAATTCAACTGAGAAAACTTCTCTACTGAGATTTAGGAACTTGTCTGTAATTCAACGGAGGAACTTTGTCGAGATTTAAGACCTTGTCTGTAATTCAACTGAGAAAAACTCTGTTGAGATTTAAGAACTTGTCAGTAATTCGACTTGGGGAAACATCTTCGCTGAGATTTAAGAACTCGCCCGTAATTCAACTGAGAAAACTTCTCTGCTGAGATTTAGGAACTCGTCTGTAATTCAACGGAGGAACTTTGTCGAGATTTAGGACCTTGTCTGTAATTCAACTGAGAAAAACTCTGTTGAGATTTAAGAACTTGTCAGTAATTCGACTTGGGTAAAAGCTTCATAACTTTGAATTTTATGAGAATTTAACCGCATCCTTCCTGAAAGGTAAAGGTTAGCTGTATGTAATGCATGATATGTATCAAGCAATGATGTTCTCAAAATAAATGAGGTTGTATTGTATGATGCGTATATGCATGTGTCATGATGTATGGAAATGTAATGTTTTTAGCTGGGGCAAATAAATCTCGGATAGCTGCTAGAGAAAAGAGTTGAATTCTTTGTTTCCGCTGGAGATAGTGGATGAAGATGCTTGTAAGAATAAACCTGCAGGAGAGGATAACTCCGCTGGGGAATAAATTGATGAGGAGATTACTCTGTGGGGAAGAGATGCTCTGTTGAGGAATTCGCTGATAAATTCGGCTGGGGATGAATTACCGTTGCTGGGGATACTGAATCCTGTTGGGGATTGAGTTTCTGTTTGTGAAAGGAATGAACTCCGCTGGGGATGATCTTTCAGTTGCGGCTTCACTGGGGATAACCTTTTAGGCTCTATTGGGGACAATCTTCCAAAGTCTACTGGGGACGATCCTCCAAACTCCACTTGGGAAGCTTTTTCAGACTGCGCAGGGGAAAAATTCAAACTCCACTAGGGATATATATTTTTTATACTCCGCTGGGGATATTAAGACCTTTTTAGTGCTAATGGTAGATAAACTCTGCTTGGGGAGAATATTACCGATTCATTCACAGTTGCGAGTCTCGGCTGGGGAGAGTTAACATTATTGTCCTTTTCTTACTCTGCGGGGAGTGAATGTTACTGGGACGCGTGCTAAGGATATGACGATGGCTTTGCATCGAGACTTTTCTGCCCCTGTTTCTGCGGGAGAAGGTGCCTGTGGAGGCCTTGTGGATCGAGTATTATCCCAACCTATGAGGTGCTTGGTGATTGTCGATTGAAAGGACAAATCTTCTTTTGGTAGGCAAGTGAAGAGATGACGGGACATAGTCGTATGCTTTGATCCTTAATTTTTGCCTGGACTGCCCTTTCGGGTTTTCAGTCCACCGGGATACCCTTTTTTGCCCAAGCCGCCCTTTCGGGTTTTCGACTTTCCGGGTGTACATTTTTCATTTTCATCCCTTATTTTTGCTCGAACCCTTTTGGTTCGTCGGGAAGCCTTTATTTTTTCCTAGGCCAGTCGACCTAGCGGGTCTTTGATTATGCATAGTATTTTTTTTGACTATGTCCACACTCTCAGGGTGTGGGGAGGTGTCACTGTCGGTAGTGTTATGTTGCCATGCTACCAGAAGATGTTTGTCTGATCGTGCAAGATTCGTTGATGGAACTTATGTCCAATGCCCTAAGCGATTCAGATGGAGATTTTCCCCTGGCTATTTGGCATCTTTGAGAGATTCCTTGAATCTTGACTTAACTTCCCCAGATGATGGACAATGATCATGTCTGCCCTTTGGTTGGAAGTGATTTTTTCCACTTGAGGTGATCCTTTTTATTGAGAAGTTTTTTTTTGGTTCACTAGATATTCGTCGTGCGAATTTCTCTGCTGTTTGGACAAATAGTCATATGCAAACAATGTTATTTTAAGAATGTAAAGCTTATGTCTGTCTTGAAATTTTTGAAAATGCATTTTTAGTTAAACAAATTTTTGTAAAATGTGATGTCAACTCAGGATTTATAGCAAGTCCTATAGGAGTCAGGATACCTTTTGTAACAGTATGCTTTTGAACTAACCCATGCTTCAGCTAGGACTTTTAAGGGTTATAATGTGGCCTGGTTCACGGTTCAAGAAACAAAGGATAAAGGCTCAAAATTTATTTGTACCCACCCGTTCTTCGTGATGTTCTTCGTCCTAAACTCAGCTAATCGTGCATTAGATCTCGTTTGAGTCTTTGCTCTGATATTCCAGTGATGGTTCGGATACTGATAATTTATTTTGAATAGGCATTCATTTTTGTTGAGAGTTTGTAGGATCTCTTTCTTTTTTATTTTATTATCCCTGTCTTTTGCCTGAACTGTTTCTTTTGTGATTACAGTCAGCGGGATGCCCTAATTTTCTTAAGTTTCCTTCATAGGTTTTGACTTAATGGGCTTTTATTTTTGAGAGATAATGATTGCCTGTCTTGACGCTTATAGGGAACCATCACCGTCTTCTGTTTTGGAAGGATGTTTTTGATACCATTCATTATGCACCTGAATTAACTGAGAAAACTACCCTGCCCTAGGTTGTGATTAAGGTTTTTAATTTATGTGAAAAGAAAAACTCCTACTTCTTCGGATCAAAGGGGTTGACGAGGGATTATCTTCCTTATAACTCCACTGTTTAGGATTTGAAACAATGCATGTACATCATCAGCGGGGTCTGTTCAAAAGCATACTGTAGAGATTTTGGTATCATTTTCGTCATCCTCCCTCTAAAGGCTTACAGTTTTTTAGTCGAGAGTTTGGACATAACAAAAAGGAAAGAAATTTAAATATAGTGAATACGAATGGATTGATTCAAAATAGACATATGCGATGCATTGATAAAGTAATAAAGTTTGACATGAATAAATGTTTGAACAATCAAAAGAAAATTACAAATTGAAAATTCTAATGAACAAAAGTCTTCTCGTCTGGTCTTGTCACTTCAGAGGACGTGCCTTGGAGGGATGGTAGAAGAATTCAGCCTGACCATCTTGTGTGAATTCCAATTCTCCTTCATCAATCAGGTTTTGAATTTTGTACTTCAACTTCCAACAGTCGTCAGTATCATACCCCGGGCTGTTAGAATGGTATGCACACTTTGCATCAGGATTATAGTTAGGTGAAGAAGTCTTGGGATTCAGATGAGGCCCTACCAACGTCACCAGATTCAATCTCAACAGGTGTTGTAAAGCTTGAGACAACGACATATTGAGCTTCGTAAACTGACTCTGATTAACCCGTTGTTTTTGGCGAGGTTGTTGTTGGACCCGTGATGTAATAGCAATTTGGAGAGGTCCATTCTTCACCATACCAGACCCTTGTCTTCTTGGAGGCTGATTAATGACTTGGTCCCCAGCCTCGATTGTTTTCTTAATACTGTTGTATCTGTCTTGATGAAGCTGGTTGATAATGGTTCTCAGCTCTTCTTGTTCCCGAGCTAAGCCTTAGATAAGAGCCATCTGCCCCAGCATCTGGGTTTTCATGGCACCTAACTCAGCTTGCAGTTGTTCCAGTCGTTCGTCCTTATTGTCTTCAGGAATTTTCTTGACCAAGTTCCCGACGAGGAGTGTTTTCAACTCTTCCTGCCCCTTGGATAGGTTTAGGAATATTTCCCTGAACTGAGCTTCTTGAGTTTGAAGATCTTGGTTGTCTAGTTGGAAAGCCATTGCTGAAATAAACAGCGAGAACATGACAGACCTGTATTGGAAGACCTATTATGTAATGATATGTATGTATGTAATGTTTTCAAGGATCTCGCGGGGTAAATAAGAAACTGTTAGAATTTGTTTGAAGAAACTTTGTGTCGTTAAGAGTCCTTCTTAAAGAGTCAAGCTCACCATATCGAGTGGGTCATAGCCCCTGACTCAAGTTATCATGTTTTGATCTCTAGACGGCATTGGCTAGAGGAAAATAAATCCCCTTTTCCCCTTGCTAGACATTTGATTTACCATAACCTGCATCACAAACCCTTGAGATCCTTGAAATGGTTAAGGAAATGTTAAGACTTGATGTTATGATGTGTATGCTATGCGTTTAAGCAAAAGTGTGAGGTGCTGTAAGTAAACCCTGCAATAAATCCAAATTATTGGATAAGGACTGTAAACAAAACCTGCAAGGAACTCATGTTGTCAGATAACAAGAATGTGCAAGTAGTTCAAGTTTGAAGGCACACAAGTCACACAAACAGCCTTAAGTTTAGGCTTGCATGGGGTTTAGGTATTACCCTCTTTCAGTTTAGTTGGTTCAACCTATCCTAGTAATAGTAACCGGGTTCTAGAGGATCTCAATATCACTGACCACCCTCGATTGGTCATAATTCCAGTTTAGCAACCTTTTCTTGCGGCCGAAATCATCACGAGAGTTTGGTCTCAATGAGTGTAGCATACTACTACTTTTCTATGGCCAAGTTGGTCAATTATAGGTTCTAAGGTCAGTTGGTGCTTAATGACCCCTTAGAAGACCCATATTCTCCTTGTTCCACCACAAGGGATATCGGTACAAACTAAAGTGCCACACCAACGTAGCTACTGCTTCAACCGTATCGGTCTACGCCGTACAGTTCCCTCACAGTCTATTGCTACTTACCTAAAGGGTGTCCCCTAGATCCGGGTTAGGATCTATAGTAACTCCGATTCAAACCCACAAAGATAAAGCATACAAATAAAGCAATTGAAAACATTATGAACTAATCCTAAGGTACGCCCCACTTATTCAGTATCCCCAGCAGAGTCTCTAGTTCTGTGATACGGTGGGAAGAACTGACTGTTTTTTGGAATGCTGGTTTGCATTTTGCGTTTGTATTCGCAAAATGTCGTGGTAAGTAAGAGTCGCCACCGTCTTTTATTTTATCCAACAAGGAAAGGAAAAAAGCACAGAAAAATTCCCTTTTTTTTTAGATTTTCTGAGTACGGGGGGTAGATTATAGAAAGGGAAGGTATTAGCACCCTTTCTATCCGTGGTCATCCACGGGCTCTTAGGTACTTGCTCATTGTTTTCAAAATTGCTTTCTTTGTGTTTGTGGGTTTTGAAAAGTTTTTATTTTAACTTCGATTTAACTCTTGCTTCTGTCCTCAAGAGTGTAATGAAGCGTTTTTGAAAATTTTGTTTATAAAGGAGTGTAAGTGTGAAAATTTTGTTTTGGATTAGCAAGTATCTAAGAGCTAATCTACCTACTCGAAAAAGGAATCGTTCTGTGCTAATTTCCTTTAGATAATGCTATCCCACTATTAATGAGTAGGTAGCACCGTCGTTGGAGTTTGAGGGTCAATTCGAATGAGGGACATACGGTCACTAAAGCAATGTTAGGACTCCTTAGTGATAACCCTAATGTCTTAGATCATTTGTTTGAGGCAACAATATTTGAGGCAACCATTTTGAGGCGACTATGATCTTTTAGACAAGAGGACAATCTCTAAAATGACCTATACTCAATGACTGTGTACGAAGGCAACCAAGTGGGGTGTACCCTAGGAGTGCGCATGTACGAGTGTATTGTTTTCAGATATTTTTATTTTTGCACTTGTTAAGGGTGATCTAACTGTTTTTTAAATTAGGCATTCATTCTTGTCATGCAAGCCCTATTATCAAACATCTAACAGTTGTATAATTTAAGGAAATTAAAGGTGTGGAATTTAAACTAAATATTACAAGGCGTCGGGTATTTACATCGCCAAAAGCAACCCTTTGAAAATAAAGTAAAGCAATAAAATAAATAAATGTCCTATTTAACTATTACAAACCGGGAGCAGATACATCAATAATTAAATAAAGAAGAATAAATCGTGCGAGTGAAATTAAATCGAATGTGAATTAGGGTTTTGACCCTTTTAAAAGAAAATGCTTTTTTTTGTGTTTTTATTTTAAGAAAAGAAATTAAATTCTAAAATTAAAAGCTAAATTAATTATTAAATTAATTGGTGAGAAATAATAAATGACATGTTTTTGGAGTTTTTGATATTTTAAGAAAGAAAATAAAATAATTAAATGAATGTTAAGACCTAATTAATTCTAATTGATTTTAAATATTTATAAAAATAAATTAAAGTTATTCTAGAATTAAACCTAATTAATTAGTTAGCATTTATTAATAAAAATAAAATTCTGAATTTTAATTGGATAAAAAGTATTTTGGTGATTTTTTGATAAGAAAGAAAATTTATTTATTGGTTAGAAATCAATTAAATAAAATAACATAATTTAAATAAAATAAACAATTAAATAAAATATGAGAGAAAGAGAGAATGGGCCTCAGATCTGGAGGTGTTGAAAGCAATTTTGTTGGCCCATTTGGAGCTGACCCAATTGACTTTTTGGGATCCCATACATGCGCGTTGACTGGCTTTATGGTGCTCCTTCAATATTTGACCACCAGATCTGGCCATCTGGCATGCTGAGGAGTGAGGCGCATGGTAGACTGTAGACTTGTGTGCATACTAGATCTCCTGAAAAATAACAAGAAAATGCAAATTGCTGGAGGCAGGGATCGAACCCCTGACCTCCAGCTTCTGAACGCCTTAAGGCCAACATGGTTACCACTGGAGCGCTTGTGTTTACATGTTATTACAATACAAACAAAATCAATTGCCAGAAAAAATAAAAAAAAACGCGTGATTCTTTGAACGGACGAGTGAGGGAGTGCCAACGCATCGTCCATGTCCTCTAAAACCTGCAATTTTTACCTGCGGATTTTTATCCGCAGCTAAAGTCGTAGCTTCATCCTAAAATCTTCCTCAGGCCATATAAACGAGTTCTAGTACCATGGTTGAACTCGTCATCCTCTTCTGATCATAACCATGGCCATTAATAAAGCTAATTTTTCCTAAAACAAAAAGCCCTAAAAACGAACGAAAAACCCTAGCAATGGTGATCTGTGATACAGGTTAGATAAATGAAATTGATTAATGCCAAAAGCTTGCAAATGGCATGGTGATCACAAAGATGTAATTATTTTATACAATGGATGCAAGAATAAATATTTTTGATTTGAAGAACATGGCGGATCCGTGAGGGACTTACAGTGCGTGTGAGGGTCTGAAAATGTGTTGTCTTGATTGGTTTCGCTTCTGGAGATGGCCAGGAAGAGATTGAGACAAGTCTCAAGTCTTGAAAATGCCTCTAGACCTGATTTCGATCTCACACTTTTTCTTATTTTTTGCAAATTTTGTTCTGCCTCTAGAACTGATCTCCAACCCCTATTCTTGCCTTCCTCGCTTCTTTATGTAATGCACAATACATTAGGTCTGAATTCTTTGTCCAAATCTTTCTCTATCAATGCTCTTGATGTGGATTTGATTTGCTTTGAACAACCTTCCAAAATTGGCTTGATTTCAATATTTTTGTGTACAATTGCTTTGTTACGAGTTTGATGTGATGCAAGCTGTCCATTGAAACCTATAATCATCAAAAGATCTTTGGTTATCAAGATTTTTGATTTTATTTGATTTAATTTGGTTTAAAATGAATTAATTCAAATAAAAATCAAATTAAATAATAAAAAAATAATATGAACACATGGACAAGGCTATAGAACATGGGCAATAATTCAAACTCAAAACAAGTGGAAAAGAATGGGCCCATTTGGCAAAATTTGACGTTTTGGGGATAGTTGACTTTTGGCAATTTTGCAAAAAAAGTCCAACTTCAACAATGCATAACTTCTTCAATTTTGACTCTTTGGAGGTGCTATTGGACTTTTTAGAAATATTGAGATGTCCTCTAACCAACCCTTTTGGTCTAATCTCATTTTGATATTCCATGCTCAAGTTATAATCTTTGACAAAAAAGGTGTTTTTGTTGACTTTCAAAAATGACCTATAATGTCAAAATTCATAACTTCCTGTGAGTGCATAATTTGATCTTGGGGTATGAATATGGATTGTAGGAAATTTTATCCTATTCAAAATGAGCTTTTGATGGGTCATTGCTCATAAAGTATGATAAAGTTATGCTTGGTCAAAGTTGAGTTGACTTTTCTTGCAAAACCCTAATTTAGCAACTTTTGAATCTTGATGAATTTTGAGCAATCCTTGATGAATCATGATAAACCCTTGATCAAATGATGAAATATCCTTCAAAATGATAATGTTGACAAAAACTCTTGAAGTTTGACTGTATTTGGGTCACAGTTGACTTTTGCCCTAGCACAATCGATTTTTGGACCTTTGAGCAATTGACTGAGCAAAATTCCTCTGCAAGGCTTGAAACTTGACATGGATGATATTGAGAACATATTAGAACATTGGTTAGCACTTGGGGTCACTTGGACTCAAGGATCTTGATGCAACACAAAACCCTAATTTGGGGTAGACTGCCTTAGGAGAGAGCTTGTCTGACCAACCCTTGGACCAACTTGAGCAACTTGGAGATCTTTCTTGCAATGTCTTGAGAAATATGGGAGGGAAAATTTTGGGGTACAACAGTACCGATAGCACTTGAGTTTAGTCAAGGAGAATATAGGGCTGCTGTATGGTGTCATGAAGCACTAACTGACCTTAGAACCTTAATTAAACAACCTGGCCATTAAGAAGTAGTGAGATAGTCGGCTTTGGTGCAGTCTGAAGTTGGTTGATACTCGATACTACGCTCATTGAGATTGGACTTTCAGGATATTGCGGTCGCTAATAAAGAGGCTTGCACTGAAGTAATGCCTGATGAAGAAAGATCAGTGATATTGAGATTCCCTAGAACCCGGTTACTTTCTAGGACAGGTTGAACCAACTAAATTTCAAAAAGGTTACTTACCTATGAACCTCATGCAAGCCTAAACCTAAGGACTTGTTTGCTTTGTATGTATATGTTTCTTTGTACATAACATCATGAAATTATACCATGGCATTTTGCACTAACCATTTCAAGGACCTAGAGATTTATTTTTGTCTTGTTTTGTAGGACATGGCTCCCACTCGCATGAATACTGTCCAAATTAACCTTGTCAAAATGTCTCCTCAACTCCAAGAACTAGCGTCAAGGGTCCCTGAGAATTCCCCGTTCATCGAGAGACATGGACGACTTCTCAACCTGGTTACCTCAAGCTATGATGAAGACATGATAAAGGTTCTCTTCCAATTCTTCGACCCTTTGCACCATTGCTTTACCTTTCCTGATTACCAACTTGTTCCCACTATGGAAGAATTTTCTCAACTCTTGGGAATCCCTATCCTTGGTCAACTACCCTTCAACGGTATTGAAAGAGACCAAAGACCTGAGGAGATTTCTCGAGCTTTACATTTGCAACGATCTAACGTTATGGCCAATTGGGAAACGAGAAGTGGCGTCAAAGGGTTTTTAGCTAAGTTTTTGTTTGAGAGGGCTCAATTTTTTTAGGATGCTCTGGATTTACAAGCCTTTAAAGAAGTGTTGGCTCTTCTCATATATGGGATAGTTATGTTTCCCAATCCGAACCAACTTATAGATGTGAGTGCAGTCCAAATTTTTCTATCTCGCAATCTGGTGCCCACTTTACTTGGGGATATTTTGCATTCTCTTCATACCTGCACCATGAAGAGAATAAGACTTCTTATGTGTTGAACTCCTCTTTTGGCTAGGTGGTTTATTTCGCACCTACCCCGATCTGTTATGAAGAACGAGCAAGGCTTAAGATGGTCTAGTAGGTTGATGTCACTTACACATTCTGCGATTTATTGGTGTGCTCGATCTATGGAGGACATTACTATTACTGATCATTATGGGGAAGTATTATCTACAATTCTTGTTTGGCTTTGCGAAAATTTGGATATTCTAGGAGGGATGGCCCTCATGATACACTTGTTCGAGGAATTGCATTTGACTACGAGAATGATGTCCAAGGCTATCATCAGAGATTCATACGAGCTTGGGGCATGGTTAACAAGGTTGAAAGCAAGACGCTGGGGCATAAGAACTTCATTCCTTTGGAGCCTTATCTCAAGTGGGTGCGATCTCGTGCCCAAAACCTCGTGATTCCTTATGAAGCCATCCTACCTATCATCATGGAGCCTGTCCCCGAAGGAGATGTTCCATATATTGTCCTTTATCCTAATATGCCAACTTCCCTTGAAGATTTGCAAAGAGCTTGGATTCAGCTAAAGGAGGAGAGATACACCTTTGAAGCCCAGTTTTATGCAAGCGAGAAGAAGACATTGGAGCTCACGAGACAACTTCATGAGAAGAGGAGCCCGAATGCCTATATCGCTCCAAAGAGGAAGCATCCATAGGAATTTGAGCCTTTGTTATTGTATTTTAGTTCATTTTGTTTCTTTTGTTTCAATGTAATCCCATGAGGCATATTGTAATCAATTTGAACTTATTAATACAATTAATGTTTGTTCCATTTTGTCTAAACAAATTTAAATCTTCTAAGTCCTTGAAATTATTTGCATACGCATTTTCATGCATCATAATATAAACAGGTTTTCTACAACAGGTTTCCTTATCTTTCTACTGTTTATTTCATTAAGATGGATATCGAACAAACAATGAAGGACTTGCAAACGCAGAATTCACAATTCCAAGCAACCTTGCTAACCCTGGACAAGGTACAACAATAGATGATGACACTACTAACAACCAAAAAGAAGACTAAAAAAAGGCCTTCATCAACATGGGTAAGAGATTCAAAGGTTCGGTTCATCAGGTTCAGATAGTCGAAGAGTCATCTGAGGAGGACGAAAATCAAGACGAAGAGGCAAGGAGAACTCGTGCTAGGGGTGCAAATGATCAAGCTTATGAAGATGAAGACTACTTTGATGAGCATTACCCACCTACCGAGGATAAATACAAGCAGTTAGAAGATATACTAAAAGCTGTTAAAATTCAAGCCGTACCTGGTTTGGATTTTAGTTAGTTGGACTTAGTACCTGGGTTCGTCATCCCCCATAAGTTAAAAATACCGATATTTTCTAAGTATGATAGGGATTCCTGCCCGAAGCTTCATCTAAGATCTTACATGCGCAAGATGCAGCCGCACACTACCGACATAAAGCTCTGGATCCATTTCTACCAAGAGAGTCTGGCTGGGACTCAACTAGAATGGTTCTATCAATTGGAGGGTTCCCGCATCCACACATGGGAAGATCTACCCACAACTTTTTATCATCAGTATCAGTATAATACCGATATGGCACCAACCAGAGTCCAACTTCAAGGTATGACAATGGTTACTAATGAGGGGTTCAAGGAGTGCGCACAATAATGGAGGGATCTTGCTGGTAGGGTCCAACCACCACTAACTGATAAAGAATTAATTGACATTTTCATGGGTACATTGACTGGCCCATTTTTCAACTTATTGATTGGCAGTTCTTCGTCTATTTTCACCGAGTTGATACTAACTGGTGAAAGGGTTGAAAGCGGCATTAAGAGAAGAAAAATTCCCATGACATTTGCTTCTGCATCCAATGCTGTAAAGAAGCCTTTCACTGGAAAGAAGGAAGCAAATGTTGTGTATGGGGCAAGGGCCCATGCTAAGAAGAATCACTGACCCTCTGTTAATGTTGTGTTAATCTCTAACCCTCCATCTGCTCAAAGACAATCATCCAACAATCAACAATCCAAAGTTCCTCTAAGACAGTTCACGAGAATAAGCATGTCGCTGTCCCAAGCCTTACAACATCCATTGAAGGCCAACTTCGTGACATTGCATAATCCACCATCCAATCCAGACATTTCATCACCTAAATACAATCTGAATGCCAAGTGCGCTTATCATTCCAACAGTCCTGGACATTAAACTGATCAGTGCTAGGCTCTGAAGAATAATATTCAAGATCTAATAGACAACAAAATAATTGAATTTGATCCACCTACTACTCTAAATGTGATAACCGCACCAGTGTCGAATCATGGCAAAGGTGTTAATGCAATTGATGATACTACTTTTGTTTCCTCCATTGAAGATTTAACAACCCCATTAACTACCATGAAAGATAATTTGTTGAGAGTCGGAGTGTTCCCTGGCTGTTCTAAAAATTGTGTTTACTGTGGTAGAAAAATATATGGGTGCGAGCGGCTGAAGGAAGGTGTGCAACGCCTGATAAATATCCGTGAGATTCTGTTTGAGAAGATTCCTACCATCAAAAGTTTAACCAACAAAGCTGAAGACCTGTCTATAATAACCATTTCCAACAAGAAGCTTAGGATCCCCTCAAAGGGTCCTATCAGAATTTCAATTGAGCCAGCCATTGCTCCTTTAATAATCATTGTCGCTGGGCCTATCCCCTACTCCTCTGACAAAGCAGTTCCATGGAACTATGGTGCCGAGGTTTATTATCATGGGATAAAACAAGATTATTGGATCAACAAAGATGAAGCTGATGTCATTAATATTACAGGTTCTAGTAAAGTGACAAGAACATGGAGGATCTTTTCCCCTGATATTTCACCACCCACTACTACAACAACTCCCGTCCATATAAGCAATGGTAAGCCTAGTGCCAACACTAGAGGCAAAGAAAAAGAAGGTGAGACTGCTGGGATAGAGGCACCTACCAAAGATACTAATGCTGAGGATCCCTCCACTCAAGAGATAGAGGAAATCCTGAAAATCATAAAGAATAGTGACTTCAAAATAGTGGAGCAGCTGGGGAAAACCCCCTCCAAAATTTCCATGTTGTCATTATTACTCTGTTCGGACTTTCATACCCAGTCTCTGATCAAGTTCTTGAAGAAATCCCATGTGCCCCAAGAGACCATTGCTGACCAGTTCGAGAACCATGTAGCAAGTTTAACGGCTGACAATGGATTAGGGTTCTCCGATGCTGATTCGACTCCTATGGGAAGGAACCACGATAAAGCCTTGTATATCTCTATTGAATTCAAGGGAACCACCCTGGATCATGTCTTAGTTGACACTGACTCATCTTTAAATGTGTTACTCAAAGGTGCTTTGGACCGGCTAGATTGTGAAGGACTGGTACTGAAGCCAAGCGAAATTGTCGTAAGGGCTTTCAATGGGTCTAAGAGAATGGTTCATGGAGAGGTGGATCTTCCAATTAAATTTGACTCATAGATATTCAATTCTACCTTTTATATAATGACATACGTCCTGCCTATTCTTGTTTTCTTGGACGCCATTGGATCCATGGGGCAGGGGCAGTAACATCCACCCTTCATAAAAAAATCAAAGTATCTAATCAAAGGGAAGATCGTTACTGTTAGCGGCGAAGAAGAATTTATGGTGAGCCATCTTAATTCCTTCAAGTATGTGGAAATGGATGGCGAATTCATAGAGACTTCGTGCCAGGCCTTCGAAATTGTTCCTCCTATGGTTTTGTTTACTGTGGAAAATGGTAAACAACCGTTGGTCTTCCCAAAGTCCTAAAACTAAGGGTAACTTGCAAGATCGACCAGTTGATCTTAAGACATGTGCTAAGAGTTTTATTATTATACTTATTCTATCGAAATCCTTATCAAGGGAAATGGTTTTCCGTGACTAAGGGAACAAGTATAACGGCTTTCCACACTATGAATCGATCGATTGACTGGTGACTCGTGACCGACAGAAGGTATTCATATGAAAATAAGATTCAATAAACTAACTGACTAGTGACTCGTGACCGACAGAGAGTATTGAATTGTTTACGCGAAGTAGAAAATAACGTAAAGACTTTGTTCGACAGTACATAGAAAGCAAATAAAGTATTCAAAAGAGATGATTGAAAAAATAAAGGATTTGCATTGAAATAAAAGTGGTGATTCATGTACGTCAAGCACTTCTTCACTCTTTGTTTCCTAACGCTCGAAATGACAGAGTTTTGACAAGTGATTTGAGCGTACAAGTGAACACAATAAAAAGCTACACTAAATCTGCTTATTTATAATATTTACAATGTAATTTCCTAGATGAAATCTACGGACAATATTAAAATCTTGAGACAACCGCTTCACTGGATGTCACCACCTATTCAGCGCTTATACAAATTATAAACCGCTGGCAACTGCTGATGACTTTGAAATTTAAATCTTCCCGCTCCTAGCTTCTGAAAGTAAACCACTTCTGACTCGCTTCGACACTTTCCCTTTGGCAATATTTAAAAATCAACAATAATTCCTCTAAGTCCAGAAACCCTTTTTGTTGACAAAAACCAATTTCAACCATTTTCCCTGTCTTTCACCCTTTGGTCAACTAAACCAATTTCGACCATTTCTTAACATATATTCTTTTATTTCCTTTTGGCCGACCTGGCTCAGTTTCTACAGTTTGGCGTGACATTCCCTTTAAACATTAAATCTAGTTTAATAAAACCAAATTTTCAAACACTTTGGCTCCAATTTCCCAAAAACCCTACTTTAGAGGATGACCCTTAGCTTATGAGAATATCCTCATTTAATACACGTGCTTGAATACCTTAAGATTTTTCAAGGTAACAAAATACCCCCCAGAGATGCCATTTTCGAATTTCGACTCATATAAGATAATGGCATCTTTGAAGCGTTGGTTTTACCATTTGATCAAACCGTTTCCATCCCTCCAAAAGTGAACTTTACTGTTTCTCCTTTTTCGTGACGTCATGTAATCATGGTAACGTATCACACTTTTCAGCTTCGAGACATGTGACATTTAATTTTTGCCATCATTACACTTTTATTGGGAGATGTAGCCCATTAACTCACGTTGATTTTGCAGCACGTGTCCCTCAAGTGGCACGATTTAAAGGAAATCACAAAGATTTTCCCCATTATTTCTTCCTTCCTTTCAGAGTCTATAAATACCCTTATTTCTCATTTTTTTTTCCCTACTTTTCTTCACTTCTTCACACCATTTCTTCAGAAAAATGGCAGAACCTGCAAATTTCATCATTATTCCCCATCTCCATCCTCTTTCAAACTTCTTACAATGGCAATTGTTGATAATTAAACTTCTTCTTCAGCAATCTCTCCTCAACTATGCCTCGTCGACGACAAAGCTTATGTGCCGGAACTTCCATTTGCTGAGGAGAAAGCCAAAATCTGGAAATCTCAGGTACTTATCCCTTTTTCTCTTGAAGAAAACCCCCTAGATTTTTTAGGGCCACTTCCTACAGATGCACCCTTCGAAATCTATGTAGACGATAAGGAAGCATTTTTTCCTACTAGCACTGTTACCAAACCCATAATTTCTTCTCCAAACCCCATTTTGCTCAAGTATATTGACAGGAAGTTTAGAACTGCTCCACCTTTGTATTGCCCTAAGTTTCGTGCTTGGATGGCACGTTTAGAAACCGACAAAGGAGATCAATGAAAAAGACAGGGCATTTACACATTGTTAGAACTTTCTCGATGTGGCCAGCCTTAATCTAGTGGCATGCTCCTAGCTTCCATACATTTTTGGGAAGGGTCGACCAACACTTTTCATACTAAGTGTGGTATGATTACTCCTACCCTGTTCGAAGTTGTTACCATCACAGGGTTAAAACCATCTAGAACAGTTTTTAACTATGGAGATGCTGAACCTGTGCCACTAAAGTTCGACGTTGGTGAAGCTGGTAAACCAACATACAACAACTTCATCGACCATCATGCTCAAAGTTCTGGCCCCATAACTAATGAAGAGCATGTAGCATTTTTAACCTTATGGTTGTCTCGAATTATTTTTTGCTCCAGGTCGATGCAAGTGGCCAAATAGTTTTCTTATCTGGCTACCCAATTGCACATGGGTGAGAATGTTGCTTTAGGCCAGCTGATTGTGGCCTCTCTTTACGCTTCCTTGACTGATGCTGCTAATCAAATCAAGCGTTTAGACCCTACTAATCCAAAGAAAAAGAATGTCTTGGTCCATTGTCCTTTTTGGCTCTTACAATTATGGTTGAATGCCACTTTTTCTGAGGAGATCAAGCCCTTCAGGAATAGAAAAGTAGCATGCCTTCCATCTCAAAACCATATCATTTGGCGACGCCTTCTTCCTTTGACTCCTATTGACAAGGGTTCCCCAAACCTTGAAGTTTTCAAACTGCTGTTCAACATCATGTTGACAAGAGTCGATTTCACACCCTTTATGGTCCCGTTTCATGATAGACAAGATGGCCCAGAGTGGTTTACTAGGGCTTCCCCACCTGCAAGAGAAGAAGACAGGAAAAATTCCCTAATCCTCTGGAGATGTTACTTAACTCCCCAATTTCTGTCTTCTGTGATTGTCTACGTGAATCCAGGCTTGGTCGCTTATCAGCCTAACTTGGAGGCTCAATAATTTGGACTATGTCAACTTATCCCCAAGTCCTTGTTCAATTCTTACGAGCTACTGATAGACATCATATTTTACCAACCTTTCGAAACTATCAAAGAAGATATCAGAAACATATGGGCACAAAAGCCTACACTTACTCTCACTCCTTTCCAACCATCTTTCTACTACACCAAAGAATTTGAGACTTGGTGGTAGTCATATTTTATTACATTCATTGGTGATCCTGAGGCAATGTTAGCTGAACTAGCTACAACTTTTTCTAATTTGCAGGCGAAATCGACCAAGTGTAAGATTACTCATGTTAAACAAATTCGAGCTTTCCAGAATTACTTTTGAGTTGTGTATCGACCTAATAATATTCGTCGGACCATTTTGAGGTCGTTGTCGAATTAAAGGAGAAGGTAACCGATACGATCTCGACACTTAAAATCCCTGGTTATGCGAAAGACAAATATCTTTACGCTCTTCACTTTGGAAACGTCAAATTTCCTCCTTTGCCATCTAACCCTTTGGCTTTGGCCCACCTATTCCTGACTGGTGGTATTGCTCTTTATCAGATATGCAAAACGCCTATGAGAAAAAGGCCGACAGAGTGGTATCGATGAAGTATTATCTACCTAATTATTCAAGGAATCTTCATTATGATCTCCAATATGTTAGAGTACTTTCGACCACGTAAATCGATAACAATTTCTGGAAAGCTCACCCCCTACTTATTTTGATTTGGTTGCTTATTTAATTTTTTTATACTTGCCTTACAGCTATCCCAAGAGATCAGGCGGGCGCCGTTTCTGTTGGTAAACCGAAACCTTCAGCGAATCAGGTTTAAACTCAACCTTTTGTCAATTATCATTCCTGATTTGGCATATATGACTTAACCAATCTCTTGTAGATTATCCCTGACCATACACCCTCCAACGATGAAACGATTTCTTCTTCACTCAAGAAGGCTTCCTTTGTAGGTGTACTTATATACTTTTTGTTTCCATGTCTTTTATGCCTTGAACTGTACTAATATTTTCCTTGTTTGCCAGAGTAAAAAATGCTCAGCGGATTTGACTGCTCCCTCTAACGAATCCAAACGGTCCAAGAAGGACATACAACATACTTCTGAGAGGACTAAGGTATATTTTGTCGATTCAACTCTCCTTTCCCAACTAACACAATTGCTTCGACTTCTGTCTTTTTTTGATGCTAAGCCATCACCTAATGTTTAGTCCCCTCAACGCTCCCACAAATCCAAAGCCACAAGAGGAAAAAAGACTCTTCTACTGAAAACAAGGTGGCGAAAAATAAGAAAAAGATGAAGGTACCTGTGTCCCATAACGCTGAAGCAAAGGTTGGCTTAAATCCCATTGATGAAATAGAATAACTAGATGATGTCGAAGTACTCCTTGTTACAAGAAGGAGACGTAAAGTGATCTTGGCTGAAAATCCTGAAGCTACCTTAGATTTAAGTGTTGACACTATAGTGGTCGACACAACCATTGTCACTCCGACTCGTGCTTCCAGAATTGATAAAGCTCCAAACCCAATGGGAGACTCTGTTGATGCTTCAGCTAAGGACGAGTCTATTGATCTTGATCCGTCGACACAGGTACTAGCTGGTTATTTTTTTGTTTCTTTTTCCTTTTTGTTTGTTGAATTTGTTTGGCTGATATCTTTTCTTGCTTTATTTAGGTTAATGTCTCTGGCCAACAACTAAGTGTGTCTGACTATACTCCTTTGTCAGAAGCTTCTTCCCCTCACCATCATGAGAATCCCAACATTGTTGTTGGGAAGTTTATTGACCTGACTATTCTGGCTTATCTTAGTGACTCTGACTCAGTCACTAGTCCTGCCAAACATAAGGGTTATAGTTCGACTAGCTCTGACTCTAGCCTCTCAGATTCCTTGCAGGGTTCAGAAGCAAATAAAAATGTTACCACCTCCCAAATCCCGCCCCTCCTGAAGGAACACAAGACACGCCTCTCACTTCTTCTGGGAAAGCAAAGGTCGACTCACCTACTACACCAAAATACATGGGAGTCAAGCCTTCTGCTCTAGAAGCAATTGCTAGGTTGCGTCGCTTCGTGAGTTCTCGCACTCTTGGCATCATGGCATTGGGATTTATGGAATACGACATTCCATAAACAGGATCCACATTACCAAAATTAGGCACATTAGCTATGGTGGTCGTAGTCATTACAGGCCTTGGGCTTCCCGGTGGAGCCTGAGAAATTTGTGCGGAACCTGCTGCAGTTGACCCGACTGGAGGAAAAGGTGCAACTTGAGAAACTACTAGATCAGTAGTAGTTAAAGTTCGTGACAGTATTTCGTCTACATTTAGATTATCAGGAATTATCATTCTTAATATATGCTTCCTATATGATGGTTTATTACACTCTTTGGTTAACTTTCCGTTTCTAAGCTGCATACACTTAAGACAAATTCTTAGCATTGTGTCCCACCAGGTGTGCCAATTTTTTACTGTGGAAAATGGTAAACAACGGTTGGTCCTCCCAAAGGCCTAAAACTAAGGGTAACTCGCAAGATCGACCAGTTGATCTTAAGACATGTGCTAAGAGTTTTATTATTATACTTATTCTATCGAAATCCTTATCAAGGGAAATGATTTTGTGACTAAGGGAACAAGTATAACGACTTTCCACACTATGAATCGATCGACTGACTGGTGACTCGTGACCAACAGAAGGTATTCATATGAAAATAAGATTCAATAAACTAATTGACTAGTAACTCGTGACCGACAGAGAGTATTGAATTGTTTACGCGAAGTAGAAAATAACGTAAAGACTTTGTTCGACAGTACATAGAAAGAAAATAAATTATTCAAAAGAGATAATTGAAAAAATAAAGGATTTTCATTGAAATAAAAGTGGTGATTCACGTACGTCAAGCACTTCTTCACTCTTTGTTTCCTAACGCTCGGAATGACAGAGTTTTGACAAGTGATTTGAGCGTACAAGTGAACACACCAAAAAAACAAACTAAGTCTGCTTATTTATAATATTTACAATGTAACTGCCTATATGAAATCTACAGAAAATATTAAAATCTTGAGACAACCGCTTCACTGGATGTCGCCGCCTATTTGGCGCTTAAACAAATTATAAACCGCTGGCAACTGCTGATGACTTTGAAATTTAAATCTTCCTGCTCCTAGCTTCTGAAAGTAAACCGCTTCTGACTCGCTTCGACACTTTCCCTTTGGCAAGATTTAAAAATCAACAACAATTCCTCTAAGTCCAGAAACCCTTTTGGTTGACAAAAACCAATTTCGACCATTTACATTGTCTTTCATCCTTTGGTCAACTAAACCAATTTTGACCATTTCTTAACATATATTCTTTTATTTCCTTTTGGTCGACCTGGCTCAGTTTCGACAATTTGGCGTGACATTCCCTTTAAACATTAAATCTAGTTTAATAAAACCAAATTTTCAAACACTTTGGCTCCAATTTTCCAAAACCCCCTACTTTAGAGGATGGCCCTTAGCTTATGAGAATATCCTCATTTAATACACGTGCTTGAATACCTTAAGATTTTTCAAGGTAATAGGTTGCCACTACCAAAATCTCCTCCAACATATCAAAAGCTGATGAAGTTGTACCAATAATAATTTTGCTTAAAGACGCTCGTGCCTTGGTCGAAGATGGTAATTGTACTATCTAGGGATAACTTCCCGATATACCATTTAAAGCAGACAAATTCGGATTGGGTTTCACCATCAAAGCTCAGAAAGAAGTCAGACGTGCTCGCGTGGGAAAGCCACCTCTTTGCATCGGGAATCATGAAGTGAACAATGAGGAAGACTCTGATGATGAAAATTCTTTTGAAGATTGGATCTATCCTACCGTCGAAGGAAAGCTCAACAACTGGCATGAAAAAGATTTCATTCTCATCTCCTTCATTGATGAGTAATTACTGTTTACTATTTTTGGTCAATTAAAGAACTTCTGTCTGTAATCTTAATTTCCAAAACAATGACTTTTAAGCCACGTGCCTTTCCCGGGGCACTATGGTCCATTTGTTAAGGGTTTTGTTCATGTTCATTTATCATATGATCATTTAATATAAACCATTGGAACTTTTTGTATTCAATTTTTTGTGTTCATTATTTTTATTTTCCTTTATTACATTTTTCAATAGCCATGTATGTTACATGCACACACACACACTTGCAGATCTTCATCCACTCCCGATCTCATTGCCAACGACTCTACTATTGCCAGTTATGATTTTGAACATCCAGTCAACCAAGCCGAAGACGGAGGCGAGGAAGATTGTGAAATACCAGGAGAATTAGCCAAACTTCTAATGTAAGAAGAGAAAGATATTCAACCTCATGAAGAGCCAGTCGAAGTTATCAACTTAGGTACTGAGACAGACAATAAAGAGGTCAAGATCGGCGCCAATTTAGAAGATGGAATCAAGAGCAAGTTGGTTCAGATGTTACATGACTATGTTGAAGTATTTGCTTGGTCGTATGAAGACATGCCAGGGTTAGATACTGACATTTTAGTTCATCGTCTACCGACAAAGGAAGATTACCCTGCTGTCAAACAAAAAGTTTGTCGTATGCGACCAGATATGTCTGAAAAGATAAAGGCTGAGGTAATGAAGCAGTTTGATGCAGGTTTTCTGGCTGTGACATCTTATCCTCAATGGGTTTCAAACATGGTTCTCGTACCAAAGAAAGATGGGAAGGTTCGTATATGTGTAGACTATAGGGATTTGAATAGGGCAAGCCTCAAAGATAATTTCCCTCTGCCTCATATTGACGTTTTGGTTGATAACACCGCTCAACATAAAGTATTCTCATTCATGGATGGGTTTTCTGGCTACAACCAAATCAAAATGGCTCCCTAAGACATGGAAAAGACCACCTTTGTTACACAATGGGGCACCTTTTGTTACAAGGTCACGCCGTTCGGATTAAAGAATGTCGGGGAAACATATCGAAGAGCTATGGTAGCTTTATTCCATGATATGATCCATCATGAAATAGAGGTCTATATGGATGATATGATTGCAAGGTCGCAAACTGAAGAAGAGCATCTCGATCACCTATGTAAGCTGTTTGAGAGGTTGAAGAAGTACAAGCTAAGGTTGAACCCTAATAAGTGCACATTCGGAGTACGGTCTGGAAAGCTTCTAGGTTTTGTCGTTAGTGGTAAAGGCATCAAAGTTAATCCTGCAAAGGTAAAAGCCATTCAAGAAATGTCACTTCCCCGCTCTGAAAAAGAGGTTAGAGTATTCTTGGGCCGTCTTAATTACATTGCTCGCTTCATCTCCCACTTAACTGCTACTTGTGATCCAATCTTCAAACTCTTGAAGAAAGATCAAGTAGTCAGATGGAACAAAGATTCTCATCCGGGAAGTCAAAGTTCATAGATTGATAGTTATCAATAGCTTAATGATCCAAATGATCTGCTAATATGATAGACTGTCCAACTTGATCATACGATCAGTGACCGGCTGTGCAAAACCTGGACTATATGATAGACCTGAACAAGGATCCCGATGGACTATGGTTTTTGGCGGAGCTTCCAACACTTTGGGCAATGGAATTGGTGTTGTGATTATTTCTCCTGAGGGTTGCCACACTCCTTTCACTGCTAGATTGTGCTTCGATTGTACGAACAATATGGCTGAGTACAAAGCGTGCATCTTGGGTATAAAAGTTGCCATTGACGTAAGGATCAAGCATTTGGATGCATTTGGAGACTCCGCTCTGATGATTTGCCAAATAAAGGGAGAATGGGACACCAAGCATCCTAACCTAATTCCATACAAGGAGCTTGTGTTAACTCTGATTCCATGCTTCGAGGAGATCACCTTTAAGCATTTACCTAGGGAGGAAAATCAGTTAGGCGATGCTTTGGACATAATGTCTTCCATGTTCAAAGTAAAATGGGACAACGAAGCTCCTATGATTACAATTGAGAGATTTGACGAACCTACGCACTGCTATGAGCTTGACACTAGCAAAGAAAAACCATGGTACCATGAGGTGAGGAGATATCTTGAGGCACAAGAATATCCTGAAGGAGCTTTCGTCAATAATAAGAAATTCTTGCGAAGATTTTCAGCCAAATTATTTCTAAGAAACGGAATCCTATACAAGCGCAACCATGATTTTACTCTACTCCGATGTGTGGACAAGAAGGAGGCAGAGAAAATTATGGAAGATATGCATGATGGCTTCTTTGGGACCCACTCTAGTGGACACACTATAGCCAAGAAAATCCTGAGGGATGGTTACTATTGGTCCATAATGGAAACTGATTGTCATCATCACTCAAGGACTTGCCACAAGTGTCAAATCTATGCTGACAAGGTCCATGTACCACTTATTCCTCTAAATGTCATAATTGCTCCGTGGCTGTTTGCAATGTGGGGAATTGACATGATTGGAGACATTAAATCTACTGCTTCAAATGGACATCGTTTCATCCTTGTTGCCATTGATTACTTTACCAAGTGGGTCGAAGCTGTTTCATATGCCTCAGTCACCAAAAACGTTATAGCCAGGTTTATCAAGCATAACCTCATCTTCTGATACCGTATTCCCGAAAGGATCATCATCGATAATGGAACCAACCTCAATAATTCTATGATCACGGAACTTTGTACTCAATTCAAAATCAAGCATCCGAATTCTTCTCCGTACAAACCCAAGATGAATGGCGCAGTGGAAGTTGCCAATAAAAATATCAAGAAGATTATGCAAAAAATTATGGTAACCTACAAAGACTGGCATGAGATGTTATCCTTTGCTCTCTATGGTTACCATACTTCAGTTCAAACGTCAACTGGGGCAACTCCTTTCTCTTTGGTCTATGGCACGAAAGTTGTTTTACTGGTAGAAGTTCAAATTCCCTCTCTAAGGATAATGAAAGAAGCAAGTCTAGGCGAAGACGAATGGATTCAGAATAGGTAGGATCATCTGAATCTAATTGATGAGAAGAGACTGAATGTTGTTTGCCATGGTCAGATATATCAAAAGCGTATGATCAAGGCATTCGACAAAAAAATTAAGCCTCGAGTGTATCAAGCTGGCGAATTGGTAATAAAGTGCATCATTCTTCCACAAGGCGACCCCAGGGGCAAATGGACTCCCACTTACGAAGGACCATTTGTTGTAAAGAAAGTTTTCTCTGGTGGTGCCATGATGCTGACTATTATGGATGGCAAAGATTTCCCACATCCCGTAAACACAAACATAGTTAAAAAATACTACGCATAAAATGACCCGCTAGGTTGGCACACCTAGGCAAAATATGGGCATCCCGGTGAACCAAAGAGGTTTGGGAAAAAGTTAGGGATATATGCAAAAGATTGTACACCCGACGAGTCGAAAACCTAAAAGGGCGACTTGGGAAAAAATGGGTATCCTGGTGGGCTGAAAACCCGAAAGGGCGGTCCAGGCAAAAGTTAAGGATTAAAGTGTATGACTATGTCCTGTGGGATCTCTACAGCCAACTTTATTACTAAGGTCCAACTTCAAATGGTCCAGGATCAATCCAATCAACTTCTTTCAACGACAAGGGATGGTGTTCAAAGACATAAGGGCAATAGTGGGGTTGGAACACGATGAGATCACTTTCACATGACTATCATTTTGTTTTCACTTTGTATTCTTTTCATTCTTTCGACGATTTCCTCTTACTAGGATCTCGATCTCTTTGTACAAAAACACCTATTTAGGGGAAAAACATCAATACAAATATACTTTGAAGTGCATACTTTTTGTCTTTTCTGTTTTGAGTGCAAAAGTGTCCAATGACTAAAATTGAATGAACATATGCATGTGAACATGATTAAACTTTTAACAAATATATGCTTAAAAAACAGTGACAAGCATCCCCTTAAATACATTTGGGATATCCCCATAGAGTTATTTCAATAACATTATCCCCGCAAATTTGGATTTATAAAATCCCCAGCCAGAGTTTCAATCTCCGGAAGATCCTCTCTTCAACTGAGTTGGTCTTAAAAGGAAGCCTTATGGAATTCTTCCTAAAAAATATCCTCCCCAGCAGTTCGTCAAATATCCCCCTCAACAGATTTTATTTCCCCAACAAACTACAGATTCCCCAACTTGAGTTTGCCTCTCAGGCTATTACAAATCAAGGGACCAAAACCCCTAATCCCCAGTGAAGTCACCAACAGAGTCATTGTTATCTCTGAAAGTTGCTGTAAAGCCTGGAACCCGGCCAGATAACAGTCAACTTTATCCTTTCAAGAAAGTTACTACGAAGCCTAGACCCGACCAAATACTAGTTCAACTTCATCCTACTCTCAACTTACTGTGAATACTGGACCCGACCAGATAACAGTAAATCACAAGTCCAAGTTACTAAAGCATGGACCTGACCAGATAATAGTTTAACTCATCAAATTTCTTAAGCCTGGACCCGACCAGTCAACAGTTCAAGCTTGGACCCGACCATATACCAGTTAACATCAAGTATAAATTGCTGAAGCCTGGACCTGGCCAGTTAACAATTTAAAATTCTGAAGCCTAGACCCGACCAGATAACAACTCCAATTTCTAAAACCTGGACCCAGCCAGATAACAATTAATCTCAATTTTAAGTTACTAAATCCTGGACCCGACCAGATAATAGTTTAACTTCTTCAATTGCTGAAACCTGGACCCGACCAAATAACAGTTAACCTCAAGATCAAATTGCTGAAGACTGGACCCGACCAGATAACAGTAAACCTCAATTTCAAGTGGATAGAGCCTGGACCCAACTAGATAGTAACTTAACTTCTCTATCTACTGCAAAACCTGGACCCGACCAGTTAATAGTTCGAGTTGCTGAAACCTGGATCCGACCAGATAACAGTTTAATTGTTACAAATCACTAATAAAACCCTTCTCCCCTAGTAGAGTTTGCCACTGTTCCAGCAAGTTGCTGAAAAACCTGGACCCGACCAGATAACAGTTAACTTCTTTATCCCCAGCAAGTTGTTGTGAAGCCTGGAATCCGACCAGATAACAGCTAACTTTCAAGAGATAATTCCCCACCAGAGCGACGAACAACTAAAACTCTTGAATTCTAGTTCCCAAGCAGAAGTTAACACTCTTTACAGAGTCTTCTCAAGCAGAAGCCAATATTCCCTATGGGAGTTCTTCTCAACAAAGCAAGAATCCCCAACGGAAGCACCTTTGAAGTATGAAGACACACATAATTTTCATCGCCAACAGTCGTCCGAGATTCAAAGCTCCCCGATATCTGTTAAGGATACACTTTGATAACATCTCGCATTCATACAACATACATAACATATAACACAACATAATCTAATTTATTTTGAGAGCATCATTACACCATGCATACATGCGCATACATCTAACCCCTTTTTGTTTCCTTGCAGATGAAATCACTGATCCAAAGACTTCTTCTGGATCAGAATTATTTTTTTTCAGTCAAAGACAGACAAGACACCTAGTTTTCAGCACAAATCGACTAAAGATTTATGCTGATATTTCCCCCAATTTCTACCAATCAACTCTCCAAATGGCATCCATAAGCCCATTCCCAGATCAATACATCATCAAGTGCAAATTTCTGGGCACTCTAGTGTTCAATCATCTTCCACCTTCAAGTCACGAATGGAAGACTCGCCAATCTAACTCTTCAGGTTCAAGAAGGTTGAACAAGGGCACCTGTTGTACCCCAAAATTTGCCCTGTCCAATTTCTCAAAGATTCTCTCACAAAATCTCCATTGCTCAAAATTGCAAAAGGTTTGATTAGCTCAAGACACTTCCTTAACAATAGGCTCAAATTAAGGTTTGGGTTTGGACAAGTACAATTGGACTTTTAATGACCCATATAGTCTCCATGGATCATATTGGGATCTCAAGCATCAGGTAGAAGAAAAGAGGAAGAGGAAACTGTCGAAAGGGAAAAGCAGATCGAAAGGAGTGGCTTTAGATAACAGTTCAAATTCAAAATTTGGTTCAGGCTATTCGAACTACATGACTAATTGAAAGGAGTGGTTGGCAGATTTTGACAAAATCGAAGAAGAACAAGCTTGCTTTGATCCCCAAACTTCGATGGGCATTGGTTTCCTTCGAAGCAGCTTGCTTTGATCCCCAAGCTTCGATTCGGCATTGGCTTCCTTCAAAGCAACGTTCTTCGATCCACAAGCTTCATTTGGGCATTTTCTTCTTTTGAAGCAGCTTGCTTCGATTCAAAAGCTTCGATTGGGCATTGGCTTCCTTCGAAGAAACCTGTTTTGATCCACCTCTAAACCCTTCGAGCAAACTGCCTTGAAGAACATTGATCAAATCTCACAACCTTATCCTCCAAAACTCACTTTTCAGGCTATGTTTCTTCTAAATCTTTACATAATCAGAGGCTTACACAAATTTGTGATGCATTACACAAAGATTCCAAGCTTTATCCAATGGATTATACCATTTTTGGATGAAATGGAAAAAGCTACGTGTCTATTTTCATAAAGATTACTTTAATCACGAAGTCAGCTTCTTAAGCTCCCAACCTGATTTTATCTGAACATAAGCAACATCAAAACTAGAAGCAACATATCTAAGGCCTCCAACAACTTCAGACCATGCTTGTATAACACATTGAAACTTATTTTCCACTTTTCTTCAAAAAGCAAGTCACCTAGTCAAAACCATATGACAGAGAGATCCCTTGTGTAAAACATCTCTAACCTTTTCTCTATAAATATAGAGACCATTTTCAAATCAAAGGGCCAGATTCTTGTTGTGTTGAAAAATCCTCAAACACTCCCAAACTCTCAAAATCTCAGAACCAACACAAAATTTGGCACATCCTGACTTTACACACAAAAATCTCAAATCCCTTCATGCACTAGTTAGCCTTTCGATTCACTCCCTAGCTTCCATATACCAGGCTTTCGATTCACTCCCTAGCTTCCATATACCAGCCTTTCGATTCACTCCCTAGCTTCCATATACCAGCCTTTCGATTCAGTGACTTTTTAAAGCAAACTAGTGATCCCACTAGCTCAAGGAAGGTCCCTGCAAGCTTAATCCATCATCGAACCATTTCTGGAAGTCATACATAGCTCATTCGAATTGCACTTCAAGAGGTAAGTTCTTTTCAAAATTGGAACTCTTCATTCAAGCATTTTCAGCACATATATTATGAAGTAAAGATGTAGATATCATATCTAGGAAGCAGACCATGCTCTTAGTTTTGATTTTTATTGCTTATTTCTTAAGATTTTCGACTATGACCAGTTAGGTTTTGATTTTGGTACCAAACATAATTCATGCTAACCTTCGACCCATAACTTTTGAAAGTTATGTGGTTAGATTCGAATTCAAGTTTTAGGCAGGTTTGATATTTGCATCTTTCAATTTGGCTGAGAAATGAAGCCTTTCGAAGCTTAACAATGTAATTATGCACCCCTGCGCGCGAAGGAAGAAGATGAAGTCATGTTCAAATTTTTAGAAATGAGATCATTTTATATTTAGTGCAAACTGTATAACTAACGAATAAAACAGACCACCCCAATGGTACAAACAGCGCGTGCGAAAGGCATTTATGTAGAAGGTCCTGGGTTCGAACCCCAGTGAGACCTTTTGTATTTATTTTGTCATTTTTTCCAAACTGACATGCAGGTTTATAATATTTGAGTGTTGGCTGTTTTGAATGGAAGGTGTGGAGAACCTGGGTTCAAACCTTGGCCGAACCAAAACAATTTTTTATCATTTGTTTGTTTTCATTTTTTAACAAACTTCAACATTTTTCCAACCAATCAAAACAATTCCTTTTGAGTTGATTTTTTGCACACTATTTATTTACAATGTCTATTTTATGAATATATAAAAATATCACAAAAAATATTTTATTTTCATATTTATTTTAAAAAACCAAAATCCATTCCCTTTCCATTTTTATTCTTGTACATTATATTCCTTTCAATTCTTGTATATTATTCAAGTTCAATATGGTTGTAATAGATAATTAGGATTTAATTTCTTGTAATCCCAGTTTGTAAATTTGTACACCCCATCCCCCAAATGGTGTAATAGTGTAGTAAATTTACTTTCCGTAATTTATCGCTTTCATATAAATGCTAGTAACTTAGGGTTTGTATGGAAAGATAAAATCAATGCTTAGAAAATCCTAATCCAAGACCAAATCAAGCATGAAAAAAATAAACACTTTCATACTTGCACCTCTAGGGTTAACTCCACTTGTTGCCTTATGAAAAATGGTCATGTTATGTATGTGAGACGTCTTAGGAAAAACAATAAAAAAATACAAGATCATAGTCCCTCGATGATGCTACGAATGTTGCCTTATAAAAGATCTTAGTCCCTCAAGATACATGCTAAGATATCTCACAATATTTATATTCATGACTATACGATGACCCACACTCATCCCCTTACATCCAAAGATAAGGCCTTTTACCAATCAATAGTAAGATAGCAATATCAAAGGAAGGAATGAACAAAAGACTTTTGAGTAGGTATAACGTTCTTAGTTGCTTGCACACAATCCATCTTCAAAACAAATATCTTTTCAAACACACCAAACACTTTCAAAAACATGAAATATTTTCAAAAGTCCAACACTTTGTATGCATTCTTATAGAGACGAGAATCGTTACAAAGTTTTCCTAAACGAAGGCGCTTTTTAAAAATAGTTTCAAAATCCACCACAAATACATTTCAAACAAAATCAATTTCGAAAGTGATCTAGCAAACAACTAAGATCCCATAAATAACTATGGATGAAGAGGGTGCTAACACCTTCCCTTTTCATAACCTACCCCCCGAACTCAATAAAATATCTCAAAGGTCTTTTCTGTTATTTTCACTCTTTCCTTATTGGATAAAAGAAAAGTTGGTGGCGGCTCTTGCTATCCGCAACAATTGCGATCAAACGCAAAACAACCAAGTCAGTTCTCCCATCATATTACAGAAGGTTTCTTGTTACTCCTCCAAAATCAGGATAATCATTATCAATTTTCGACCACTTTGGTGAATCTTCTGGATGTCGAAACTTTCCATCAATAATTCTTTCATCTGCATGCCAAGTCAAGTGTCTTACATCGGTTTCACTATGAAACATGTGTCTAAATCTCAGAATTATAGGAAAATACCATAAGACTTTTCCTGGAGACAATTTTTTCTTATATCGAGATAAACCGCATTTATGGCACTCATTTAATGATGCATATTCGTTTCGAAACAAAATGCAATCATTTGGACAAGCATGTATCTTATCATAGCTCATGCCAATAGAGAACAACATTTTTTTGGCCTCATAGGTTCGATTAGGAAGAACATTATCCTCCAGAAGCATATCTCTCATAATGGCTAATAACTCTGTGAAACTTTTATTCGACCATCCATTTCCCGCCTTTAAGTTGTACAACTTTAATACCGCAGACAGTCTTGTGAATTTAGTATAACATTTATATAACGGTTTCTCTGCATCGCTTACCAACCTCTCAAACATTTTGGGACAATCCTGAAGATCTTCTTCAAGTTCTTCTGCAATCTCTTCGACTCGATCACAACCATATGTATATGTGTCATTGTCGTCTGAATCATATGTCGTACTATCCCCCGGTTCAACATTCTCTTAACTTTTCTCACCATGGAATATCCAACATGTGTAACTTCGATCAATTCTACGCCTTAATAAATGTGATTGCAACCCAACTGCGTCAATCCGACCCACAAAACAACAACTTAAGCAAGGACATTTCATTCGATTCACATCTTCGGCATGTTCAACAACAAACTTAACGAATTCCAATATCCTATTCTCGTACTCTTTGGACAATTGATTGACAGACATCCATTTTTTATCCATGGTCTTACTATTAAGTAAGCTAAACAAAAACAATACTTAAAAAAAGGACAGAGACTAAAAAACTTAATACCAATTAGGCATATTCATCGAAAATAAAAATACTATAATTATTCAAGCAACTATAGAAAATTAAAAGAACAACTAAATACCTGTAGAGAAGTCAGCAACTTCTAAAACCACACAGTGTAATATTCTTGGAAATGCTCAGAAACTCCACTCTTCACAAGTAACCTATATAAATGATCAATTAATTTCATTATAATAAAAAAAATCTATAGAATAAGAATTACATTAGAATATTTATACAACATTAAACATATATATACACCATTTAATAATCATTAATATTCTTTTTAACATATATTTTACTAATATTAACCTATATTAACCTATAAAACAATATTATAACTAATATAAATATTATCACTATATTAACCTATATTAATCACCAATAAAACAATATTAACCTATAAAAATATTATCACTAATATTTATATTATCATTTCAACTTTACATTATCATCAAATAATCACTTATATTATCAATTTTACACCATCAACTATATGAGTTCTTTCAATTTCATTTTCAACTATATGTGAAGTGCTTTCAATTTTAACACAATAAGTGTTATTACGACAACCTCTCAAACCAAAATGTGTAGCTTGATTAATTGTATAGGAACATATTTTCTCTCAATCAATACATGCAATATTCATTGTGACATTTACACAAACACCTTACATGCAAAACTCATTGTGATATTTTCACAAACACCTTACATTCAAAAATCACATGCCCCATAAAACACAACATAATGCAATATTATCAACACAATCAATACTAAATCAACACTATCAACTAAAAAAATGCAACATTATATATCAACATTATCAAATATATCAAAAATCATACCTAGATGAGAAGAGAACCTTGGTTGTGAATGGAAGAAAGGATGAAACGGTTAATGGAAGAAGGATGAGAAACTTGAAGCAAGGATGCAACGATTTCGTTCAGAATCAAACGAAAAAGCTCGTGAAAAATGGTTTCTTGTGTTCGTAACTGTGTTGTTTGTGAAAGGGTTTCTGTAAAATAATACCGTTACTGTGTAATAGTAATGTTGGGCGTGTTTTATTTTTTTATAACAGGACTTTAGGTAGCGCTTTGAAAAAGCACTGCGTAAGCCCACCCTTAGCCAACGCTTATAGTAGAAAGCGCTGCTTAATCCCCCCTTTAGGCAACGCTTTAACAAAACGCTTTGTAAGCCCCCCTTTAGGCAGCGCTTCTTCAAAGCGCTATAGTACCTACCCCCTTTAGCAGCGCTTTATAAAACCACATTATCCCCCTTTAGGCAGCACTTTCACAAAACGCTGCTTAAGCCCACCCTTTAGGCAACGCTTCTAAAAAGCACTTTGTAAGCCCACCTGTTAGGCAGCACTTCAGGACCTACCCCCTTTAGCAGCGCTTTATCAAACCATATTCACCCCCTTAGGCAGCGCTCTTTTAGAAAGCGTTGTCTAAGGTATACGACTAAATTCCTGTGTTTTTAAAATGAACTTTTAGCAACACTTTTGATAAGAAGCGCTGCATTGGGTGTGCTATCTAATCTTATTTTTGGCGTAGTACATTATAGTACCATCAAATTTAAACTAGGGAAAAATTCTACATTACTATCATATACATTATAGATGTACCATGAAATTTAAATTATTATAGTATCATCAAATTCCAAAACATTGTACCAACAAATAAAACTTCAAAATCTAAAACATCTAATATCATCAAACTAAAACCAATCAAACAAATAGAGTACCATAAAATTGTAAAGAACGTTGTACCAACAATTACAACTTTAAAACAAAACATTTGATGATGCCATCAAATCCAAAAGACAAACTAAATAAAGTGGAAGAAAATATCAAGTTAACCTCCATTATGTAAATCTAGAAGTAAGCATGAATCTTGGACTACTCGATCTCATTTGTGGTGATTGAGCCGAACATGAAGGGAGAAATAAATGTGTTGATGGTCAAATTGATGAAGTTTTAATTGTTGAAGGACGTCTAATGAAAGATGGTGGTGGCGCCTAACTAAAGGAGGTGATGACCTAACAAAATGAGGTGGTGGTGGCCTAATAGAAGGAGGAGGCTTTAAAATCATGAAAAATAATAATAAGGAGGAGGCCTAATAGAAGGAAGTGGAGGTGGTGATGGCCTCAAAATGTATTAAGTATCGCTAGTAATTAAAAAAATAATAAGAAAATATATTGATATAAGAGTTATTTACAAACTAAAGTATGAAAAATACAATGGTTTAGTGGTAGAAAAAATTGTCCATTGAGTCCTTGCTTCAATTCTTGTTACATGCAAATTTTTTGCCTTGGATTAAATAAGTACATTATTTTTCATGTTACATGCAAATTTTTTGCTAGAGATTAAATAAGTACATTATTTTTCTTAAAGATTAATTTGACATCTCCAATTTTTAATTTTTGTAAGAGATTAAAACAGATCTTTAACTTATGACATTATTTATAAGATTTTTTCAATTTATTTTCACAAGTTCTTCAAGATAACTAAACTTTGCTTTTATATTTTAATATAAAATAGAAAATAGGCCGGTCTCTGATAGACTTGAAAGACTTTTTTTATGGCATGTAGCCTAGCCTATTTAACTAAATAGGCTTATAAAAAAATCTAGACTTTTTCTACTTAAAAAAATCCTGGCTTGGCTTTGGCATGTGTAAGTTAGGTCGTATGTCCCTATAAGTTGGTCTGACCTATTCTCACTCCTAAATACGGGTTCGTTCGGATATGTATATCCGAAATTAAGTATTTTGTGAGAAAAAAAGGTTCATTCGTATATGTATATTCGAATTCAAAAGATATTACAGGAATTTCGTTAAAAATCTCTAAGAAGATATAAGGGTATATGAATAGATCCCCTAATGAGACCACTAATATGGAGAAACCGATTGATCGTGTGCCCAAACAAAGTAATTGAATAAATAGTAAAATGTTGTAAGGATTTAAGAAAATATGAACAGTATGTTAAACAAAAGTCAAAAAGTTGAATATACACACAAAAAAAAAAAAGAATGTTTACAAAATCTAGTATTTGCCAAAGGAAAAGAAAAGGCATTCTTACAATCTTGCATAATATCTTTACTAATATACCGAAATTGAGCTGCAGAAACTGAATTTTACATTCCCTGAATCAACGAGCTATGATTATTTCAGTTACAACCTCAACATCTGATCCATAAGTACAAGACCTCTCTAACAAAGTAGGAGAATGTTGAGTGAGAAGGGAAAGGCTAAGAACAACTTCTCCCATAGTTGGTCTTAACAAAGATTGTTCTTCAATGCAATTCACTGCCAAAGAGAACAAACTAAGAGCTTCAACAACATTAAAAAACCTCCCCAACTTGGGATCAATCCATCTTCTAACCCTTTCCTCGTTCTTCTCTTCTATATCAAACACACCCTTAATATCTTTCCATAACGTATTCACCTCGCTGTTCTTTCCTGTTAATAACTCTAACAGGACCACCCCGTAAGCGAAAACATCTACTTTTGTTATCATAGGATTCTTTGTAGTTTTTGCAACAGAAAAATTTGATATCTTGGCCTTAAAGTTTGAGTCGAGAAGGATGTTACTTGATGTGATGTCTCTATGGACTATGCTTGGTTCTATGTGTTCATGCATGTATTGCAGACCAATTGCAACATCAATTGCTATGCTTAACCTCTGATTCCATGTGAGGGAAATCACTGAGCTCGAAGCAGTGGAAAATTCAGAGAACAGCCAATTATAAAGTGATCCATTTTCAGCGTATTCATATACAAGAAAGTGATTTCCAACGTATCCTGAAGAAACACCAATTAGTTTAACAAGATTCGCATGATTTACCTTTTGAAGAATCATCAACTCTTCTGTGACTGTGATGTCTTCCTTGACGTTTTTCACAGCTAAAACACGACCGTCGATTTTAGCTTTGTACACGGATTTCCCTATCCTACACTGTTCATTGAAGTTCATTGTAGCTTCCATAATCATACCAGCTTGATACACTTTTGGCTTACTTACGTAGTTTGAAACTTCTGAAATTAACTTATCTGTTATCTCCACAGAAGGCACACACTTATTCTCACAAGCTTTTCTCTTCCTCAAACAATACACATAAACTAGTAATGACAGTGAAATCAGAATAGTGCATCCTAGACATATACCAATGAAAATGATAATAGGAAAATGATTGTTTTTCTTTCTTCCACTTGAAGAATAGTGTAATTGTGAAATAGCTGGTAAGCTTTTCACTGGGATAAAAACTGGAAGGTTGGTTGCGGAAGTAAAATTCTGGCCAAAATTGTTTGCATTTGCAGTGATTATGTCATGTTGTGATGCACCAAACTTGGAAGCTACAAGGGTAAGATTGTCATTAGGCCGCCAAACATATGTAATCAAAGACTCTATCCCTTTTGAAGGGCACCTACAGAACAAAGGAATGACTATTTTGGTGCCCACCGTCAACAAATATGGATTCAGGTTAGGATTTGAATCTTCCACTGTCATCCAATTGGTGAGATTCTGATATGAAATGGTTGAAAGATAGTAGTAACTTTCACCTTGTTTGATCAAGTGTGAGATATTAGCAAAAGAGTAGTTTCCATTTCCACTGCAGCCACAAGTTATAGGTATTAGCAAAAGTTGGCCTGGAACAAGGTTCATATTTTCATCTTTTATGCTACTTGCTCTTGCAATGGATTGTGGAGTGGTGTCAAATATATCAGATATGGTTGTGAGGGTTAAAAAATTTGGAAAGTGAGCCAAGTATGCAACATATGTGTCACAGGGAAGAGAGGAATTCATAGGGCATGTGAGGTTTGTTCCATTGGCAGAAAAGAACATAAGTGCGAGAAATAGTGAGTGAAGTGAAATGAAGGAAGAAACCATTGTTATCAGAAGGTGGGGAACAAATGAAAGGCACCAAGGAAGAGAAAAGGAAATCAGTATTAATCAGATTCAGCATTGTTGATAAAGTAGTGTGTTGGATTAATAAAATCAGCATGAGATTTTTGTCTATAGCTTTAACCTTAATTTCTTTTGTACTTTCCTACTAACACATTAGACATTTGTCATTTATGTTGACATTATGCAATTCATGCACACAAATGAAACTTCAGGGAAAATTCTATACTAGATTTTACTCTCAATGTTTCAGCTAAGAATATATAATTCGATTGAGTCTTCTAGTGACTAACCCATCTTAGGACGGCTAGTTGTCTTTGCTACCATTTTTATCTAAGGATCACGACATCTAGCAAGGCCACATACCAAACCTAAACACCCAACAATTGTTATCAGATGCACCTACAAAACTTCCCACCTCAAATGAATTGTATATTGTATCCTCTCCCAGATCAATCCCAGATGTACCTAATTGATTCTTAAGGTTGTTTGTATAAAAAAAAATCCTACTTGCTCCTCAGCTAAAATAAATATTGCATTAAATTCAAATATAATGTTGCCAAGGAGCTATCATATTTCATTACACAGCAAAGTAAAAGATCTATGATCTAGTAAGAAATAAGTCAATAACTTTATCATCCCTCAAATCATTATTCTTTTGAAAAGAGCATACTTAAAAGTAGCTAGTTTTTCAACAACAAAAAACTACATATCCATGCTTACAAGAAATTTTAATCTCTAAAATCTGTATTCAACATGCCCACAAAGCACAAGTGAGTATAAAGTTACAAAACTTGATTTATTCAATAGCAGAATATCAAGGATACTTATTTCTCATATCAAACCTTTTCTAAGGCTTCAAACTGAAATCTTAATGACCATAGACCATACATTATTACAACAATGAATAAGTATTCTTTTCAGCCTTTCAGTGTTTGCCACGTGTATATTTTAGCAGCATAACTTTATCTGTTAGTTATTCATTTAAAGCCCAATATACGTATATGTGGTTGTATACTATCTTATTCATCCATTCAATACAGAACTTTAGCTTTTCCTTATCTTTCCTTACTTTCTTCTTCTTGATATCATGTTGAGATATTCTATAGAATTTGTATGTCACTGCAACATTATTGACATGGTATCAGAGCTCACAAAGCTCTGATAGTCATTGTTCCTTCTTCTTCATTCACTTCCGCATTCTATGTCCATTGCTTGCTTCTTCTTCACCTTTTTTCCCTTTCAATGGCTACTCAGATTTACGCAGATTTTTTAACAAATTCCACAAACCCCTATTACTTGCATCTAAACGAAAACTCTTCTATTGTTCTGGTTTCCTATTACTCGATGATAAAAATTACCACACATGGTCCCGATCAATGCACATTGTATTGATCTCCAAGAACAAGGAAAGATTCATCAATGGAATCCTAACAAAACCTACAATTTCATACCCTTTATATGCACCATGGATTCGTTGCAATACCATGGTTCTTTTATGGCTTCATCGCTCGATTTCTGAGTCTATTTCCAAGTTTGTTCTCTGGATCGATACTGCATCTGGTGTTTGGCACAACTTGCATATTCGCTTTTCTCATAGCGATATTTTTCGCATTTCAGATATTCAAGAAGATTTATACAAGCTTCATCAAGGTACACTCGACGTCTCAAACTATTTCACACAGTTAAAGATTCTTTAGGATGAATTGGACAATTATCGTCATATTCTTGTGCCATTCCCTGTTCATGTGGTGCGATTGCTTCGATTAAAACATATCGAGAGCAAGATTGTGTGATTCATTTCCTTAAGGGATTGAATGAAAAATTTACCCACTCAAAGTCCTAGATTATGATGATGAATCCATTACCCGATATTGACAAGGCTTTCCCTCTTGTTATTCAACAAGAACGAGAACTGGATAACTTTGCATCAGTTGTTGCACCAGCAGCTAGCAACTTCGAGGAATCAGTTGCATTTCAGGTTCATACCAATTCTGGTAACTACAACAATAAATCTAACACTTTCAAGGGCAAAAATCAAAGCAATAATGGTGCTCGTGGACATAGTAGAATTTGCACGCATTGTGGCAAACAAACCACACAATTGAAACTTTCTTTGTTAAACATGGTTTTCCATCAGGATTCAGAGACAAAGGCAAATAGCAGGGCAATGGCAATGGCCAACAAGGAAGTTCTGCAATTAATAATGCATCAGAAACTCCTCAGTAAGATACATCTATAGTTCTGGTGGGATTTACTCATGAGCAATACAACACCATTTTAGAATTGATTCAGCATTCCGAGTTTAGTCCTAAAGCCAACTCTATTTCCACTTCCCCTTTTGTCATGCATTCCCACTCCTCTAACCCTAATGGTAAGAATCCCAATCTCTGGATCCTTGATACCGAGGCCACATATCATATCTCTTTTGACAAAACTATTTTTAAAAGTACCAAAATTATTATACTTGTTCATGTTAACTTGTCTGATGGGTCACATATCACTGTATCCATGTCTGATAGTGTTATTATCTCACCATCTTTAACATTGCATCATGTATTGTATATTCCAAATTTTCATGTTAATTTGATTTCAATAGCCAAACTTGTTAGTGGAAATAATTGTTATGTGCACTTCAATGCTGATTCCTGTCACATCCTACATAATCATTCCAAGGAAATGATTGGTTCAACTAAATTGAAAAGAGGGTTGTATGTTCTTTCATCTACTCATCAATCTGCCATTTATAGTTCCAATACCAATAACACTTGTAATCTTTGGCATTTACGTTTAAGCCACATTTATGGTATTGGTTTGAAAAATATTTCTAAAGTTTGTCCATTCATCTCTTGTACGAACAATAATGTTCCTTGTGAACCTTGTCATTTTGGTAAGTGATCGGGATTATACTTAGATATCCAATGATTCGGACTGCAAGTGCACAGTCTTGTCGTGTAGTTTTAAAAGATATCGAACCACAGAGACTGATAAATCGAACTACCGTCTTCTATTGTTACTTCGCAAATCTAAAGCTAATTAATGTTTGATTGGGTTGTAGGGAAAACTAAATACTAAATTAAGTTGGATTTTTAATAATCAATGAGCGGAACTACCAGTATGCAATAGTCGATCCTCGGGAACTAGCGACCGGTTGGGTGTCTTTATATTTTCAAAACAGCTTTCAGTAAAACTTATTTAGTTTAAAAACCCTCGTATCACATTGTCGTTTTGTTGATCTAGGCTATGAAGTTAAGTCCTAACGTACGCTTCCGCCATTTCGCAGGAGTTAAAAACACCTTTTGAAAACTAAATAAAATCTTAATTAAATTTAAAGTGTTTCCGCTGTATTTTAAGCTAATGCCTAATTGCTACTGTCTAGTTAAAAGATCTCAAGCTTCCGCTTTGTTGATCCTAACCTCTATATGTTCTTTACTTTCGTAACAAAACAATTTAATGATTAAAAATAGTAACTTAGACCAGAAAAGAAGATTTTGTAGAAAAAATAATCCCAACTGAGTCACTCGATCCCTTGGTTAGGTGACCTTACATACCGATATACAGATTCTAGCCTAACATAATATCTGACCAAATCACAGAATAATTCCAGAGACAAACAAGAATAAACATGATTATATTGATTAAAAGTAATAAAAATTCATAAATATAAACCTGGTAATAATTCTGGATATAGAAGCACTCCTGCACAAACTGTAGGCTTTGCTTCGATCGGGGAACAGATGTAACCGTACAATAAAAATAAATGCTAGAGGAAATATAGAAATTGTTGGGAAATGAATAATTCTTAACGAATATTTGCTTAGAGTAAAAATGAATTCTCCAAAGTTTCTGCCAAAAAAAAGAACTCCCTTTTTCATATGGTCCAAGGTCCTATTTATAACCCCTGTATGATAAGTTCGTTCTCGGTAATGTAGGAACACTTTGTGTTCCTTTGAGAAATAATAGGACCACTAAATTAGTTACGTTCTTCATGCATTGACCGAGTGGATCAGATAAATAGGGTGATCGTTGGATTTGCTTTTGAATTGTTTTCCTTCCGTTAGATACGTGGTCAAGAGGGAGAAAGTGGGCTTGTGACGTCCGTCAAGTCCAAGTGACGATGGTCACTTGGTCCATCACTTCGCGTGACGAGCGGCAACACTTCTTGACGATCGTCAAGGCCTTTTTCATGGTGGGCCACGTGCTCACATACGTGCTCACATGCTTTATGATGGGCTTAAGATGATTTCTTCTCCTTTGGCCCTTTTTGCTATCTTTGCACCTTTTTTTCTTCATTTCTTCCAAAGTGTTCAGCTTAATGTATATCTGCAAAAATAGAAAAATATATGCATAATACCTATAAAATAATTTAATTTAAACTAAAGTATAAGAAATATTTTGTGTATATTAAGCCAGAAATATCATATATTTGTGTGTCATCAAACTCCCCCATACTTAAACTTTGCTTGTCCCCAAGAAAATGCTAAGTACGATGTTTTTCTAAACATGGTCAGATGTACGGTTATGACTCGGATCAACTAATATATTGCTGCGTTGTGTTTTTGTCAGAAAATCGATGGCTCGATTCATGCTCCATTACTATGGCAATGACACTAGACAGTCCCATTTTACGTAAACTAGTTACAGGTCCTATCATAGTCTACCTCGAGTATTTGTCTTGTTTTGTCCTTTTCATTCTAGCGCAATCACATTAAGCCCTTTATCTTTGCACGCACATAGAAGAACAGTCGGTTAGTGGTTATGATCCTTTTAAACCTTAGAGGTTTCTGGTACAGTAATGTGGCAACCTTTTTCAATTCAATGGTTGGATGCGGGGGATCAGACCGTAATCTGCCCTACCGAGTTCAGTACCAGATGCTCCTGAACCATCTACCAAATTATTTTTCATGTTACTTTGTAAGTTTTACATCCTTTGGATTAGACGATCGGGTAAAGATCGTCCAATTTAATTGGTGTGTTTCCTTGCAACATTTTGCTGAAATATTATATCATCCACTTATATTCATCGACTTCCTGCGTAGTTTATGTTTAAGACGGTGATGACTGCTAATATAAACTACCCAGGGTTACTACAAAGACTAACACTCAGGGTGTTGGAATAACAGGTACTTGAACTGATCTATCATACTCTGGGGGTTGTAGAATGTCTAGACGGTAGAAATTTCGCTTAATCTTGCCACAATTCCTGACAATTAAAGATCTTGCAGTCTATGTATTTCTCAAGTGAGTCAAGGTTATGCTTTAAAAAAAATTATAGGGCTCAAAAAGAAAGGGGAGTCTAAAAGAACAATACAAAATGATTCAATAGATAACTTGATAAAAATTTTTTTTTGAATTAGAGATAACGGAAGAGAAATTACAAAGAAAATAAAAATTACTAGGAAAGGGAAATACTTCCTCCCCCATACTTGAATCATACATTCTCCTCAATGTATTAACAGAAGATGGAAAGGGGAAATGGAAACTAGACAATCATTCTTCCTCCTCTTGTCTTTGGAATCTGCCACGTGTCCTCGCTCTTCGACGTGCTTGCTCACCGTGTCTGGAAGATTCGCCTCCATTCCTCGGAGAAATGACGTTATGCAAGTCGTCAACACGTAGTGTTAAGGCTCGCATATCTTCCGTCATTCCTGCGGTGAATTCCAGCATACTTTGATCATGCCTGTGAGTGTAGTCGTTTTGGTCTCTTTACATTTGTTGCATGAGATTCATCATCTCAATTTGGCGCGTCTCGAGGCTCTAGTAGCGTTGAGTGGACAACTGGTTTTGCTGCATTATTGCGGCATAGATTGCGTCAATGGTGGCGGGGTTGTTGGCGTGTTGTGGTTGGGGATCTTGCTGCTCTAATTCTTCTTCGATTTCATCAGCGGCAGCATTGTTGGCCTCACCTTGATTTCCTTGCTCATTTGATCTGGGTTCTGGGGCATTCAGGTTGTAAAGCCAATTATCCGGATTGCCCAAATTTGTATGATTGTGATTCGGAATGATCACACTACGAACTGTTGCATTCTTCACCATTAGATAGTACCCTCCAGCTTCTCGCACTTTGATCAGGCGGCCAGCTCTACAGTTATCAATATCCATATAAACTGCTGGCAGCGAAGGTAGGAGTTGAATCCTTTCCCCCCAGTTCAGGTGAACTGCGATTGTGGTGACAATGCCTCCGACACAAAAAGGCGTAGTCCCATCTCTCGTAACTAGGTTTTGAATATGGGCCATCATCAAAGTAACGGGATTAAGACGAATGTCTTGTGAAAAGGTACAGTGAAGAGCATACAACTCTTTAGTGTTGACTTTGTTGTTGTTTGCCCTTCTAAGCACTGTGTTTGCCATAATGCGGTGTAAGAAGCGAATGTCCGGGTTGTGGATGTGAGAGGCGTAACGTGCTTCGGGAATAACATTTGGTTCACCGATTATTCTCTCCCATAGTGCGTATGCACTTCCATTCCAATCCAATTCCGGGGGAATGCGATATCACACATTATTTCCACGGGGAAAATGAAATATTTCGCTTAAATTTTCATGGCTAAGTGTGTACTCTCGGTTGAACATCCGAAATTGAGCGGCTCCCATTAGGTGTGCATCGGCATCATCGCGAGTGTGATAGGCGTAGGAACTTAAGAATTCCAAATTTATAGCTTCGTAGGTTGGTGTGTTCATCGTGCTTATAAAGCTCATGCCAGCTTTGTTCAGCAAGCCTTGCATATGGGTTTGCAACCCCAATTCTTGAAAGCAGTTGTTGTCGATGAACCTCGTGGATGTCAAACCTCGACGATGGAATTTTATGTATCTTTCTTTTTGAAGTTCGCCTATTTCTCCTTGTCGGAGCACGAGATGGCGCATGTCGGGTTCGGCTTGGTTTGGTGGATTTCTTCGGGCGGCCATGATTTTGAACTTGATAGAGAAGAAAAATGTATTTGTGATGAAGAGATGGAAGGTGGGTGGTAGTGATGAAAACTAAGGGATGGGAGAAGGGTTTATATAGATGGTTTTTATTGAGTATGAAATTGAATGAGGTTTATGGGAGAATTATGAATATGAGAGGTTATGGAAGTTAAGGATGGATGGAGTAATGGGGTAGTGGGGGTTTTAAAACAAAATTTCGTTCAAGTTTCAATGATTCAACGGTCACGGGAAGAGAATCGTGGGAGACAGGATTCTGACGCTCGTCACGCGTTCCCTGACGTTCGTCAGGGTCAAAGAGACAAGCTCTGACGCTCGTCACATGCTTCCTGACGTCCGTCAGGGTGTAATGGTGCGTGCATGTCTTTTGTTTGACCGCATGTAGTAAAGCAAGAATTGATTAATTAATTTATTCATATAGTTTGAGTAGTGTTGCAAGGGATATTTATCTATGTGAATAGTTAGCGGCACATAGTAGAATCGGAGGAATGATAGTCGAAATAAATAAATAAATAAGAAATATTTTAATTAAAGATAAATAATAACCGAAATTGCAAAGTATGAAATGTAAATGAAAATAAATAAATACTGTAAATGAAAATGAATAAATAAATTTGAAGTAAATAGATAAATAGATATTTGAAATATTTAGAACCAAAAGTAACAAAGTATTCGAAAGATATGAGTATAAAATAATAATGAGTATTAAGAATAATAATGAAACCCTCCCCATACTGAGAACAAACAGTGTTCTCACTGGGGTGGCACATAAACAAAACTATCGAGCACTAGGACCTCCTAGAGGTGGGGCAGTAGCGTGCAGATGCTGATAAATATGATCGAACTGCTCTGTGACGACATCCATGAAATGAAAGAAGTCACGCTGAAGTGTGCTGATATTATCTTTAACGGTGGTGAGCTCTCCGCGGAGCTTAGTAACATCTAATTGCAGTGTCGTGATAGCATGTGCATGATCAACCATAGGGACGTCGACAACTTTGGTAACAAGGGGAGGTGTAGGGTATTCTGATGGAGTATAGTCATGGTAACCGGAAGGTGTGGACGGGTCGCTCTCCTCCCTCTCAGGGTCATGTTCATCTGTCTTTTCTAGGTTATATAGCCAGTTTTTCTTAGTATAGACACTTGTGTTCTCAGGGCTAGGCAAGAGAAAGTAGTAGACAGGGTCATTTCGTACCAGCAACTGAAAGTGAGGTGGGTCGAGGTTACCAATTAGAGATATGTTAAAATAGAAGGGGATATCCATGGTATAGTATCTGCCATACGGCGTAAGACATGATAAAGATGACCGCAGGGATAAGGCCTCGGCTATCATAGTGACTAGCCCGCAGACACAGATAGGTCCATGGGTACACTGAGCTATAGAAAACATGTTGGCGATCATAAATGATGCACCAATGATGGGTCTGGACTGGAAAGCACAGTAAATAATGAATAACCCATCCCTATAAACTGAGAGTCTATTTATAGGTTTTCCAAAAAGGGTGAAAGCTAATATATGGTGGAAATACCTAATTGCAGTGTTATGGATCTCAGTCACATCTAGGTGGTCAGGGTCCTCAGGGTATTGGCCAGATATATCCCTCCAAAAGTGGTTAAGTTCAAAACTAAGGTAGTCATCCTCCTGGGTTTCCATGTAGGCATCTATAGAACTAGGGAATCCTAGCAGCTCAGCAAGACGACGAACTGTAAAATGGTGGGTGAAGCCAAATAATCTGAAGGACATTTGTCCCTTACCACGCCCTAGTCCTTGGGTGGGTTTATAAATGAAAAGAGCATACTTAAAAGTAGCTAGTTTTTCAACAACAAAAAACTACATATCCATGCTTACAAGAAATTTTAATCTCTAAAATCTGTATTCAACATGCCCACAAAGCACAAGTGAGTATAAAGTTACAAAACTTGATTTATTCAATAGCAGAATATCAAGGATACTTATTTCTCATATCAAACCTTTTCTAAGGCTTCAAACTGAAATCTTAATGACCATAGACCATACATTATTACAACAATGAATAAGTATGCTTTTCAGCCTTTCAGTGTTTGCCACGTGTATATTTTAGCAGCATAACTTTATCTGTTAGTTATTCTTTTAAAGCCAAATATACATATATGTGATTGTATACTATCTTATCCATCCATTCAATAAAGAACTTTAGTTTTTCCTTATCTTTCCTTACTTTCTTCTTCTTGATATCATGTTGAGATATTCTATGGAATTTGTATGTCACTGCAACATTATTGACATGGTATCAGAGCTCACAAAGCTCTAAGGTTCTGATAGTCATTGTTCCTTCTTCTTCATTCACTTCCGCATTCTATGTCCATTGCTTGCTTCTTCTTCACCTTTTTTCCCTTTCAATGGCTACTCAGATTTACGCAGATTTTTTAACAAATTCCACAAACCCCTATTACTTGCATCCAAACGAAAACTCTTCTATTGTTCTGGTTTCCCCATTACTCGATGATAAAAATTACCACACATGGTCCCGATCAATGCACATTGTATTGATCTCCAAGAACAAGGAAAGATTCATCAATGGAATCCTAACAAAACCTACGATTTCATACCCTTTATATGCACCATGGATTCGTTGCAATACCATGGTTCTTTCATGGCTTCATCGCTCGATTTCTGAGTCTATTTCCAAGTTTGTTCTCTGGATCGATACTGCATCTGGTGTTTGGCACAACTTGCATATTCGCTTTTCTCATAGCGACATTTTTCACATTTCAGATATTCAAGAAGATTTATACAAGATTCATCAAGGTACACTCGACGTCTCAAACTATTTCACACAGTTAAAGATTCTTTGGGATGAATTGGACAATTATCGTCCTATTCTTGTGCCATTCCATGTTCATGTGGTGCGATTGCTTCGATTAAAACATATCGAGAGCAAGATTGTGTGATTCATTTCCTTAAGGGATTGAATGAAAAATTTACCCACTCAAAGTCCCAGATTATGATGATGAATCCATTACCCGATATTGACAAGGCTTTCCCTCTTGTTATTCAACAAGAACGAGAACTGGATAATTTTGCATCAGTTGTTGCACCAGCAGCTAGCAAATTCGAGGAATCAGTTGCATTTCAGGTTCATACCAATTCTGGTAACTACAACAATAAATCTAACACTTTCAAGGGAAAAAATCAAAGCAATAATGGTGCTCATGGACATAGTAGAATTTGTACGCATTGTGGCAAACAAACCACGCAATTGAAACTTTCTTTGTTAAACATGGTTTTCCATCAGGATTCAGAGACAAAGGCAAATAGCAGGGAAATGGAAATGGCCAACAAGGAAGTTCTGCAATTAATAATGCATCAGAAACTCCTCAGTAAGATACATCTATAGTTCTGGTGGGATTTACTCAGGAGCAGTACAACAACATTTTAGAATTGATTCAGCATTCCGAGTTTAGTCCTAAAGCCAACTCTATTTCCACTTCCCCTTTTGTCATGCATTCCCACTCCTCTAACCCTAATGGTAAGAATCCCAATCTGTGGATCCTTGATACCGAGGCCACATATCATATCTCTTTTGACAAAACTATTTTTAAAAGTACCAAAATTATTATACTTGTTCATGTTAACTTTTCTGATGGGTCACATATCACTGTATCCATTTCTGATAGTGTTATTATCTCACCATCTTTAACATTGCATCATGTATTGTATATTCCCAATTTTCATGTTAATTTGATTTCAATAGCCAAACTTGTTAGTGGAAATAATTGTTATGTGCACTTCAATGCTTATTCCTGTCACATCCTACAGAATCATTCCAAGGAAATGATTGGTTCAACTAAATTGAAAAGAGGGTTGTATGTTCTTTCATATACTCATCAATCTGCCATTTATAGTTCCAATACCAATAACACTTGTAATCTTTGGCATTTACGTTTAAGCCACATTTATGATATTGGTTTGAAAAATATTTCTAAAGTTTGTCCATTCATCTCTTGTACGAACAATAATGTTCCTTATGAACCTTGCCATTTTGGTAAGTGATCGGGATTATACTTAGGTATCCAATGATTCGGACTGCAAGTGCACAGTCTTGTCTTGTAGTTTTAAAAGATATCGAACCATAGAGACTGATAAATCGAACTACCGTCTTCTATTGTTACTTCGCAAATCTAAAGCTAATGGATGTTTGATTGGGTTGTAGGGAAAACTAAACACTAAATTAAGTTGGATTTTTAATAATCAATGAGCGGAACTACCAGTATGCAATAGTCGATCCTCGGGAACTAGCGACCGGTTGGGTGTCTTTATATTTTCAAAACAGCTTTCAGTAAAACTTATTTAGTTTAAAAACCCTCGTCTCACACTGTCGTTTTGTTGATCTAGGCTATGCAGTTAAGTCCTAACGTACGCTTCCTGTGACACCCCAAATAATCTGATTATTAAATAATTAGAATTTTTAATTATTAATTTAATTAGAAATTTAATTATTGGTATTTTTGGATTATTGGAATTAATTTAATTAATTAAAGGAAAGAAGTATTGGTGGTGTGAAGAGTGATTAGAGGGTGTGATGGGTAAAATACTCTACTCTTACTAATTACTAATTTAATTATTTTATTGGAATAATAAAAGGAGTATTAAAAGGAAAAAGAAGAGAAAGAGAGTTATTTTAGAATATTCATCATACGTGCATTTGAGAAGAGGAAAAAGAAGTAGAAAACCGGAAGCATCAGAATTCGAAGAACCCACAAGGTAAGGGGTGATTTCGATTAGTTAATTCGTATTATCGGTTTAGATATTCAATAGTATGGATCATAGTATGTTATGGAATCCCGGTTTGGAATTCTAGGGTTCCGTAGAATTGTCCCTATTGTGTCGAATTGTAGGTTGAAAACCATTAGGGTGTCAGATGATAAAAAGGAATGATGAAATAATATTGTTTGATGTTATAATGGTACAAAATGGATGTGTTTTGGTGTTTCTCATGTTGCAATTCGTATGGGTATGTTTGGAATTGGTTTAGAATGAATAAATGTTGTCAAAAGTGCAGAATTTGACTCTGCAGGTCGTGGGAACCGGTTCCCAGTGGGGAGGAATCGGGTTCCACTGTGTGAATTTATAAAAACTGGCAAAAATGCACGTAGGAACCGGTTCCTATATAGGTAGGAACCGGATTCCCATACATTTTTCCAGAAGCGTGATTTTTGAACTTCGCAGGAACCGGTTCCTGCATATGTAGGAACCAGGTTCTGCTGTAACTTTTGAAAAATATTAAACTTTAAAAATTCATAACTTTCAAACCGTAAGTCCGTTTTGAGTGCCGTTTTGGACGTTATTTCTTAAATTTAATTCTCTATTTTATAAAATGAAAAGACTTCCTAAAACCTGAAATTATTTTGAAAATGAGTCAAATCCCGGAATAAGTGATTATTGGCTAACGCACATGGGTGTGTATGTAGCAGTGAACCTGTGATGGATGTATTAGTATTGTGTGAATGAAAGACATGTTTATGTTGCTAATGATGGTGTGCATGATCGTTGAGATATCATGTTTTTGGTTTTGGTTCAGTTATGATAAATTGATGTATTTCATAGACTGATTTGATGTTGCATGCTAGTGATGTGTGTGCATATGCATTGTTTTGGTGAAGTTAATTCCCATTATGTGGAATTTTACTTGTATTGCCGTTAACCGATACCCGGGTGATGATGGGTGGTTAGGCTGGATTCGTGTCCGGGTGTTTATGGACGAATTGATGGTTGTTGTATCCGGTTGATGATGGATCAGTGTTGGGTGACTTGGTCACGTGTTGGTACCACATGCATTGTGTCTACATTTGTGTTTGCATGGAATTGTAACATGTTAGGATGTCTTCCAGTGTTACAATTCTTTGGTTGATTATTGATTTGTGCATAATGACTTGTATGATTGGAACTGCGTGTTGAATCTGAATTTATGTTAAAATGGGTGAAATAATATGCTTGTGATATAATGTTGATTGAGAAGCTTATAATGCATGTTAATTATGAGAAATCTCACCTTTACTTTAACAATTTCAAATTAAAGTTAGCAGCTCAGGAGTTGGTGAGGATGACTCTAGAGCTATGTTACTTTAAGTCCGTGTGTCAGTGTTGTGCTCTGATAGGTTGTAACACTGGGGAACGTTTAGTTGAGGAATTAGTTATTATTCAATTGTTTCTTTGAATATCATTGGGAATAATTATGTTTTGGTTTATTCCGTTTTGGTTATGGTATTTTTCCGCTGTGTAAGACATGGTCTTAAGTTGATTGAATTATTTGAATAATGACCCTCAGTGTAGCATGACTTCTGTTTTATTGGAAGTTTTATTTATTTCATAATTGTGACATCCCTTGTTCCGTGTTAACTCTGATGGAATATGTCTTTAATCATTGATATAATTAATATTATTCATGGTATCTTAGAAGGGGTGTTACAATAGTGGTATCAGAGCATAGTCGGTCTTGTCTTGTGTCGTTATCCCTTTTGTATGCGACTAGTGTAAGATGACACTGTCGATACTTGTGTGCTGATGAGGTTGTTTTGTAATGTTACAAGAACAATGGCCGGAAGAGGTAACGGAAGAAACAACGATGCTATTGCTGAAGCATTGGGAATGTTGGCTGGAGTACTCGGAGGGAACCAGCAGGGAGCTGTGATTGGTGCTGACCGACAATTGGGGAATTTTCAGAGGAATAATCCTCCGTTGTTCAAGGGTGCACATGATCCCGAAGGTGCTCAGAAGTGGTTGAAGGATATCGAGAGGATCTTCAGAGTAATTGACTGTGCTGAAGGGCTGAAGGTGAGATACGGAACTCACATGTTAGCAGAGGAAGCTGATGACTAGTGGGTTGCTACCAGAACTAAAATGGAAGAAGATGGTATTGCGTTGACTTGGGCTATGTTCAGGAGGGATTTTCTGAGGAGGTACTTTCCTGAGGACATCATAGGCAAGAAGGAGATTGAGTTTCTGGAACTCAAGCAGGGTAACAAGACTGTCAGTGAGTATGCTTCGAAGTTTACTGAGTTAGCGAAGTATTATGCTCATTATATTAACGATGCAGATGGAGAATTTTCCAAATGTATCAAGTTTGAGAATGGTCTTCGTGATGAGATTAAGCAGGGTATTCGGTATCAGTGTATCCGGAGATTTCCTGATCTGGTTGACTGTAGTAGGATTTTAGAGGAGGATCTTGCTAGCACTAAGTCGAATGCTCGAGGGTATGTTGATAGGAAGGGTAAGCAACAGATGGGTCGTGGTAAGCCTTATGATAGAAGTAATCAGAGACCCGGTGGTTGGAAGAAGTTTGGCGGAGGAGATTCTAGTTCTTCCATTAAGTGCTACAAGTGTGGTGAGACAGGACATCATATGGTGGATTGCAAAAGTAATGATAAGAAGTGTTTCAAGTGTGGTAAACTCGGCCATGTGGCCAATGATTGCAGAGTAAGAGTGGTGCCTTGTTACAACTGTGGTGAAGAAGTTCATACTCGTCCTCAGTGTACAAAACCCAAGAAGGAGCAAGCTGGTGGTAAAGTATTTGCATTGTCTGGGTCAGAGACTAAGCCAGATGATCGGCTGATTAAAGGTACATGTTTTATTAATGACATACCTTTGATTGCGATTATTGATACTAGAGCTACGCATTCTTTTATTGCTTTGGATTGTGCTAAAAGATTGAATTTGGAAATTTCTAATATGGATGGAAGTATGGTTATTGATACTCCTGCGTCGGGTTCAGTGACTACTTCGTATGTTTGTATGAATTGTCCTATTCTGATTTTTGGTAGGGGTTTCGGTATGGATTTAGTTTGCCTACCGTTAGAACAACTTGATATCATCCTTGGAATGAACTGGTTGGAATTCAACCAGGTTCATATCAACTGTTTTGCGAAGACGGTTATTTTTCCTAAAGAGGTTGGTGTCGAAGATGTGACTATGTCGGTTAAACAGATGAACCTAGCTGTGAAAGATGGTGCTGTGGTATTTATGTTTATTCTGCAATAGAAGCGGAGGGAAAAGCAAAGAGTGATGGATTGCCATTGGTGAATAAATTTCCAGAGGTGTTTCTGGAAGACGTTAGTGAATTTCCACCTGAGAGGGAGGTAGAATTTACTATAGGTTTGATTCCTGGAACTAGTCTGGTGTCGATGGCGCCTTACCGTATGTCGGCATCTGAATTAGCGGAGTTAAAGAAACAGTTGGAGGAGTTACTTGAGAAGAAGTTTATTCGTCCGAGTGTTTCGCCGTGGGGTGCTCCGGTGTTGTTGGTTAAGAAGAAAGAAGGTTCAATGAGATTATGTGTTGATTACAGACAGCTGAATAAAGTTACAATCAAGAATCGGTATCCTTTGCCGAGGATCGATGATTTGATGGATCAACTAGTTGGAGCTTGTGTATTTAGTAAGATTGATCTAAGATCTGGATATCATCAGATTCGTGTGAAGTCGGAAGATATTCAGAAAACTGCATTTAGAACGAGGTATGGACATTACGAGTATTTTGTTATGCCGTTTGGAGTTACTAATGCACCTGGTGTTTTCATGGAGTATATGAACAGGATATTTCATCCGTATCTTGATAAGTTTATGGTGGTGTTCATTGATGATATTCTAATTTATTCGAAGAGCGATGAAGAGCATGCAGAACATCTCAGAGTTGTATTGGGGTTGTTGAAAGAGAAGAAGCTTTATGCGAAGTTGTCCAAGTGTGAATTCTGGTTAAGTGAAGTAAGTTTTCTTGGCCATGTAATTTCCAAGAATGGAATTGCTGTGGATCCTACGAAGGTAGAAGCAATATCTCAGTGGGAAGCGCCGAAGAATGCTTCTGAGATCCGTAGTTTTTTGGGTCTTGCAGGTTATTACAGGAAGTTTATAGAAGGATTTTCCAAATTAGCGTTACTGTTGACTAAGTTGACCAGGAAGGGACAGATGTTTGTTTGGGATGTTGAATGTGAGAAAGGATTTCAAGAGCTGAAGAGGAGGTTGACAAGTGCTCCGATCTTGATTTTGCCAAATCCGACTAAGTCTTTTGTTGTGTATTGTGACGCATAATTAATGGGTTTAGGTGGTGTGTTGATGCAAGATAAGCAGGTGGTGGCTTATGCTTCGAGACAATTGAAAGTGCATGAAAGGAATTATCCGACTCATGATTTGGAGTTAGCAGCTGTTGTGTTTGTTTTGAAGTTGTGGAGGCATTATTTATATGGTTCTCGATTTGAGGTGTTCAGTGATAACAAAAGTCTGAGGTATCTCTTTGATCAGAAAGAGTTGAATATGAGGCAGAGGAGATGGTAAGAATTTCTAAAGGATTATGATTTCGGTTTGAATTACCATCCTGGTAAGGCAAACGTTGTTGTGGATGCCTTGAGTAGGAAGTCCTTGCATATGTCGATGTTAATGGTCCGTGAGTTAGATTTGGTTGAGCAGTTCAGAGATTTAAGTTTGGTATGTGAAACTACTCCGAATAGTGTGAAATTGGGTATGTTGAAACTGACTAGTGGTATTCTGGAAGAAATTCAGAATGGACAGAAGTCCGATGTTGGGTTAGTTGATAAATTGACATTGATCAACCAAGGTCAAGGAGGCGAGTTCCGGATTGATGAGAATGGTGTTATGAAATTTGGTAATAGGGTGTGTGTTCCGGATGTTGCAGAGATTAGGAAGAGTATTTTGGAAGAAGGACATCGTAGTGGATTGAATATTCATCCTGGTGCTACTAAAATGTACCATGATTTGAAGAAGTTGTTTTGGTGGCCGGGAATGAAAAAGGAAATTGCTGAGTTTGTGTATGCTTGTTTGGTTTGTCAGAAGTCGAAGATTGAGCATCAGAAACCGTCAGGATTGATGGAACCGTTGTTTGTTTCAGAATGGAAATGGGATGGAATCTCTATGGATTTTGTGTCTGGTTTACCAAGGACATTGAAGAATTGTGATTCTATCTGGGTTATTGTTGATTGGTTGACGAAATCTACTCACTTTATTCCGATAAGAATGGATTATCCGATGGAAAGGTTGGCAGAATTGTATGTTGAGAAGATTGTGAGTTTGCACGGTATTCCTTCTAGTATTGTGTCGGATCGAGATCCGAGGTTTACATCTAAATTCTGGACGGGATTGCAAGAAGCTTTGGGTACTAAGTTGCGTTTGAGTTTCGCTTATCATCCACAGACAGATGGTCAGACAGAGAGAACGATTCAGTCGTTGGAATATTTGTTAAGAGCTTGTGTGTTGGAGAAAGGTGGAGCTTGGGATAGTTATCTACCATTGATTGAGTTTACCTACAACAATAGTTTTCATTCGAGCATTGGTATGGCTCCGTTTGAGGCATTGTATGGTAGGAGGTGTCGGACACTGTTGTGTTGGTATGAATCTGGAGAGAGTGCTGTGACTGGACCGGAAATTGTCCAACAGACTTCGGAAAAGATTAAGGTGATTCAGGAGAAGATGAGGACTTCTCAGAGTCGTCAGAAAAGTTATCACGATAAGAGGAGGAAAGATCTTGAGTTTAGCGAAGGAGAACATGTTTTTATGCGATTTACTCTGATGACTGGTATTGGTCGAGCTTTGAAGTCAAAGAAGTTGACTCCACGTTTTATTGGTCCGTTTCAGATTACCAAAAGAGTTGGGAAAGTTGCTTATCAGATTGCTCTGCCACCGTCACTTGCAAATTTGCATGATGTTTTTCATGTATCTCAGCTAAGGAAGTACATTGCTGATCCGTCTCATGAGATTCGGGTATACGATATACAGGTACGAGAGAATTTGACTGTGGAGACGATACCTGCGAGAATTGAGGATCGGAAGTTGAAACAGTTGCGAGGCAAGGAGATCGCGTTGGTAAGAGTGGCTTGGGTAGGACCAGCAGATGGAAATGTCACTTGGGAGCTGGAGAGTCAGATGAAGGACTCGTATCCCGAACTGTTCGTCTAAGGTATGTTTTCGAGGATGAAAACTCTTTTAGTTGGGGAGAGTTGTGACACCCCAAATAATCCGATTATTAAATAATTAGAATTTTTAATTATTAATTTAATTGGAAATTTAATTATTGGTATTTTTGGATTATTGGAATTAATTTAATTAATTAAAGGAAAGAAGTATTGGTGGTGTGAAGAGTGATTAGAGGGTGTGAGGGGTAAAATACTCTACTCTTACTAATTACTAATTTAATTATTTTATTGGAATAATAAAAGGAGTATTAAAAGGAAAAAGAAGAGAAAGAGAGTTATTTTGGAATATTCATCATACGTGCATTTGAGAAGAGGAAAAAGAAGGAGAAAACCGGAAGCGTCAGAATTCGAAGAACCCACAAGGTAAGGGGTGATTTCGATTAGTTAATTCGTATTATCGGTTTAGATATTCAATAGTATGGATCATAGTATGTTAGGGAATCCCGGTTTGGAATTCTAGGGTTCCGTAGAATTGTCCCTATTGCGTCGAATTGTAGGTTGAAAACCATTAGGGTGTCAGATGATAAAAAGGAATGATGAAATAATGTTGTTTGATGTTATAATGGTGCAAAATGGATGTGTTTTGGTGTTTCTCATGTTGCAATTCGTATGGGTATGTTTGGAATTGGTTTAGAATGAATAAATGCTATCAAAAGTGCAGAATTTGACTCTGCAGATCGTGGGAACCGGTTCCCAGTGGGGAGGAACCGGGTTCCACTGTGTGAATTTATAAAAACTGGCAAAAATGCACGTAGGAACCGGTTCCTGTATAGGTAGGAACCGGGTTCCCATATGTGATCGGTGGAAATAGAACTGACTGTTTTGAAATGCTGGTTCGCGAAATGTCGCGGTAAGCAAGAGTCGCCACCGTCTTTTATTTTCTCCAACATGGAAAGGACAAAAGCACAGCAAAATTCCTTATGAGATTGTTTCTCGGTTCGGGAGGTAGATTTATAGAAAGGGAAGGTGTTAGCACCCTTTCTATACATGGTTATCCATGGGCTCTTAGGTACTTGCTCTTATGTTTTCAAAATGTTTGCTTTTCAAATATGAGTGGGTTTGAAAAAGTTTCATTGAAAGATTTCTGAATGACTCTTGTATCTGTCCTCAAGAGTGTTTGAAAAATTTGTTTTGAAAGCTTTTGAAAGTGTCAGTGTGAAAAGATTTTTGATTGTTTTTGAAGAGAGCAGGTACCCATGAGTCATCTACCTACCCTAAGGAATTAGGCTGTGTAAGAGTCCTTAAGGTAGTGCTATCCCACCATTGAGAGGTAGGTAGCACCACCTTTGGAGGTGTTTGGGTCAATTCGATTGTAGGGACAGTGTGGTCACCAAAGCAATAGTAGGACACCTTAGAAGTAACCCTAATGTCCTAGATCCTTTTTAATCCGAGGCAACCGTTTCGAGGCAACTGGATCTTAGACATAAGAGCGACCGCTAAAACGTCATATACTTGACGACCACGTTTCGAAGGCAACGAGTGAGGCGTACCCTAGAAGTGGTGTGTGCATTGTGTGTTGTTTTCATGTTATATTTATCTTTGATCATGGCATTGTGAGCTACGAGTTGTTTTTAATTAACATACATTCTTTCATACGAGTTTAGCAGTTAGGAGTGCGGAAAATTAAAAGACGGAAAGATAAAAAGCTACGCTATTACAAGGCGCGGGTCTATACATCGCCAAAATACAAAGACCCGTTTTTGATAAAGATGCGGAAAGTAAAAAAGAATAAACCTAATTACTATTACATCCTTGAACAGTTACATAATAATCAAAAGAAATAAAAATAGTGCGCGAAAAGAATTAAACTGAACGTCCGAGGGTTTTGGACCCTTTTGAGAAATTAAATTAAATTAAAACCTAATTAATTATTTAATTAAAGAAAAGAAAGTATGTTTTTATGTTTTTTTTGTGTTTAATGAAATAAAGAAAATAAAATCAAGAGAAAACCCTAATTCTAAGTTTATGTTATTTATTAAGAAAATATTAAGTTTAACCTAATTTAAGCTAATTAGTTAATTTACATGTTATTTACAAAATAATAATAATAATTAATAATGGTAATAATAATTAATTAAGAAAAAGATAAAAAAAAGGTGTCAAAACCTAATTCTATGTAATTTTTATTTATTAAGAAAAAAAGGGTTAAAATTACAACCTAAATTAAACTAAATTAATTGTTAGTATTTATTAAAAAAAAATAGGTTAATGGGGAAATTAATAATAATTAAATATATTTACAATTTTTTTGATTGCTGATTTTTATTAGGAAAATTAATTTGAGGTGAAATAATAATAATAATTAAAGCAATTAAAAGAAATTCAAAAGAAAAGAAAATTAAATTAAACATGCAAACCAAGGGGGGTGATGGCCCGAAGTGGAGGTGTTTTGAAGCAATTCTGGCCCATTGAGGACCAATCTACGTTTGACTTTTCAGGTTGTGTGCACACTCATTGACTGGACCATATGATGGACTTCATTCTGTGGCCATGGGATTGTTCATCAAGACCATCTGGCAAGCTACGCGTGAGGGTGTAGGAAGGAGTTCTGGGCACATGCTGCATTGGAATGTATTGGAAAAAAATAAGAACAATTGTATGGGGGACCTGGGAATCGAACCCAGGTCCCAGCACTTACCAGCCACGTTCCCAACCAACTGAGCTATCCAGCGCGTTTATTATATGAATGGACAACAATTATTATATAAAAAAACAAATATTAATGGTATAAAACAAAATAAAACGCGCCAGATTTAAACCACCCATTCACATGATGCCACACCTTCTCCTTCTCCATTTGCCCTGTAAAAGGAAAACAAGATAGCGGGGGTTTTAAACCCCCACAAACTGAAAGTCCCAAGAATAGCGATTAGAGCTGTGAATCATATAAAAAAAGCGCGAGGGTCTGGTTGAATTCGTCTGGCCTTGACGAATTCAACCATGGTCATGACATGGTCCAATTTTTCCTCCTGTAAAAAACCCCAAAATCCAAGCTTTGAAAACCTAAATTTCGTCCATGGTGGATTTTGATTCAGAGGGCTATAACCAAATTGGTTTGTACTAACAACTTCAGAAGGTCCCTATTAGCATGAATCAATCCAAAAAAATGGTTAAAAACGCATGAATGATGATATGTCAATTTGGAAAATAAAGCAAATTGTGTGACTTAGTGGGGACGATTCTGATGGTGTTAAGCCTCGTTCTTGATTGCAATGGCTTCCTGGAAGGTCCAACAATGTATTGGAAACAATCTTAGGCCTTGAATTCACCTGCAATATTGCTTTCAGTTTCCAAATTTTTCTTGATTTTTTGCAATTTGGTTATTGAGTTTCAGCAGCAATTGTGCGTATTTTGCTTCAGGGTTAGCTCTTGCATATGTATGTGATGTGAATTAGGTTAAAACTTTAGCCCAAAAGTCCATGAATTTAAGTTTGCAATCTTTGATTTTCAATCATGTAATTTTCAATCTTTTTCAATGAAAACCTTGCCAATTATGGATGATATTCCCTTTTTGATTGAGAAACGAGTTTGCCAGCTTGCCCTGATATGATTTGCTTCACAAAAGATCCAAAAAAACATATCTTTTTGATTTTCCTATAATTAAAACCAATTAAATGAATTAATATTAATATAAATTCAATTAATTAATTAAAAATAAGAAAATAAATTATTTTGAGCTCAATGGATCGTGCATAGGCCTTGGGTAATTATTCAAGAAAGAATTTGAGGCCCATTAGCAAAATTGAAGTGTTTTAGGCAAAGTTGACTTTTGAAAGTTCCCAAAAGTTTCCCAACTTCTCCAATGCATATCTTGCTCAATTTTGAAGCTATGAACATGTTCTTGGACATTTTGGAAAGGTTTTGAAGTCCTCTAACCAATGCCTTTGGTCCCATGTCCTTTTGATTTACCAATCTCAAGTTATGGTCTTTGACTTAAAGTGCCTTTTTGTTGACTTTTGAAAATGACCTATAATGTTGAAATTGATAACTTTTTGTGAGAGCATTTCTTGGACTTGGAGTGTGAAGATGAGTTGTAGGAAATGTCATCCCCTTCAAAATGAGCATTGGATGGGATTTTTTTGATAAACCATGAAGAAGTTATGCCTTGGTCAATTTGCAGTTGACTTTTTAACTGTCCAAAAATAGAAACTTTTGCATCTTGAGACTTTTTGAGCCATGCTTGTGGAATCATGATCAAGAATTGATCAAATGATGATTGTGGCTTCAAAATGAGATGTTGACCAAAATTTTTGACTTTTGACTGTCAAATGACCATTTTTCCCCTGCAGTTGACTGTGAAGCAATTAGGGTTTTTGACTGTGTAACTTGATGTTGTGAGCTATGACACTTGACATATGAATGCTTGACAATTTTTATAGGCATATGGGACTTGATTGGACCCTTGGACACCTCAATTTCTTTGCAAGATCCAAAACCCTAACTTTGACTGTGTTAGGAGGCAATTGGACTGTGCAACCCTTGAGAGATTTTGAATCATTTGGAGATTGATCTTGGCAAATCTTGAAGAATATGGGAGGGCAAATTTTGGGGTAAAACAGTTTCCCCTGTTCAATCTTCTTAGACCTGAGGATGTAGATTGGCTGGCGTGCCTTTCGTAATCCGAAGGTGGAAGATGATTGAACACTAGAGTGCCCAGAAATTTGCACTCACATAGTAGAATGTTAGCAGTGTGATGGCGAGAATGGGCTTACAGATGCCATTTGGAGGAATGATGGATAGGAGGATGGGCTTATAAATGCCATCTGGAGATGTGACAGAACCTTGTCGGGAATGGGCTTATAGATGCCATTTGGAACTGTAATGATAGTTGTGGAGATGGGCTTATAGATGCCATCGGGAGGTTGTCGATCGCGTAAGAGATTCCTTAGCGAGAACTTGCGTACCTGAGAAAGAAAGATAATTACCTGGCCTATTACAGGGGTTGACCTTCAAACTCTTCATGCAGACATGCCCTGGCTAGATACAGGAATCGAATCTTCAAACTCTTCAGACGTGCCCTGGCAGGATACAGGAATCGAGTTTGGAATTAGTCGTCAACAGATATGCCCTGGCCGGATACAGGAATCGAATCTTCAAACTCTTCAGACGTGCCCTGGCAGGATACAGGAATCGAGTCTGGAAACAGTCGTCAACAGATATGCCCTGGACGGATACAGGAATTGAATCTTCAAACTCTTCAGATGTGCCCTGGCAGGATACAGGAATCGAGTCTGGAATTAGTCGTCAACAGATATGCCATGGCCGAATACAGGAATCGAATCTTCAAACTCTTCAAACGTGCCCTGGCAGGATACAGGAATCGAGTCTGGAAACAGTCGTCAACAGATATGCCCTGGCCGGATACAGGAATCGAATCTTCAAACTCTTCAGACATGCCCTGGCAGGATACAGGAATCGAGTCTAGAAATAGTCGTCAACAGATATGCCCTGGCCGGATACAGGAATCGAATCTTCAAACTCTTCAGACGTGCCCTGGCAGGATACAGGAATCGAGTCTGGAAACAGTCGTCAACAGATATGCCCTGGCCGGATACAGGAATCGAATCTTGAAACTCTTCAGACGTGCCCTGGCAGGATACAGGAATCGAATCTGGAAATAGTCATCAACAGATATGCCCTGGTCGGATACAGGAATCGAATCTTCAAACTCTTCAGACGTGCCCTGTCAGGATACAGGAATCGAGTCTAGAATTAGTCGTCAACAGATATGCCCTGGCCGGATACAGGAATCGAATCTTCAAACTCTTCAGACATGCCCTGGCAGGATACAGGAATCAATTCTGGGAACAGTCGTCAACAGATATGCCCTGGCCGGATACAGGAATCGAATCTTCAAACTCTTCAGACGTGCCCTGGAAGGATACAGGAATCGAGTCCGGAATTAGTCATCAATAGATATGCCCTGGCTGGATACAGGAATCGAATCTTCAAACTCTTCAGACGTGCCCTGGCAGGATACAGGAATCGAGTCTGGAATTAGTCGTCAACAGATATGCCCTGGCCGGATACAGGAATCGAATCTTCAAACTCTTCAAACGTGCCCTGGCAGGATACAGGAATCGAGTCCGGAATTAGTCGTCAACATATATGCCCTGGCCGGATACAGGAATCGAATCTTCAAACTCTTCAGACGTGCCCTGGCAGGATACAGGAATTGAGTCCGGAATTAGTCGTCAACAGATATGCCCTGGCTTGATACAAGAATCGAATCTTCAAACTCTTCAAACATGCCCTGGCAGGATACAGGAATCGAGTCTGGAAATAGTCGTCAACAGATATGCCCTGGCTGGATACAAGAATCGAATCTTCAAACTATTCAGACGTGCCCTGGCAGGATACAGGAATTGAGTCTGGAAATAGTCGTCAACAGATATGCCCTGGCTGGATACAGGAATCGAATCTTCAAACTCTTTAGACGTGCCCTAGCAGGATACAGGAATCGAGTCTGGAATTAGTCGTCAACAGATATGCCCTGGCCGGATACAGGAATCGAATCTTCAAACTCTTCAGACATGCCCTGGCAGGATACAGGAATCGAGTCTGGAAATAGTCATCAACAGATATGCCCTGGTCGGATACAGGAATCGAATCTTCAAACTCTTCAGACATGCCCTGGCAGGATACAGGAATCGAGTCTGGAATTAGTCGTCAATAGATATGCCCTGGCCGGATACAGGAATCGAATCTAGAATTGCGACAGTTGATAGTAGTCATCTTTGTATTGACCTTTTCATGAAAAGACAAAACGTTAGTCGTATGCGCTGTCATGATGTATGAAATGCGTGGTGTTCTCAAAATAAATGAGATTGTATGTCCATGATGCGTATATGCATGCTATAATGTATGAAGATGTGATGTTTATGAATTTTTGTCTAGGAAAATAAATCCTTGACGGATGCCGGGAAGTTTGGTCCTGGGCTGAATTTGAAGAGTAGAGTTCTTCGTTCCCGCTGGGGATGATGGTTGCAAGAATAAACTGATATGAGAAGATGACTCCGTTGGGGAATATACTTGATGAAGAGATTACTCTGTGGGGAATTACTCTGTGGGAAGAGATACTTCGCTGAGGTTTGATGATAACTCCGCTGAGGATACCATTGTTGAGCTCTGTTGGAAGATTTGATGAACTCCACTGGGGATAGGAAGGCTTCGCCGGGGACGATCTTTTCGTGGCAATTGGCTGAGGATAACCCAGTTATAAGCTCTGGTGGAGCATAACCTTTGAATAAATCCAGGGAGAGCATTTGTACTCTGCAGGTGATAAGCTTCCAGAATCTACTGGGGATAAGCTTCCTACTGGGAGATTGATTCAACTTTCCTAGGGAAACTTTTCAGATTGGACTGGGGAATGGCTCCACTGGATGTCCGGTATACCGTCGGGGAACAATCTTAGATCAAGATTGTCGGGGATGCTTGCTAGGAATGTTTGTGTACTCCGTTGGGGAATATTGAGATCTTATGAGGTTACCTACTTCCTTGAGGCTGACTGAGGATAACTCTACTCGGGGAGAGTGTTGCTGACTTGCTGGAGATACTATGCCTTGTTAGGGTTGATGGGAGACCAACTCTGCTAGGGGAGAGTATTGCTGAGTCTCATCTTACTTGGCGGGGAGTGGAGGTATCTGGGTTATATTCTTTAGCCGAACTTACCTTGGTACCCTGGTGGACAAAGCAATTAGATTGCTTAGACTACTCACTATTGCCCCTGTTTCCAATGTCACCGGTAATTAGTCCTTTGTTTCGCATGCAAATATTTATGAGTTAGCAATTAGTGTCAAATGCATATATCACAATTGAACATTGGACGTTCTTTACAAAACAAAACAGAAAAAGGAAAAAACAATTGGCAATTAGTCTGAAAAGTGAATTTGTATTGATTTTTGAATTTGCCTGTAAATAGGCGTTTATGTACAAGAGGCTGACGTCTTAGTAAGAGAACGCCGCCGAACAACAGAGTTTATACAATTTTTGTGAAAAAGGAAAACAAAACAGCTTTGTGAAGAAAGATAATCCCACTGGGTTCCAACTCTGCTATCGCCTTTATGTCTTCAAGTGTCTCATCACTTGGCTGCTTAGTTGAAGATGAAGCTGACTGATCAATGCCGTCTGAACCTGATGGTCGATACCGGATTCTGGATGCAAGGTGATTCAATGAGACATAGTATTACGCTTTAATCCCTAACTTTTTCCTGGACCGCCCTTTCGGGTTTTCAGTCCACCAGGATACCCATTTTTGCCCAAGCCGCCTTTTCAAGTTTTCGACTTGTCGGGTGTACAGATTTTTTTCATTTCATCCCTTATTTTTGCCCGAACCCTTTTGGTTCGCCGGGAAGCCCTTATTTTTTCCTAGGTGTGTCAACCTAGCGGGTCTTTAGTTCATGCGTAGTATCTTTTTACTATGTCTGCATTGGCGGGGTGAGGAAGGTCGTCACCATCCATGGTAGTTAGAATCATGGCTCCTCCTGAGAAGACATGTTTAACCACAAATGGCCCTTCGTACGTAGGGGTCCATTTTCCCCTGGGATCACTTTGAGGAAGAATGATGCGTTTGATTACCAGGTCCCCAACTTGATACTCTTGTGGTATGACTTTCTTGTTAAATGCCCTGATCATCCGTTTTTGATACGTTTGACCATGACAAATAGCAGTGAGTCTCTTTTCGTCAATTAGGTTCAACTGATCAAGTCGAGTCTGGATCCAGTCATCTTCGCTCAAACCCGCATCCTTCATTATCCGGAGAGAGGGTATTTGGACTTCAATCGGCAAGACTGCCTCCATGCCATAGACCAAGGAAAAGGGAGTTGCCCCGGTTGACGTTCTTGCTGAGGTACGGTACCCGTGAAGAGCAAACGGTAACATCTTGTGCCAATCTTTATAGGTCACTGTCATCTTCTGCACAATCTTTTTGATATTCTTATTAGCTGCTTCTACAGCCCCATTCATCTTCGGCCGGTAGGGAGAAGAGTTGTGGTGCTGTATCTTGAATTGCTCGCAGAGCTCAGTGATCATCTTGTTATTAAGATAGGTACCATTGTCTGTAATGATCCTTTCCGGGACGCCGTATCGACAAATCAGGTTATGTCGAATGAACCGTGCCACGACGTTCTTGGTTACCGTAGCATAGGAAGTTGCTTCAACCCACTTTGTAAAGTAATCAATCGCTACTAGGATGAAGCGATGCCCGTTGGATGCCGTAGGTTTAATCTCGCCGATCATATCAATGCCCCACATTGCAAAAGGCCAAGGTGCAATCAAGACATTCAGGGGGACTGGAGGAACGTGCACCTTATTTGCATATATCTAGCACTTATGACATGTCCGAGAATGTTGGTAACAATCGGCTTCCATTGTGGACCAGAAATATCCTGCCCGAAGGATTTTCTTTGCCATGGTATGTCCACTGGAATGTGTTCCAAAGGTACCTTCATGCAGCTCTGCCATGATCCTTTCTGCTTCAGTCTTATCCACACAACGCAGTAAGGTTGAATCATGGTTTCGCTTATATAGAATGCCATTGCTGAAGAAGAACTTTGCTGCGAACCTTCTCAGAAACTTCTTGTCGTTGACAGATGCACCCTCGGGGTATTCTTGAGCTTCCAAGTACCTCTTCACCTCATGATACCAGGGTTTTTCAGTTACCTCTTCAACTTCAAGATCACAGCAATATGCAGGTTCATCCAATTTCCAGATAATGATCCGGGGAGCTTCGTTATCCCATTTGACTTTGAACATGGAAGACATTGTAGCCAGCGCGTCCGCCAACTGATTCTCCTCTCTTGGGAAATGTTCAAAAGTTATCTTCGTGAAATGGGGGATCAATGTCAACACACATTCTTTGTAAGGAATAAGGTTTGGGTGTTTCGTATCCCACTCGCCTTTGATCTGATTGATTACGAGAGCGGAATCTCCGAAGACACTCAGAAACTTGATCCTTAAGTCAATTGCAGCTTGAAGACCCATGATACACGCCTCATACTCCGCCATGTTGTTGGTGCAGTTGAAGCATAACCGGGCAGTAAGTGGAGTATGAGTTCCTTTTGGGGATATGATCACAGCGCCGATACCGTTACCCAAAGCATTGGAGGCTCCGTCAAAGTGCATAGACCATCGGGATCCTTCCTCAGGTCCTTCATCCGGTCTAGGTACTTCACAATCAGTCACTACCATGATGCTCTCGTCAGGAAATTCAAAGTTCATTGACTGGTAGTCGTCTACTGCCTGGTGTGCCAAATGGTATGCCAATACACTTCCTTTGATTGCTTTCTGAGTCGTGTACTGGATGTCGTATTCTGTCAAGATCATCTGCCATCTTACTATTCTTCCAGACAGAGCAGGCTTTTCGAATATGTACTTTATTGGATCCATTTTTGAAATCAACAGAGTAGTGTGAGTCAGCATATACTGTCTCAGCCGGCGAGCAGCCCATACCAAAGCGCAACAAGTTTTCTCGAGCAGTGAGTATCGAGTCTCACAGTCGGTAAACTTTTTGCTAAGGTAATAAATGGCGTGCTCTTTTCGGCCAGACTCGTCATGCTGCCCCAGCACACACCCCATTAAGCTGTCAAGTACTGTCAAGTATAGTATTAGAGGTCTCCCTTCAACTGGTGGAATAAGAATGGATGGTTCTTGGAGATACTCTTTGATTCTATCGAAAGCGGCCTGACATTCATCATTCCAACGTACTACCTGATCTTTCTTCAGCAGCTTGAAGATTGGTTCACAGGTAGCAATTAGATGCGAGACGAATCGGGCAATGTAATTCAGCCGTCCTAGAAAGCCTCTGACTTCTTTCTCTGTCTTGGGAATTGGCATCTCTTGTATGGCTTTCACTTTGGCAGGGTCTACTTGAATACCTTTGTTTCTCACGACGAAGCCTAGCAACTTTCCAGATCTTACCCCAAATGTGCACTTGTTTGGGTTCAACCTTAGCTTGTACAACTTCAGACGGTCAAACAACTTCTGCAGATGGTCAAGGTGTTCCTCCTCAGTTTGGGACCTTGCAATCATATCGTCGACATATACTTCTATCTCATGATGGATCATGTCATGAAATAAAGCAACCATGGCACGTTGGTAGGTTGCCCCAGCATTTTTCAACCCGAATGGCATGACCTTGTAGCAGAAGGTGCCCCACTGAGTAACAAAGGTAGTCTTTTCCATGTCTTCAGGAGCCATTTTGTTCTGATTATAACCTGAAAAGCCGTCCATGAAGGAGAACACTTTGTGCTGAGCAGTATTGTCAACCAGAACGTCGATGTGAGGTAGGGGGAAGTCATCCTTGGGGCTCGCCTTGTTCAAATCCCTGTAGTCAACACACATTCGGACCTTACCATCTTTCTTTGGCACTGGAAACACGTTGGCAACCCACTGAGGGTAAGAAGTTACTGCAAGAAAACCGGCATCGAATTGCTTCATAACCTCATCTTTGATTTTCTCGGACATCTCTGGACGCATGCGGCGGACCTTTTGTTTAACCGGAGGGCAGTCTTCCTTGGTAGGCAGGTGATGGACCACAATGTCAGTATCCAACCCAGGCATGTCTTCATAAGACCAGGCGAAGATTTCCACATAATCATGCAACATCTGAATCAACCGTTGTTTCACGCTGAGCTCTAGATTGGCACCCATCTTGACTTCCTTCCTGTCTGTCTCAGTACCCAGATTTACCGTTTCCACTGGCTCTTCATGTGGCTGAATGGCGCTCTCTTCCTGGAGTAACAGTCTTGCAAGCTCACCAGGCACTTCGCAACCATCTTCACCTTCGTCTTCGGCTAAGTTGATCGGACTTTCGAAGTCATAACTGTCAGTAGCAGAGTCGTTACCAGTGAGATCCAGAGTGGATTGGAACCTGTATAAGTGAGTGTGTGTAAGTATAGTTGTTTTGCAATAAAGAAAGAAAGAAAGGGAGCACAAGATTTGAAATGCGAAAAACGTCCAATGTTTTATTCATGATATATGGAAATGACAAGTAATAAGCCCTCACAAATGAAGCCACGGTGCCCCAGGTAAGACACTGGGCCATAAAGTTTCAAATTATTATTTGTTACACGTTTAAAAACAAAGGAATTCATTACTGAGTAACAAAAGTAACATGTATGTAGTCTTTAGTAGTCCAGTTGCTTGGTCCACTGTCGGCCGTTGGGTAGATCCAGCTGTTGAACTCAGATTCCTCCACTTCGTCACCATCCCTGATAGCATTCACCCCATGGTTGGGCATGGGAGTTGTCACCACATTAGGCTTCTCGGGCGCCTCGAACTGAACCTCTTTAGCATCGATAAGGTCTTGAACCTTATTCCTCAGGGCCCAGCAATCATCAGTAGAATGCCCCGGGCTATCAGAGTGATAAGCACAGCGGGCATTGGGATTGTACTTCGGAGAGGTTGTGTTTACCACCTTCGGAGCTTCTCTGACAGTTACCAAGTTGGTTGATAGCAGTTGCGGCAAGATCTGCGACAAGGTCATGCTAAGCCGAGTGTATTCTCTTCTGGGTCTCTCACCCCTTGGTTGGTTAGGTTGCCGAGGAGCGGCAACAGGCTTTGCAATTACCACAGCGTTAACAGCTTGGCGGCGTTCTGGCTTATTTTGTCTCCTGGGACCATACACAGCACTGGCTTCCTTTTTAAAAGGCTTCTTCTCAAAACTTTAGGACGCACCTTTATGTATCTTCCCTGATTTCATACCGGCTTCTATCCTCTCTCCCGTCAGAATGAGGTCTGTAAACCCTGCAGAAGAATTACCAATGAGATGATTGAAGAATGGACCAGATAGGGTCCCCAAGAACATGTCCACTAGTTCACGATCGGTCAACGGTGGCTGCACCCTGCCAGCCAGGTCCCTCCACTTCTGCGCGTACTCTTTAAAACCTTCTCCCGATCCTAGCAACATACCCTGGAGTTGGGTACGTGTAGGAGCGAGGTCGGCATTGTACTGATACTTCTTGTAAAAAGCAGTAGCCAAGTCCTCCCAGTTACGAATCTTGGTTCCATCCAGCTGATAGAACCATTCGAGATGAGTCCCTGAAAGACTCTCCTGGAAGAAATGGATCCATAAGTTCTTGTCCACAGTATATGGTTGGATCTTCCGCACATAAGATCTGAGATGTAGCTTAGGGCAGGAAGCCCCGTCATACTTTGTGAAAGATGGTGCCTTGAACTTATGTGGGATTACCACACCAGAAGATAGACCCAGGTCTCCAAAATCCAACCCGGGAACCTGTTGAATTTCCATGGCATTCAAGCGATCCTCTAACTGCTTGTACTTGTCTTCAGCGGGAGGGTACTGCTCTTCATTGAAATCAGTCTCGTTGTCAGAGACCATAGGACTAGGAACCCTTTCCCCTTGGGGACTGCCTTTCCCTACAGAAGAACCAGCTTGATCAGCCTCATTTTGCAGTGTGTTGCCAAACCTCCGGCCAGTGTTGAATAGTACAGTTCTCTTCTTCTTCTTCTTTACCAGCAGAGCCTTCAATTCCTCTTGGCCTTGGGCTAAACTCGTGATCAACTCTTGGAACTGGGCGTTCTGAGCCTGGAGGGCCTTGATGGATTGCTCAGTAGATGATTCAGGATTTATGATGGCTGCTGAAATAAACAGCGAAGAACATTAAGCAACCTGAAAAGAAGAGTACCTGTGATGCATATGATGAATGGAATGCGTATGATTTATGTTTTCAAAGACAATCGGGATTCAACTTTGTAAACAAAAAGGAAACGCACTTTATTAGATTCAACTTTGAAATTTAGATTGTTCAACAGATTGCCCTTAGGCGTTACATAAAATGGAAATACTGAAAAGGGAAATAAAAACTGTAAAAGAACATCCAAAGCTCATCAGTGATCCCAGGGTCTCTTCTTCTCAGTACGGATGTAGTCATTCAAGGCACGCTCATTCTCCAATTGCTTTGTCAGCTTCTGGATCTTCAATTCCTACTCGTTGAACTTTTCCTGATAAGAATCCCGTTCTTCCTGTAGTTGCGCCCAAGACCTCTTTAGTGTATCAACATCAGTAGGTATCTGAGGAGGGAGAACAGTTGGAGGAGCCCCATCTCTATCAGGATATTCAAGAATGATGGGTATGACAGCTTCATATGGCATACCTAACTTCTGAGCACGGATGCGGACCCATCTGTAGTAGGATTCCATAGGTAGAGAAGTCTTAGGTCCCAACTCATGTGGGTCAACTCTGTGAATTCTGTCCCAAGCCTTGATGAATCTACGACGCAGCTCGTCACTATCTACCTGAAACTCAAAACTGATGTGAGGCACCAACATCTCATGAGGCTCTGCTCTTCTGGCTCTTCCAAACTGACGGAGAGCTAGACATGGATTATAAGAGATTCCTCCTTGGGTACCAATCAGAGGAACATTAGGATATTCTCCGCAACGATCAATAACAGCTACCTCATCCAAACCTCTGAGAGTCCAAATGATGTCATTATCAGTGAGAGACATTAACCTATGAGCCCAACCTCTTCCTTCTTTGTTCTTCAGCACAAACTTAGGGAGGTGAGAAATAAACCACCTCACTAACAAAGGAGTACAACACCACAGAGTTCCTCGTCTTCGGGCCGTACGAGCATAAAGTTGTTGCAGGATATCACCCAAGAGAGTGGGCACAGGGTTCCGAGACATGAAGATCCTTATGGCAGTGACGTTAATGAAGTTATCAGGATTAGGAAAAAAACTAGACCATAGATTAAGAGAGCCAGAATGTCTTCATACGCCCTGAAGTCTAAGTCATTCCAGAAACTATTAGCTTTACCAATCAGAAACTTGGCCAAGAAACCCTTAACTCTGCTTCTAGTTACCCAGTTGTCCATTACCTCTTTGTGGGTCAAGGGAAGGGCTGCAGCAATCTCCCAAGCCTAAGAGTCTTTTCCCAACCAGTGAAGGGGGTCTGATCTAAGATAGGGATACCAAGCAAATCAGAGAATTCTTCCAGGGTAGAGACCAGCTGGAAGTCTTGAAAGGTGAAGCAATTGTACAAGGGATTATAAAACTGGGTCAGGACGCTCATCAGTTGTTGGTCCCACTTTGCAGTGACTAACCCGAGAAGAGAACCATGCCTCTGGATGAAGGAGGTAGTGTTTGGAATTCTTCTAACCAACTCTTCAAGCAACTCAGGTGGGTGAACAAAGTTGAACCGGATAGTGTTCCTTCGCATAGGCATCATGATGTCCTACAAAACAGAGCAAAGATGAAACCCTCTTGTCTTTGAAATGGGTCAGTTCTTATGCAGGATGCATGCAATGTCTATGATGGTATGATGTCATGATAAAGCACACCACAAGTATTCACAAAGGCAAACATGATAAGGCACACAAGTCACACCAGACAGCCCTTAGAGTTTAGGCCAGCATGAAGTTCAGGTACTACCCTCTTTCAGTTTCGTTGGTTAAGACCTGTCTTATCAAAATTAATCGGGTTCTAGAGGATCCCAATATCACTGTCTACCCTCAATCGATCATAACTCCAGCATCGCAATCTTTTCTTGCGGCCAGAACCATCGCGAGAGTTTAGCCTCAATGGGTGTAGCATACTGCTACTGTTCAATGGCCAAGTTGGGTCAAATTAGGGTTCTAAGGTCGGTTGGTGCTTAATGACTCCTCAGAAGACCCATATTCTCCTCGTTGCGACACAAGGGATATCGGTACAGACCAAGGTTCCACACCAACGTAGCCACTGCTTCACCCATGTCGGTCTACGCCGGACAGGTCCCTCACAGCTTATGCTACCTAAAAGGGTATTCCCCAGATCCGGGTTAGGATCTATGAAACTCCGATGCAAAGCCCACAAATATAAAAGCAAACAAAGCATTCAATTGAAAACATAAGAGTGGTATAATCCTAAGGTACACCTCACTTATTAGTATCCCCAGCAGAGTCGCCAGTTCTGTGATCGGTGGAAATAGAACTGACTGTTTTGAAATGCTGGTTCGCGAAATGTCGCGGTAAGCAAGAGTCGCCACCGTCTTTTATTTTCTCCAACATGGAAAGGACAAAAGCACAGCAAAATTCCTTATGAGATTGTTTCTCGGTTCGGGAGGTAGATTTATAGAAAGGGAAGGTGTTAGCACCCTTTCTATCCATGGTTGTCCATGGGCTCTTAGGTACTTGCTCTTATGTTTTCAAAATGTTTGCTTTTCAAGTAGGAGTGGGTTTGAAAAAGTTTCATTGAGAGATTTCTGAATGACTCTTGTATCTGTCCTCAAGAGTGTTTGAAAAATTTGTTTTGAAAGCTTTTGAAAGTCTCAGTGTGAAAAGATTTTTGATTGTTTTTGAAGAGAGCAAGTACCCATGAGTCATCTACCTACCCTAAGGAATTAGGTTTTGTAAGAGTCCTTAAGGTAGTGCTATCCCACCATTGAGAGGTAGGTAGCACCACCGTTGGAGGTGTTCGGGTCAATTCGATTGTAGGGACAGTGTGGTCACCGAAGCAATAGTAGGACACCTTATAAGTAACCCTAATGTCCTAGATCCTTTTTAATCCGAGGTAACCGTTTCAAGGCAACTGGATCTTAGACATAAGAGCGACCGCTAAAACGTCCTATACTTGACGACCACGTTTCGAAGGCAACGAGTGAGGCGTACCCTAGAAGTGGTGTGTGCATTATGTGTTATTTTCATGTTATATTTATCTTTGATCATGGCATTGTGAGCTACGAGTTGTTTTTAATTAACATACATTCTTTCATGCGAGTTTAGCAGTTAGGAGTGCGGAAAATTAAAAGACGGAAAGATAAAAGCTACGCTATTACAAGGCGCGGGTCTATACATCGCCAAAATACAAAGACCCGTTTTTGATAAAGATGCGGAAAGTAAAAAAGAATAAACCTAATTACTATTACATCCTTGAACAGTTACATAATAATCAAAAGAAATAAAAATAGTGTGCGAAAAGAATTAAACTGAACGTCCGAGGGTTTTGGACCCTTTTGAGAAATTAAATTAAATTAAAACCTAATTAATTATTTAATTAAAGAAAAGAAAGTATGTTTTTATGTTTTTTTTGTGTTTAATGAAATAAAGAAAATAAAATCAAGAGAAAACCCTAATTCTAAGTTTATGTTAGTTATTAAGAAAATATTAAGTTTAACCTAATTTAAGCTAATTAGTTAATTTACATGTTATTTACGAAATAATAATAATTAATAATGGTAATAATAATTAATTAAGAAAAAGATAAAAAAAGGTGTCAAAACCTAATTCTATGTAATTTTTATTTATTAAGAAAAAAAGGGTTAAAATTACAACCTAAATTAAACTAAATTAATTGTTAGTATTTATTAAAAAAAATAGGTTAATGGGGAAATTAATAATAATTAAATATATTTACAATTTTTTTGATTGCTGATTTTTATTAGGAAAATTTATTTGAGGTGAAATAATAATAATAATTAAAGCAATTAAAAGAAATTCAAAAGAAAAGAAAATTAAATTAAACATGCAAACCAAGGGGGGTGATGGCCCAAAGTGGAGGTGTTTTGAAGCAATTCTGGCCCATTGAGGACCAAGCTACGTTTGACTTTTCAGGTTGTGTGCACACTCATTGACTGGACCATATGATGGACTTCATTCTGTGGCCATGGGATTGTTGATCAAGACCATCTGGAAAGCTACGCATGAGGGTGTAGGAAGGAGTTCTGGGCACATGCTGCATTGGAATGTATTGGAAAAAATAAGAACAATTGTATGGGGGACCTGGGAATCGAACCCAGGTCCCAGCACTTACCAGCCACGTTCCCAACCAACTGAGCTATCCAGCGCGTTTATTATATGAATGGACAACAATTATTATATAAAAAAACAAATATTAATGGTATAAAACAAAATAAAACGCGCCAGATTTAAACCACCCATTCACATGATGCCACGCCTTCTCCTTCTCCGTTTGCCCTGTAAAAGGAAAACAAGATAGCGGGGGTTTTAAACCCCCACAAACTGAAAGTCCCAAGAATAGCGATTAGAGCTGTGAATCATATAAAAAAAGCGCAAGGGTCTGGTTGAATTCGTCTGGCCTTGACGAATTCAACCATGGTCATGACATGGTCCAATTTTTCCTCCTGTAAAAAACCCCAAAATCCAAGCTTTGAAAACCTAAATTTCGTCCATGGTGGATTTTAATTCAGAGGGCTATAACCAAATTGGTTTGTACTAACAACTTCAGAAGGTCCCTATTAGCATGAATCAATCCAAAAAAAATGGTTAAAAACGCATGAATGATGATATGTCAATTTGGAAAATAAAGCAAACCGTGTGACTTAGTGGGGACGATTCTGATGGTGTTAAGCCTCGTTCTTGATTGCAATGGCTTCCTGGAAGGTCCAACAATGTATTGGAAACAATCTTAGGCCTTGAATTCATCTGCAATATTGATTTCAGTTTCCAAATTTTTCTTGATTTTTTGCAATTTGGTTATTGAGTTTCAGCAGCAATTGTGCTTGTTTTTCTTCAGGGTTAACTCTTGCATATATATGTGATGTGAATTAGGTTAAAACTTTGGCCCAAAAGTCCATGAATTTAAGTTTGCAATCTTTGATTTTCAATCATGTAATTTTCAATCTTTTTCAATGAAAACCTTGCCAATTATGGATGATCTTCCCTTTTTGATTGAGAAACGAGTTTGCCAGCTTGCCCTGATATGATTTGCTTCACAAAAGATCCAAAAAACATATCTTTTTGATTTTCCTATAATTAAAACCAATTAAATGAATTAATATTAATATAAATTCAATTAATTAATTAATTAAAAATAAGAAAATAAATTATTTTGAGCTCAATGGGTCGTGCATAGGCCTTGGGTAATGATTCAAGAAAGAATTTGAGGCCCATTAGCAAAATTGAAGTGTTTTTGGCAAAGTTGACTTTTGAAAGTTCCCAAAACTTTCCCAACTTATCCAATGCATATCTTGCTCAATTTTGAAGCTATGAACATGTTCTTGGACATTTTGGAAAGGTCTTGAAGTCCTCTAACCAATGCCTTTGGTCCCATGTCCTTTTGATTTACCAATCTCAAGTTATGGTCTTTGACTTAAAGTGCCTTTTTGTTGACTTTTGAAAATGACCTATAATGTTGAAATTGATAACTTTTTGTGAGAGCATTTCTTGGACTTGGAGTGTGAAGATGAGTTGTAGGAAATGTCATCCCCTTCAAAATGAGCATTGGATGAGATTTTTCTGATAAACCATGAAGAAGTTATGCCTTGGTCAATTTGTAGTTGACTTTTTAGCTGTCCAAAAATAGAAACTTTTGCATCTTGAGACTTTTTGAGCCATGCTTGTGGAATCATGATCAAGAATTGATCAAATGATGATTGTGGCTTCAAAATGAGATGTTGACCAAAATTTTTGACTTTTGACTGTCAAATGACCATTTTGCCCCTGCAGTTGACTGTGAAGCAATTAGGGTTTTTGACTGTGTAACTTGATGCTGTGAGCTATGACATTTGACATATGAATGCTTGACAATTTTTATAGGCATATGGGACTTGATTGGACCCTTGGACACCTCAATTTCTTTGCAAGATCCAAAACCTTAACTTTGACTGTGTTAGGAGGCAATTGGACTGTGCAACCCTTGAGAGATTTTGAATCATTTGGAGATTGATCTTGGCAAATCTTGAAGAATATGGGAGGGAAAATTTTGGGGTACAACACCATACATTTTTCCAGAAGCGTGATTTTTGAACTTCGCAGGAACCGGTTCCTGCATATGTAGGAACCGGGTTCTGCTGTAACTTTTGAAAAATATTAAACTTTGAAAATTCATAACTTTCAAACCGTAAGTCCGTTTCGAGTGCCGTTTTGGACGTTATTTCTTAAATTTAATGCTCTATTTTATAAAATGAAAATACTCCTAAAACCTGAAATTATTTTGAAAATGAGTCAAATCCCGGAATAAGTGATTATTGGCTAACGCACATGGGTGTGTATGTAGCAGTGAACCTGTGATGGATGGATGTATTAGTATTGTGTGAATGAAAGGCATGTTTATGTTGCTAATGATGGTGTGCATGATAGTTGAGATATCATGTTTTTGGTTTTGGTTCAGTTATGATAAATTGATGTATTTCATAGACTGATTTGATGTTGCATGCTAGTGATGTGCGTGCATATGCATTGTTTTGGTGAAGTTAATTCCCATTGTGTGGAATTTGACTTGTATTGCCGTTAACCGATACCCGGGTGATGATGGATGGTTAGGCTGGATTCATATCCGGGTGTTTATGGACGAATCGATGGTTGTTGTATCCGGTTGATGATGGATCAGTGTTGGGTGACTTGGTCACGTGTTGGTACCACATGCATTGTGTCTGCATTTGTGTTTGCATGGAATTGTAACATGTTAGGATGTCTTCCAGTGTTACAATTCTTTGGCTGATTATTGATTTGTGCATAATGACTTGTATGATTGGAACTGCGTGTTGAATCTGAATTTATGCTAAAATGGGTGAAATAATATGCTTGTGATATAATGTTCATTGAGAAGCTTATAATGCATGTTAATTATGAGAAATCTCACCCTTACTTTAACAATTTCAGATTAAAGTTAGCAGCTCAGGAGTTGGTGAGGATGGCTCTAGAGCTATGTTACTTTAAGTTCGTGTGTCAGTGTCGTGCTCTGATAGGTTGTAACACTGGGGAACGTTTAGTTGAGGAATTAGTTATTATTCAATTGTTTCTTTGAATATCATTGGGAATAATTATGTTTTGGTTTATTCCGTTTTGGTTATGGTATTTTTCCGCTGTGTAAGACATGGTCTTAAGTTGATTGAATTATTTGAATAATGACCCTCAGTGTAGCATGACTACTATTTTATTGGAAGTTTTATTTATTTCATAATTGTGACATCCCTTGTTCTGTGTTAACTCTGATGGAATATGTCTTTAATCATTGATATAATTAATATTATTCGGGGTATCTTAGAAGGGGTGTTACACTTCCGTCATTCCGCAGGAGTTAAAAACACCTTTTGAAAACTAAATAAAATCTTAATTAACTTTAAAGTACTTCCGCTGTATTTTAAGCTAATGCCTAATTACTACTGTCTAGTTAAAAGATCTCAAGCTTCCACTTTGTTGACCCTAACCTCTATCTGTTCTTTACTTTCGTAACAAAACAATTTAATGATTAAAAATAGTAACTTAGACCAGAAAAGAAGGTTTTGTAGAAAAAATAATCCCAACTGAGTCACTCGATCCCTTGGTTAGGTGACCTTACATACCGATATACGAATTCTATCCTAACATAATATCTGACCAAATCACAGAATAATTCCAGAGACAAACAAGAATAAACATGATTATATTGATTAAAAGTAATAAAAATTCATAAACATAAACCTGGTAATAATTCTGGATATAGAAGCACTCCTGCACAAACTGTAGGCTTTGCTTCGATCGGGGAACAGATGTAACCGTAAAATAAAAATAAATGCTAGAGGAAATATAAAAATTGCTGGGAAATGAATAATGCTTAACGAATATTTGCTTAGAGTAAAAATGAATTCTCCAAAGTTTCTGCCAAAATAAAGAACTCCCTTTTTCGTATGGTCCAAGGTCCTATTTATAACCCCTGTGTGATAAGTTCGTTCTCGGTAATGTAGGAACACTTTGTGTTCCTTTGAGAAATAATAGGACCACTAAATTAGTTACGTTCTTCATGCATTGACTGAGTGGATCAGATAAATAGGGTGATCGTTGGATTTGCTTTTGAATTGGTTTCCTTCCGTTGGATATGTGGTCAAGAGGGAAAAAGTGGGCTTGTGACGTTCGTCAAGTCCAAGTGACGATGGTCACTTGGTCCATCACTTCGCATGACAAGCGGCAACACTTCTTGACGATCGTCAAGGCCTTTTTCATGGTGGGCCACGTGCTCACATACGTGCTCACATGCTTTATGATGGGCTTAAGCTGATTTCTTCTCCTTTGGCCCTTTTTGCTATCTTTGCACCTTTTTTTCTTCATTTCTTCCAAAGTGTTCAGCTTAATGTATATCTGCAAAAATAGAAAAATATCTACATAATACCTATAAAATAATTTAATTTAAACTAAAGTATGAGAAATATTTTGTGTATATCAAGCTAGAAATATCATATATTTGTGTGTCATCAAACTCCCCCATACTTAAACTTTGCTTGTCCTCAAGCAAATGCTAAGTACGATGTTTTTCTAAACATGGTTAGATGCACGGTTATGACTCAGATCAACTAATATATTGCTGCGTTGTGTTTTTGTCAGAAAATCGATAGCTCGATTCATGCTCCATTACTATGGCAATGACACTATACAATCCCATTTTACGTAAACTAGTTACAGGTCCTATCATAGCCTACCTCGAGTATTTGTCTTGTTTTGTCCTTTTCATTCTAGCGTAATCACATTAAGCCCTTTATCTTTGCACGCACATAGAAGAACAGTCGGTTAGTGGTTATGATCCTTTTAAACCTTAGAGGTTTCTGGCACAGTAATGTGGCAACCTTTTTCAATTCAATGGTTGGATGCAGGGGATCAGACCGTAATCTGCCCTACCGAGTTCAGTACCAGATGCTCCTGAACCATCTACCAAATTATTTTTCATGTTACTTTGTAAGGTTTACATCCTTTGGATTAGACGATCGGGTAAGGATCGTCCAATTTAATTGGTGTGTTTCCTTGCAACATTTTGCTGAAATATTATATCATCCACTTATATTCATCGACTTCCTGCGTAGTTTGTGTTTAATACGGTGCTGACTGCTAATATAAACTACCCAGGGTTACTACAAAGACTAACACTCAGGGTGTTGGAATAACAGGTACTTGAACTGATCTATCATACTCTGGGGTTGTAGAATGTCTAGACGGTAGAAATTTCGCTTAATCTTGCCATAATTCCTGACAATTAAAGATCTTGCAGTCTATGTATTTGTCAAGTGAGTCAAGGTTATGCTTTAAAAAAAATTATAGGGCTCAAAAAGAAAGGGGAGTCTAAAAGAACAATACAAAATGATTCAATAGATAACTTGATAAATTTTTTTTTTGAATTAGAGATAACAGAAGGGAAATTACAAAGAAAATAAAAATTACTTGGAAAGGGAAATACTTCCTCCCCCATACTTGAATCATACATTGTCCTCAATGTATTGACAGAAGATGGAAAGGGGAAATGGAAACTAGACAATCATTCTTCCTCCTCTTGTCTTCAGAATCTGCCACGTGTCCTCGCTCTTTGACGTGCTTGCTCACCGTGTCTGGAAGATTCGCCTCCATTCCTCTGAGAAATGACGTTATGCAAGTCGTCAACACGTAGTGTTAAGGCTCGCATATCTTCCGTCATTCCTGCAGTGAATTCCAGCATACTTTGATCATGCCTGTGAGTGTAGTCGTTTTGGTCTCTCTGCATTTGTTGGATGAGATTCATCATCTCAATTTGGCGCGTCTCGAGGCTCTGGTAGCGTTGAGTGGACAGCTGGTTTTGTTGTATTATTGCAGCATAGATTGCGTCAATGGTGGTGGGGTTGTTGGCGTGTTGTGGTTGGGGCTCTTGCTGCTCTAATTCTTCTTCGATTTCATCAGCGGCAGCATTGTTGGCCTCACCTTGATTTCCTTGCTCATTTGCTCTGGGTTCTGGGGCGTTCAGGTTGTAAAGCCAATTATCCGGATTGCCCAAATTTGTACGATTGTGATTCGGCATGATCACACTATGAACTGATGCATTCTTCACCATTAGATAGTACCCTCCAGCTTCTCGCACTTTGATCATACGGCCAGCTCTACATTTATCAATATCCATATAAATTGCTGGCAGCGAAGGTAGGAGTTGAATCCTTTCCCCCCAGTTCAGGTGAACTGCAATTGTGGTGACAATGCCTCCGACACAAAAAGGCGTAGTCCCATCTCTCGTAACTAGGTTTTGAATATGGGCCATCATCAAAGTAACGGGATTAAGACGAAGGTCTTATGAAAAGGTACAGTGAAGAGCATATAACTCTTTAGTGTTGACTTTGTTGTTGTTTGCCCTTCTAAGCACTGTGTTTGCCATAATGCGGTGTAAGAAGCGAATGTCTGGGTTGTGGATGTGAGAGGCGTAACGTGCTTCGGGAATAAAATTTGGTTCACCGGTTATTATCTCCCATAGGCGTATGCACTTCCATTCCAATCCAATTCCGGGGGAATGCGATATCACACATTATTTCCACGGGGAAAATGAAATATTTCGCTCAAATTTTCATGGCTAAGTGTGTACTCTCGGTTGAACATCCGAAATTGAGCGGCTCCTGTTAGGTGTGCGTCGGCATCATCGCGAGTGTGATAGGCTTAGGAACTTAAGAATTCCAATGTTAGAGCTTCGTAGGTTGGTGTGTTCATCGTGCTTATAAAGCTCATGCCAACTTTGTTCAGCAAGCCTTGCATATGGGTTTGCAACCCCAATTCTTGCAAGCAGTTGTTGTCGATGAACCTCGTGGATGTCAAACCTCGACGATGGAATTTTATGTATCTTTCTTTTTGAAGTTCGCCTATTTCTCCTTGTCGGAGCACGAGATGGCGCATGTCAGGTTCGGCTTGGTTTGGTGGATTCCTTCGGGCGGCCATGATTTTGAACTTGATAGAGAAGAAAAATGTATTTGTGATGAAGAGATGGAAGGTGGGTGGTAGTGATGAAAAATAAGGGATGGGAGAAGGGTTTATATATATGGTTTTTATTGAGTATGAAATTGAATGAGGTTTATGGGAGAATTATGAATATGAGAGGTTATGGAAGTTAATGATGGATGGAGTAATGGGGTAGTGGGGGTTTTAAAACAAAATTTCGTTCAAGTTTCAATGATTCAACGGTCATGGGAAGAGAATCGTGGGAGACAGGCTTCTGATGCTTGTCACGCGTTCCCTGACGTTCGTCAGGCTTCTGATGTTTGACCGCATGTAGTAAAGCAAGAATTGATTAATTAATTTATTCATATAGTTTGAGTAGTATTGCAAGGGATATTTATCTATGTGAATAGTTAGCGGCACATAGTAGAATCGGAGGAATGATAGTCGAAATAAATAAATAAATAATAAATATTTTAATTAAAGATAAATAATAACCGAAATTGCAAAGTATGAAATGTAAATGAAAATAAATAAATACTGTAAATGAAAATGAATAAATAAATTTGAAGTAAATAGATAAATAGATATTTGAAATTTTTAGAACCAAAAGTAACAAAGTATTCGAAAGATATGAGTATAAAATAATAATGAGTATTAAGAATAATAATGAAACTCTCCCCATACTGAGAACAAACAGTGTCCTCACTGGGGTGGCACAGAAACAAAACTATCGAGCACTGGGACCTCCTGGAGGTGGGGCAGTAGCGTGCAAATGCTGATAAATATGATCGAACTGCTCTGTGACGACATCCATGAAATGAAAGAAGTCACACTGAAGTGTGTTGATATTATCTTTAACGGTGGTGAGCTCTCCGCGAAGCTTAGTAACATCTAATTGCAGTGTCGTGATAGCATGTGCATGATTAACCATAGGGACGTCGACAACTTTGGTAACAAGGGGAGGTGTAGGGTATTCTGATGGAGTATAGTCATGGTAACCGGAAGGTGTGGACGGGTCGCTCTCCTCGCTCTCAGGGTCATGTTCATCTGTCTTTTCTAGGTTATATAGCCAGTTTTTCTTAGTATAGACACTTGTGTTCTCAGGGCTAGGCAAGAGAAAGTAGTAGACAGGGTCATTTCGTACCAGTAACTGAAAGTGAGGTGGGTCGAGGTTACCAATTAGAGATATGTTAAAACAGAAGTGGATATCCATGGTATAGTATCTGCCATACGGTGTAAGGCGTGATAAAGATGACTGCAGGGATAAGGCCTCGGCTATCATAGTGACTAGCCCGTCGACACAGATAGGTCCATGGGTACACTGAGCTATAGCAAACATGTTGGCGATCATAAATGATGCACCAATGATGGGTCTGGACTGGAAAGCAAAGTAAATAATGAATAACTCATCCCTAGAAACTGAGAGTCTATTTATAGGTTTTCCAAAAAGGGTGAAAGCTAATATATGGTGGAAATACCTAATTGCAGGGTTATGGATCTCAGTCACATCTAGGTGGTCAGGGTCCTCAGGGTATTGGCCAGCTATATCCCTCCAAAAGTGGTTAAGTTCAAAATTAAGGTAGTCATCCTCCTGGGTTTCCATGTAGGCATCTATAGAACTAGGGAATCCTAGCAGCTCAGCAAGACGACGAACTGTAAAATGGTGGGTGAAGCCAAATAATCTGAAGGACATCTGTCCCTTACCACGCCCTAGTCCTTGGGTGGGTTTATAAATGAGTGAGCTCAAGAACTCTAAGGTGAGGTTTCGATATGTAGGGTATTTATGGGCAAGGAATCCTTCCCATCCTATCTGGTTGAACAAAGAATATACACTCTCCCTGATGCCTAAAACTGTCAACGTGGGATCATGCACATAAGTAGTCATGCTCATCTGGCGCTGAGCCAGTAACTCATACCGCCGCTGATGGGCCTCCGTGGTGAAGGTGATAGTATCTATAAATGAGTTTATCTTGTTAGTTCCTGTGAGTCGGTACTAAAATTTGTAAAAGAAGAATTCAAATAAATAAGATATGCAATGGGAGAAAGAAATTAAAAAAAAATCTGGGAATAAAAATCAGAATGCAAAATAAAAATATAAAGAGATTTGAAAGAAATTAAACGAAAAAATTGTGGGTTGACTCCCACACAACGCTTGTTTAATGTCGTTAGCTTGACATTGTTTTAGATGTGAATTAGTTTCCTAATTCGGGTGGTAGCTCTAATAGTGTTAAGCTCGCGGTGTAGTCCTTGTTTTCAACGCTATAATAATGTTTTAAACGTTGGCCATTTACTATGAACGGGTTCGTGGACTTTCCTTTGATCTCGATGGCACCACTGGGGAAAACTTTGGTCACGTCGAAGGGTCTAGACCATCGTGAACGGAGTTTCCCGGGAAAAAGTTTTAGACGAGAGTTGAATAGGAGGACTACATCTCCTTCATTGAACTCCTTCCTTGAGATTCGTTTGTCGTGCCACTTTTTCGTCCTTTCTTTGTAGATTCTCGCATTTTCATATGCGTCTAATCTTAGCTCTTAGAGTTCATTTATGTCGAGGATCCTTTTCTCACCTGCCGCAGTGTAGCTTAGGTTTAAAGTTTTAATTGCCCAATAAGCTTTGTGTTCAATTTCTACTGGCAGGTGACAAGACTTACCATAGATGGGTTTAAAGGGTGTTGTACTGATTGGCGTCTTGAAAGCCATCCTATAAGCCCATGGTGCTTCAGGTAACTTAGCCGACCAGTATTTTCTTGACGTGGCAACAGTTTTTTCCAATATTTGTTTTATTTTCCGATTCGAGACTTCCACCTATCCGCTTGTCTGAGGGTGGTATGGTGTTTGTTGTACCCCAAAATTTGCCCTCTCATGTTTTCAAAGGTCTTCCCTTACATGGTTGGTCACAAACCCTTGCCAAAGAAAAATAATGTTTTTTGAAGATGAACAAAGTGTCTTTCCATTGGCATCTGGGAGAAGTCTTCGATTGGGCATCCAAAATCCTTTGATCAGGCTTGGTTCACCAGTCTTCGATTGGGCATTTGGCAATCCTTCGATCAGGCTTGGTTCACCAGTCTTTGATTGGGTATTTGGCACTCTTCAATCAGGCTTAGTTCACCAGTCTTCGATTGGGCATTTGGAACTCTTCGATCAGGCTTGACTCACCAGTCTTCGATTGGGCATTTGGCACGCTTCGATCAGGCTTTGATTAGTAAGCTTCGATTAGGTGTTTGGAACCCTTCGATCAAGCTTTGGTCTGCAAGTCTTCGATTGAGTGTTGGACCTCCTTCGATCAAGCTTTAGTGTGTAAGTCTTCGATTGAGCGCTGGACCCCTTCGATCAAGCCAATGTCACAATGCTTCGACTAGCACTTCAGAGGGTCCTTCGAATGGAATTTCATACTTTACCTCAATCAGAACATCAGAAGGAAATGACCTTTGAAGGGCATTTCAGTGAAAAGTTTCTATTGATCTAAGGTGCTCTGATGAAGGGAGTTCTGGACACTTCGAATCAGGACTCAGACTCATCACAAGGCCAAGGGCTGGGTGAAGTTGTCTAATAGGGAATGTTCTAAATAGATCCGAATTGGACTTTGAAGCTGGCAAAGAAGGCAGATTCGAAGGAATGAAGTAGGCTGACATGACTAGGCAAAAACACATATCTTAACCTGTCCAGGTTCACCCAAAGTTCACAATGGCATGTGTCCCTTGCAAATATGCAATCGAAGCAGAGGGAGTCTCAATCGAAGGGGTTGTGACTAGAGTAGTTCGAATTGGGACTTTGAAGCAATCGAAGAAAGCAAATTCGAAGGGGTAAGTCAGCTTTTGATTTCCATCATATTGGAGGCCCAAACAACTCATAATGGGCTGGCAGTAACACATGGAAGCAGATTGGCATGTGATTGAATCAAACATAGCAAGTCTTTATGAAGAAATCAAATCAAATCTCTTCATCATAATGGACCAAGATTTGATACACAAATGTTGACCTAATTTCCTTGTCTATATAAACCTCTGCTCACAAACAAAAAACACACGTGAAACACATACACGAAACCCTGCTGCAGACAAAGAAAAACACATAAAAACTCTGCAGAAATGGCCACACCACTTTGCAAAAAACCCTTGAAAAAGTGTGAGATCAAGAACCACATTGGAGGCAGATTCAGACCAAAGGAAAGACACGGCTCTCTTGCCAGAAACCTCCTGAAGCGAGGCCAATCAAAAACCAAGCCTTTCATTACCTCTAACACACTGTAAGTCTCCATGAAATTTGCTCTGAACATGAAATCGAAAACATCCATTCTTGCATCTTTTCTTTAAAATATTGACATATTTGTGATTGTTATTTGATTTAGAATGTTCTGGCATTATCCAATTTAATTTTCATGGCCTCTAACCCCATATATAAAACCTAGGGTTCCTGTTCCTGTTTTTAGGCGTTTATGTCACAGGGAAAATCAATGCAAACCATGGTTACAGGGATGACCAGGATGAAGATACGAGTACGTTGGTACTCTGGGATTTTATTTTCATGGCCTAGGAGAGACGTTTGAACGACCCTACGAAACTTCCTGCAGAACAAAATCTGCAGGTAAACGAACCAGGCTTTTGTGAGGAAGACGATAACGTGGCATGGCCAGATTGGCCTTTTTGAAATATTAGCGCTTTTTTTATTTTTCAGCGTGTTCATTGATTTTCCCATATATTATTTGTTTCTTAATTCAATAACAATAATGCAGTGTAGTTGGATTGGTGAAGCGTGCGTTGCAAAACCCCCTGGGACCTGGATTCAAATCCCAGGTCCCCCAAAACTTTGTTACATTTTTCTTCAGGTACTCAGATGCAGTGCTTCAGGCAGGGAACATCATATACCTCCAGATCTCATGCGCCAGGTGGTTCCAGATTCAGATCCAGTGGTTCAGGATGAGGTTCACCATGAACCTTGATCAACAAACGCCCAGGCAATCTGAAAATCCAACAGGCTGGACGTTTGGGCCTGGAAATTGCAATTCATACTCCTTATACGAGCCCAGCACCATTGAGTTTGTTTCTTTATTTTTCTTTTCATTGTTTTTATTTTATTATCATAATTAATTAATTAAATAATTAACTCTTTTTCATAAAAAATCAGAAACAACAAAAATATTTTTATTTTAATTTTATTACTTATTTTTGTAAATAAACCATTAACCAATTAATTTAGTTTTTTTAATTAGGTTTAATCTTAACATTTTACAATAAATTAAAATTAACTTAGACTTAGGTTTTTTTTATTTCTGATTTTACTGCCTTAATTAAAATAAAACTCAAAAAATATTTTCTTTTTAATTCCATTATTAATTTAGATTTAATTCTTAATCCAAAAAAGACCAAAATATGCTTTCTTTAAATAAAAAGGGTCAAGACCCTAAAGGACAATCTGATTCAACTTTTCTCGCGCATATTATTTTGATCCATAATTGTAATTGCTCCGAGGATGTAATAGCTTTAACTTAGGATTCTATTTACCGCTTTTATTTACTTTTTCGCATTTAATTTTCAAGGGTTTGTTTTTGGCGATGTAAATACCCGACACCTTGTAATAGCTTAGCTTTATTTCCCGCAATTTATTTTCTGCAACCATTAACTGCTAGATGTATGCTAACTAGGCTATGCATGACAAGATTAACCTTTAACTTAAAATCAATAGTAGCTCACCATGACATGTAAAGATAATATAACTGAAAATTGACACACTAGCACATGCCACTCCTAGGGTACGCCTCACTTGGTTGTCTCGAACGTGGTCATTAAGTATAGGATGTTTTAGAGGTCGTCCTCTTGTCCAAAGATCATAAGTTGCCTCGAAACAGTTGCCTCGGATAAAAATGATCCAAGACATTAGGGTTACCGCTAAGGCGTCCTAACCTTGCTTTAGTGACCACACACCCCTAAAATCAAATTGACCCGAAAAACTCCAACGACGGTGCTACCTACTCCTCAATAGTGGGATGGCACTGTCTAAAAGATGGTTGCACAGTTTAATTCCTTTTTGAGTAGGTAGATGTTCTTAAGTACTTTCTCCTTTTTAAAAACAAAAACAAACTTTTCGCACTTACACTCTCTTCAAAAACAAAACTCTTTTCAAAACCCACAAACACAAAGAAAAGCAAACTTTTTTGAAAACATAGTGAGCAAGTACCTAAGAGCCCGTGGATAACCACGGATAGAAAGGGTGCTAACACCTTCCCTTTCTATAATCTACCTCCCGAACCTGAGAAACATCTCAAAAAGGAATTTTTCTGTGCTTTTCTCCTTTCCTTGTTGGATAAAATAAAAGACAGTGGCGACTCTTGCTTACCGCGACATTTTGCAAAAACAAACGCAAACGCGAACCAACATTCCAAAACAGTCAGTTCTCATTCCCACCGATCACAGAACTGACGACTCTGCTGGGGAATCTTATAAGTGAGGTGTACCTTAGGATTAGATCACTTGTGTTTTCAATTGTATGCTTTGTATGCTTTAAATTTTGTGGGCTTGTATCGGAGTTCTATAGATCCTAACCCTGATCTGGGGGTACCCTTTTTAGGTAACTAACAATAAACTGTGAGGGATCTGTCCAGCATAGACTGACACGGATGAAGCAGTAGCTACGTTGGTGTGACACCTTGGTCTGTACCGATATCCCTTGTGTTGGAACGAGGAGAATATGGGTCTTCTGAGGAGTCATTAAGCACCAACTGACCTTAGAACCTTAAATTGACCAACTTGGCCATAGAACAGTAGCAGTATGCTACACTCATTGAGACTAAACTCTCGCGATGGTTCCGGTCGTAAGAAAAGGTTGCTAAATTGGAATTATGACTGATTTAGGGTAGTCAGTGATATTGAGATCCTCTAGAACCCGGTTACTATTTTTAGGACAGGTTTAAACCAACTGAACTGAAAGAGGGTAATGCCTAAACTCTATGCCAGCCTAAACTTAAGGCTATATGTGTGACTTGTGTGCCTTCAAACTTGAACTACTTACACATTCTTGTTATCTGACAACATGGGTTCCTTGCAGGTTTTGTTTACAGTCCTTATCCAATGATCTGGATTTATTGCAGGGCTTAACTACATCACCTCACACTTGTGTTTAAACGCATAGCATACACATCATAACATCATGCCTTAGCATTTCTTTAACCATTTCAAGGATCTCAAGGGTCTGTGATGCAGGTTATGGTAAATCAAATGGCTAGCCAGGGGCAAAGGGGATTTATTTTCCTCTAACCAGGGTTGTCTAGAAATCCAAGCACGATAACTTGAGTCAGGGGCTATGACCCACTCGATATGGTGAGCTTGACTCTTGAAGAAGGACTCTCAGCAACATAAAGCTCCTTCAATCAAGCTATCAAATTCAAATTCTAACAGTTTCTTATTTACCCCGCGAGATCCTTGAAAACATTGCATACATATATCATACATATCATTGCATAACAGGTCTCCCAGTACAGGTCTCTTATCTTCTTCGCTGTTTATTTCAGCAATCATCATGTCTATTGAACCTTCCACTGAGCAAGCTATCAAGGCCCTCCAGGCCCAAAATGCCCAATTTCAAGAGTTGGTCATGAGCCTAGCTAAGGGTCAGCAGGACCTGAAGACCCTGATTCTGAAAGAGAGGAAGAAGAAGAAGAAAAAGAGGACCATCCTGTTCAATACTGGATGCAGGTTTGGAAACGGGCTGCAGAACGAAGTTGATCTGACCACCCCATCTGAAGGGAAAGACAGTCCACAAGAAAGGAGGGCTCCTAGCCCTATAGTCTCCGACAACAAGACGGACTATGATGAAGAACAGTATCCTTCTGCCGAGGATAAGTACAAACAGCTGGAAGACCGTTTGAGCACTATGGAAATACAGAAGGTGCCCGGTCTGGACTTCGGAGACCTAGGTCTATCCTCTGGGGTGGTGATTCCCTATAAATTCAAGGCACCTGCTTTTGCCAAGTATGACGGAGCTTCCTGTCCAAAGCTACACCTCCGGTCATATGTGAGGAAGATTCAACCCTATACTGTTGATAGAAATCTCTGGGTTCATTTCTTTCAAGATAGTCTGTCAGGGACTCAACTTGAATGGTTCTGTTAACTGGAAGGAGCTAACATCCGCAACTGGGAGGACCTTGCTGCTGCTTTTTACAAGCAATACCAGTATAATGCCGACCTTGCTCCCACGCATACTCAGCTTCAGGGTATGTCTATGGGTACAGGCGAAGGCTTTAAGGACTACGCTCAGAAGTGGAGAGATCTTGCTGGAAGAGTCCAACCCCCTCTGTCTGATAGGGAGTTGGTGGACATGTTTCTTGGGACTTTGTCTGGTCCCTATTTCAAACATCTGATCGGAAGCTCTTCATCCGGATTCACCGAGCTAATACTGACCGGCGAAAGGGTCGAAGCTAGAATCAAAAGTGGGAAGATTCAAGAAGCTACACCTTATGATGCTTAGAAAAGCCCTACAATGGGAAGAAAGAGTCCAATGTTGTGTATCTTCAAAGGGGTCGCCATGACCAACACGTAGGGGCAGTCCTGATCTCTAGTTCTGCGTCACACCGACAACAGCAAAAGGGAAATCAACGAAAGCCAGATGAGCCTAAAAGTCAGTTCACCAACATCAACATGCCATTGTCACAAGCATTACAGCAGATGTTGAAGATGAATCTGATTACGGTGATAAAACCTCACCCAAACCCCAAGACCTCTTCTCCTAACTACAATCCTAATGCGACCTGCGCTTATCATTCTGAAAGTCCCGGGCATGATACTAACGATTGTTGGGCATTGAAGTACAAGATTCAGAATTTGATTGACGCCAAGGAGATTGAGTTTGGTCCTCCAGAGACTCTAGCATAATCACTTCTCCTACGCCAAATCATTGAAAGCTTTTGTTCATTTGAATTTTCAAGTTGTAATCTCTTTGTTATTCAAACAATTATCTATTAATGCCAAACTTTGTTTCATTAATGCATTTCATATGTTTGTCTTGATTTGATCCAATCATTTTAATTACATTTAAACTGTGCTTTTTACTCACTTTATAACATTCAACTCTTGCTAAAAGTTACAAGCCTTTAGAGGGAGTATGACGAAACAATGCCATAATCTCATACAGTATGCTTTCGGACAGACCTCGCTGATGATGTACAGGAGTTTCTTTCAAATCCTAAACACTGGAGTTATAAGGAAGATAATCCCTAGTCAACCCCTTCGAGCCAAAGAAGTAGGAGTTTTCTGTTTTAAACACAAATTGAAACCTTTAATTTAAACCTGGGGCAGGGTAGTATCTCAGTTAATTCAAAAGATGCACATTGAAGTCGCAAAACTCTCAGTTCATAATACAACGAACGACATCAAAAGCATTCCTCTGGAATCAAAAGACTGTGGTGGTTCCTTATTTCATAGGCAGTCAACCTCTCAAAAGAGAAAAGCCCACTGAGCCAAAACCTATAAAGGAGGCTCAAGAAATTTGAGGCATCCCGTTGACTGTAATCTCGAAAACAGGAACAGTCAGGCAAAAATTAGGGATAGTAAATCAAAAGAACAAGGTCATTACAAATCCTCGACAACATGAAAAATGTTGACTGCTTTCAAAAATCCAACTTGTGTGAACCATCACCAAAACATCGTTCCAAATTCGAATAGAGTTCGACGCACAATTAACTGAGTTTAGGATTAAAGAACATCACGAAGAGCGGGTGGGTAAAAATATACTTTGAGCCTTTATCCTTTGTTTCTTAAACCGTGAACCAAGCCACGTTACAACCCTTCAAAAGTCCTAACTGAAGCATGGGTTAGTTCGAAAGCATAATGTTACAAAAGGTATCCTGACTCCTGTAAGGCTTTGCCCTAAATCTTGTGTTGAATTTGTCTTATAAAGAGTTTTCTGCTAAAAAACGCATTTTTCAAAACATCGAGACAAGCATAAACTTTGCATTATTTGAATATCACTGTTTGCATTTGGCTATTTGTTTGACAGCGGAGAAATTCACACAACGAATATCCGATGAACGAAAGCCCTCTCAGTGAATAAAATCACTTCAAAAAGGATGACACTTCCATTGACAAATCTCCTATCAAACAAGGGGGCATGACATCTCACTATCCAGAACACCTGGGGCAGTCTAGTCAAGATTCCAGGAAATCTCTGAAGAAGTGCAGAGTAACCAGGGGCAAGTCTCCATCTCCGTCACTTGGGGCATTGAACATCAATCTCAGTGAAGGGTTACATACTATTAAACATTTCTGGCCAGTGCCACAAACACTTGCTACTAGGGGCAATGACAAGTCTCCCCCAAAATCCTCCTCATAGGATTCCCCAGCTTGGGTTGCCTCTCTGACTACTACAAATCAAAGGACCACAACTCCTCTTCCCCAGTAGACTCTGGAAGCTTGTCCCATGCGAAGCAAAAATAAGTCTCCTCAGCCAAATTCAGAGGTTATCCTCATAAGAGTCTAACTGGGTTATACTCAGCAAGTTGCAACTGAAAGATCATCCCCAACGAAGTTCTTTCTATCCCCAGCGGAGTTCATTCCTTTCATAGACAAAAATTCAATCCCCAACAGGGTTCACTGTCACCAGCAACAGTAATTCATCCCCAGCTGGGTTGTATTTCTCCAAATCAGCAGATCTTCTAGCAGAGTATATACTCCCCACCGAGTCATTTCCTCGTCAGTCCATTCCCCAGCAGAGTTATTCTCTCCTGCAGGATTATTCTCCCAATCATCTTCGGTCGTTATCTCCAGCGAGTGAAACTCTTTATTCTCCAACAACAGTCAGGGATTTATTTTCCCGAACTCGGACGTACCACAACAACATTTCATGTTCATACATCATGATGTGCGCATACATATTGCATACAACATAATCTCATTTATTTTGAGAACATCATCATACAATGCATGTCATGCATCATATACGATTAATCATGTACCTTTTCAGGAAAGATGGTTATCATCAACAACTGCCAGCAAGTTCAAGATTAACTCCGGAAACTAAACAGACTTCACACGGGTTTATCCTGAAAAATCCTACACGGGTCCTTTGTCATATATTTTTGAATGAAGTTTTACACGAACTTATCTCACAGTAACCTTACCCAGGTTCCTCCTGAAGTTTTACACGGACATATCCCAAAGTAACCTTACTCGGGTTCCTCCTGAAGTTTTACACGAACTTATCCCGAAGAAACCCTACACAGGTTCTCTCTTTCCAAGATGAAGTTTTACACGGACTCATCATCAGGCAACCCTACACCGATTCCCTATCTTTCTAAGATGCAGTTTTACACGGACTCATCATCAGGAAACCCTACACAGGTTCTCTCTTTCCAAAGATGCAGTTTTACACGGACTCATCATCAGGAAACCCTACACAGGTTCCCTCTTTCCAAAGATAAATTTTTACACGGACTCATCATCAAGAAACCTTACACAGGTTCCCTCTTTCTAAGATGCAGTTTTACATGGACTCATCATCAGGCAATCCTACACAGGTTCCTTCCTTCCATATGCAGTTTTACAATGACTCATCATCAGGAAACCTTATACAGGTTCCTCCTTTCCAGATGAAGTTTTACATGGACTCATCATGAATTAACCTTACCCAGGTTCCTTCTCAGTCCAGATATGCAGTTCACCTCCAGAGTTAATTCTCCAGTAGAGTAACGGACAACTGAAGCTCCTAAAATTCTATTTCTCTCAGGACAGCTATCTCCTCGACCAACCTTTTCAAGTCCCAGTTTAATACCTGTAACAAGCCAGGAAAATTATCTGCATGAAGAGATTGAAGATTAACACCTGTAACAAGCCAGGAAGACCATCTTTCTTTCTCAGGTATGCAAGTTCTCGCTAAGGAATCTCTTACACGATCGACGCTCCTGCAGATGGCATCTATAAGCCCATCCTCCTACCAACAATCTCCAGATGGCATCTATAAGCCCATCCTCCTACCAACAATCTCCAAATGGCATCTGTAAGCCCATTCCCGACATCACAATGATGATACTACACCATGCGAGAGCAAATTTCTGGGCACTCTAGTGTTCAATTATCTTCCACCTTCGAATCACGAAAGGCACGCAAGCCAATCTACATCCTCAGGTTTAAGAAAATTGAACAGTGTTGCTACGCGGTGTTTTACCCTATATTTGGTTAGGAGTTTGTCGAAGATTTTGGATATGAAGTGGGAGCCACCGTCGCTTATGACCTGCTTGGGTACACCAAATCTTGGGAAGATGATATTCTTGAAGAGTTTAATCACAACTCAAGTATCGTTTGTTGGAGAAGCTATTGCTTCAATCCATTTCGAAACATAATCTACAGCCATGAGTATATATTTGTTACCGAATGAGGACGGAAATGGTCCCATGAAGTCTATTCCCCACACATCAAATACTTCGACTTGTAGAATGCCAGTCTGAGGCATCTCATCGCGTCTGGATATGTTTCTAGTGCGTTGGCATCGATCGCAGTTAAGGATGGCTATGTGCACATCTTTCCATAAATTTGGCCAATAGAAACCAGACTGCAAAATTTTGGCACATGTCTTTGATGTGCTTGCATGGCCTCCGTAAGGGGCATCATGACAGTGAGAAATAATGTTTTCAATTTCGCTTTCCGGGACGCATCATCGGAAAATACCGTCGGCACTTCTCTTGAATAGTAAAGGTTCATCCCTAAAGTAATGTTTCAGATCGTGAAATAATTTTTCCTTTTGTTGATAAGTCAGATCAGGGGGTAGGATTTTGGCCGCCAAGTAATTTGCTATATCCGTATACCATGGTAAGGTTTGATTAGTTCGGACAGAGACCACGGTTTCGTTTATATCGTTATTTATTGTGTCTTGGCTTTCTTGTGAATCACGGCTAACAGCTTGTGTGTCAAATTCTAAGAGTAGTTGGTCTGGATTTAATTCAGGTGGTTCTTTGTTGGCATCTCCTAAGTCCATCTGAGCTAACAGACGTTCATACGGGAACTCATCGTTAATGGGTACCTCTTTTGGTGTCAGCCTCTCCATTCGGGATAAATGGTCGGCTACTACGTTCTCGGTACCTTTCTTGTCTTTAATTTCTAAATCGAACTCTTGTAGAAGTAGAATCCATCTCAATAGCCTCAGTTTTGAATCTTACTTGGTTAAGAGGTATCTAATAGCTGCATGGTCTGTATAAATGATTATTTTTGCGCCTACTAGGTAGGAGTGAAATTTGTCCAGCGCAAAGACTACAACTAAAAGTTCCTTTTCCGTGGTTGCGTAATTCATCTGTGCAGGGTCCAAGGTTCTACTTGCATAGTATATCGCATGAAGCTTCTTATCTCTTCATTGTCCCAGGACTGCACCTACGGTGTAATCACTTGCGTCGCACATGATTTCAATTGGGAGTCTCCAATCAGGTGGTTGCATGATTGGTGCGGATACAAGAGTTGTTTTCAATTGGTTAAATTCCTTTAGGCATTTGTCATCGAAATGGAATTCAACATCTTTCATAAGGAGGGTAGTTAGAGGTTTTGATATTTGCGAGAAATCTTTTATGAATCGTTGGTAGAAACCGGCGTGTCCTAAGAAACTGCGTATTTCTCTTACTGTTTTAGGGGGTTGCAAATTTTCTATGACTTCGATCTTAGCTTATCGACTTCAATCCCCTTCTCGGACACAACGTGTCCTAGTATGATTCCTTGTTTGACCATAATGTGGCACTTTTCCCAATTCAGAACGAGGTTAACTTTTACGCATCTCTCTAAAACTTTCTCTAAATTTATTAGACAATCTTCAAAACTCTCTCCACATACAGAGAAGTCGTCCATAAAGACCTCCATGATATTGTCTATGAAATCAGCAAAGATTGCAATTATGCACCTTTGAAATGTGGCGGGAGCGTTGCATAATCCAAACGACATTCGTCTGTAGGCGAAAGTTCCATAAGGACATGTGAATGTTGTTTTCTCTTGGTCATCGGGGTGAATAGGAACTTGAAAGAATCCTGAGTAACCGTCTAGATAATAGTAATGAGAGTGCTTAGCTAATCTCTCAAGCATTTGATCAATAAATGGTAAAGGAAAATGGTCTTTACGAGTGGCTTTGTTTAGCTTCCTATAGTCAATACACATCCTAGCTCCGCTTACAGTTCATTCTGCTACAGCTTCGCCTGCTTTGTTTGTTGTGACTGTTATACCACCTTTCTTTGGTACACAGTGGACTGGGCTTACCCATTGACTATCAGAGATTGGGTATATGATTCTGAAGTGGTGAAAAACACAAGAAGGGGGGGTTGAATTGTAAAACTGAAATCTAAAGCAATTGACAAGATATTTTTATCCTGGTTCGTTTGATCTCAAACTACTCCAGTCCACCCGTCAAGGTGATTTCGCCTCTCTCCAACGAGGTCTTAATCCACTATATTCAACTGAATATTACAGACTGCTTTAACAACTGCTAAAGCCTTCTTGATTCAAACCACAACCCGGTTTGTCAAGGTAACACTTTCTTACAATGAGATAAAACTATGTGTGTGGATGTTTTCTATAAAACTGTATCACAACTGTGATATATACACAATATGAAGCTTAGAAACTAGATTGCTAAACAGTAATGGAATATCAGAGTGTGTGGTTTAGCAAAACTGAGAGAACGAAAATTATGGTTTAGCTTTTTGTGCGTGTAGAGATTTGGAGAGCATTAACCATTTCAATCTTCAAAGCCTTGTTTATATAGCACTGAGATGATGAACGTTGGATGCAATATTCTTGATTCAATGCTAATAACAAACTTTCCTTATTGAGCAGATCTTGTCTGGAATGAGGCCGTTGGAATTAATTTGCTTTCAATGCACAGTACCGTTGCTTACTTAATGCAAGTTCTGGCTTGGCTCATTCTGACTCTGCTTCGCTGCTGATGAACTATTGTGTTTCTGTATCAGAGTGTTGAGCGCAGTCTTGTTCATCAGGCTTCAGCATGTACGTGAGTTGATCATCTGATTTTGACGTTCTGATCTAGCAACTTCTGATGCTGGTGTCTGAAATCAAGTTCTGATGCTGAATAGATGTGATCTTGCTTATATCAATCAGAGTATCTGCAAGTCAGAACATAATATTTTTAGGCAGCAGATAGTTCATACATGAAACTTATAAATACTATATCTTTTCACTTTGTTATCATCAAAACTCAAATATAGGGTAGTAGATTCAAACTTTGTTCTAACAATCTCCCCCTTTTTGATGATGACAAAAACTAGATATTTTAAATGAAAATAACGTGAAAAGGTATCTGGAATATGTATCAGAATAAGAAGTAAAAGGATAAGGAGTAAGGAGATGTCAGAGTTGAGAGATACTCCCCCTGAGTTTATTACTTCCCTTTGATTATACGTGTTCTTCAGGATCAGATCTTTTTGCCTTTCTTTGAACATCAGAGTATCAGAGTCTTTGACTTATCAGAAGCTTTGTGTCAGAGCAGAGCTTCAGAGCTTTTCTTGTCAGAGCTTTGCTTTGGATCAGAGTATTAGGACGGATCAGAACTTCATATTGATCAGAGCTTCTAGTCTTCAGAGTGTCCAGGAGCTTCCTTGTGCCTGTAGACTTTAAACAAAACAGAAAAAACATTTCAAGTAATAGAGTTAGAATGTTTGAGAATTTCTGTCTAGTTAGCCGTTATTGATTTAAATATCATTCTTGTTCTCCCCCTTTTTGTCAGCAATCAAAAAGTGTTGGTGATGTGCTAAAATAATTAAGATCAGAAAAACTAATCATATTAAGATAGTTCAGAATCAAAACAAGAAAATATTACAAAACATAATCAAACAGTACATCAGAAAATCAAGGAAAACATGAAAAAGGTCATGCATGAAAGAAAAGATTAAGGTTGAGGAGGCAAGCGTGTGAACAGGTTCTCCAGCATGGCTTGAATCTTTTCAGAAGTCTCATTCTGCTTATGCACCATGCTGACAACAGTGTCAATCTTGCTGTCCTGCACATCCATTCTCTCTTTCATCTTCTGATCGTTTTCATCCATTCGCTGCTGTAGACGCATGTCATTCAGCCTTAGTTCTTCCAGAGTCTGCCTGTCCAAGGCAGCTTGAGAAGCATCAGAAGCAGGAGGCTTCTGAGAACTTTCAGCGATATCCTCTGCTTGACTTTCTTCAGCTTGAATGGTCTTGTCTTCTTCTGATTGAGTGGTCTTGTCCTGTACCTTTGCAGCTTGCTGTTTCTCAGACCAAGGTTCACTGTCCAGAGGGAGCACGTCCTCTTTCAGAAGCATACTTCCAACTTCATTCAGAAGCTTGCTGAAATTTTGTTGTGCCTGCTCATAGTTGATATCTTGCAACTTGAGGGCTTCAGCACGTACCCAAAGTCTGAATTGTGACCAGAGCTGATCAGAAGCAGCTGGGTCAATCATTCCCGGACAGACTTGCTTCAAAGAAGCAATCCATTGCAGCACACCTGTTTCAAAATTCAAAATACCAGAGCCAACATCTGGTTTCTTTGGTTTTGGGATGGCAATTTTGTGTTTCAGATCAGCAAGACGGTCAAGACTGGTTAAGTCTATGAAGGTCCTGCTGGGGTTTTCAGAGGTTTTCTGAGCAGCTGTTTGTTTTGGAGAAGGGGTATCAGAGTCAGAGATTACGATTGGACTGGGTGGTGTTTTGGGAGTATTTGGAGGTGTCGATTCTGATGAGGATGGTAACTGGGGCATGACAACAATTGTTCCACATGGCAACTGAATTGCCATCGGTGATGGTTGAGGTGAATGAGGTTCAGATTGATGAGGGGAAGGAGTTTCAGAGTGGTGAAACTCTGTTTGTGGTGAAGGTGGATTAATTTCTGGTTGGGGAGAGGGAGGTGGAATCTCTGATTGCTCAGGGATCAGAGGTTCTTCGGAGAGTGGTTGTTGTTGTTCTGGTTCTTCAGCAGATTGCTGTTGTTCTGGTTGTGGAGGAGGAACATTTTGTGGTTCAGAGTTTGGTTGATCAGAGGTTTGTTGATCAATATCAGACAGCACTTGGTCAAGTGCTGATGTTGTTGAAATTGTTGGTTGTTTGGGATGTTTGGTTCTAGGTCTTCTGAGTTTTAATGCCTCAGAAGGGTCTTCTTCTTGTACGGTTTCATCTATGGTAGGGATGGGGATTGAGATTCTATGAGAGGTTTGAGGAGGGATAGATGCTGGAATAGTAAAAGAATTTGAAACAGGGGCAGCAGATGAATTACCTCTTTTCTTTGGAGTCTGCTGAGATGATCCTTCTGATGGCGCCTTCCTCTTCTTTGTCTTCTTCAGAGTCACTTCTGGTTGGGGTTGATGCAGATCTCTGATATTCAGCTTTGGATCTGTACCATCTGCCTTGTACGCATCCAAGTACCTGAGAATCACCTCTGGTTTGGATTCAATTTCAGAAAATAACGGAAAATCACTCAGAGGCACTCTTCTGCTGGAGATATCAGCAGTGGAAGTAGCTCTGGGTTCCTTCTGAATATTCTCTATCAGCTTCATCTTTTTCAGATTCTTTGCGTTCAGAGGTTTCCCAATTGTTGGTTCAATAGTGCTCAGCTCTTGAGCTTCTATCAGATGCTCAATCAGCCTATTCTCTGTCAGAATATCTGATATCAACCTTCCAAAAGGTATCCAATCCCTCTTGGTTCTTTCTTCTTCCCTTGTTTCTTTCACACTGGTTCTGAGGTGGTTGAACAGGAAGTGAGCCAGATTGATCTTTATCTTCTGATCAATAAAGTAGATCAGAAACTGCTGATCCACATTTATGTAATCAGGAGAACTTGTTGGTTTCCTGTGGTTGAAGCACCCCAGAATTATCTTAGCCCATACTCTGAAATGATCCTTCAGATCTTTAATCTTGCTGCTGGGCAACCCAAGAGTGAAAATCCTGTTAGCTATCACACCTATATCAGCACATCTTTCAGCCATGTCCACACAACGGACGCCACCACCACTTTGACCGATTAGCCTTGCAATGAGATCTTCAGTAATCACAATCTTCTTCCCCATAACAGAGGAGATGACTAGATGTGTTGAAACCTTGGCATGAATCCAAAATTCCTTGACCAGCGCTGGGAATGTTGGTCCAACCAACCTATCGAAATACCTTTCCCACTTTTGAGCCCTAACTTCTTCAGTTAGGTCAAAACCATTCTCCTTCAAGCTTTCAAAGTCAATGATTAATTCAGAAAGCACTTCTAGATTCTTCACCGGAGTGAGGAGAGTTCTGAGTGGCACTTGATATTGCTCAGATGATGCTTTCTTCTGATTACCTGCAGAAACGCTACTGGAGGTTGCCATGTTCACACTAAAAGGGTTTTGAGAATGAACTGAGGAAAAAAGGTTTGCAAGAGATGAACTCAGAAATATGCAGAAAATGCTTGAGTATTAGTGAGAAAGCGTAAAGAATAAGAATGAGAGATTAATGTGCTTAAATAGAGTTTTCAAAACTATTTTGAAAAGATAAACGTTTTTAAGAGAGAGAAAAATCATGATTGCCATTTAAAAGCATGATTACTTTTCATTAAATGCTTGCTGATTTTGGGGGATTTGAGAAAGATACTTAAAAACGGTTACCAGACATGTGTCTCAATGCACCCAATCAGCGCTTTGCCTTCTCAGAAGCGTGCACGCGTTCTACTTCAGAGATATGCTGATGATTGGATGACACTTGTTTGATGTAGTGATCAGCACGTCTGTCTTTGAGCTTAGACTCTCAGATCTTTAGACTTGCATCTGATACAATCTGCATGTTCTATCTTTCTGAAAGGAGATTGATCAGAAGTTCACAGTGAAATAATTACATTCTGAAGGTAAATATATGGAATTAAAACATTTTCACTCTGGGCACACTTTCATGCTGAGATGTTTCAGAATGAAATTAAACCTATCTTCTGAAAGGGGTTTAGTAAAGATATCAGCCCATTGATGGTCTGTATCTATAAATTTTAAGTTCAAAATACCTTTCTGAATATAGTCCCTAATGAAGTGATGTTTTATTTCTATATGCTTAGCTCTAGAATGTAAAATGGGATTCTTACTTAAGCAAATAGCAGAAGTATTATCACAAAGTATAGGAATGTTACTCTCAAAAATCTGGAAGTCTTCAAGCTGACTTTTCATCCAGAGCATTTGTGTGCTACATCCTGTTGCTGCTATGTACTCAGCTTCTGCTGTTGACAGAGCAATTGTTGATTGTCTTTTGCTGGACCAAGAGATCAGATTTTCTCCCAGAAACTGGCAGCTTCCAGAAGTACTTTTACGTTCCACTCTGTCTCCAGCAAAATCAGCATCACAGTAGCCTACTAAGCTGTAATCACTAGATTTTCTATAAAACAAACCCAGATTAGTAGTACCTTTCAGATACTTGAAAATTCGCTTAACAGCTGTTAAGTGAGATTCTCTAGGATCTGATTGGAATCTAGCACAGATACAAACACTGAATAGTATGTCAGGTCTTGAAGCAGTCAGATAGAGGAGAGAACCAATCATACCTCTGTAGACTTTCTGTTCTACATTTTTGCTTACCTCTTCTCTTTCCAGAATGCACGTGGGATGCATTGGAATCTTTGATGGCTTACATTCTGACAGGTCAAATTTCTTCAGAAGATCTCTGATGTATTTGCTCTGATGAATGTAAGTTCCTTCTGGAGTTTGATTGATCTGAATTCCCAGAAAGAATTTCAGTTCCCCCATGAGGCTCATCTCAAATTCTGCCTGCATACACTTAGCAAATTTTCTTCCAAGAGAAGGATTAGTAGAACCAAAAATAATATCATCAACATAAATTTGACAGACTAAGATGTCACTCTTAACTGATTTACAGAATAGAGTAGTGTCCACTTTCCCTCTGGTGAATTCATTTTCAAGCAGAAAGTTACTTAGCCTTTCATACCAAGCTCTGGGAGCTTGTTTCAGACCATACAGTGACTTCTTTAGTTTGAAAACATGTTCTGGATGTTTTGTATTTTCAAAACCTGGGGGTTGGTGTACATAAACTTCTTCTTCTATATAACCATTTAAGAATGCACTTTTGACATCCATCTGATACAGAGTGATGCCTCTATTAACAGCAAATGAAATTAAAAGTCTGATAGATTCTAACCTGGCGACTGGGGCAAAGGTTTCTGTATAGTCTATCCCCTCTTGCTGACTATAACCTTGTGCAACCAGTCGTGCCTTGTTTCTGATGACTTCACCTTGTTCATTTAGCTTGTTTCTGAACACCCATCTTGTTCCAATGACGTTGAATCCTTTTGGTCTGGGAACGAGATCCCATACGTCGTTTCTGGTGAATTGATTCAGCTCTTCTTGCATTGCCAGAATCCAGTCATTATCCAGAAGTGCTTCATCAATAGAAGAAGGTTCAATCAGAGACACCAGTCCCATAAGTGTTTCTTCAGAGTTTCTGAAGCTTGCTCTTGTTCTAATTGGATCTTCCTTTCTTCCTAGGATAGTCTCTTCTGGGTGATCCAAGCTACTTCTGGGTAATCTCTTCTGAGGTTGATCAGCAGCTGTTGTAGGATTTCTAGCAGTGCTCCTTTCAGACGTTGAAGGAATGTCTGTGTTGAGAGCTTCTGATGACTTGTCTTCAGAACCTGCAAATTCAATTTCTATACCTGCAAAAACTTCATTCTGCTTTGACTTTTCAGAGTCAAGCTTGTCATCAAAACGAACACTGATTGATTCTTCCACAATCTGTGTTTCTGTATTGTATACTCTGTACCCTCTTGAGCGTTCAGAGTATCCTAACATAATACACTTCTGTGCTTTAGAGTCAAACTTGTTCAAATAATTCTTTGTATTTAATATAAAGCAAGTACATCCAAATGGATGAAAATATGAAATGTTGGGCTTTCTGTTCTTCCACAATTCATATGGAGTCTTTTCCAGAATAGGTCTTATTGAGATTCTATTCTGAATGTAGCACGCTGTGTTTATTGCCTCTGCCCAGAAGGTCTTAGCAACGTTTGTCTCATTGATCATGGTTCTGGCCATTTCTTGCAATGTTCTGTTCTTTCGTTCTACAACTCCATTTTGTTGGGGAGTTCTAGGACAAGAGAAATCATGCAGAATGCCTCTGTCATTAAAGAATGACTCAAAATCTTTATTTTCAAATTCTCCACCATGATCACTTCTGACTTTAACGACTCTAAGATCCTTTTCATTCTGAACTTGGTTACAGAAGGTAACAAACACAGAGTGTGACTCGTCCTTGTGTCTTAAGAACTTTACCCATGTCCATCTGCTATAGTCATCTACGATTACTAACCCATACTTCTTACCACTGACTGAAGCAGTTTTAACTGGTCCAAATAAGTCAATGTGCAGAAGTTCTAATGGCTTAGAGGTGGAAACAACATTTTTGGATTTAAAAGAAGGTTTTGCAAATTTGCCTTTCTGACATGCTTCACACAGAGCATCTGAATTGAACTTCAAATTAGGAAGTCCTCTGACCAGATTGAGTTTGTTAATCTGAGATATTCTTCTCATACTAACATGCCCCAATCTTCTGTGCCAGATCCACTGCTCGTTGTTAACAGACAGAAGACATTTTACATTCTGACTCTTTAGTTCAGAAAGTTTGATTTTGTAAATGTTGTTTTTCCTCTTACCATTAAACAGGATAGTCCCATCTTTCTGACTAACAGCTTTACATGATTTTTGATTAAAGATTATATCATAACCGTTATCACTTAATTGACTTATGGATAACAGATTATGCATCAATCCATCTACTAGCAGAACATTATTAATAGAGGGAAGATTTCCATTACCTACAGTTCCAGAGCCAATTATCTTTCCCCTCTGATTGCCTCCAAAGCCAACGTGGCCTCCAGGCTTAAGTTCCAGGCTTTGGAACATATGCCTTCTTCCCGTCATGTGTCGTGAGCAGCCAGAGTCCAGGTACCATGACTGGTGTTTCTGACTTGCTGCTAAAGATATCTGCAACATGTATTATTTTATCCTTAGGTACCCAGATTTTCTTGGGTCCTGATTTGTTAGTTTTACCAAAACTCTGGTTGAATTTTGGTTTCACAGAGTGCTTACTGCTAGTATATTTGATATCATGTGTGTGACCATACACAAAGTGTGAATTCAGAGGAGTGTGTTTAATGGTTAAGTCCATGACATTCTTTGGTGTAGGAACCTTACCTTGGTATCCTATTCCTTTCCTGCCGTTTCTGCTAACTCCATAGATCATTGAAGCCATTCTGCTTCTATCTATGCTTTTAGCTAGGAACTTCTGGAAACTGTGATCATACTCCTTGATGATCTCATCAGCGTTGCTGGGAGTTTCAGAAATTGGTTCCTTCTGAGAGTTTTGTAAAGTGTTTTCTAATTTTGAAATCTTATTTCTCAGCTCAGAATTTTCCAATTTAAGACTCTCAGACTTATTAGAGTCAGATTCAATATTCCTTTTCAGGTCTCTGAATTTAGCTCTAATTTGCTGATAACGTTCCAGAATCTCATTAAGGCTTTCAGCAAGTTCAGCCTTTGTAAAGTTAACAGCGAAGTTAGGAAATACCTCTTCAGTGTCTGATTCTGAGTCTGATTCAGAAGCTTCACTATCTTCTGAAATGTTAGCCATGAGAGCTATGTTTGCCCTTTCATCATCTGATTCTGAGTCAGCTTCAGACGAGTCAGAGTCATCCCATGTGGCCATGAGACTTTTCTTCTTCTCTCTTCCAAACTTCTTTTTGGGCTTTTCCCTCTGAAGCTTTGGGCAGTCACTCTTGTAGTGTCCTTGCTCATTGCACTCATAGCAGATGATGTCTTTGGTGTTTGGCTTCTTGCTACTGGAGGAGCCTTCAGATCTTCTGTATCCAGAGGAAGAATCTGTCCTTCTGTATCTGGAAGAAGACTCGTTCTGATCAGATCTTCTGGGATTCTTGAACTTCCTTTGTCTTTGCTTCCACAGTTGATTTACTCTTCTGGAGAGAAGGGAAAGTTCGTCTTCTTCTGATGAGGATCCATCAGATGTTTCTTCAACTGCCTGCAAAACTTTAGACTCAAATTTTCTGTTAGATTTTAATGCTAAAGGCTTACCTTGCTTCTGAGGCTCATCAGCTTCTAGCTCTATCTCATGACTTCTGAGGGAGCTGATAAGTTCCTCCAGAGTGATTTTGTTGAGATCTTTAGCTAGCTTCAGAGCAGTAACCATAGGCCTCCACTGCTTGGGTAAACTTCTGACAATTTTCTTGACATGGTCAGCAGTAGAGTATCCTTTGTCCAGAACTTTGAGACCAGCTACCAGAATCTGGAATCTAGAGAACATAGTTTCAATGGATTCAGATTCTTCCATTTTGAACGCATCATATTTCTGAATGAGCGCCAGAGCTTTTGTTTCTTTGACCTGAACGTTGCCCTCATGCGTCATTCTGAGAGAATCAAAAATATTCTTTGATGTGTCTCTGTTGGAGATCTTTTCATACTCAGTATAGGAGATGGCACTGAGGAGGATGGTTCTGGCCTTGTGGTGATTCTTGAAGTCACGCTTTTGTTGATCAGACATTGATTTTCTATCAATCTTCTGACCACTTGCATTCACAGGGTGCGTGTATCCATCTGTCACCATATCCCACAGATCAGCATCATGTGCTAGAAAGAAGCTTTCAATTCTGTCTTTCCAGTAATCAAAGTTTTCTCCATCAAAGACTGGAGGTTTGCCACTGAATCTGTCTCTGTCCTCATTGTTGTCATTGCTGATGTGAGAATTGTTTCCTGCCATTGTGTTTTTCTGACGCTGGATCTTGTACTGACACGGTTAAGTGTTTTAGCTCAGAACCAGGCGCTCTGATGCCAATTGAAGTGGTGAAAAACACAAGAAGGGGGGGTTGAATTGTAAAACTGAAATCTAAAGCAATTGACAAGATATTTTTATCCTGGTTCGTTTGATCTCAAACTACTCCAGTCCACCCGTCAAGGTGATTTCGCCTCTCTCCAACGAGGTCTTAATCCACTATATTCAACTGAATATTACAGACTGCTTTAACAACTGCTAAAGCCTTCTTGATTCAAACCACAACCCGGTTTGTCAAGGTAACACTTTCTTACAAAGAGATAAAACTATGTGTGTGGATGTTTTCTACAAAACTGTATCACAACTGTGATGTATACACAATATGAAGCTTAGAAACTAGATTGCTAAACAGTAATGGAATATCAGAGTGTGTGGTTTAGCAAAACTGAGAGAACGAAAATTATGGTTTAGCTTTTTGTGCGTGTAGAGATTTGGAGAGCATTAACCATTTCAATCTTCAAAGCCTTGTTTATATAGCACTGAGATGATGAACGTTGGATGCAATATTCTTGATTCAATGCTAATAACAAACTTTCCTTATTGAGCAGATCTTGTCTGGAATGAGGCCGTTGGAATTAATTTGCTTTCAATGCACAGTACCGTTGCTTACTTAATGCAAGTTCTGGCTTGGCTCATTCTGACTCTGCTTCGCTGCTGATGAACTATTGTGTTTCTGTATCAGAGTGTTGAGCGCAGTCTTGTTCATCAGGCTTCAGCATGTACGTGAGTTGATCATCTGATTTTGACGTTCTGATCTAGCAACTTCTGATGCTGGTGTCTGAAATCAAGTTCTGATGCTGAATAGATGTGATCTTGCTTATATCAATCAGAGTATCTGCAAGTCAGAACATAATATTTTTAGGCAGCAGATAGTTCATACATGAAACTTATAAATACTATATCTTTTCACTTTGTTATCATCAAAACTCAAATATAGGGTAGTAGATTCAAACTTTGTTCTAACAGATTCCCGCGTTCAGAAGTTTTTTTACTTCGTCTTTAACTACGGTGCTCCATATTGGGTTAATTCTTCGTTGATGTTCTCTAGAAGATTTACAGTCGTTTTCCAGCATAATACGATGCATGCAAATGGAAGGACTTATTCCTTTGAGATCTGTAATGTTGTATCCCAAGGCGGATGGGTATTTTCTTAAGACTTGTAATAATTTGTCTGTTTCTTGTTGTCCTAAGTCCGCATTGACAATTACAGGTCATTTGAACTCAGTGTCGAGGAATTCATATCTAAGGGTCTTAGGTAATGGCTTAAGATCCAATGTTGGTTTTCTTGGACAAGGCATGTGGTAAGGTTTCAGAGCTAAGCATTCGCTTAGGTTGTCGTCTCGGTATTCGGGACACCATTCATTATCTTCGAATATAAGAGGTGCGGGAATCTTCATGGTTTCAGAACAAGGTATCGGTTCCCATTCAATTTCTCTTACGCATTCGTCCACGATGTCTACCAGATAACATGTGTCATCTATGGCAGATACTTGTAAGAATTGTGTCAGAATAAATTCGACTTTCTCTTCACCTACTTCAAAAGTTAGTTTGCCCTTTTTTACATCTATGATAGCTCCAGCGGTAGCTAAGAATGGTCTTCCTAAAATGATAGGTGTACTTTCGTCTTATCTAATGTCCATGATTATGAAATCTGTAGGGATGTAGAATTGACCTATTCGTATAGGAACGTTTTCCAAGATCCCTACTGGGTATTTGACAGAGCAATCCGCCAATTGAACGGACATCTTTGTTGGTCTTAGTTCACCCATTTCCAGTTTGTTGCATATGGATAAAGGCATAACGCTAATACTAGCTCCTAAATCACATAGGGCTTTGTCTATGACAAACTTGCCTATATGACATGGTATAGAGAAGCTTCCAGGATCTTTCAGCTTAGGAGGCATCTTGTTTTGGATAGTTGCGCTACATTCTGCAGTAAGTGTGATTGTTTCGTTATCTTCTATATTTTTCTTGTTAGATAAGATTTGCTTGAGGAATTTGGCATAGGAGGGCATTTCAGTTATGGCTTCTATGAAAGGAATTGTTATATTAAGTTGTTTCAAAAGTTTTACGAATTTTTTAAATTGCCCTACATTCTTAGGTTTGGCTAATCTACCAGGAAATGGGATCTGGGGTTTATAAGGCGGTGGAGGAAGATAAGGTTTTTCTTTTTCTTTTTCTTTGGCCTCTCCTCCTTTATCTTCTTCATCTTCCTCTGGTTTCTTGGGTTGATTTTCCTTCTCAATTGGTATTTCAGACCTTTGATACATACTTTGATTTGACAGTCTTGGGTCAGGCGGTCCATCTAACTCGATTCCACTTCTTAATATGATGGCATGAGCGTGCCCCTTCGGGTTAGGTTGTGGTTGACCAGGAAATGTATCAGCTGGTGCAGCTGTAGGTGCTTGTTGTTGAGCCACTTGAGAGATTTGGGTTTCCAACATTTTATTGTGGATGGCCAAAGCATCTATTTTGTTTGCTAATTGTTTTATCTGCTCGTTAGTGTGTATGTTTTGATTTTGGACGTCTTTGTTTGTTTGCGCTTGGGTAGCTATGAAGTTCTCCATCATCAATTCTAAGTTTTATTTTCTAGGTACACTAGGAGCGTTTGCAGGAGGTTTTTGATATCCAGGTGGCACGGCAGGTGCTTGGTTTGGAGCATACAACGCATTGGGGGTTTTTATATGATAAATTTGGGTGATTTTTCCATCCAGGATTGTATATGTTTGAGTAAGGGTTTCCTTGAGCATAACTCACTTGGTCAGTTGGAGTCCCTGCCAAGATCTTACATTCGGTAACTACATGTCCAGGTACTCCGTATATTTCGCAATTTGGAGTTATAGCAGCCACGGTGGCTGGAGGTATTGCGGTCAAATTATTTATCTTTAGGGTGAGGGCATCTACCTTAGTATGGACACTGTCTAGATTGCTTATCTCATGCATGCCTCCTTTTGTCGGTGTTTTCTCTGCAGTACCTTTGTCTACTTGTCCCCTTTCACTTCCCCACTGATAGTGGTTTTGGGCCATGCTTTCTATTAGAGCATAGGCAGCGGTGTAGGATTTGTCCATAAGTGCACCTCCTGCAGAAGCATCTATTGTTAATCTTGTATTGTAAAGGAGACCATTATAGAAGGTATGGATAATCAACCATTCTTCCAAGCCATGATGTGGGCATAGTCTCATTAGATCCTTGTATCGTTCCCAAGCATCGAAAAGGGACTCATTTTCCTTTTGCCTAAAATCTCTTATTTGAGATCTTAGCATAACTGTTTTGCTTGGCGGGAAATACCTTGCAAGAAAAACTTTCTTCAGCTCATCCCATGTGGTGACTGAGTTCGCGGGTAGAGATTGGAGCCAAGCTCTGGCTCTGTCTCTTAGAGAAAAAGGGAAGAGACAAAGTCTTATTTCCTCTTGACTGACCCTATTGTTCTTAATTGTATCTGTGTACTGTAGAAATATTGATAGATGGAGGTTGGGGTCTTCCATTGACCCACCAGAGAACTGGTTCTGTTGTACAGCAAACAACAAAGAAGGTTTCAGTTCAAAGTTGTTAGCCTCTATTAGAGGAGCAATAATGCTGTTGTGCGGTTCATCTTGCGAGGGGATGGCGTAGGATTTGAGTGGGCGCGGAGCAGGATTGGCAGCCATTTCTTCGGTTGGTCAAGAAATAGGAGATTCGAGTGATTCACGAGGTGGAGTGTTATGCAAGAGACGATACTCTTAAATGCGGCGTCTAAGTCTGAGATACCGCTCGATATCGTTGATTTGTATGTATAACAGCTCGCCTTGCGAACGAGTGTTTGGCATACAAATAAGAAAAGAAATAGAAAAGGAATAGAGAGGTTTTTGCTCTAGTCGCTACTGCGTAACAAAAGAGTAGTGATATCGACTTAAATCAGTCCCCGACAACGGTGCCAAAACTTGATCGGGATTATACTTAGGTATCCAATGATTCGGACTGCAAGTGCACAGTCTTGTCGTGTAGTTTTAAAAGATATGGAACCACAGAGACTGATAAATCGAACTACCGTCTTCTATTGTTACTTCGCAAATCTAAAGCTAATGAATGTTTGATTGGGTTGTAGGGAAAACTAAATACTAAATTAAGTTGGATTTTTAATAATCAATGAGCGGAACTACCAGTATGCAATAGTCGATCCTCGGGAACTAGCGACCGGTTGGGTGTCTTTATATTTTCGAAACAGCTTTCAGTAAAACTTATTTAGTTTAAAAACCCTCGTCTCACACTGTCGTTTTGTTGATCTAGGCTATGCAGTTAAGTCCTAACGTACGCTTCCGCCATTCCGCAGGAGTTAAAAACACCTTTTGAAAACTAAATAACATCTTAATTAACTTTAAAGTGCTTCCGTTGTATTTTAAGCTAATGCCTAATTACTACTGTCTAGTTAAAAGATCTCAAGCTTCCACTTTGTTGACCCTAACCTCTATCTGTTCTTTACTTTCGTAACAAAACAATTTAATGATTAAAAATAGTAACTTAGACCAGAAAAGAAGGTTTTGTAGAAAAAATAATCCCAACTGAGTCACTCGATCCCTTGGTTAGGTGACCTTACATACCGATATACGAATTCTAGCCTAACATAATATCTTACCAAATCACAGAACAATTCCAGAGACAAACAAGAATAAACATGATTATATTGATTAAAAGTAATAAAAATTCATAAACATAAACCTGGTAATAATTCTGGATATAGAAGCACTCCTGCACAAACTGTAGGCTTTGCTTCGATCGGGGAACAGATGTAACCGTACAATAAAAATAAATGCTAGAGGAAATATAGAAGTTGCTGGGAAATGAATAATGCTTAACGAATATTTGCTTAGAGTAAAAATGAATTCTCCAAAGTTTCTGCCAAAAAAAAGAACTCCCTTTTTCGTATGGTCCAAGGTCCTATTTATAACCCCTGTGTGATAAGTTCGTTCTCGGTAATGTAGGAACACTTGTTCCTTTGAGAAATAATAGGACCACTAAATTAGTTACGTTCTTCATGCATTGACTGAGTGGATCAGATAAATAGGGTGATCGTTTGATTTGCTTTTGAATTGGTTTCCTTCCGTTGGATACGTGGTCAAGAGGGAAAAAGTGGGCTTGTGACGTTCGTCAAGTCCAAGTGACGATGGTCACTTGGTCCATCACTTCGCGTGACGAGCGACAACACTTCTTGACGATCGTCAAGGCCTTTTTCATGTTGGGCCACGTGCTCACATACGTGCTCACATGCTTTATGATGGGCTTAAGCTGATTTCTTCTCTTTGGCCCTTTTTGCTATCTTTGCACCTTTTTTTCTTCATTTCTTCCAAAGTGTTCAGCTTAATGTATATCTGCAAAAATAGAAAAATACATGCATAATACCTATAAAATAATTTAATTTAAACTAAAGTATGAGAAATATTTTGTGTATATCAAACCAAAAATATCATATATTTGTGTGTCATCGGTAAGTAAAGAAAATTGCCCTTTCCTATTAGTACTACTGAATCTTCTACATCTTTTCTATATTACATGCTGATGTGTGTGACCCCTTCTCTACAATATCTTTATTAGGACACAAATACTTCCTTACACTTTGTTCATGACCATAGTAGATATACATGAGTTGTTTTTCTTAAAATCAAAGACCAAGTTAAACATAATATTATTCAATTTGTTGCTTATGTTGAAAGCCAATTTCAAAAGTCATTGAATTGTCTAAGATCTGATAATAGCATATAATTTGTTGCCTTATCCAAATTCTTTTAAACTAAAGAAATCTTACTCCAAAAATATCATGTTGAGACACCCCAACAAAATGGAGTGGTTGAGAGAAAACACCAACATATCCTTAATGTAGCCAAAAGTCTCTATTTTCATTCTCATGTCCCATTAAACATGTGGAACTTTTGTGTCCAACTTGCCATACACCTGATCAATAGACTCCCCACTCCCTTTCTTAAAATCAAAAGCCCCTGTGAGATGTTATTCTCTGAAGCTCCCTCTATGATACATTTGAAAGTCTCTGGATGCCTATTATAACACCCCAATTCTACTCCTCGTAATTAATAATAAAATCAGAGTTTCAAAATTTCATCAAAACATAAATTGAGGTATCACATATTCGTGTTTTTCATCACTTTGAATCATAATGCACATTACAAAATCAAAAGTCGGATATACCGATTCATAACATAAATCATCATATGAACATATGACTAATCACAACACAACGGATGTGTTCATAAAATGTACGTATCATCATGTTATCATCAATACATAAAGTCATAGGATAGTATACATAAACTATCCTATCAAAATAATAACATCGCCCAAATCCCGAGTGTTACTACTATCAGAGCATAACAACTCAAAATAAAGAGACTCGAGCTAATCCTCATCATCCCCGCGGATCACCTGCACATTACCAATATAAAGTCAACGGTGAAACAAGTAAAGGGTGAGATACTCCAAAACATATAATTAAAGGCATGATAAAATATATAAATAGTTTTGGAATCATAAATGATATAGGTTAATAAGAATATGTCAACAAATATCAAATCTCACATACTTTAAAATCATCATTTAGTGTATAAGATCAACACTTTAATATCATCACATAATCACCATAATCATGTCAAAACAAGACATAAATTCCATCCCCATAAACTCATATCGTCGCTTTACCGTCATGTTATATCCATCGCATAATTTTCATGAAATTATCACATCATAATCACTTTATGTTCAACACAAAAATCATCACAAGACAAGGTATCATATAACATCGCAATTCATTATAAGCCATCAAATAAAACTCAACGCCAAAAGACTCAAAAATAAACATAACTGACTCCATGAGACACGACTATGTTATGCATGTGGTACCCATCGCTTTGTCCATAATTAGGAACATTTGGCATAAAGCTCATCGTCGCTTTGGCATAAAAGCCTTCGTCGCTTGGCATAAAAGCCCTCATCGCCAATGCAATGTATGTGACTCGACAACACGACATCACAAACACGACACAATAAAAACATCATCATCGCACATCAAAATTTGGCATAAATCCCACGTCGCCATATTTATCCACATAAGGATAAACATATCATTGCATCATATATCATCAAGCATTCGTTATGAATAAAACGTCGCCAACATCATATTTAATCATATAACAACATCATAAAAAAAATCACTTAATTCCAAACATGGAAAATTAATCAAACATCAATAATCGTTGCAAAAGTCATTCACAATAATCGGCATCAATTATAATCATTAATGTCGCAATCAGATTGTCCATACGCGACTTAAACCGACTAAAACGCAACCCAATTCAAGTTAACCGTAAATTGGCCTATTTCGGGTCGCTTCATAAAAACTCTAAATCTAGAAAAACTAACCTCATCACGACGTTCTACACGTCGAAATTAGCTAGCACGTCAATTTTCGTGAAATTCAGAGTAACTTGCTCCGTCGCCGAAATTGCCGAAATCGAGAAATCGGAACATAATCGGGTTCCAAATTAAATCGGATAAATTATGTCATATTTATATTTAATTAATATAAATATTTAATATATTAAATTAAAAAAAATAAAAAAACAAAACATAAATTAAATAAAACTTACTGCTAGCTTTAGTCTGCTAAGCTTTTAGTTTCTAACCTTATACTAACATACTGCTTATACTAACATACTGCTAGCTTTACGTTTTTTTTCTTTTCTAAACTTAACTTTCATTTTTTTATGCTGCTACTTTGTTTATAACTTAATAACTTAACTGCTATTTCTAAACTTAATAACATATAGCATTTACGTTTCATTTTTTTTTATAACTTAACTGCTATTTCTTGTTTCATTCCAATTTTAATTAACCTAATACTGATTCAACAACAACAACAACACCTAATTAACTCTTTTAATTTCTATCTCAACAAAATTCAAGAACCCTAACATCAATTTTTCCCCAAATTTAAAATATACCAAATCAAACCCTAACTATAAGCATTGGAAAATCAAACCTCTTACCTTAGATGTTTGAAATGATTCTTGATGTTCCAACCAACCCAAAACCCAAGCTTTGCTATTGCTCCTCTTCTTCTCTTCCAAGACTCTCTTTTTTGTTCTCTAAGTGTGTTTTTATGTGTTATGTCAAAATAAGGTGTGTTTGGTTTATTTAGAACAAGACACTAGCAAGCAAAAATACCAAAAAGCCATTGGTCTTACTAGTTATAACACTAATAATACTAAATAATGTTATTAACCCAAATAATTAAAATAACTCCAAATAATTAAATATCGGTCCGAATAATATTTTACCAAACCGAACGGAATAAAAACCGAACCGAACAAAATAATTACCGGTCCCACAAAATAAAGACCGGACCGAATAAAATAATTATCGGTCCCTCAAAATAAATACCGGACCGAATAACATAATTACCGGTCCCTCAAAATAAATACCAGACCAAATAAAATAATTATCGGTCCCTCAAAATAAATACCGGACCGAACAAAATAATTACCGATCTGAATAAAATGTCGCCGAATATATTAACAGATATACCGGTTAATTTAAATATTCTCGTCGCAAAAATAAACGTCAAACGGTAACCCGAAAATATTAATATAATATAATATTAAATAAAATGGGGCGTTACACCTATGATATACCACCACTCTAACTACTCACAAAACCAAATTTGAACGTAGAGCCTGCAAGTGTACTTTCCTTGGTTACAAAGATGGAACAAAGGGGAATATCCTCTATGATATGCATAGTCACAACATCTTTAAAACCAAAAATGTTGTGTTCTATGAAAATCTTTTCCCTTTTAACCTGACCAAAATACCTTAAATAACCAGAACACTTTTCAAAATGCACACTATCCTATTTTTGATGACCCACCTAATGTCCATAATCTTGTTGGCAATTCTGAGATGTCTAATCCTACTAACAATGGTACCCCTGCTACACCTGTCACAATGACAGTTCATAAGTTGTCACTTTCCCATTACTTATATCTATCATAGAGGCCAACACTTCTCCCAATTACTTTTCTTTATCCCCGAATACAGCAGGCTCCAGTCACCATCTTAGTCCTTTATTTGATGCTATTATGCACAATACAGATGAAGATGATAATTCTCTTTCTCAACCTCACAATGAAGCCATAGTTACTTAATACTCAGCCTACACTTGATAATGATCTTACTGCTAGATCTATTGCCCCTTTAAGAAAATCCAGTAGACCATCTAATCCTCCTAGTTATTTGGCTGATTATCATTGTTATTCTGCTTTTAATAATTCTAACTCCTTGAATTTTTTTAAACATAATATTGCATATCCTCGTCTTCTGTCCTTACATATGATAAGTGTGCCCCTTCTTATAAATATTTTTGCTATGCCATATCATCTAACATTGAAACAAAAACTTTCAATCAAGCTAATAAGTGTGCCCCTTCTTCTGTCCTCATAGTGTTTCTTGAGTACACATCAAGAAATGATATACACTTTCGGTTGTACGACGATAAATGTCATTCACGTCCCTTGGGTGACAGATCCTTCTATCCTGGATGGCTGGCTTGTGGGTCACATCTGATGTATCAACATCTGCCTGAGCAAGTCATTCGCTAGTTCAAGTATATGCAGGTTGTTCCAGGAAAATCCTTCGTGTCTGATCCTCCTATTATGCCCTCGCAGAGATGTGGATGTCGTGTATGATGATTTTCTTAATCTTCTTGTATCGGCTGAAGCATGAGGTGTTGTAGATTCTAGAGAATGGAGTTATGTATCTGACTATGTCTAGTCGTATTTCAGAGTGTCACATCCTTATGTGATACTAGATGCTAAGGAAGAGTCACCTAGGCCAGCTCATCAGGAGATATTAGAGGAGGAGCATGTTAGGGCAGATCATATCGTTGATGTGCTACCTGCATGTCGTTGTATTATAGGTATTGGGCGAGCGAGTATAGAGAGAGGAGACTTATTGAAACTCACTTCTGGGAGGTTATTGTATATATCGTACTATTTGAGACACATACTAAATTGTAGTACATGAGACATTGAAGGAAGAAGGGGTCTGATATACCCAGTTGTATAGTATTTGTATTAAGAATTATGGATAATATTATCGTTTGTAATTTGTTATTTTGACATTATTATAAATTCATGATTGATTCATTTTTATATATATATATATATATATATATATATATATATATATATATATATATATATATATATATATATATATATATATATATATATGAGATTTTCATCTTATTAGATCACTGTATCGTTTAATTGATAAACAAATTATTATGATAGTATAATTATAGTATCTGGTCTTTTACACTAGTGTATTTCTAAAAAAATATCAAAATTTATTATCTAAAAGATGATTACGCAAGTGTATATCCATATTTTATTACTAAGATGCGTTTTCAAATTAGACTATAACAAAATGAGAGTGTGACTCAATTACAAATAAATAAAGTACATATATGAGGTTATTCCAAAAATACATCTCCGTCGGACTAAATTATGATAAAATGAGGGTATTTCTCAATTACACATTGATTTTGTGTAAATATATACGTCCAAAGATGTACTTTTTTAATTGGAAAGACATTTTTTATATTTTTAGAAGGTACTTCTCTATTATTATAGGTGAGAGAAGTAATGCCTATATTTTTAGGCGTTGAAGTGGCTCATTCTAACATTGAAAATTTTTAGGTGAGACATGTCTTTTAGGATTGAGAACAAAAAATACTCCCATTAAGCAAAATAAAAACTTGGCTTTCGCACATGTCACATAGTTAAGGTTGTTCATGATCCATCTCACTTAGAAAATTAAACTAAATCGAATCAAACCAAACAATAGTAAAAAGTAATTCAAACTAAACGGAATCAAATTATTTGTTTAGTGTATCGGTTCGGAATTTCAAACTGTACCGAATCGTTAAAAGATGATTTTTTTCAAACCGAACAATTTGTTAAATAACCAAACCGTTATTTTTTGAATTTTAAAAAAAACTAAAACTTGTTTTTAGTATTTTTTTCATTTCCAATTTTGATTCAGTTCAATTTCGGTTCGGTTTATTTGTCATATGATTCGGTTCTAAAACTGTTTGTTTGTGTTATGATTTGTGTTATGATTTGCCATAACGGTTCGGTTCTTTTTCAGTTCACATTATGCACCAACCTAGACAAGAAGAATGAGAAGCAGCATTGCAGGTTGTTCGCTGCTGATGCCCAAAGAAAGCATCTTCTTAAATAAAAATTGTGATTTGCAATTGAGTGATTGGTGAAGAAATGATTGAGCAAGTTGTGATCTTACTCACCAGTCTCTATCAAGTTGGATTATTGATTTGGGGGTTCTCCTATTTCGTGGAAGACAGATTGAAATGTCCAATTGCACTAATTTAATGATTGGATCTCATTTCATTCATTTAAATAGTATGGCTGACAGCTTTGATATAATAGTACTAATATATATGGACTAATCATACAAATTTGTTACCACAAATTCAGAAAAACAAGTTGTAAATTCAAACTAGGAGATGAGAAGAATAATCATGCAAATTTAAAATATACAAAATTGATTCTTTATTGTATATCTGTAATTGCATCAACTGTTTTGTAATTTCAACTTCTATAAGGTATTTTCTGATACACATGGAGCATGATTTAGGTATACATTACAGTAACTGCACATTTGACCCCCCAAAACGATTGCAGCAACTTTACACTAACACTTACGTTTTCAATCCTTATTTGGTGAAATTATACAATTTTGAAATATTTGGATCCTATAGCATATGTGATAAAGCTCAAATATTATGGTTGATGTAAAGGTAAGAAAATCATATTTATATCACCATTTCTTTACGGAAAGCTTCCGGTGATTCGGATATGGTCAAGGGTTCTTCTAAGTCCATACTTAAGCACTGCCTGGTTACCTTCTCTAAATCCGTCTCCGTAGGCTGGTGAGCTATCGGACTCGATCTGGTGTTTAAAAAATTTACCGAGTTCCTTTTCAAAATCCGACCGTTTACCCTTCTTTGATGAAGTCGAGGAAGGTGATGACGAAGACGAAGAAGAGGAAGACGATGATGATGCTTCTTCACTTCCGGAGCCGGAATAGATCTCTGAATCTAGCCACATATGAGCTAAGACTTGGCATATTCCTTCTTCAACTTCTGGCCTAAGATTGCCATAGCCTGTCAAAATACACAAGATTGTTCAACTTAACATTGAGATATCAAAATTTTCGACAATGTTTTGATCACGGGAAAGATGAAACACTACCTTTAAGTCTAAGCCAAGCATGCATCATTTCATGAGCCAGGATTGATCCTGTGAGTAACCTATAAATGTAAAATCGTTGGATTATGTTTTCATATATGTAATTACTCTCTATGGACATAAAAATTAAAGCGAAAAATTACATGTAATTGGTCTACATTTGGTATCAGAAGGATACCTAGGAAGGCCATACAATACAAGTATCGCTGTCACTTCGCACCGACGTATCAGCCTAAAAGGCTCGGTTATCATATCTATGACACGGTAGCCTGCTCCTATACTCGGTCTTCTTAAAATCTGGAATTACAAAAAAATTAAAACTATAGTCTAATAAAATGATTACCAACAAAGATTCGTACGTATTCATGAAAAAAACATCCTTACAGTGGGGATGGTTTGCTCTTCTGACAAGCAAAGTCCTCGAGTTTCAGGTAAGTGGTGATGACCCTAGATTCAATATTGAAAAGCCAAATTAACGTTCCAAAATCAGGAAAGTAGAAAAGATAAAACTAAAAGTACATTTCATGCATGAAAAGTTGAAAACATAAACTTTTACATTCTTTTCCCCCTCCATGGCTTCATTCAGCGCTTGTCTCTCAACCAAAAGCATAGGAATTTGCTGCTCTATTTTCATATGCAAACCTTCATAAAACTCTTGTATTTCAAGATAAAGAGGTTGACATTCGTGAGTATCCATAATAGCCGAATCAAGACATTCAAGACACAGCTTTCGACCATCATCAAGTAACAGATATTTTGTGTCCGTTGACTGCACTGATTGGAAAATTTCATATCAATTGATGAAAGAAAGAAATCAAAAAACAAAGATAGAGTGTCTCGTTGTCGGTAACAACATGTGATAAAATATTTTGTGAGATGATGTAACTGACCTCCATTCTCTGACAGCTACAACAACGAGGAGTGCCATCACCCTCGTGTGATGGACAATATTTTTGCAGCCAGAAAGGATGTGCTCTATACTCAATGAGTCCAGCTGAATTTTGTGGGATCTGTAAAATTCCAAATGAACATCAAAAGTTTGCAAAGCCTTTTATCAAAACCAAGCACGATAGAATCGACAAAAAAGAACACTTGTTAGCCAAAAATCAAACCAAATACTACTTACGAAGATCTTGCAAACATCACACCTTGGGTGATGACGCTCCTTATAGCACAATTTATGGTAAGGGCGATTTCCAGACATGGAATACTGTAATGATTAAAGTTTCAAGCATTATTTACAATCATATTATCTACAAAAAATAAGTCTCGCAGGGCGCAACAATCAAAACAATACTCCAACCTCATAATCAGTGATTGGCAGTTTGCAAGCATGGCAACAAAAACATTCTGGATGCCAAACAGCTCCCATGCAACTCAAAAATCTTCCATGACCTATCTCAACATTGCAGCCAGCACAGATTCTGCAAGCAAGTTGTCCGGTAACCATTTTAGTCTGCGGTCTTATATATCTTCGTGGCAAATTCAATTTATGATATTGAGACATACAGACTATCGTTAGAAATTTCATCTGCCGCGTTGTTACCTGTACACAGGTGGAAAGAGGTTTGTAAAAGGTTGAAATATAGAATCGGTCTGAGATCGAGGAGGTGAACCAATGCTCAAACTTTCTTGAATAGCCCTTGCAAGTTGTTCATCTTCCTCAAGTTGAACTTCATCGAGACTCGTGTCTTCATCCTGTTGAATTTTAGCTATATGGTCATCTTCATCTTCTTCTTGCTTAACATCACCAACATGGTCTTCTTCGTCTTGCTTAACATCACCAACATGTTCATCTTCTTCGTCATCAAGTGGACACAGTTCATCATCTTCAGATTCAGAATCATCCTCTGCAGTATAATGAGTTGGAAAAAAAGAGAGCTTTTAAAATGAAGCTACACAAAGAAGCATTTTAACCATTGATTTATACAAACATAAATCTTACCTACAACTTTTTTCCCTTTAGGATCTTCCTCGGAAAGGGAAAGCGCAATTGCACGATCGATTTCTTCTCTCTCAAAATCAGTCAAATCATCCTGCACTCACAATTTTTCGCTGATGCAACTTCAATCTTTTCTATAAGTTTTTTTAATAAAAAAGAGCAAGGCTTTCTTACTATACATAACGGAAATTATTATTACCACGGAATCTTCTCGATTACTCGAATCTCTGTCATGTCCATACTTCCCATTGTATCCTCGCCCCGAATATTTATGGTTCGAACCCTTAAGCAACTTGGTAAGCCAACCCATGTAACCTTATTTTCTCTAGGTTGGCAAACCTTATCTCAAAATTCAGCTACAATTTACATAAAAAAAATGAAATTCCACAGATTAATTAACCATTCTAAGAAGAAACTACAAGTCATTAAAGTTCAATCAACCTTCATATGCAGCATGATAATCACAATTACAATCACAATCACAATAAAAAGTGCTATTTGAATATTGAATCTTAAGGTATCTATCAAGAGCATACAGATCAAAGAATAATTCAAAAAGGGAAAACCAAAATTATTCATCAAAAGCCAGAAATCAGATGAATTCCAAATCCAATCAAACACACCTAAATATAGCTGTATAATCAATAAACATGAATTGAATTGCTTCAAAGAAATTCAAATTTCACATGCTTGGAAAAAAAAAGGAAAGAGAAAAAAAAACTTTCTTTCACCAACCCCACCATCTATATTGATTGAAAACACAGCAAACACAAACAACCCATGATTAAAAATTTCAAAAGTAAGAAACTTTTTGTGTCACAAGAGAACATACCAGGAAAAAAGATTAGGAATCAGATGAATTTAAAATGCAATATCTGATTCATATTAAAACATAGTCAACCACATAGTAACATGGTTGGTTAGAATTTAGAATTTTCTCTCTCTATATATATAAATATGTGTCATGTAACAGTGTATGTTTATGTGTGTGAGACTCGTGCAAAGAGTGAAAAGTTGAAACAAGTACTTTGATCCTACGCAAATATAGGCAAATCCAAAAGTAACAAGAAATGGGTGAGTATTAATTCAACGCCACTGTGGTGTATCTACTGTGATGTGACGTGGGTCCATTTTTCTTTGTCTTTTTTCTTACTACATTCTACCAAACGTAATTGACGCTAAAAGATAATAGAAAAAAAGGTTTTGCGGTTGAGATAGGTTTGGTTCAATTTGTGCTATGCTCTAGGGGTGACTAAGGCTATAAGCAACTCTTTTCGATGCTGCCATGTTTTTGTGATGCTTAATAAACTTGTGACTTATTCTTAAAAACAAGCTTAAAACAAAAATGCTCAAACACACGCTAGTAGATAGCATTGGCAATATAAGACTCCAATTGAAAAATAAGAACAAAATGAAGAGAAAAAAACTTGTATTAAGAAAGTTATTATTACTATATCAATATCATGATTAGTGTTGTTAAAATGAGTCGAACCGACTCTTAAATATATTTTAACATGGGTTGGACCGTGAAAAAATATGGGATTGTTAATTGCAGCTTTAGTATTTTCCTCAAACTATATGAATTTTAAAAAATATGTCTTTTGCATCATCAAAAATTTAAAATTTTGATGCACACATAATTAATAGAAAAAAAAAAGCTCAAATTCGCTTGAAAACACATTTGATGCACAAATATATATGTTTTGATATTGTTTTCTAGATACTCATATAGATATTAATATTCAAATGTACTCTTTAAAAAAGTTTAGACAAAATCACGGTGATTAAATTTGGTTGTTTAAAAATATCATACTCTCAACTTTGAAAAAGAAAAGACTTAAAAGTGCCTCAAAAATATTAAGCAAGTGTATAATGTTTGACTTTGAAACAACAAGGCGATAAAGGGATTTATGATCTAAAATACAATAATTGTTGAATCTGTTGGATGAATATTATTATGTATCTAAATACAAAGCGTTTGAGAATAGAAAAAGTGTTCAAGATATATTTTAGACTCATCTTGATTTCCTCAAGTTATTTAACACATTTTTCACGCTATTGATAATTGATCCAACATATAAGACCAACAAATACAGTGCTCACTATATGGTGTGAAACAAATATCATCCGCCAGAATATAGTCAATAACATGTTTGTAAGGCTTAGACGCTGGATGCCCCCTGAGTGGGATAATCAAGCATGTACATGGCAACTCTTTGATGTAGTTTGTAACATACTTCCGCTCAACGATATCGAGAAAATACCGGAGGATCCATTGTTAATAATGGTCCAGATGAAAAATTAGTAATGCAAAGGTACAAGTGCTATAAAATTAATTATCAATATGTACGTTAATTACCTAAAATAGACTGATGTTTCATGTCATTTGTCTCGCCTTCTATTGACTAGACTCATCAAAGTTGGAGTATAAGTAAATGAAATAAGATACCCTAGTTATACTTGTGAATCCTCTCTAATTATATGAAGTAGTTAATGTAGACAATATCAACATATATTACATTTTCGTTCACAAATATAGTCGTGCCAACAAAAAACAAAAAATATGTTTTTAGTGCACATTGTCTATAATAGGAGACAAATGCATCATCACCAACATTATTTTCAGTAGAATTCAAGTGGCTTACGTAATTATACTTTAGAAATGAAAACATGGCATATGCTCCTCGAGTCAATTCCTAATTTTGTCAGCATTAAGTTTAGTGCCCCAGATCCAACAATCTTCATGTGATCCAAAGATAGTGGATGTGTGATACATCATCCATAGTAATACTTATCTCACCAATGAAAAAAATAAAACGATGACGTCTTTGAGTGTCATATTTCAATAAAGAGCAACAGAAGACCATGTTCAATATAATTATACTATTTCCTAAAAAGCCCTTTAGTTCAAATACTTTTAATACTTCTTGAAATGGTGGTTCATCTTGTCAGAATAGCTTTGTCATCTTTCTACCATGGTTTATACAATTGAGTGTCTCATAGTGTTCCAGAAATAAATACATCATCATTATGAAGTCCAATTAGTATAATTATCATAAAAAAATGTTTAAAAGCATAATTAAATATTTATTCTACCTCTCATTTCCACACACAAGCAACAACATGGTTTGCATATCAAGGGATTGGTGGCATGTAATCGAAGCCTCTAGGAAAACTCTGAGATGTGGCAGTAGCAGGTCCAACATGAGGATGTACAACAGGTGCATCATCATGAGTCAGAGATCCATGACTATGGGATGAAGATTCCTCGGTAGCACCAGATGATTGTCCAACTACACGGGAAGAGTTATATTTCTCCATACGCATTAAAGCATATTGTGATATTTGTTTGTGTTTGCACCTCAGTTATTTGTCATCCACTGTTCTATAATCACACAAGACAAGATAGTCAACATAAGTAAACATATGAAATTAAAAATACTAATAAGTTTTGGAGGATAATATGGAGGTGAAAGGTCTAGAAGGGGGTTTGAGACCTTTTCCTAAAAATGGTTTTTCAAATGTTTTAACAGAGTAAGTGTTTCTTACAAAATTGAACAACGAAAATTTAGTAGTGTATGTGTTTGATTGATATCATCAGTTCCTCTTTGTTTAGACGATAAAATATAATATGAACAACGAAAACATTAGCCAATCAATAACTTAAATTAATAAAAATTCAACTTGAACAAGGAGTTTAAATTGAAACTTTATTGATGAACGAATCAATCTAATATTATAGTTTACGCATAGATTTAATCGTGTGAAAGATAATCCACATGACTTAATCAACACTGTGCCTAAATTTATACAATAAATTGATATAGATAGATAAAGCCTAACAACATGCGATTCCTAAGAAAGTAGTAAAAACTAAACATGCAATTATACAAAAAAAATTAAATGAGATATGGGAAAGAGGAGTGCACCAAGGTTTATATTGATTTAGTGCATTTGTCCTTGTTTTTACGCCCAATCCAGTCTCCAATGGAAAGCCAATAAAATTTTAGTCTTCCATTATTTTGATAATTTTTATGTGTGTTTTATAGAATCAAGGACCAGATAGTGAAATTAAATAATCCGAATTTTTCCTTCTTTTGTTGTACACACTCCACACAACTGAAATCTCCAAGACCTTCACCCAGTTTTGATTATCCTCTTACTCATATCCAAGATCTGCTCCAACCATCCATTTCACAGGGATCTTTACTCAATATTACTGGTCCATTGTCTGAGCTCTTTTCCTGTCTAAAGGGAATATAAATTCCCAACTTCATGTCATATCTACCTTCCCTTGGAACTATCAGAGTCTTTAGTGGACACAAAATCCTTTCTTGTGGTTCTTGTTGGATTGTCAGTTCCAAAAACACCATACAATACAAATCTTGATTTGCAACTCAAAAACTTCACAAACATTAATATTGAATAAACCTCCTCTATAACATATCTCACACTTCCTAAGAATTGAGAAGCAACTAACTCATGGTAATCTTGCTAGAGGTTGAAGATGAATTTAGATACAATTGAAAATTTTGAATTGGTGTACTTTGAAACCTAAAACTCAGTTTTACTTTCAAAGTTATGATGTTATCATAATATGTTATATATATATATATATATATATATATATATATATATATATATATATATATATATATATATATATATATATATATATATATATATATATATATATATATATATATATATATATATATATATATATATATATATATATGATTGAGATAGAGCACTAAAATGAGTAAAAAACACTATTCTGATCCGGGTCAAGAGTAATTTGTATGGTTCAAGTTGAATGAATAAATAATTTGAATTAAGAACTTAAAACCAAAACTTTTACCATTTTATTCAAATTCGTAATTCGAGTCGTTGATTTGATTCATAGAATCTTGTGATTCGATTTAAAGAATCTTGTGATTCAAATAATGTTGGCAGAACAAAAATCCAGATTTTGAAATGAATTTTTTATTTAAATCAACATTTAGCTTGGTTTGAATCAAACTTTCTCCTGGTACAATTTAGGGAAGCCTGTGATTTGATTTAAAGTGGCAGATTCTATTTTTCATATTCATTTATTGATTCGAATCATGAATAACTTTGATTTGTTGGGCTTGTGTCTCCATACAAAAAAAGGGTGAATTGTGGAGGTTTAAAAATCTTTGATTTAAATCAAAATCTTTTTCAAAATTAGATTTTGAATTTTTTTTGTAAAATATTTGAATAAATATGAAACGAAAATTTGAAGTAAAGAAATTAAGTGGAAAATAAAAGATATAAGAGAAGAGAAAACATCACAAGAGAATTATAGAGGTCCAGTCTAATGAAGTGACCTACTCTTCTCCCCAATAATTGATCATGAGAGTATCCACTATTGCCTAAGTGATTTTAGAATGTTAAGCCCATGAATCCCCCTTATACTAGGAAATGAAGTTTTTAAGATAACTTCTAACCAAACAACGAACAAAGTTTGAATCAGTTAGTCTTCAAACAACGAACATGTTTGTAATGGATAATCTTCAAATCCAATGAAGATTTTTCACAAGTTGACCTCAAACTAATATGGAGTTTTATGTTGACTATCTTCTGAACTAAACTGAGGTTTTATACAGGCTAACCACAAACCAAATCGAGATTTTTACCTGTTGATCTCGATCCTGTAGAGTTTTTACGTTGCGCTGAACTTAGAAACCAAGAGAGATTTTACTACTAGGATGATCTCGAACCAATAAAGCTTTTAACTGGGTTGAGCTCAAAAATCATTGTGGAGATTTTCATTGGCTGATTTCCATAAACTAAAAGAGAATTTTTTCACATGCAGAGCTTATGAACCAAGCCGAGTCTTAAGACTGATCCCCCAAATATAAATTAAAGCTTTTTAGGAGGTTTAACTCTTAACTAAAATAATCCCTTCCTAAGAAAGAATAATTTACTCAAGAGAAAGTAATCTATTCTTGGTAAATTTACAATTATACACTCACCAAAAACAATATCTTCACCGAGACTCGAGAACACTCTCATAGCACTATGGCTAAAAATGTGTGAGAAGACAAGAATGATTTAGAGAGGTGATGAGATTAATAAAAAGTGTGGTTTTTCATATTTTCTAGATTTTTTGTAATGATATAAGAGCTCTCTATTTATAGGCCAAAAAATGGTGTAAATTTGTAAATAATCTATGGAAAAATTAAATGACCTAATCAATTAGGCAACACCAAGAATTGATTGTGGATGCCCAAAATGAAATGTTTAGATATAGAGTCATTACAAACTATTAAGAGACTGTCATTTTTGCTCGTGATAACGGCTAGTTTAGGACATCTCTTCCAAAGGTACGAGCATGAGCTGCTCGTCCCTACTTTCACGCAGAAATCCTGGCAGTTACCTATTTTTGGGACTGGATTGTGGATGTCAAACCCATAATAGGAACCAATGGCCAAGCGTCGGGGGTGTTATAAATACCCTCACACTTGTGAGAGTCGGGTATTTAATATTCAATTCAAACCTTATCCCTAAATTCTCTAATGTATCTCTGCACTCTTACTTACTTCAGCATCGGAGTGTGTTACAGATACACCCCCATTCCTTCATGATTTCAGCACTGCGGATGAAGCTCTGGCCCATTACAGGTTCTGATCACCGGTAAGATCAGTGACGATGTTTGTGGGAAATTTGTTTTCCCCATTTTTATTTCCTCGGAAACCAAAGATCAAAGAAACATTTCAAGATACCGATCATGGTCAGTCAAGAAGAAGGCAACCTTGCTCATAAAATTATCATCTCACCAGTCTGAAAAACTGACAACGATGGAGAAATTCCATTTCTTGAGGAAGTTATTCCTCTAAAAAGGGATAGTCACACCACATCTCTTTCCTTCGACGAGGCGGAAGACGATGATGTCCAGTTCGTGGAGACAATCAAGACCAAAAAAGCTTAAGAAATGGCACTGAAAAACTTCCAGCCAATTCTGGTACCGTCCAACACTGACCCAACTATGGCACACTCGCATCACTCAATCAAACCAACCCTTTGATCTTCCAGTAGAATGATAGGATCATGGCATTAGAGAAAGAATGTCGTTCAATATTTCCTCCATAGAGATACCGACGACGTGGGTCACGCAGCCCGTCATCCAAATGACCTAGCTGTCAATTAACATCGGGGAAACCAGAGGTTTCATTTATCAAGAAACGCAATCGCACTCCCCCGCGCAAGGACTGGATCTCCCCAATTACCAATAAGACCAAGGGAAATCGACAATCAGAAAACCATTGTTTTCCTTCCCCTAAGCCAAAGGGCCGCCCAAGAAGCTCGTCTCCCCATGAAGATGATAACCCTCGTTGGGGAAAGAACAATTATCCCCGATCTCCATCACCAAGGTGAAGTGATAAAGATGACTCATGCATTCCGCTATCATGGGAAATCATGGAAACTCCCATACCCGTCGGGCTGGAAAAGCCTCTAAACTTAGGGACATATGACGAAAATACTGACCCAGATGAGCATATCGAGAATATTAATGCCCTGCTCGTCTACCGAGGTATTAGGGACGCCATCAAATGCCAAATTTTCCCCACCACTCCGAGGAAGGGGGTTATGGTATGGTATAAAATCCTACCTGACGAGTTTACCACCTCCTAGAAGAATCTCAGGAAACAGTTCTCTAGGCACTTTACATCCTCTCGTCGCCACCCAAAATATGAGGCATCGCTTGAGGCAATCATAAAGGGGAAGGATGAATCTCTTTGAGCGTACATTGAAAGATTCAACCGTGAAGTTGTCGAGGTCTCCACGACCGACAATATGAAAAAGTATCTGCTCGAGTGCGTACTGCGTCCCCGCAGTGATTTTTCTAAGGCAGTTGGCATCGAAACGCCCGTAATATTGGATACCCTCCTCCTCAAAGCCCAGGCGTACATCCAGTATAAGGAGAAAGAAGCTGCCAATAATGCTTGGGATTCGCGGAACCAAGAGAAGGCCAAAGTTTTGAAGCATGATGACTCCTCGACATCTCATTGGGGAATATATAAAAGGAAAGAAGACAGACCCCGTGAATCTTGGGATTATAAAGGGCCAGTTGGTCGCTTCCACGAATATTCACCATAGGCTGCTTCACGTGAGCACATCCTGTTCGAGTGTGTCAACTCAGAATTTCGTTAAGCCGGGGTCCATTTTCCGAGACAAATGTTGTCCAAGACAAATATGGACAAGGCAAAGTACTGTCGGCTCCACAAGAGCCATGGGCATCTGACCAAAAGATTGCATCAATCTTAAGGATTCAATTGAGATCCTAATTTGGGATGGGCACCTAAAGCAGTATACCATGAAGAAAAAGGGTGCTTGTGATGACGCCTCAAAATCGAAAAAGGGTCAAGGAGGAGAAACAATTCTCCGATGACACCAACCTGCAGGTCGCGATGTGAATTTCACGACCAGAGGATTTCTACATCCCTGATAATGTCGGGCACCCATTTTACTTCTCAACACACAGTCCCTGGGAGACATTCTCTTTTGCCATGGTCATATCCGACAGACAATTCAATAAATTCACCATGGGATTAGTGAAAAGGAAGTTCGAACAACTGATCGATGCGAGCTAATAAAGGAAATCCACCCTCGACAAGTTTCAAGGAACCTTTGTCCCCATCGCGTTCTACCGTGAAGAACTCCCCGGTGGATCTCCTAATTCGAACATCCATCTGCTCGTGAGAGCACAAACGGCCAACTTTAACATCTGACGCATTCTGGTTAACCAGGGGAGCTCGGTCGACATCATGTACTCCTAGTTGTTCTCCACGTTGCATCTTGATGAGGCACATCTAATGCTCTATGTGGGCTCATATTTACAAGGCTTCAAAAGTTTAGTCACGAAATCATAGGGCTACGTCGAGCTAATAGTCACCTTTAGAGCACCAGAGGCAGCCAGATCCATTAAGGTCCAGTTCCTAATAATAGATTTCCCATCTCTATACCAGTGTATTCTGGGAAGGCTAACTCTGTCCGAATTGATAGTTTTTCCCTCCACTGTGCACTTAAAAATGAAGTAATACACCTCAAAGGGACTCGTCGCCAATATCCACGGGGACATAGAGGCCGCAGGGAGATGTTTCGAGGAAGCCTCAAAGGGACTAAATTCCATCAGTGCACCACTCAGAACGGTTAATACAACTGCCCGACCTAAGAGCTCGGAAGAGCTAAAGTCATTACCTTACATCGACTCGATCGACCTTGACAACTGCTTCACTAAAGATGATCTGCAGGATCAAAAGAGGAAGGAGAAAGAGGCCCGACTGACTATGGAAAGTTTCTCGACACTAGCTAGCAATGAAGATCCTAACTATCCTCTACAACCAATTCCAGACAAATAGTTTGAGATCATCCTCCTGTGAAAAGATCCCAACAAGGGAGTAAAGATCGGCACCATCCTCCTTGACCTTGCGAGGAAACAACTGAAATCATGCCTGAGAGAGAACATCAATCTGTTTGCATGGAGCGCCTTCAAGATGCCATGTTTGGACCCAGAAGTAGCTTATCACCAGCTGACTATAGATCCCTCCCTTAAGGCTGTAGCCCAACATAGGCACAAACAATCTCCCAAAAAAATAGAGGCTATTGAAAAAGCTGTAAAAGACCTCAATAGGCAAACTTTATATGTGAAGCCCAGTACACAACCTGGCTGTCAAATGTTGTACTTGTCAAAAAATTAAATGGAAAATGGAGAATGTGTGTTGAATATACCGATCTTAATAGGGATTTCCTCAAAGATGCTTATCCTTTTCCTAACATAGATAGATTAGTTGATAATTGTGCTGGTTTTAAATTGTTGTCTTTTATGGATGCATATTCTGGATTCAACTAGATACCCATGGAAAAAGGTGACAAAAATTACACAGCCTTCATGACTGAGTTGGGAAACTATTACTATAACATAATGCCCTTCAGCTTGAAAAACGGCGACGCTACATACCAAAAAATGATGAACAAAGTCTTCCGAGGAGAGATTGGAGATATGCTCGATGTGACACCCCAAATAATCCGATTATTAAATAATTAGAATTTTTAATTATTAATTTAATTGAAAATTTAATTATTGGTATTTTTGGATTGTTGGAATTAATTTAATTAATTAAAGGAAAGAAGTATTGGTGGTGTGAAGAGTGATTAGAGGGTGTGAGGGGTAAAATACTCTACTCTTACTAATTACTAATTTAATTATTTTATTGGAATAATAAAAGGAGTATTAAAAGGAAAAAGAAGAGAAAGAGAGTTATTTTGGAATATTCATCATACGTGCATTTGAGAAGAGGAAAAAGAAGGAGAAAACCGGAAGCGTCAGAATTCGAAGAACCCACAAGGTAGGGGGTGATTTCGATTAGTTAATTCGTATTATCGATTTAGATATTCAATAGTATGGATCATAGTATGTTAGGGAATCCCGGTTTGGAATTCTAGGATTCCGTAGAATTGTCCCTATTGCATCGAATTGTAGGTTGAAAACCATTAGGGTGTCAGATGATAAAAAGGAATGATGAAATAATGTTGTTTGATGTTATAATGGTGCAAAATGGATGTGCTTTGGTGTTTCTCATGTTGCAATTCGTATGGGTATGTTTGGAATTGGTTTAGAATGAATAAATGCTGTCAAAAGTGCAGAATTTGACTCTGCAGGTCCTTGGAACCGGTTCCCAGTGGGGAGGAACCGGGTTCCACTGTGTGAATTTATAAAAACTGGCAAAAATGCACGTAGGAACCGGTTCCTGTATAGGTAGGAACCGGGTTCCCATACATTTTTCCAGAAGCGTGATTTTTGAACTTCGCAGGAACCGGTTCCTGCATATGTAGGAACCAGGTTCTCTGTAACTTTTTGAAAAATATTAAACTTTGAAAATTCATAACTTTCAAACTGTAAGTCTGTTTTGAGTGCCGTTTTGGACGTTATTTCTTAAATTTAATGCTCTATTTTATAAAATGAAAAGATTTCCTAAAACCTGAAATTATTTTGAAAATGAGTCAAATCCCGGAATAAGTTATTATTGGCTAACGCACATGGGTGTGTATGTAGCAGTGAACCTGTGATGGATGGATGTATTAGTATTGTGTGAATGAAAGGCATGTTTATGTTGCTAACGATGGTGTGCATGATCGTTGAGATATCATGTTTTTGGTTTTGGTTCAGTTATGATAAATTGATGTATTTCATAGACTGATTTGATATTGCATGCTAGTGATGTGCGTGCATATGCATTGTTTTGGTGAAGTTAATTCCCATTGTGTGGAATTTGACTTGTATTGCCGTTAACCGATACCCGGGTGATGATGGGTTGTTAGGCTGGATTCGTGTCCAGGTGTTTATGGACGAATCGATGGTTGCTGTATCCGGTTGATGATGGATCAGTGTTGGGTGACTTGGTCACGTGTTGGTACCACATGCATTATGTCTGCATTTGTGTTTGCATGGAATTGTAACATGTTAGGATGTCTTCCAGTGTTACAATTCTTTGGTTGATTATTGATTTGTGCATAATGACTTGTATGATTGGAACTACGTGTTGAACCTGAATTTATGCTAAAATGGGTGAAATAATATGCTTGTGATATAATGTTGATTGAGAAGCTTATAATGCATGTTAATTATGAGAAATCTCACCCTTACTTTAACAATTTCAGATTAAAGTTAGCAGCTCAGGAGTTGGTGAGGATGGCTCTAGAGCTATGTTACTTTAAGTCCGCGTGTCAGTGTCGTGCTCTGATAGGTTGTAACACTGGGGAACGTTTAGTTGAGGAATTAGTTATTATTCAATTGTTTCTTTGAATTTCATTGGGAATAATTATGTTTTGGTTTATTCCGTTTTGGTTATGGTATTTTTCCGCTGTGTAAGACATGGTCTTAAGTTGATTGAATTATTTGAATAATGACCCTCAATGTAGTATGACTACTATTTTATTGGAAGTTTTATTTATTTCATAATTATGACATCCCTTGTTCCGTGTTAACTCTGATGGAATATGTCTTTAATCATTGATATAATTAATATTATTCGGGGTATTTTAGAAGGGGTGTTACAATAGTGGTATCAGAGCATAGTCGGTCTTGTCTTGTGTCGTTATCCCTTTTGTATGCGACTAGTGTAAGATGACACTGTCGATACTTGTGTGCTGATGAGGTTGGTTTGTAATGTTACAGAACAATGGCCGGAAGAGGTAACGAAAGAAACAACGATGCTATTGCTGAAGCATTGGGAATGTTGGCTGGAGTACTCGGAGGGAACCAGCAGGGAGCTGTGATTGGTGCTGACCGACAATTAGAGAATTTTCAGAGGAATAATCCTCCGTTGTTCAAGGGTGCACATGATCCCGAAGGTGCTCAGAAGTGGTTGAAGGAGATCGAGAGGATCTTCAGAGTAATTGACTGTGCTGAAGGGCTGAAGGTGAGATACGGAACTCACATGTTAGCAGAGGAAGCTGATGACTGGTGGGTTGCTACCATAACTGAAATGGAAGAAGATGGTATTGTGTTGACTTGGGCTGTGTTCAGGAGGGCTTTTCTGAGTAGGTACTTTCCTGAGGACATCAGAGGCAAGAAGGAGATTGAGTTTCTGGAACTCAAGCAGGGTAACAAGACTGTCAGTGAGTATGCTTCGAAGTTTATTGAGTTAGCGAAGTATTATGCTCATTATACTAACGATGCAGATAGAGAATTTTCCAAATGTATCAAGTTTGAGAATGGTCTTCGTGATGAGATTAAGCAGGGTATTCGGTATCAGCGTATCCGAAGATTTCCTGATCTGATTGACTGTAGTAGGATTTTAGAGGAGGATCTTGCTAGCACTAAGTCGAATGCTCGAGGGTATGTTGATAGGAAGGGTAAGCAACAGATGGATCATGGTAAGCCTTATGATAGAAGTAATTAGAGACCCGGTGGTTGGAAGAAGTTTGGTGGAGGAGATTCTAGTTCTTCCATTAAGTGCTACAAGTGTGGTGAGACAGGACATCGTATGGTGGATTGTAAAAGTAATGATAAGAAGTGTTTCAAGTGTGGGAAACTCGGCCATGTGGCCAATGATTGCAGAGTAAGAGTGGTGACTTGTTACAACTGTGGTGAAGAAGGTCATACTCGTCCTCAGTGTACAAAACCCAAGAAGGAGCAAGCTGGTGGTAAAGTGTTTGCATTGTCTGGGTCAGAGACTAAGCCAGATGATTGGCTGATTAAAGGTACATATTTTATTAATGACATACCTTTGATTGCGATTATTGATACTGGAGCTATACATTCTTTTATTGCTTTGGATTGTGCTAAAAGATTGAATTTGGAAATTTCTAATATGGATGGAAGTATGGTTATTGATACTCCTGCGTCGGGTTCAGTGACTACTTCGTATGTTTGTAGGAATTGTCCTATTGTGATTTTTGGTAGGGGTTTCGGTATGGATTTAGTGTGCCTACCGTTAGAACAACTTGATATCATCCTTGGAATGAACTGGTTGGAATTCAACCAGGTTCATATCAACTGTTTTGCGAAGACGGTTATTTTTCCTGAAGAGGTTGGTGTCGAAGATGTGACTATGTCGGTTAAACAGATGTACCTAGCTGTGAAAGATGGTGCTGTGGTATTTATGTTGTATTCTGCAATAGAAGCGGAGGGAAAAGCAAAGAGTGATGGATTTTCAGTGGTGAATGAATTTCCAGAGGTGTTTCCGGAAGACGTTAGTGAATTGCCACCTGAGAGGGAGGTAGAATTTACTATAGATTTAATTCCTGGAACTAGTCCGATGTCGATGACGCCTTACCGTATGTCGGCATCTGAATCAGCGGAGTTAAAGAAACAGTTGGAGGAGTTACTTAAGAAGAATTTTATTCGTCCGAGTGTTTCGCCGTGGGGTGCTCCGGTGTTGTTGGTTAAGAAGGAAGAAGGTCCAATGAGATTATGTGTTGATTACAGACAGCTGAATAAAGTTACAATCAAGAATCGGTATCCTTTGTCGAGGATTGATGATTTGATGGATCAACTAGTTGGAGCTTGTGTATTTAGTAAGATTGATCTGAGATCTGGATATCATCAGATTCGTGTGAAGTCGGAAGATATTCAGAAAACTGCATTTAGAACGAGGTATGGACATTACGAGTTTTCTGTTATGCCGTTTGGAGTTACTAATGCACCTGGTGTTTTCATGGAGTATATGAACAAGATATTTCATCCGTATCTTGATAAGTTTGTGGTGGTGTTCATTGATGATATTCTAATTTATTCGAAGAGCGATGAAGAGCATGCAGAACATCTCAGAGTTGTGTTGGAATTGTTGAAAGAGAAGAAGCTTTATGCGAAGTTGTCCAAGTGTGAATTTTGGTTAAGTGAAGTAAGTTTTCTTGGCCATGTAATTTCCAAGAATGGAATTGCTGTGGATCCTACGAAGGTAGAAGCAGTATCTCAGTGGGAAGCGCCGAAGAATGCTTCTGAGATCCGTAGTTTTCTGGGTCTTGCAGGTTATTACAGGAAGTTTATAGAAGGATTTTCCAAATTAGCGTTACCGTTGACTAAGTTGACCAGGAAGGGTCAGATGTTTGTTTGGGATGTTGAATGTGAGAAAGGATTTCAAGAGCTGAAGAGGAGGTTGACAAGTGCTCCGATCTTGATTTTTCCAAATCTGACTAAGTCTTTTGTTGTGTATTGTGACGCATCATTAATGGGATTAGGTAGTGTGTTGATGCAAGATAAGCAGGTGGTGGCTTATGCTTCGAGACAATTGAAAGTACATGAAAGGAATTATCCGACTCATGATTTGGAGTTGGCAGCTGTTGTGTTTGTTTTAAAGTTGTGGAGGCATTATTTATATGGTTCTCGGTTTGAGGTGTTCAGTGATCACAAAAGTCTGAGGTATCTCTTTGATCAGAAAGAGTTGAATATGAGGCAGAGGAGATGGTTAGAATTTCTAAAGGATTATGATTTCAGTTTGAATTACCATCCTGGTAAGGCAAACGTTGTTGCGGATGCCTTGAGTAGGAAGTCCTTGCATATGTCGATGTTAATGGTCCGTGAGTTAGATTTGGTTGAGCAGTTCAGAGATTTAAGTTTGGTATGTGAAACTACTCCGAATAGTGTGAAATTGGGTATGTTAAAACTGACTAGTGGTATTCTGGAAGAAATTCGGAATGGACGGAAGTCCGATGTTGGGTTAGTTGATAAATTGACATTGATCAACCAAGGTCAAGGAGGCGAGTTCCGGATTGATGAGAATGGTGTTATGAGATTTGGTAATAGGGTGTGTGTTCCGGATGTTGCAGAGATTAGGAAGAGTATTTTGGAAGAAGGACATCATAGTGGATTGAGTATTCATCCTGGTGCTACTAAAATGTACCATGATTTGAAGAAGTTGTTTTGGTGGCCGGGAATGAAAAAGGAAATTGCTGAGTTTATGTATGCTTGTTTGGTTTGTCAGAAGTTAAAGATTGAGCATCAGAAACCGTCAGGATTGATGGAACCGTTGTTTGTTCCGGAATGGAAATGGGATGGAATATCTATGGATTTTGTGTCTAGTTTGCCAAGGACATCGAAGAATTGTGATTCTATCTGGGTTATTGTTGATCGGTTGACGAAATCTGCTCACTTTATTCCGATAAGAATGGATTATCCGATGGAAAGGTTGGCAGAATTGTATGTTGAGAAGATTGTGAGTTTGCACGGTATTCCTTCTAGTATTGTGTCGGATCGAGATTCGAGGTTTACATCTAAATTCTGGAAGGGATTGCAAGAAGCTTTGGGTACTAAGTTGCGTTTGAGTTCCACTCATCATCCACAGACAGATGGTCAGACGGAGAGAACGATTCAGTCGTTGGAAGATTTGTTAAGAGCTTGTGTGTTGGAGTAAGGTGGAGCTTGGGATAGTTATCTACCATTGATTGAGTTTACCCACAACAATAGTTTTCATTCGAGCATTGGTATGGCTCCGTTTGAGGCATTGTATGGTAGGAGGTGTCGGACACCATTGTGTTGGTATGAATCTGGAGAGAGTGCTGTGATTGGACCGGAAATTTTCCAACAGACTTCGAAAAAGATTAAGATGATTCAGGAGAAGATGAGGACTTCTCAGAGTCGTCAGAAAAGTTATCACGATAAGAGGAGGAAAGATATTGAGTTTAGCGAAGGAGAACATGTTTTTATGCGAGTTACTCCGATGACTGGTATTGGTCGAGCTTTGAAGTCAAAGAAGTTGACTCCATGTTTTATTGGTCCGTTTCAGATTACCAAGAGAGTTGGGAAAGTTGCTTATCAGATTGCTTTGCCGCCGTCACTTGCAAATTTGCATGATGTTTTTCATGTATCTCAGCTAAGGAAGTACATTGCTGATTCGTCTCATGAGATTCGGGTAGACGATATACAGGTACGAGAGAATTTGACTGTGGAAGCGGTACCTGCGAGAATTGAGGATCGGAAGTTGAAATAGTTGCGAGGCAAGGAGATCGCGTTGGTAAGAGTGGCTTGGGGAGGACCAGCAGATGGAAATGTCACTTGGGAGCTGGAGAGTCAGATGAAGGACTCGTATCCCGAACTGTTCGTCTAAGGTATGTTTTCGAGGACGAAAACTCTTTTAGTTGGGGAGAGTTGTGACACCCCAAATAATCCGATTATTAAATAATTAGAATTTTTAATTATTAATTTAATTCGAAATTTAATTATTGGTATTTTTGGATTGTTGGAATTAATTTAATTAATTAAAGGAAAGAAGTATTGGTGGTGTGAAGAGTGATTAGAGGGTGTGAGGGGTAAAATACTCTACTCTTACTAATTACTAATTTAATTATTTTATTGGAATAATAAAAGGAGTATTAAAAGGAAAAAGAAGAGAAAGAGAGTTATTTTGGAATATTCATCATACGTGCATTTGAGAAGAGGAAAAAGAAGGAGAAAACCGGAAGCGTCAGAATTCGAAGAACCCACAAGGTAAGGGGTGATTTCGATTAGTTAATTCGTATTATCGGTTTAGATATTCAATAGTATGGATCATAGTATGTTAGGGAATCCCGGTTTGGAATTCTAGGGTTCCGTAGAATTGTCCCTATTGCGTCGAATTGTAGGTTGAAAACCATTAGGGTGTCAGATGATAAAAAGGAATGATGAAATAATGTTGTTTGATGTTATAATGGTGCAAAATGGATGTGTTTTGGTGTTTCTCATGTTGCAATTCGTATGGGTATGTTTGGAATTGGTTTAGAATGAATAAATGCTGTCAAAAGTGCAGAATTTGACTCTGCAGGTCGTGGGAACCGGTTCCCAGTGGGGAGGAACCGGGTTCCACTGTGTGAATTTATAAAAACTGGCAAAAATGCACGTAGGAACCGGTTCCTGTATAGGTAGGAACCGGGTTCCCATACATTTTTCTAGAAGCGTGATTTTTGAACTTCGCAGGAACCGGTTCCTGCATATGTAGGAACCGGGTTCTGCTGTAACTTTTTGAAAAATATTAAACTTTGAAAATTCATAACTTTCAAACTGTAAGTCCGTTTTGAGTACCGTTTTGGACGTTATTTCTTAAATTTAATGCTCTATTTTATAAAATGAAAAGATTTACTAAAACCTGAAATTATTTTGAAAATGAGTCAAATCCCGGAATAAGTGATTATTGGCTAACGCACATGGGTGTGTATATAGCAGTGAACCTGTGATGGATGGATGTATTAGTATTGTGTGAATGAAAGGCATGTTTATGTTACTAATGATGGTGTGCATGATCGTTGAGATATCATGTTTTTGGTTTTGGTTCAGTTATGATAAATTGATGTATTTCATAGACTGATTTGATGTTGCATGCTAGTGATGTGCGTGCATATGCATTGTTTTGGTGAAGTTAATTCCCATTGTGTGGAATTTGACTTGTATTTCTGTTAACCGATACCCGGGTGATGATGGGTGGTTAGGATGGATTCGTGTCCGGGTGTTTATGGACGAATCGATGGTTGCTGTATCCGGTTGATGATGGATCAGTGTTGGGTGACTTGGTCACGTGTTGGTACCACATGCATTGTGTCTGCATTTGTGTTTGCATGGAATTGTAACAGGTTAGGATGTCTTCCAGTGTTACAATTCTTTGGTTGATTATTGATTTGTGCATAATGACTTGTTTGATTGGAACTGCGTGTTGAACCTGAATTTATTCTAAAATGGGTGAAATAATATGCTTGTGATATAATGTTGATTAAGAAGCTTATAATGCATGTTAATTATGAGAAATCTCACCCTTACTTTAACAATTTCAGATTAAAGTTAGCAGCTCAGGAGTTGGTGAGGATGGCTCTAGAGCTATGTTACTTTAAGTCCGCGTGTCAGTGTCGTGCTCTGATAGGTTGTAACACTGGGGAACGTTTAGTTGAGGAATTAGTTATTATTCAATTGTTTCTTTGAATTTCATTGGGAATAATTATGTTTTGGTTTATTCCGTTTTGGTTATGGTATTTTTCCGCTGTGTAAGACATGGTCTTAAGTTGATTGAATTATTTGAATAATGACCCTCAGTGTAGCATGACTACTGTTTTATTGGAAGTTTTATTTATTTCATAATTGTGACATCCCTTGTTCCGTGTTAACTCTGATGGAATATGTCTTTAATATTTGATATAATTAATATTATTCGGGGTATTTTAGAAGGGGTGTTACACTCGAAGTCTACATGGACGACATGATCATGAAATTCCAAGAGGATTCAAACTACACGCTCCACTTAAAGAGCGTCTTCGACCAGGAAAGGAAATGCAAAATGCAATTCAATTCGGAGAAGTGCACCTTCGGCGTACAAGCAAGAAAATTCCTCAGTTTCTACCTAACAGAGCCATGAATCAAAGCCAACCCTGACAATTGCAGGGCCTTCTCCGAATTCCCAATGACGACCTCGAAGAAATCAATCTAATTTCTCAATGGGATGCTCACCTTGTTGTCTTGCTTCGTGGCAAAATCTACCCAGTATACACTTCCCCTTTTCAAACTTCTTAATAAGGAAGTAACATTTGAATGGACCGAGGAGTGCGAACAAGCTGTCATCCACCTCAAATAAGCACTTTCATAACCATTGGCTCTCTCGTGACCTGGCAATGGAGAAACTCTCTACCTTTATCTGGTAGTCACTGTTGAGGTCGTTAGCACGACCCTCATTCGAGAAACCCCTAAGAGGAAGAAGCCCATATACTTTACAAGCAAGGCCTTACAAGGCCTAGAACTTAGATATCAGCAAATTGAAAAGGTAGCCCTGGCTCTCATCAACACGACAAGGAGATTAAAACACTACTTCCTGGCCCACACAATCGTGGTACGATCGGACTAGCCCATGAAACAATTGTTCGATCATCCAATCATGGCAGGAAGGATGCTCAAATGGTCGTTAGAAATATCTGAGTTCAAAATTTAGTGTGAGAGCGCAAAGGCCCTTAAAGATCAAATGCTAGCCGATTTTATGGCAGAAATGATCTCACTAGCTTCGCCGACAAGTAGGGCACATAAATGGACCATCTTCATGGATGGGGCCTCCAATTCGACAGGGAGCGGAGCACGCATCATCCTGGAGAACGAGAAGGGAATCCTGATCGAGGTATCCCTCACCTTATCCTTCCCAACCTTGAATAACCAAGCAGAGTATAAATCTTTCTTCATAAGGATGCGTTTGGCTGAAGACTTAGGGGTCGAGGAGGTGAAAATCTTCACCGACTCCAAGATCGTCGCTTCTCAGGTCTGGGGAGAATATCAAGTCAAAAATGATAATCTCTTTGAATACTTGACCCTGGTCCGAGAAAGAATAACAAAATTTGGGTTTGTGGAGGTACAACACGCTCCCCGCGAAAATAATACACGAGAAGATTTTCTATCAAAACTTGTCACCATAAAGAGGAAATGAGGAAACAAGTCTGTCATCTAGGAGATACTTCCTCGACCAAGAATAAAAAAACCCTTCACGACTCTGGATGTAAATGCCATCAGCGACAAAAACTATTGGATGACCCCAGTATACGACTACCTTGCAAAGGGGAGCTGTTATCTAACCAAAAAGAGGCTAGCATGGTCAGATGCATAGCTTGCTCTTATGTTTTGGTCGAAAATAAACTGTACATACGGGGATTCTCCACTTCCCTTCTCAAATGTGTCGAAGAGCCCAAAGTCGCCCATATCCTGCATGAACTCCATGGGGGAAAATCCCTTGTCAGGAAAGCTTTATGAGCAAGATATTACTGGCCTACAATACATCAAGACACAAAAGAACATGTGAAAAATGTAACAAATGACAGCACCACGGGGACATGCACTTAGCACAGTATATCCGTAGAAATGTTGAGACTAAGCCATTGAATTGACTTAACTTGCAAATCAGTGAAAGTCGCCACCGCACTTTTATTTCATCCAAAGGAAATGGAAAAAGAGCGAATAAAACCCAAAGTAAAGTAGAGATCTAGGTAAGGGGGTTGGTTAAGCAAAAGAAAGGTATTAGCACCCTAAACATCTACGGTACTCCACAAGAAACTCTTTGAAAGTCTGTGTATTTAGCTATAAAAGAAATATTTACAAAATAGATTATGGGGGTGAGAAAAGAAGTGTTTTAATTAATTTTGATTCGGAGAAACTACAATGAGCTTCATGCCTACGTACCACCAATGTGCAATGATGAAATCAGAACCACGTAGTTCTTCTAAAAAAATTTAAGTTTATGTTTTGATTAATTTTAAGAGAAGAGACATCTCGTCATATCTGAGTGGAAAACATCTACTATCTACAATTATGAGAAAGGATCATTTTCATCATCTCAAAGCGGAGGACATAGTTTGGATTTAAAATTAATAAGACATCACTCAACAGCTGTTGTACCCCAAAATTTACCCTTTCATTTTCTCAATATTTCCCTCACATGTGTGGTTACAAACACCTATTTAAAGGAAAAGAAAAAAAATGAAAAAAATTAAAGATGTTAATGTGCCTTTCGATAAGACAAAAGTTTGCTTCGAATCCATATCCTTCGATTGAACTTCTGGCCTCTTTTGATGCAAGATTGGCTTGCATCCTTCGATTGTGCATTAGCCTATGGCACACTGGCTTTGAATCACAAAATAGGAGCTTCCTGCATGCAACCTTCGATTACACCATTGGCCTCACATGGTTCACAATACAATGGTTTCCTGCATGCCTTTTTCATTTTGAACATTTGATCTCTCCATGTTTGCTTTGATCCACAAAGTAATAGCTGGCTGCATGCAGCCTTCGATTGAGCCATATCTTCCTTCTGGCACGGAAGAGGCTCCCACCAGGCCAGCAGGAACAAAGCAAAGAGCCTCCTGTAGCCTCCTTCGATTTAAATCATGAGCTTCCTGCATGCAACCTTCGATTGCATCATTGACCCTTTACATGTTTGCCTTGAATTACAAAGCAGTGACCTCCTGCACGCAGGCTTCGACAGGGCATTGACTCTTCATGTAAACCTTCATTTTAGAAATGGCCTCTTGTATGCTTGCTTGGAGTCACAAAGTAGTGACCTCCTGCATGCAGGCTTCGACAAGGCATTGGTTATGTTTACACTAGCTTCGAGTGGACAATATTTCCCTTTGAAATAGTATGCTTCAATTCCACCCTTGACAACCTTCAACACACATGTTTGGTGGCTCCCTCAAAGGACATGTATTGGTGGATTTGAAGGGCATACATAGGAGTCCCTTTCGAAGGATATACCTTACTAGCCCATTCTAAGAATTGCATAGTCCATTTGAAGCACACATTTGGCCCTTTCAAAGATACATACATGTCCCATTCGAAGGACATGTTTGATGGCCCATTCGAAGGACTTACAAGACCCACCTTAAGGCATACTTTGGTGACCCATTCAAGGGGCACACATTTGGCTCCTTCGAAGGATGCACAAAAGTGACCCATTCGAAAGACACTTGTTGGGTGAAAATTAAATGTTGTTTGAAGGAGAATCTGGTCGAAGGAGGTCAAAACGAAAGGTGGAGATATCAAAAGATGCTTGCTGCCAAGTTCAGGCCTGATACACTGGCCATAACGCTCCAAAACAGCTGCACAACAATCTTGAAACACTTCCCCATTCTTGCACCAGAATGGCATACAAACATTTCCCCTCAAAAGCTACAAAAATAGTTTACTCAATTTATTCAAATTGTTTTGTTTTCCCTCCTAAATCTCAACCAACTTTTCCTATAAATAAGAAGCTCCATAACATGTATAGGGGGGATGGACAACATATCCAAGGACTTTGGGGGTGTGGAGAAAAAATCATCAAACTCTCAAAATTATCAAACACTCTCAAACACTTAAACACATATTCAAAACCAGAATCTAAACACTTGTTTCTTTCGAATCTGAAGCAATCCCCAAACTTTGTTTTCTTTTGAATCTAGTAGAAAGAACACCACACCTGTTCTTCTCCTTCGAATACAACATTAGAAACGTCACCTTCGTTTCTTTCCTTCGAATCCAGAAGCATCTAGGCAGCCACTCAAGGTCCAACACACACGTTCCAGCCTCAAGCAAGGTAAGTTTCTCTTAACCTTGAACCTTTTGTTTCTCACATAACATGTGAATAGTCATTTATTTCGTTTGAAGCATGTACATGATATTTGTTTAATTTTCATTTCTGCCCTTTTCGTTTGTTTTCTTGTCAAATATATGGTAGAACTAACTAGTATATGCCCAAACGAAAGAAGGAGTTTTTTGTGTGAAATGAAGCCTCAGGCTTCATCCCCCTTACTGCTTCGCAGTCCAAACAAAGGAGCAAGAAGGGAGAAACAGAAGGTGTTTACATTGATTCCCTGGCCCAGTCGAAAGAAGCAGCCAGTAGAATTCCCATACTGACTACCAAGCTTCAAACGAAAGAGGCAGCCAGAAGGATGGCCATACTGACTTCTAGGCCCCAATTGAAGGAAGCAGAAAGGCAGGCTGCATTTCATGATTCATTGCTAAGCCCAAATTAAAAGACCCGTCTTTACTACTTCCAGGCCAAATCGAAGGAAGACAGGAAGAGCAGAATCGAAGGGTTCTCCTGCCCAAATTGAAGTACTCATTTTCTCTCCTTTTATTTTGTTTTGTCTTTACATATTTCTTGCTATGCAATATGGTTGTAATAGTGTAGGATTTATTTTCTGCATTTTTATTGCTTTTATACAAATGTTAGTAATTAAGATGTATGGCAAGATAAAAATAACAAGTAGACAACCCAAAAATCAAAGACAAAATGCATGCAAATCAAATACACTATTCACACATGCACCTCTAGGGTAATCTCACTTGTTGCCTCGCAAAAATAGCCATGTCCCTCGAATATGGGCATTTTAGAAAATACCCTTGATAAAATATCATAGTCCCTCGATGACCCTTAATGTTGCCTTCGGTAAAAGATTTAGTCCCTAAATTAAAATTGCTAAAACGTCCCATAGGTTGCCTTCTATGACTATACAAACGTCTCACGCCCCTCCCTTCACATCCAATGATGGGGCTTCTTACCAAGCCATTAGGGCGTAAGAACTTCGTTCCTTTGGAGCCTTATCTTAAGTGGGTGCGAACTCGTGCTCAAAGACTCGGTATGCCATACCCTTCCATTTTTCCTATCATCATGGAGCCATTAGTTGAAGGAGATGTTCTGTATGCTGTCCTCCTTCCTACCATGAATACTTCTATTGAAGACTTACAAAGAGCTTGGATCCAGCTGAAGGAAGAATGAGACACATTCGAAACCCAGTTCTGCGCGAGTGAAAAGAAGGTTCTGAAGCTTATAAGACAGCTTCATGAGGAGCGAAATTTGAACGCCTACATTGCGCCAAAGAGGATGCGTTCGATCTTTTTGTCTTAGGAGTTTATTTTTCTTTATTTCCTCATTATAAGCCCAAGGGGCATGGTTGTAATTAATTTAGACTTATTAATACAATTGATGTTTGCTCCTTTCTTGTCTAAAACAAATTTAAATTTTCTAAGTCCTTGAAAACATTACATCCAACTACCATGCATCATATCATGACAGGATTTTCCCACACAATTCTCTCATCTGCTTACTGTTTATTTCAGTAGAGATGGCTCTAGAATAGACTATCAAGGACATTCAGACTCAAAATGCTCAACTTCAGGAAATGTTCTTGAACCTATCCAAGGGGCAAGAAGAAGTGAAAGCACTCCTCACTAGGGACTTGACCATGGAGAATCCTGAGGACGACAGGGATGACCAGTTGGAGCGGCTACAAACTGAGATAGCCATAATGAAAGTATAGATGATGGGACAACTAGTGGGCCAAATGGATCTTATCCAAAACTTGACTCAAGGACAAGAAGAGCTGAGACCCTTGTCAACAAGCTTCATCAAGACGGAGGCAACCACATGGGGCAAACATCTAGAATTGGAGATCAAGTCTTTAATCAACCTCCCATGAGACAAGAAGTCGGTTTGGTGGAGAGTAGAACTTTCCAAATTGCTGCCACGTCATGAGCCAAACAACAACCTCACCAACAACGACAGGGGAATCAGCGCAAGGAGGTCGCACCTAAGAGATAACTTACCAGGATCGACATGTTGCTGGATCAGGCGCTACAACACATGTTGAAGGCAGAGCTAATTATGTTAAAGGCTCCTCCCCAGAATCCTAACACTGTTGTTCCTAGTTAACATCCCAATGAGAGGTATGCATACCATTCTGATAGTCCTGAGCATGATACGAATGGTTGTTGGGCTCTGAAGAACAAAATTGAAGACCTAATCGATGATGGAGTGCTGGAATTTACAAAAAATGATCACTTGGAGCTCTTCTATCACCCCTCAAGGGAATATGTATGATGTGACGATCTAGGCGGAGGAATTTTTAGTTTATTTGAATTTTCAATTGTAATTTCTTTTGTTATTCAAACACTTATCTATCAATGTTAAACTCTGTTTCATTAATGCATCGCATATGTTTGTCTTGAATTCATTCATTTATTTTCACTATATTTAAGCTATTCTTTTTACTCTCTTTATGGCATTTAACTCTTGCTAAAAGTTACAAGCCTTTAGAGGGAGGATAACAAAAATAATGCCATAATCTCATACATTATGCTTTTGGACAGACCTTGCTAACAATGTACATGCGTTATTTCAATTCCTAAACACTGGAGTTATAAGGAGGATAATCCCTAGTCAACCCCCATCGAGCCAAAGAAGTAGGAGTTTCCTTTTTACACTAATTGAAACCTTTAATCAAAACCCGGGGTAGAGTAGTTTCTCAGTTAATTCAAATGCACGTTCAATCGCAAACTTTCACCTCGTATACAACAAGTAATATAAAAACGTACTTCTGAACCAAAAGATGGTGATGGTTACCTATCAAATATGAAGTCATTATCTCTCAAAAGAAAAGCCCACTAAGTCAAAACCTGCGAAGGATACTTAAGAAAAACTGGGGCATCCAGCTGAATGTAATCTCAAAACAAGAACCGTCAGGCAAAAATTAGGGATAACAAATCAAAAAGAGGTCACTACAAATCCTCGACAACATAAAAAAAACGTTGCAAAAATGACTGCCTCCCGACAAACTTAACTTGTCTGAACCATCACCAAAACGTCATTTCAGACTCAATTGGAATTCAAACAAACAATTAACTGAGTTTAAGATTGAAGAACATCACGAATAACAGGTGGGTACAAATACACTTTGAGCCTTATCTTTTGTTTCTTAAACTGTGAACCAATCCATGTTACAACCCTTCAAAAGTCCTAATTGAAGCATGGGTTAGTTCGAAAGCATGTTGTTACAAAAGGTATCCTGAGTCCTGCAAGGCTTACTCTAAATCCTGAGTTAAACATTCTTACAAAATTCTTTTATCTGCTAAAACTCATTTTCAAAACTTCAAAACAAGCATAAACTTTGCATTATTTGAATATCGTTGTTTGTAATTTGACAGCGGAGAAATTCACACGACGAATATCCAACGAAAAAAAACTTTCTCAGTGAATAAAATCACTTCAAATGGGATGACACTTCTGATGACAAATCTCCTATAAACAAGGGGGCGTGATACGTCACTGTCCAACTCGTCTGGGGGCAGTCAAGTCAAGATTCTAAGAAATCTCCCAAGAAATGCTGAATAACCAAGGGGCAAGTCTGTATCTGAATCACTTGGGGCATTGAACATGAACCCCAACAAAGGGTTATATACGGTCAAGCAAACATTTCCTGGCAGTGCTACAAACACTTGCTATTAGGGGCTGTGACAAATCCCCCACAAAGTCCTTTTCATAGGGTGATCCCCAACTAGAGTTTCAATCTCTGAAAACTTCTCCCCAGCTGTGTTGATCTCAAGAATCCTCGAGAAGTTTTTCCAAAAGAAAACATCTCTCTAACAGATTGACGACAAGATTTATTTCCCCAACAAACGGTAAGATTCCCCAGCTTAAATTTTCCTCTCTGACTACTACCAATCAAGGGACCAGAACTCCTCTTCCCTAGTAGAATGCTCTATAATCCCCAGTGAGTTGCTGCAAAACCTGGGAGACAACCAGATAACAATTAATTTCTTTGTCCCCAACAAGTTGTTAACTTCCTTTCTCTTCATCTAGAGATAACTCCCCAGTAAAGAAACGGACAAATGAGACTCCTAAACTCTTGTCCCCAAGCAGGAATCAACATTCTTCGCAGAGTTTTCCTCAAGCAAAGTCGACATTCTCCACAAAGTTTTCCTCAAGCAAAGTCAACATTCCCCAACAGAGTTCTCCTTATACAACAAAAATGGGAATCCCCAGCGAAAACATTCTAAACAAAGTTCAAAGATGTACATACTTTTCATCTCCAATGGAGGTCCGGGATTTAGCCTCCCAAAAATTCCCCAACATTTGTCAAGGATTTATTTTCCAAAGACAAAATTACATTCCAACAACATTTCATGCATCATATTTACATACATGATAAATGCATACAACATAATCTCATTTATTTTGAGAACATCATCATGCCATGTGTTTCATACATCATGACATTGCATACAGCTAACTCTTTACCTTTTCAGGAAAGATCAAACAACAATTAACTATCATCAACAATTTTCAACAGTTCCAGACTAATACTTGTGACAAGACAGGAAATCTATATTTCTTTCTAAGGTCAAAGATCAATACCTGAAACAAGCCAGGGAAACTATCTGCATGACCAACTGAAGCAACCCTACCCAGATGAAGTTTCACACGGACTCATCATGAAGTAACTCTACCCAGGTTCCTTCTCTTAAATTCTAGATGAAGTTTCACATGGATTCATCCTGAAGCAGCCCTACCCAGGCTTCCCGCTCATATGTCTCCTAAAGCAGCCCTACACAGGCCCATCATAAATGAAAGAATATTCCAGACCTCTGCTGGTTCAGTTTAAATCGATCAATGGTTTATCCTGATTCCTTTCCAGTAGACATTTTCTCTGGATCAGATAAATTGTTCCAAAGATTTATTCTGATTCTTTCCAGTTAAAGAATATTCAAGACCTCTGCTAGTTCAGTTTAAATCTATTGATGGTTTATCTTGATTCCTTTCCGTTAGATATTTTCTCTGGTTCAGATAAATTGTTCCAAAGATTTATTCTGATTCTTTCTAGTTAAAGAATATTCAAGACCTCTGCTGGTTCAGTTTAAATTGATCAATGGTTTATCCTGATTCCTTTCTGGTAGACACTTTCTCTGGTTCAGATAAATTGCTCCAAAGATTTATTCAGATTCTTTCCAGTTAAAGAATATTCAAGACCTCTGATGGTTCAGTTCAAATCAATCAATGGTTTATCCTGATTCCTTTACGGTAGACACTTTCTCTGGTTCAGATAAATCGCTCCAAAGATTTAATCTAATTCTTTCCAGTTAAAGAATATTTAAGACCTCTGCTGGTTCAGTTTAAATTGATCAATGGTTTATCTTGATTCCTTTCCGGTAGACACTTTCTCTGGTTCAGATAAATCGCTCCAAAGATTTATTTTGATTCTTTTCAGTTAAAGAATATTCAAGACCTCTGCTAGTTCAGTTTAAATCGATCAATGGTTTATCCTGATTCCTTTCTGGTAGACACTTTCTCTGGTTCAGATAAATCACTCCAAAGATTTATCCTGATTCTTTCCAGTTAAAGAATATTCAAGACCTCTGCTAGTTTAGATTAGATCGATCAAAGGTTTATCCTGATTCCTTTCCGGTAGACACTTTCTATGGTTCAGATAAATCGCTCCAAAGATTTATTCTGATTCTTCCAAGTTAAAGAATATTCAATACCTGTGCTGGTTCAGTTTAGATCGATAAATGGTTTATCCTGATTCCTTTCCGATATACATTTTCTCTGGTTCAGATAAATCGCTCCAAAGATTCATTCTGATTCTTTTCCACTTGAATTCAAGTTTAGACTTAGTCTAATTTATGTCAAAAATCACTTTTGGGTGACATATATAAGCCCATCTCTGGAAACTCTCCAATCATCTCTCCAAATGGCATCTTAAAGCCCATTTCCTACACAATCAACCACCTGATCATCGAGTGCAAATTTCTGGGCACTCTAGTGTTCAATCATCTTCCACCTCCCAGTTATGAATGGCGGACTCGCCAACCTAACTCTTCAGGTTTAAGAAGATTGAACAGGGGAAGCTGTTGTACCCCAAAATTTTCCCTCTCATTTTCTCAAGATTTCCCTCACATGTGTGGTTACAAACACCTATTTAAAGGAAAAGAAAAAAAATGAAAAAATTGAAGATGTTAATGTGCCTTTCGACAAGACAAAAGTTTTCTTCGAATCCACATCCTTCGATTGGACTTTTGACCTCTTTCGATGCAAGCTTGGCTTGTATCCTTTGATTGTGCATTGGCCTATGACACACTGGCTTTGACTCACAAAATAGGAGCTTCTTGCATGCAACCTTTGATTACACCATTGACATCACATGGTTCACAATACAATGGTTGCCTGCATGCCTTTTTCGTTTTAAATATTTGATCTCTCCATGTTTGCTTTGATCCACAAAGTAATGGCTGGCTGCATGCAACCTTAGATTGAGCCATATCTTCCTTCTGGCACGCAAGAGGCTCCCACCAGGCCAGCAGGCACAAGGAAAAGAGCCTCCTGTAGCCTCCTTCGATTCAAAGCAGGAGCTTCCTGCATGCAACCTTCGATTGCATCATTGGCCCCTTACATGTTTGCCTTGAGTTACAAAGTAGTGACCTCCTGCATGCAGGCTTCGACAGGGCATTGACTCTTCATGCAAACCTTCGTTTGAGTAATGGCCTCTTGTATGCTTGCTTGGAGTCATAAAGTAGTGACCTCCTGCATGCAGGCTTCGATAGGGCATTGGCTATGTTTACACTAGCTTCGACTGGACAATATTTCCCTTTAAAATAATATGCTTCAATTCCACCCTTGACAACCATCAACGCAAATGGTTGGTGGCCCCCTCAAAGGACACGTATTGATGGATTTGAAGGGCATACATAGGGGTCCCTTTCGAAGGATATACCTTACTAGCCCATTCGAAGAATTGCATAATCCATTTGAAGCACACATTTGGCCCTTTCAAAGATACATACATGTCCCATTCGAAGGACATGTTTGATGGCCCATTCGAAGGACTTACAAGACCCAACTTAAGGCATACTTTCGTGACCCATTCAAGGGGTACACATTTGGATCCTTCGAAGGATGCACAAAAGTGACCCATTCGAAAGACACTTTTTGGGTGAAAATCAAATGTTGTTTGAAGGAGAATCTGGTCGAAGGAGGTCAAAACGAAAGGTGGAGATATCAAAAGATGCTTGCTGCCAAGTTCAGGCCTGATACACTAACCATAATGCTCCAAAATTTCTGCACAGCAGTCCTGAAACATTGCCTCATTCTTTCACCAAAATGGCATACAAACACTGCCCCTCGAAAGCTACAAAAACATTTTACTCAATTTGTTCAAATTGTTTTGTTTTCCCTCCTAAATCTCAGCCAACTTTTCCTATAAATAAGAAGCTCCATAACATGTATAGGGGGATGGACAACACATCCAAGGACTTTGGGGGCGTGGAGAAAAAAACATCAAACTCTCAAAATTATCAAAAACTCTCAAACACTTAAACACATATTCAAACCCAGAATCTAAACACTTGTTTCTTTTGAATCTGAAGCAATCCCCACACTTTGTTTTCTTTTGAATCCAGTAGAAAGAACACCACACATGCTCTTCTCCTTCGGATCCAACATTAGAAATGTTACCTTCGTTTCTTTCCTTCGAATCTAGAAGCATCTAGGTAGCCACTCAAGGTCCAGCACACACGTTCCAGCCTCAAGAAAGTTAAGTTTCTCTTAACCTTGAACCTTTCGTTTCTAACATAACATGTGAATAGTCATTTCTTTCGTTTCAAGCATGTACCTGACATTCGTTTAATTTTCATTTATGCCCTTTTCGTTTGTTTTATTATCAAGTATATGGTAGAACTAACTAGTATAAGTCCAAATGAAAGAAGGAGTCGTTTGTGTGAAATGAAGCCTCAGGCTTCATCTCCCTTACTGCTTCACAGTCCAAACGAAGGAGCAAGAAGGGAGAAATGAAAGGTGTTTACATTGATTCCCTGGCCCAATCGAAAGAAGCATCCAGTAGAATGCCCACATTACTGCCAAGCCTCAAATGAAATAGGCAGCCAGAAGGATGGCCATACTGACTTCCAAGCCCCAATCGAAGGAAGCAGAAAGGCAGGATACATCTCATGCTTCATTGCTAAGCCCAAATCGAAAGACCTGTCTTTACTACTTCCAGGCCAAATCGAAGGAAGCCAGGAAGAGCAGAATCGAAGGGTTCTCCTGCCCAAATTGAAGCACTCATTTCCTCTCCTTTTATTTTGCTTTGTCTTTACATATTTCTTGCTATTCATTATGGTTGTAATGGTGTAGGATTTATTTTCTGCATTTTTGTTGCTTTTGTACAAATGTTAATAATTAGGATGTATGGCAAGATAAAAACAACAAGTAGACAAGCCAAAAAACAAAGACAAAACGCATGCAAATCAAACACACTATTCACACATGCACCTCTAGGGTAATCTCACTTGTTGTCTCGGAACAATAGTCATGTCCCTCGAATATGGGCGTTTTAGCAAAGACCCTCTATAAAAGATCATAGTCCCTCGATGAACCTTAATGTTGCCTTTGGTAAACGATCTAGTCCCTAAATTAAAATTGCTAAAACGTCCCATAGGTTGCCTTATATGACTATACAAACGTCTCACGCCCGTCCCATCACTTCCAATGATGGGGCTTCTTACCAAATCAATGGTAAGATAGAAACATTCAAAGGAGGAGGAAAAGAACGATAGACCTTTTTGAGTAGGTAGGATTCTCATAGTTGCTCGCTTGCTCACAACAAAAACATTTTACACACCAACACTTTCATTTGAAACATTTTAAAAAGACAAAGTTCTTTGTGCGCATTCTTATAGAAATGAGAATCATTACAAAGGCACTTTTCAAAATCACTTTCAAAAACTCATTCCACAAACACCTCTTTGAACTATTTTCAAAACTAACACTTTGTACGCGTTCTTATAGAAACGAGAACCATTACAAAGACATTTTCAAAATACTTTTGAAACCCACATCACAAGCACATTTTCAAACAAAAGCAAGTGATCTAGTAAGCAACTAAGAGCCCGTAAATAACTACAGATGAAAAGGGTGCTAACACCTTCCCTTTTCATAACTTACGCCCTGAACTCAAGAAAATCATCTCAAAGGTCTTTCCTGTTCTTTTCACCCTTTCCTTACTGGATAAAAGAAAAGTCGGTGGCGACTCTTTCTATCCACAACAATTGTGATCAAACGCAAAACACCTAAGTCAGTTCTCCTACCGTATTACAACAACCAAGTGGAGAATGTCTCACTTCACTATATATTGTAGAAGTATAGTAACTTGCACCACTACAAGATCAATAAGAGTCTAATATTTTGAGAAAAAGTTTTAAAATAAAAATCTAAAGTGGAAAAATGATTTGAATGAGGTTAATGACTTTTAGTCTTTCAAAAATATGTCAAAGTATAATTAAATTGATTAAAGGTTTAATTAAGAAAATGAGTTTTGAAAATGTATGGACCTAAGTCCAAGTTTATTATGAAAGCGGTTAAAGTTTAAAAAACAATAAGAGTTTTGAAAAGGAGGGAGAAGATTTTGAAATTAAAGAAGATGAGAGGAGATGAAGAGACTATTCTACATAAACAAAGCAACAACTAAGGTAAGGAAAGGTCTAAGCAACAAGAAGCCAAAACTTGACATAAAAAAGTCAATGTAAAACTCTCATCTTTTGGTTTAAAAACCAAGCAAACATAATACCAAGATAAAACCAAGCCTAAGATGAAATAAGCCTCAAATGAATTAAGAATCAAGCAAAGTCTTCATTTTTATTTCAAAGCTTTAATGTATCAGATGAGCTTTCTTGAATTAAAAATAACACTTCAATATGAACAACTTCCAAACCAATGCCTTGGAGTAAACCCCAAGGACTTCAGACAAAAATTTGGCCAGAGTAACAACTATATACAGAGTAATTCCCAATCACAATGCCTTGGAGTGAACTTCAAGAACTTCATACAAAGCAAAGAAACCAGAATAACCTGCACACAGAAAATTCAAACCAATTCCTTGGGGTTTTATAATAATAACAGGGTACCAAGGTCTCAAAATATCAAGTCAAGGCTTCTAATCTTAAGTCCAAGAGATCCACAACTCCAATATTCCAAGGATAATAACCAATAGTCCAATCAAGAGCCTTAAGTCTTTTAATGTTAAAGTTGGTTATTAAGTGTCTTTAAAAGAAAAGAAAGCTCAAGTGAGAAAAGATAAAAGAACATAAAGTAAATGCTCAAGGGAGAAAAAGGAAAATAGCATGATATGTAAATGCTAAAGATAAAAGTAAATACATAAAGTAAAAATGCATAAAGTAAATTTAATGGTTAATATGTTAGAAGTTAATTATTAATAGTTAATGGTCACGAGGATGAGCAAAGATGATTGAAAGATGATTTAGGTCAAGATTATTGAAACTCATTAGAGGATTTCCAAAAGTTTTGGGCCCAAAATGATCAGTCAACCAGACTAGGACATTCAAACATAAAGTTTGTGCCACTAATGATCATTTCAAGAAAAGAAATAAAGAAGAAGAGGAATGAAGGAGAAGAGATCCATGATAAATGACCAATGATGGTTTAATATTGAAATTAGGTCAAAGTTGATGAAGACTCATTAGAGGATTGATAAAATCAAAGCCTCCTAACAACAAGCATCAAGGGTTTTGATCCATATCTCAATAAACAACCCTACTTGGACCTTCAAATATAATGTTTGGGCCACTAATGATCATTTCAAGAAAACAAGGGGATACACTGAAGATGGAGGGGGATGTCACAGTGGAACTCAAGTCTCATAAGAAACCAAAAGGAGGGTTTCAAGTTCATCAATATCATTCATCTATTTTGGTGGATTTGGTTTTTCAACCTATCAATATCCAAGATCCAATGATATTGAGGAAATTGACCCAAATCATCATCAATTATCCACAAGTCAGAGCCAATCACAAAGTAGAAAATAAAATGAATTTTAAAAAATTAATAAAAACAATTTAAAATGGTTAATTAAATGAAATTAATAAATGAAATATACAAAGTGTATCAAAAACACCAAATGATAACTCCAAAAATTACCAGGGGTCAATCACGAGTCAACAAGTATTGATAATTTTTTATAGTTTTTGAAAGTCAGAAACTAATTTTTAAAAATGTGAAAACTAATAAAAAATAAACCAAATATCAAGAAAAATAGAAAAGTAAAAAATAAAAATAAAAAGAGGTCATCAATAGTTGTCAAACTATCATTGAATCATTCCATAATTTTCCAAAAATTAAAAAGTATTAAAACTATTTTTAAACCAATTAAAATAAAGCAAAAAATCTAAAAATTATAAAAAATAGCAAACATCAAAATAAAAATATGAAAAAATATTCACAAAGTCAGAAATAATTCGAAGTATTTTGTGTAATTTTTCATAATTTTTGGATATAAAATAAAAGAGTTATGAATTTTTGAAATTAAAATCAATTTAAAAACAAACTTGTAAAATAAAATAAATCAGAAATAACATGGAATGTTAGATCTGGCTCATTAAAACATGAAGGCACATCTGATGGCGTAAAGTCGGTGATGTACAATGATCCAAAGTCAACAAGCGTGCCCTGAAGTCACAAAAGTCAGACCAATCATAAAATTTCAATTATCACGCTCTCATTGGTTAAAGATGACACGTTGGTCATCTTTAACCTCCAGCCACCTGCAACTAGGACAAAGATCAAAATTTTCAAATGGAAAAAATAGAAGCTCATAGTGGTATCATTGGATGCGTCTGATCAAGACGATATCAACCAACATCAAAATTCAAACTAGAAGAAGCACCAGCTTCAGAGAAGAAGGGACTACATCCTAAGAATTTATTTGAGATGATTTGGTTGAGAAATCTACCTAAACGAAGTTCAACTTGTAAGGTCTGAAATTGAACTTTTGTAGCTTGATTTTATGCATGAATGGCTTGGATTTTATTGTGATAAGTTTGTATGATGATCAAAAATGAAGAATCAGAAGAGATTTTGGAGAAAGAAGGATTGAAATAATGGAACCGATTTTCAAATTTCAAGCTTTGAAACTAACTTTGGCAGGGTGATTCTGGCTATCCAAGCTTGAGGAAATTAAAATTCTGGTAGGTCAAAACTCAAATGTCCTATAGGATGTCGAGACATATGATATGAACATAAACAACATGGCAAGACATAAACAATATAAAACAGTACTGAAAAGCATAAACAACACAAAAATTGTTAACCCAATTAAGTGAAAACAACACCTACTATGGAGGCTACCAAGCCAAGAAGGAAATCCACTACCAGTATTACTAATTCAAAGCTAAACTCCCCCATTTACAACTTATCAATTAATCCCTACCCAATGCAACTTCTACCTAGGAACTCCTATATATGAGTATACCCACTCACTTCCACTCACTACAGAAATGTCTAATAGTCCCAGTCCCAGTTACTATATCGAAGAACTTTCACCTAAATAAATATCACACTTCAAATACAAACAAACACCTTGATCAAGACACCCCTTGATTAGGAACATCATACTTGATCTTGCTTCACAACTTTGATCAAGAATAATACTTAGAGTTGCTTAAAATCTTCCTTCTAGAACAATACTCAACTTATTACCTACAGGCTTCTAAGTGAGAACACTGTGACCATCTCACAACCCGAGTGGTTCACTTGCACCAACTCTCCTAGAGAGTGCCAACAAACTCAACCCTAATGATTACATCTTTTCAAAACACGGCTGGTCCCAATCCTAGGTTACAAAGCTTCTATTTATAACCTATTCCCAACTAGATTTTGGCCTTCAATTAAAGCTCATTAGCTCTTACAATTCTGTAGAAGATTCTGTATAATAATAGGTCTTCAATCAAATCTTCCTTATTTATATCCATAATTAGAAAGTGCATATTCTTCAATATTCTTCTTGACCAATAAAACAATGCCACATAGGATTGCATAATATTCCCAGAATATTCTACATCTGTTAAATCATAATAGAATTCATTAATCCAGCTCAGTTCAGGCGTGATGTCATATGCTCCTTCATAGGATATCTTATCTGGCATGTTGCTCCAAATGATGAGAACTTCTCATCTCAACATACCTCAACATAAGATAGGACTTCTTGCACAACCTGTTCTTATTATTAAGTTAGCACACCCTATCTAACATATTGCTGCCATATTAGTTTTACAAAACATAATGCCAATCACATAATTCCTAGAATTAAAAATTCCCCCTTTGTTTTATTTTGGCTAAAACTAATTTACATAACCTTTGTATGAAATACAAGAATATAACTCAAAGTTTAAACAATATAATCAGTCATCAGCAACCATTAAACTAAAGACATCAGAAGCAGTTAGTCTTTAGTCTTCACATTTGACAGTCTTCAGTCTTCAAATGATGTTAAAACATACACAATAGGACTTCTTCATGACAATCCAACACATTATCTCCCCCCTAAAAGCTTCACACACACACACGTTTGGCACAAGAGAATCTCAACACATACATATATTCTCTCCCCTTTTTTAGCCAGAATAGGACAAAGGCTTTTAACAAGAGGTAATATCCACAAACAAACCATCCATCGAGCTCCTTCAAATTTTGCAGACAAAAATAAATTCCCCTAGACATAAAAAATTGTTTCTAGAGCAGGACAACACCAATTAGCTACTCATAGATATAACCACACAGACCCTGTTAAGGGCACAAACAACTATGTCCAATAGCCTTATGTCACGACAAGTTGTCTGACATCCCAACCTCATAGAAACTTCACAAGCTTGTTCAACATGCAAGCTTTAAACAATCTGCATTATTGCAGCAACCATCCATAGAAAAAAACTAACTCCCCTGTCATGGATAACCAAATCCCTTGTAGAGGATAAAACACTTTAGCACATAGAGAACTTCACAATCTCAAAGTGAAGAGCCACAACTTCACACACTTGCTGAACTATATCCACACCCTTGTGAATGTAAACAATCCTGATCCTGATACCTCGACTTCGGGTCTTTAGACTTATTCAAGGTCATGTCTGATACATGGACTTACAGAACCACACATGTTATCATACCTGTTTTGGATAACCAAAATGTCATGCAAACATGCTTGGACATCACACAAACACAAGCAATCAGAAATATTCCTTTTATAAATACGAGGTTGACATACTTGCAATAGAGGGAAAAAACATTCTTCACAATCTTGCTGATCAAATCACACTATCTGATCACAGTTCTCTGCCCCTTACATTCACTAGTAACTGCTGATACTAGTGAAGTCTTCAACATAATAGTCATGCATTCTCCAAGTATGCTACCGTAGACAGGATCATAATCTTCACATTCTGATCCACGAAGACATACTTAATTTTCTAACAACAAAGTTGATCCTCAATCCTCCATAATCATAATCCCACACCCCATTCAGGGATAACAAGCAAAATGATGTTACGACATCATTTAGGACACCAACTTTTCTTCACAAAACCTAATCAAATGGTTCTTGATTTATCATTTAAAGATCTCATTATACTTGATATTCCTTTCAAACAAGAAGATCTCGAAATCATACACCTTCAACAAATTATTTAGGTAATCATAGACACCTGAACACCCAATGAAAGAAATAAATTCTCATAAACTTTGTGAACCAAAGAGTTCAGAAACCAATTTTGCATTCACACATCAGATAAGTATGCGGCTCCTGACAAGGTCTTTACCATCAATAACATGCACATGTTCACAAGATCAAACTTATACCTAGCTCCCAACAAGGTATTTCTCATCAGAAGAATACTTCCTTAGAGATTGCAGATGATGCTTCCCTTCAACAGATGTTAGAACATTTGCGCTGACATCCTTCTTCTTCATATTTCTAGCACAAGACGATTCTTCACAAAATTTCAGACTTGATCAGAGACTCGACCTCATACTCCATAATGCTCATACATTCCATTTTTGGAATCCATTGGTGATCAGTAAGTCTCACCCCATAATCTTCAATACAACTTCCTTCCATGAGGCTGCGAACACCTTAGATGATGTTGCAACACCTCCACTAACATCAATCTTAATCAAATTGATTTCACTTTTAACTATGGTTCTGAAGGCAACACCATAGTAATCCGTACAAACACTCTTGAGGGAAGACACAAGAGAACCATACTTTAACAACTGATCGTATATACAAATTCTAATCAGTAGTTGATACCACACTTCAGGAGGCTTCTTCAAAAGCACACTAGCCAGACCTCCTATAAAGTGCCATCCTTCTGCTCATAAAGAGGAGATTCCATCTAAAATGCAGAGAATAACAATCATGGTATTTACTGATCATCATACCATGAACAAACTGTCTAGAAGAGTCTGTTTCTCCCATTTTTCTGAACAACTCACCATGAGTGTAAGTTAATCTTCCAGAATATTAACTTACCTCAGGTTGATGCTTCTCTATTGCATACAAACCCTATAGTGTCTCTTCCACTTTATCATAACAAGAGTTCAATGTTTTCATAGGCTTGATAAGAGATATCAAGTTTGAGTAAACAAACTCCACCCTGTTTGAGAGAAACACCAGTCAAACACATTAAGAAAAATAAATTCTCAAAACAAGGATGTCAAGACATTATATCTGACATCTCTCCAAGAATCTTTAACTCCAGATTTAAAATTTTTCTTTATCAAGCTGCTAGAAACCACTTAGATAATTATATCTTCTCCTCCTTAATAGCAGCAAAAATAAGTGGTTAGTGCATACCACTGTGATACGGTGGCAGAACCGACTGTTATACTGGTTTTGTGTTTATGCTCGGTAAACGATCTAGTCCCTAAATTAAAATTGCTAAAACGTCCCATAGGTTGCCTTCTATGACTATTAAAATGTCTTACGCCCGTCCCTTCACATCCAATAATGGGGCTTCTTACCAAATCAATGGTAATATAACAACATTCAAAGGAGGAGGAAAAGAACGTTAGACCTTTTTGAGTAGGTAGGATTCTCATAGTTGCTCACTTGCGCACAACAAAAACTTTTTACGCACCAACAATTTCATTTGAAACATTTTCAAAAGACAAAGTTCTTTTTACGCATTCTTATAGAAATGAGAATCACTACAAAGGCACTTTTCAAAATCACTTTCAAAAACACATTCTACAAACACCTCTTTGAACTATTTTCAAAACCAACACTTTTACGCGTTCTTATAGAAAAGAGAACCATTACAATGAAGTTTTCAAAATACTTTCAAAACCCACACCACATGCACATTTTCGAACAAAAGCAAGTGATCTAGTAAGCAACTAAGAGCCCGTAGATAACTACGGATGAAAAGGGTGCTAACACCTTCCCTTTTCATAACCTACGCCCCGAACTCAAGAAAATAATATCAAAGATCTTTCCTTATTGGGTAAAAGAAAAATCGGTGACGAATCTTGCTATCCGCAACAATTGCGATCAAACGCAAAACACCTAAGTCAGTTCTCCCACTATATTACAACAACCAAGTGAAGAATGTCTCACTTCACTATATATTGTAGAAGTATAGTAACTTGCACCACTAAAAGATCAATAAGAGTCTAATATTTTGAGAAAAAGTTTTAAAATAAAAATCTAAAGTGGAAAAATGATTTGAATGAGGTTAATGACTTTTAGTCTTTCAAAAAGATGTCAAAGTATAATTAAATTGATTAAAGTTTTAATTAAGAAATTGAGTTTTGAAAATGCATTGAACTAAGTCCAAGTTTATTATGAAAGCGGTTCAAGTTTAAAAAATAAGAAGAGTTTTGAAAAGGAGGGAGAAGATTTTGAAATTAAAGAAGATGAGAGGAGAGGAAGAGACTATTCTACATAAACAAAGCAAAAGCTAAGGTAAGGAAAGGTCTAAGCAACAAGAAGCCAAAACTTAACATAAAAAAGTCAATGTAAAACTCTCATCTTTTGGATTAAAAATCAAGCAAGCATAATACCAAGATAAAACCAAGCCTCAGATGAAATAAGCCTCAAATGAATTAAGAATTAAGCAAAGTCTTCATTTTTATTTCAAAGCTTTAATGTATTAGATGAACTTTCTTGAATTAAAAATAACACTTCCATATGAACAACTTCCAAACCAATGCCTTGGAGTAAAGGCATAAAGTAAATTTAATTGTTAATGTGTTAGAAGTTAGAATTTAATTATTAATAGGTAATGGTCACGAGGATGAGCAATGATGATTGAAAGATGGTTTGGATCAAGATTATTGAAACTCATTATAGGATTGATAAAATGAAAGCCTCCTAACAATAAGTTCCAAAAGTTTTGGGCCCAAAATGATCAGTCAACCATACTTGGAAATTCAAATATAAAGTTTGTGCCACTAATGATCATTTCAAGAAAAGAAATAAAGAAGAAGAGGGATGAAGGAGAAGAGATCCATGATAAATGACCAATGATGGTTGAATATTGAACTTAAGCCAAAGTTGATAAAGACTCATTAGAGGATTGATAAAATTAAAGCCTCCTAACAACAAGCATCAAGGGTTTTGATCCATAGCTCAATAAACAGCCATACTTGGACCTTCAAATATAATGTTTGGGCCACTAATGATCATTTCAAGAAAAGAAGGGGATACAATGAAGATGGAGGGGGATGTCACTGTGGAACTCAAGTCTCAGAGGAAACAAAAAGGAGGGTTTCAAGTTCATCAATATCATTCATCTATTTTGGTGGATTTGGTTTTTCAACCTATCAACATCCAAGTTCCAATGATATTGAGGAAATTGACCCAAATCATCATCAATTATCCACAAGTTAGAGCCAATCACAAAGTAGAAAATAAAATGAATTTAAAAAAATTAATAAAAACATTTTAAAATGGTTAACTAAATGAAATTAATTAATGAAATATACAAAGTGTATCAAAAACACCAAATGATAACTCCAAAAATTACCAGGGGTTAATCACGAGTCAATAAGTATTGATAATTCTTTATAGTTTTTGAAAGTCAGAAACTAATTTTTAAAAATTTGAAAACTAATCAAAATAAACCAAATATCAATAAAAATATAAAAGTCAGAAATAAAAATAAAAAGAGGTCATCAATAGTTATCAAACTATCATTGAATCATTCCATAATTTTTCATAAATTAAAAAGTATTAAAACTATTTTTAAACCAATTAAAATAAATCAAACAATCTAAAAATTATAAAAAATAGCAAACATCAAAACAAAAATATGAAAAAATATTCACAAAGTCAGAAATAATTCAAAGTATTTTGTGTAATTTTTCATAATTTTTGGATATAAAATAAAAGAGTTATGAATTTTTGAAATTAAAATCAATTTAATTTTTTTTTGTAAAATAAAATAAATCAGAAATAACATGGAACGTTAGATCTGGCTCACTAAAACACGATGGCGCATCTGATGGCGTAAAGTCAGTGATGTACAGTGATCCAGAGTCAACAAGCGTGCCCTGAAGTCACAAAAGTTTGACCAATCATAAAATTTCAACTATCATGCTCTCATTGGTTAAAGATGATATGTTGGTCATCTTTAACCTCCAGCCACCTGCAACTAGGGCAGAGATCAAAATTTTCAAATGGAAAAAATAGAAGCTCATAGTGGTATCATTGGATGCGTTTGATCAAGGCGATCTCAACCAACATGAAAATTCAAACTAGAAGAAGCACCAGCTTCAGAGAAGAAGGGACTACATCCTAAGAATTTATTTGAGATGATTTGGTTGAGAAATCTACCTAAACGAAGTTCAACTTGTAAGGTTTGAAATTGAACTTTTGTAGCTTGATTTTATGCATGAATGGCTTGGATTTTATTGTGATAAGTTTGTATGATGATAAAAAATGAAGAATCAGAAGAGATTTTGGAGAAATAAGGCTTGAAATAATTAAATTGATTTTCAAATTTCAAGCTTTGTAACTGACTTTGGCAGGGTGATTCTGGCTATCCAAGCTTGAGGAAATTAAAATTCTGGTAGGTCAAAACTCAAATGTCCTATAGGATGTCGAGACATATGATCTGAACATAAACAACATGGCAAGGCATAAACAATATAAAACAGTAATGAAAAGCATAAACAACACAAAAATTGTTAACCCAATTTGGTGAAAACAACACTAACTCTGGAGGCTACCAAGCCAAGAAGAAAATCCACTATCAGTATTACTAATTCAAAGCTAAACTCCCCCATTTACAACTTATCAATCAATCCCTACCCAATGCAACTTCTACCTAGGAACTCCTATATATGAGTATACCCACTCACTTCCACTCACTGCAGCAATGTCTAATAGTCCCAATCCCAAATACTATATCGAAGACCTTTCACCTAAATAAACATCACACTTCAAATACAAACAAACACCTTGATCAAGACACCCCTTGATTAAGAACATCATACTTGATCTTGCTTCACAACTTTGATCAAGAATACTACTTAGAGTTGCTTAAAATCTTCCTTCTAGAACAATACTCAACTCATTACCTACAGGTTTCTAAGTGAGAACACAGTGACCATCTCACAACCCGAGTGGTTCACTTTCACCAACTCTCCTAGAGAGTGCTGACAAACTAAACCATAATGATTACATCTTTTCAAAACACGGCTGGTACCAATCCTAGGTTACAAAGCTTCTATTTATAACCTATTCCCAATTGGATTTGGGCCTTCAATTACAACTCATTAGCTCTTACAATGCTGCAGAAGATTATGTATAATAATAGGTCTTCAATCAAATCTTCCTTATTTATATCCATTGTAATTCTGGCAATAGATACTTAATGTCACAGTGAATGTTATGACACCGTATTTGACAAATTGTACACAAACCATACAGTAATTTAAAAGACAGTAAAGAACACAATCAATTGTTAACCCAGTTCAGTGTATAACAACACCTACATCTGGGGGCTACCAAGCCAGGGAGGAAATTCACTATAAGAGGTATTAATTTAGGAATAAACCAACCAGTTTATCTCCTTCACTTAATACCTACCCAATGCAACTTCAATCTAAGTCCTACTTAAACCTGAGTTCCTACTCACTCCCCCTCAATCACAACAGTGATACTAATCTACTGATTAATAAGATTATGAAGACATTCTTCAATACACACGCTTGATTTTGCTTCAAAGCTTTAATCAAGAGACACAACACTCGTGCTTCAAAGCTTTTAGTGATAAACAACCCTTACAACCAAATCCTACTCAAAGTCACTTATCAAGTGATAATTTCTTGGCTCACAGTAATTACTAAAACTATCACAACTACAAAATTCCTTATTGATCTTCTATAAAAAGCGCTGCACACCATTAGGATTCGTGAGAAATATATATGCAGTCTATTCTTCATTCTGGGCTTCCATAAAAATAGCTAGGTTTAACCAAAGTTAACCTAAAGACTTGGTCTTGGGATTTCATCATAACAGATTAGGGTTAAGCAAGGTTAACCTAATATCCACGTGAGCATCTGATCTAGTCAATATACTTCAACTCAGAATAGCACACCAGATTCCTGAAAATTCTCAGGAACAATAAATCTGCACAACAACTTGATCATTACAAGATGTCTTAATATTGGTTATAACATCATGTATCCTGCTCACTGATTTTGGTAGAATTTAGTACATATGATCATAGCTTAATCATCATGATATTCACTCATACTGAGTTGTTCCTGTAGAACATTCCTTCTGCAGAATTCGTCTTTATCCCAGAATGTTATGACATCAGTCATGACATTCGCAAATCTGGTTTTACCAAAAATTTATGCCAACAAGCAAACACTTACAAACTCCCCCTTTGGTAAATTTTTGGCTAAAACCCCTAAACAATCAGATGCAGATGAAACTATCAGAGATCAAAATGCAGCAGATTTTTTAATAACAGCTAATCTAACTACCAATATCCAATTCTACCAAAATTACCACAATTACTTCTCCCCCTTTTTAGCCATAACGAGGCCAAAGGTTCTAGTACTTCAAGTTATACAGTCATCAAAAGGAAATCCAAAATACACAGAAACAGAGAGAAGGTATCAAATAGCAGTAGCAAGTTCCAGCATCAATCTTTACAACTCAGCAAACACAAACCTTCAGGTACTGTCATCCCCTGAGGAAGCACTATTTTCAGCAGCATCTTCTGGTGAGCTTCTTGCAGAACCATCATGCTGTTCTTCATCAGCATCCTCTTCCCTCATTTGTTCTTCATTCTCCTCCTGTTCCAGACTAGTAATCAGCTCTTCAAGAGTCCTTTTTCTTGCATCAAGCTCTCTGCAGGTTTCTTTTAGAACAACTATAACATCAGCTTTCTTGGAATGAGCTTTGACATTTGATGTCTCAGCAGATGTCATAACAATGTCAGGGACATGTTTTCCCTGAAACAGCTTATAGTGAAAACCAAGTGCAGGGGCTCTTTTGCACACAGAGTCCTTTTCAACCAGAATATCAGGATACTGATCAATGATTATACCACACAGGAGAGAGGGAAAAGCAATAGGGCCTTTAATAGCACAGCTCTCAGCATGTTTCATTGTTTGATCAAAGATGTAGTTGCCATAATCAAAGTTTGTTCTGGTTCCAACAACATAGATAAATCTTCCCAAACCAGTGGAGATGGCGGATTTGTGGTTGGTGGGAACCTAGTTAGCTGCACCAATTTTGTGCAGTATGGCAAACTTCACACTCAGCTTGCTTGTAGTTAGCTTCCCTTTCAAGGGCCAGTGCTTGACTTGCTTGGCAGTGATGGTTTGACAAACCTGGTTGTCAGTAACTTCAAGCTCAGGCTGAGCATCATCAGGCCTCCCTAGGTATTTGTTTATCATAATAGGAGAGAAATTTACCTTCCTTCCTCTCACATAAACACTCTTAAAATCAGCTGACTTTCCATCAGCACATCCACCAGACAAATTTACTATGAATTCTTTGACAAGAATCTCATAGCAATTGGAAAACTTGACCACTATTTTCATCAGGCCAGTAGCCTTGATGAGATCCATGACTTCCTTACACTCAATAGCACTTATGTTCAGCTCCCTCTCTAAGGCAATCCTTTCAGAAACACATACTTCCACCTGCTTGCATTTTCTGGATGGTGAAAGGAGATGTTGTCAATGGCAACCTCAGGAACCTTATGCAGTTTTCTAGAAGAGGGTTTCTTCCTGAGAGGAATGTCTAGAATATTGCTCTCAACATCAAAATCAAAGTCTGATTCCTCATCAGATTCAGAGGGTTCAGGAGCCTTTCTTTTCTTGGCTATAGGTTGTCTCAAGGGTTTTGAGAGACTACCAACAGATACCCTAGCTTTTACCTTACCCTTCCCTTTGGAAGTTCCATCCTTTTGATCCTTCTCAGCTTCTTCTCTAGCCTTGTTCTCAGGCCTAGCTTTCTCATGAACAACTTCAGCAGCCTTCTCTTTGGAGGGGCTTTGGGCAACACTCTGCTTTTCTTTTCTACTCATCATCCTTCTTGCTATGCTAGGGTTGAAATTAGCAATTAAATCATTGTCAGAAAATTCTTCATCAACATCAATAACAGGAGGTTCAACAGCCTTGTCAGTAGGGGTCTGGTGATCATCAGGTTTCTCTAGAGATTTCTCAATGTTGTCATCAGGTGTCTCAACATTCTGAGTGACATTGGGATCACTTTCTAAATTAGGGCTAGCAGTTTCTTGGTTCAATGGTACAAATACACCAGGAACAGAGTGATTTTCATTAAGAATCCTAGTGACTAGTCTGGCAATAACTTGATGCACATAAGCAGAACCTTCCCTATTAGCTATCTCTGGAGGAACAGAGGATGATGGTTGAGAATATTTACCAGAGGGATAAGCTTGTGATCTTCTTGCATGTCTGGTTCGCAGCTTCTTGACCTTAGTAGGATCAGCTGCCATTGTACAAAGTGGAGTTACCTCAAGAACATCAGCATTTACGTTTGCCCTAGGTTCGGTGTCAGTGGGTGAGGAAGATGCAGTTGCCTTTGATGAAGATGATGACACAGATTGTTGAGACATCTTGAGAGATTGAGAATACAAGTGACAGCGAGTGTGAAATTTTCTTTTGAGGGAATGGAGAGTGATACAACAAACTGAGAAGAGGGATATATAAATATGTCTATTCCTCTTCTTAAACTTTTAGAAAGAAAGAGGGAAACAAATGATTAGCCTAATCAGAATAAACTTGATTAAAATATCTCTTTCAAACCTTGTATTAAGAAAAATTAATTGCTACATCTCTTCATATTGGCAAATACCCAGCTTGCCCCTTAAATTCTCAAACTGACTAGCATCAAGTACCTTGGTAAAAATATCATCCAGTTGTAGTTCAGTGGCAACATGTTCCAGCTTAATCACCTTCTCCTCCACAAGATCTCTGATGAAGTGATGTCTAATGTCAATATGCTTAGTCCTGCTGTGCTGTATAGGATTCTTGGATATGTTAATAGTACTCAAATTGTCACAGTACAATGTCATGACATCTTGTGTGACATTATACTCAATCAGCATCAGTTTCATCCAGATCATTTGAGAACAGCTGCTACCAGCTGCTATGTATTCAGCTTCAGCAGTAGATAGAGACACACAGTTTTGTTTCTTGCTGAACCAAGAAACAAGATTATTTCCCAAAAAGAAGCATCCTCCAGAGGTTCTCTTTCTATCATCAGCACTACCAGCCCAATCAGTATCACAATAACCAGACATAATTGGTTCACATCCATGAGAGTACATCATGCCATAATTGTAAGTTCCACTCACATACTTCAGAATTATTTTCACCTGGTTGATGTGACTTACTTTGAGTTCAGCCTGGTATCTTGCACATACTCCAACTGCAAAGGCAATGTCAGGTCTGCTGGCTGTTAAGTATAGCAGACTTCCTATCATGCTTCTGTACAAGCTTTGATCCACATTTGCCCCACTTGTGTCTTTGGACAACTTTAAATGAGTAGGTGCAAGAGTCCTTTTATGACTGGCATTCTCCATCCCAAACTTCTTGACAATATTCTTTGCATACTTGCTTTGAGACAGAAAAATTGAGTCTTCCATCTGTGTGACTTGTAGTCCAAGAAAGTAGGTCAATTCTCCCATGAGGCTCATTTCAAATTCAGCTTGCATCTGGTTAGCAAAATGTTTAACCATTTTATCTGACATTCCTCCAAACACTATGTCATCCACATAAATTTGAGCTACCATTATCTTTCCTCCTTCATCCTTGACAAAAAGAGTTTTATCCAAACCTCCTTTCCTGTATCCTTTGTCAGTGAGGAACTTTGTCAACCTTTCATACTAAGCTCTAGGAGCTTGTTTCAGACCATATAATGCTTTCCTCAATTTGTAGACATGATCAGGACAATTTGGATCCACAAATCCTTTAGGCTGTTCCACATACACTTCCTCATTTAAGTACCTATTTAGGAAGGCACTCTTCACATCCATCTGAAACAGCTTGAACTTAAGGAGACAAGCAACTCCCAAGAGAAGTCTGATTGATTCCAGTCTGGCTACAGGAGCAAAAGTCTCATCAAAATCAACCCCTTCAACTTGAGTGTATCCTTGAGCAACAAGCCTTGCCTTATTCCTGGTGACATCTCCTTCAGCATCTGACTTGTTCTTGTAGATCCACTTTGTGCCAATGATGTTTGTTCCTTCTGGTCTAGGAACTAACTCCCATACTTCATGTTGCTTAAACTGGTTCAATTCATCTTGCATTTCTCCAATCCAGTATTCATCAGTCAAAGCCTCTTTAACATTTTTTGGTTCAATCTTAGACACAAAACAAGAGTTTGTGATGATTTCTCTAGATCTTGTAGTGACTCCACTGTTAGGATCTCCTATGATGAGTTCCTTAGGATAATCTTTCCGAATTCTGATGGAAGGATCTTTGTTAGCTTCCTTTGATTCAGACTCTGATGGAGTAGGATTAGGCACATCATCCTTTTTAGACACTTGTGTTGAAGTTTCAAAGAATGTCTCAACATCATATGGGACATTTGTTTCCTCATGGTGATCATCAACTATGACATTTATAGACTCCATCATAACTTTGGTCCTGGAATTGAACACCCTATATGCTCTGCTGTTGGTAGAGTATCCTAGGAATATTCCTTCATCACTTTTAGGGTCCATCTTTCTCCTTTGTCCACGATCTGTCAGAATATAGCATTTGCTCCCAAAGACATGGAAGTACTTCACTGTAGGCTTTCTTCCTTTCCATAGTTCATAAAGGGTGGATGATGTTCCCTTTCTCAAGGTGACCCTATTGTGGACATAACAGGCTGTATTCATAGCTTCAGCCCAAAAATGAATAGGAAGCTTCTTGGCATGTATCATTGCTCTGGCAGATTCCTGTATAGTCGTATTTTTCCTTTCCACAACTCCATTTTGTTGAGGAGTTATAGGTGAAGAGAACTCATGATTGATTCCTTCTGAGGAACATAACTCATCAAACTTACTATTTTCAAATTCCTTACCATGATCACTTCTGATTCTGACAATGCATCATTCTTTTTCTCTTTGAATTCTTTTGCACAATTCCTTAAATACATCAAATACATCAGACTTTTCCCTAATGAAGTTTATCCAGGTGAATCTGGAAAAATCATCCACAACAACATAGGCATATCTCTTTCCACCAAGACTTTCCACCTGCATGGGACCCATCAGATCCATATGTAGAAGTTCTAGCACCTTAGAGGTGGTCATATGTCTTGTCTTTAGATGTGACATTCTAGTTTGCTTTCCAACCTGACATTCACCACAGACTCTCCCTTCATCAATCTGAAGCCTTGGAATCCCTCTGACAGCCTCCATGGATATGATCTTTTTCATCCCTCTAAGATGTAAATGACCAAGTTTTTGGTGCCACAGTTTCACTTCCTTTTCTTCTTTGGCTATAGAGCACACTGAAGAGTAGTTAGTGTTCTCAGACTCCCATAAGTAACAATTGTCTTTTGATCTGACTCCTCTCATTACAACTTCTTGTTTTTCATTAGTTACAAGACATTCAGACTTGGTGAAGTTGACCTTGAATCCTAGATCACATAATTGACTGATACTTATGAGATTAGCAGTCAAACCATTTACCAGCAACACTTCATTTAGGTTTGGAACTCTAGGGCAGTCCAAGTTTCTAACTCCTTTGATTTCTCCTCTAGCACCATCTCCAAAAGTGACATAACTAGTAGTATGAGGTTTGACATCATTCAACAGATTCTTGATTCCAGTCATGTGTTTAGAGCATCCACTGTCAAAGTACCAGTCTTCCTTGGCAGAAACTCTAAGGGAGGTGTGAGCTATCAGGGCTGCAGTCTTTTTCTTCCACTGTTGAGTATATGGTGCCTTGTTAGTCTTAGGTTTGACATATGGGGTCTGATTAGGATATCCATATAATCTGAAGCAGAATGGCTTTATGTGACCAAACCTCCCACAATAATGACATCTCCATCTTTGATACTTTTTCTTCGTATTTATCTATTCTTGATGTTGAGTCCTATGTTGTGACATCTGCTTTGACATTTATTTATCAGGCCTGGTCTTCTTCTTGTCAACAACAGATTTCTTTGCAGCCACAAATCCTAGACCATACATGTTTCCTGCATTTTGTCTAGCCTGAAGGATTTCTTCCAACTTGTCAGTTCCAGTTGTTAACATCTTGACAGACTTAGTCACCTGATCAAGTTTGGAGTTTAACATTAGAACTTCACCTTTGAGATGGCTTATAGTAGCAGTGTATGCCTTCTTCTCAGCCTCCAACTTCACTATGAGCTTTTTCTGTTTCTCATTTTGTTGACAGGCTTCAGCACTTCTGATACATAGCTTCTTGTAGGAGTCAGCAAGTTCTTCAAATGTCACTTCCTCATCACTAGAATCATTATCAGAGTTACAAACACCAGATAGTGCAGTAACTAGTTTATCAGATTCTTCTTCAGAGTTACTTTTTGAGTCACCATCAGACCAAGTAACATACATTCCTTTCTTTTGTTTCTTTAGAAAGGTAGGACATTCAACTCGAATATGCCCATATCCTTCACATCCATGGCATTGGATTCCTCTGCTTTGATTTCCCTTTTCTTCAGACTTAGTTCTTTTGCTGGAGTCATAGGATCTGCTAATGTCAGAGGAAATGTTCTTGACATTTGACCTTGACTTTGGGTCCATTCTCTTGACGAGTTTGTTAAACTGCCTTCCAAGCATAACTATAGCTTCTGATATATTCTCTTCATCACTCTCCTTGCTTTCATCTTCAGTATTGGATACAAGGGCTATGCTCTTGTTTTTCTTGTCAACATTGTCACTGATCCCCATCTCAAATGTCTGAAGTGACCCAATGAGTTCATCAACCTTCAAGTTGCAGATATCCTGAGCTTCCTCTATAGCAGTCACTTTCATTGCAAACCTTTTAGGCAAGGATATGATAATCTTTCTCACCAGCTTTTCTTCTGACATCTTTTCTCCCAATGCTCCTGAGGTGTTGGCAATTTCCAAGATGTTCGTGTGAAACTCATGAATGGTCTCATCTTCCTTCATCCTTAGATTCTCAAATTTGGTAGTGAGCATCTGAAGTCTTGACATTTTTACTTTGGATGTACCCTCATGGGTGGTTTTGAGAGTGTCCCAAACATCCTTGGCTAGTTCACATTGATGTACTAGTCTGAATATGTTTCTATCAATTCCATTGAACAAGGCATTCAATGCTTTAGAGTTACCCAGGGCTAACTCTTCTTCTTCTTTGCTCCATTCTTCCTCAGGTTTCAGACTAGTCGTCCCATCTTTCCCAGTTATGGTGGGATGGTTCCATCCTTTGTCAGCAGCTCTCCAAGCTTTATTGTCCAGTTACTTCAAGAAGGCAATCATACGAGGTTTCCTGTAGTCATAGTTTGATCCGTCCAGAATAGGTGGTATATTCCCAAATCCTCCTTCCTTGTCCATAGCGCCAGAAAATAATATCCCTAGATCTCACCCAGAAAGACAGGCAGGGTGCCTGCTCTGATACCAATTATAATTCTGGCAGCAGATACTTAATGTCACAGTGAATGTTATGACACTGTATCTGAAAAATTGTACACAAACCAAACAGTAATTTAAAAGACAGTAAAGAACACAATCAATTGTTAACCCAGTTCAGTGTATAACAACACCTACATTTGGGGGCTACCAAGCCAGGGAGGAAATTCACTATAAGAGGTATTAATTTAAGAATAAACCAACCAGTTTATCTCCTTCACTTAAGACCTACCCAATGTAACTTTAATCTAAGTCCTACTTAAACCTGAGTTCCTACTCACTCCCCCTCAATCACAACAGTGATACTAATCTACTGATTAATAAGATTATGAAGACATTCTTCAATACACACACTTGATTTTGCTTCAAAGCTTTAATCAAGAGACACAACACTCGTGCTTCAAAGCTTTGAGTGATAAACAACCCTTACAACCAAATCCTACTCCAAGTCACTTATCAAGTGATAATTGCTTGGCTCACAGTAATTACTAAAACTATCACAACTACAAAATGCCTTATTGATCTTCTATAAAAAGCGCTGCACACCATTAGGATTCGTGAGAAATATATATGAAGTCTATTCTTCATTTTGGGCTTCCATAAAAATAGTTAGCGTTAACCAAAGTTAACCTAAAGACTTGGTTTTGGGCTTTCATCATAACAGATTAGGGTTAAGCAAGGTTAACCTAATATCCACGTGAGCATCTGATCTAGTCAATATACTTCAACTCAGAATAGCACACCAGATTCCTGAAAATTCTCAGGAACAATAAATCTGCACAATAACTTGATCAGTACAGGATGTCTTAACATTGGTTATGACATCATGTATCCTTCTCACTGATTTAAGTAGAATTCAGTACATATGATCATAGCTTAATCATCATGATATTCACTCATACTGAGTTTTTCCTGTAGAACATTCCTTCTGCAGAATTTGTCTTTATCCTAGAATGTTATGACATCAGTCATGACATTCGCAAATCTGGTTTTACCAAAAATTTATGCCAACAAGCAAACACTTTCATCCATAATTAGAAAGTGCATATTCTTCAATATTCTTCTTGACCTATAAGATAATGCCACATAGGATTTCATAATATTCCCAGAATATTCTGCATTTGTTAGATCATGATAGAATTCATTAATCCAGCTCAGTTCAAGCGTGATGTCATATGCTCCTTCATAGGATATCTTATCTGACATGTTGCTCCAGATGATAAGAACTTCTCATCTCAACATGTCTCAACATAAGATAGGACTTCTTGCACAACCTGTTCTTGTTATCAAGTTAGCACACCCTATCTAACATATTGCTGCCATATTAGTTTTACCAAACATAATGCCAATCACATAATTCCGAGAATTAAAAATCTCCCCCTTTGTTTTATGTTGGCTAAAATTAATTTACATAACCTTTGTATGAAAGACAAGAACATAAGTCAAAGTTTAAACAATATAATTAGTCAGCAGTAACCATTAAACTAAAGAAATCAGAAGCAGTTAGTCTTTAGTCTTCACATTTGACAGTCTTCAGTCTTCACATGATGTTAAAACATCCACAATAGGACTTCTTCATGACAATCCAACACATTCTCTCCCCCCTGAAAGCTGCACACACACACACGTTTGGCACAAGATAATCTCAACACATACATATATTCTCTCCCCCTTTTTAGCTAGAATAGGACAAAGGCTTTTAACAAGAGGTAATATCCACAAAAAAACCACCCATCGGGCTCCTCCAAATTTTGCAGACAAAAATAAATTCCCCCAGACATAAAAAATTGTTTCTAGAGCAGGACAACACCAATTAGCTACTCATATATACAACCACACAGACCCTGTTAAGGGCAAAAACAATTACGTCCAATAGCCTTATGTCATGACATGTTGTCTGACATCTCAACCTCATAGAAACTTCACAAGGTTGTTCAACATGCAAGCTTTAAACAATCTACATTATTGCAGCAACCATCCATAGACAAGAACTAACTCCCATGTCATGGATAATAAGATCTCTTGTAGAGGATAAAAAACTTTAGCACATAGAGAACTTTACAATCTCAAAGTGAAGAGCCACAACTTTACACACTTGCTTAACTATATCCACACCCTTGTGAATGTAAACTATCTTGATCCTAATACCTCGACTCCGGGTCTTTAGACTTCTTCAAGGTCATGTATGATACATGGCCTTATAGAACCACACATGTTGTCATACCTATTTTGGATAACCAAGATGTCATGCACACATTCTTGGACATCACACAAACACAAGCAATCAGAAATCTTCCTTTTATACATACCAGGTTGACATACTTGCAATAGAGGAAAAAACCCTTCTTTACAATCTTCCTGATCAAATCACACTATCTGATCATAGTTCTGTACCCCTTACATTCACTAGTAACTGCTGATACTAGTGAAGTCTTCAACATAATAGTCATGCATTCTCCAAGCAATCTACTGTAGACAGGATCATAACCTTCACATTCTAATTCACAAAGTCATACTTAATTTTCTGACAACAAAGTTGATCTTCAATCCTCCATAATCATAATCCCATACCTCATTTAGGGGTAATGAGCAAAATGATGTTACGACATCATTTAGGACACCAACTTTTCTTCACAGAACCTAATCAAATGGTTCTTGATTTATCATTCAAAGAGCTCATTATACTTGATATTACTTTAAAACAAGAAGATCTCGAAATCACACACCTTCAACAGCTTATTTAGGTAATCATAGACACCTGAATACCCAATGAGAGAAATAAATTCTTATAAACTTTGTGAACCAAAGAGTTCAGAAACCAATTTTGCATCCACACATCAGATAAGTATCCGGCTCTGACAAGGTCTTTACCATCAGTAACATGCACATATTCACAAGATCAAACTTATACCCAGCTCCCGACAAGGTATTTGTCATCAGAAGAATACTTCCTTAGAGATTGCAGATGATGCTTCCCTTCAACAGATGTTAGAACATTTGTGCTGACATCCTTCTTCTTCACATTCCTAGGACAAGATGATTCTTCACAACATTTCAGACTTGATCAGAGACTCAACCTCATACTCCATCATGCTCATACATTCCAACTTTGGAATCAGTGATCAATAATTCTCACCCCATAATCTTTAATTCAACTTCCTTCCATGAGGCTGTGAACACCTGAGATGATGTTCCCACACCTCCCCTGACATAAATCTTAATCACATGGATTTCACTTTTATCTATGGTTCTGAAGGCAACACCATAGTAATCCATACAAACACTCTTGAGGGAAGACATAAGAGAACCATACTTCAACCACTGATCGTATATACAGATTCTAATAAGTAGTTGATACCACACTTCAGGAGGATTCTTCAAAAGCACACTATCCAGACCTCCTATAAAGTGCCATCCTTCTGCTCATAAAGAGGAGATTCCATCTAAAATGTAGAGCATAACAATCATGGTATTTACTGATCATCATACCCTGAACAGACTGTCTAGAAGAGTCTGTTTCTCCCATTTTTCTGAACCACTCATGATGAGTGTAAGTTAATCTTCCAGAATACTAACTTACCTCAGGTTGATGCATATCTATTGCATACAACCCCTAGAGTGTCTCTTCCACTTTAGCATAACAAGAAGTCAATGTTTTCATAGGCTTGATAAGAGATATCAAATTTGAGTAAACAACCTCCACCCTGTTTGAGAGAAACACCAGTCAAACACATTAAGAAAAATAAATTCTCAAAACAAGGATGTCAAGACATTATATCTGACATCTCTCCAAGAATCTTTAACTCCAGATTTGAGATTTTTCTTTATCAGCTGCTAGAAACCACTTAGAGAGTTATATCTTCTCCTCCTTAATAGCAGCAAAAATAAGTGGTTAGTGCACACCACTGTGATACGGTGGCAGAACCGACTGTTATACTGGTTTTATGTTTGTGTTTGCAAATGTTGTGGTAACCAAGAGTCTCCACCGACTTTTCTTTTATTCAAATTAAGGAAAGTGTGAAAAGAACAGAAAAAGACCTTTTCGAGAATTTTCTGAGTAAGGGGGGATAGATTATTGAAAGGGAAGGTGTTAGCACACTTTCCATCCGTAGTTTTCTACGTGCTCTTAGATGCTTAGCTCATTTTAAAAGTACCTTGTGCTTTGTGTGTTCGAAAAATGTTTTGAAATGGCTTAGTGCAAAGATTCACTTTGCGTTAACTCTTGTATCATTCCTCAAGAGTGTTGACAAAGCAAATGTTTTTGAAAGTTATTTTTGAGATGTGTAAGTGTGAAAACTTTGTTTTATTTGAGCAAGCATCTAACATCTATCTACTTGTACTCGAAAAGGTTTGTTATTTTCCTCCTATCCTTTAGACAATGCTATCCTACTATTAGTGAGTAGGTAACCCTAGTCGTTTGGATGTTTGAGGGACATTCGAAGGGACGTTACGGTCACGAAGGCAACATGGCAAGGAATTTTAGTAACTGTCCTAAAGTTCTAAGATCACTTTTTTACCTAAGAAACATCGATAGGGTTATCGAGGGAATTGTGATCTTTCAAACTAGACGACAATCACTAAAACTTCTCACGTTTCGAGAATTGTGACCGTTTTCTGAAGGAAACTGAAGTGGGGTACCCTAGAGGTGCGCATGTGCAATTATGTTTGGTTCAATTATTTATCTTGTGCATTTAGGGTTTGCTAACGTTTGCTTTCAGTCTTGCCATGCAATCCTATTTACTAGCAGTTAATATGTACATAAAAATGTAAAGTGCGAAAATATAACCCTACGCTATTACATGGCTTCGGGGAGGGGGATATTTACAATGTGCAAAACTTGGGGGAAGAAATATAAATAAAGCGGTAAAAATCCTAATTAGTCTATTACATCCAGTATACAGGTACAGTAATGTAAACATGCGAAAAATAAATAACGCGCGAAAGGTAAAGACGTCTAAAACCTAAAGCAAATCTAAATGAAATAGGAAATTATTTTTTTGTTTATTTTTTGGTTCGAGAAAATAATTAAATTAATTATCCTAAGGTCTATTTAGAAAATAAAGTTAATCAAGAAAAATACTCCAAGTTCTTTTTTTTAGTTTTTTATTATGAAAAGAAAATAATTAAATCTAAATTAAGTCCTAAGTTCTAATTCATTTTAAATTAAAGAAAATAGTTAAAATATTTATTTAACTTATTTACAAAATTAGTTTAATTAAAAAAAACTGACTTAATATTTTTTGTGATTTTTGTGAATATTTGTTTAATTAATAAATAAAGAAAACAAAAATAAATAAAACTAAAACAATACAACAAAAATGCTAGATGGGCCTGATAGCAAAAGAAAATTAGGGGGTGTTGTTTGAAATTCGTTGGGCCTAAAGCTGTGAAGCCTAGACTTCATGCCTGATCCTGTGTGGTCAAGTCTTGAAGGCATATGATATACTGCACGCTTGGATATGCTGGCTTAAATCAGATGTACATCTGATGGCCTAGGATAAGGGTGCATGGTGCACATCTGACCATGCTTTACATGGGATCTCCATGAATATTTGTAGAAAAATGAGAAAATTTTGGACCTGGGACTCGAGCCCAGGTCCTCTCCCTTCACACAAACGCGCCTTGCCAACTGAGCTACTTGGTTATTCGTTACATAAAATAAAACAATAATATAGTATAAGAAAATTTGGTCAGATATATTAAAAAATGAAAAAAACGCGCGATGGGTTTGAATGGGCCAATGGGAGACTACCACGCATTGTCTTCTTCCTTGCTCCGTCATTTTAGGTATAAAAACCTATAGTGACAGTTTTTGTTTTCACTATAGCACCTGCATCTTGAAACATCCAGAATACGCAGCATAAATTAAATGTGAGGCCATGGATCAATTGGCCTCGACCTCCTGAGAACGATGGTACCCTTAGTTGGGTCTAATTTTTGCTGATTTGAAAAACCCTAATTCAGAGGTCTAAACCCTAACTATGGCCAAGCATCGTACCTGCATCAAAACTTAAATCCAGCTATACATAAAACTTGTAAACATTCATATGAACAAATATGCATGGTTGAAACGAACTTATATCACATGAATCAAAATAAACAAATTTAAAAATAAAATACAATCCGTGAGAGCTGGTTAGGATGTCTCGTGATGCTTTATGGCGTGGTAATGATTGCAAAAGCTTCAGGGGACCTTCAGGAACATGTTTGAGTCCTTTCTTTGGGCCGAGGATGGCTGGAAACGTGTTTTTGGAATTTAACAACTTTGCTTACTTTTGCAATTTCGTATGACTCTTTCAGGCTATTTTTCGTCTTTGGAGCTTGCTAGTGTGCTCCTTATATAGAGGGGATGGAGGGGACAAGAGGGTAAAGGAATAAACAACCATTAAGTTGGTGTTTAAAGGCCATGAATATCACTTTGAAACTTTGCCAAAGACATGGTTTCTTGTCCCTTTTTGAATGTGCTATAAACTTGGACATGCTTGCATGAATTTTTGGGCCTCTAAGCTGTCCAAAACATCAGCCCAAATGCTCAAAGCCCATTTCCAATTATTTTATACATTTTATTTTATATTTATTTGAATAAAATAAAATAAATATGTACAAAATAGGTAGAAAATGTAAGGCATGGTAAGAGTGATTTTAGAGGTCCTCTATAAGCTTAGGAAGATGCTTGAAGTCCAAGAAATTAAGCCATTGACCTAAAACTTCAAGTTTGCTGAATGCTTAATTCTTGAAATTTCCCAAATTTTCCCAACTTGGGCAAGCCATAACTTGCTCAAGTTTTATCTAATGATGTTAATCTTGGACTTTTTAGAAATCACAAGATGTCTACTTCAATCCCTCTTTTGATCAATTTTGTATTTGAATATTTTATCTTAAAGTAAAAGCTCTTGGAAAAAAGTGACTTTTGTTGACTTTTTAAAAATGACCTGTAATGTATAAGCTTATATCTTTCAAATGGTGCATTTATTGGACTTGAGGGAAAAAGATAAGTTGTAGGGAATTGGATCCTATTCAAAATGAGATTTGGTTGGGGAAAATGGATGAAGTATGTGAAAGTTATGCCTGGTCAAAGTTCAGTTGACTTTTCCTATGGAAACCCTAATTTAGCAATTCTTTACTTTTGATGAATTAGGAGAATTTCTTGATGAATCATGATCCACCCTTAATCAAATGATGGATATTACTTCAAAATGTTGATGTTGACAAAAAAATCTTGAAGTTTGACTGTATATAGGCCACAATTGACTTTTGACCTAACACAATTGATTTTCAAACATTTGAGAAATTGACTGAGCAAACTTGTAGTGGAAGGCATGTAATTTGTCATGAAAAATCTTGAAGGAATATTAGGACAATGGAAAACATTTGATACCTTTGTAACTCACACATCTTGATGAAAAGTGAAACCCTAGTTAGAGGTTCATTTCTTAGGAGGAGAATTTGTCTGGTCACTTCTTGGTCATCCTTGAGAAGTTGACAATCTCTAAGAACATGCCTTGAGCAAAAGTGGGAGGGGAAATTTTGGGGTACAATAGCTGCCCCTGTTCAATCTTCTTAAACCTGAGGATTTAGATTGGCTTGTCTTTCTTTTATGATCTGAAGGTGGAAGAGGATTGAACACTAGAGTGCCCAAAAATTTGCACTCACATGAAGTAACACTGATGGTTGATGATGTCGAGAATGGGCTTACATATGCCATTTAGAGAAGATGACAGAGAGTCGTCAGAGATGGGCTTAAAGATGCCATCTAAAGTAGATGTTGACTTCATAATAGGCCTCTTTATGGGGAATTCCTGTTCCTGCTGTCTGAGGAGGAGTCCGCTGGGGAATATGGGTTTCTGTTGTTCTCCTGCTTAAGGAAAACTTTGTGGGGAATAGAATCTAGGAACTTCAGTTGTCCAAGGTGTTGTACCATAAAATTTTCCATCCCATATTTCTCAACACATGGCAAGTGAGGTCCCCAAATTGCTCAAGGAAGTTCAAGAGTTGACCAGACAAACTCTCTCCTAAGGTAGCCTACCTCAAATTAGGGTTTCTATTTTCATCAAGATGTGTGAACCACAAAGGACTAAAATGCTCACCATTGTCCTAATATGTTCTCAAGATCATCCATGTCAAGTTTCAAGCCTTGCAGAAGAAGTTTGCTCAGTCAATTGATAAAATGCCTGAAAATCAACTGTGCTAGGTCAAAAGTCAATTGTGGCCCACATATAGTCAAACTTCAAGATTTTTGGTCAACATCCTCATTTTGAAGTATTATTAATCATTTGATCAAGGGTTGATCATGATTCCTCAAGGATTGCTCACAATTCATCAAAACCCAAAAGTTGCTAAATTAGGGTTTTGTAGGAAAAGTCAACTCAACTTTGACCTGACATAACTTTGTCATACTTTATCATAAATGATCCATCCAAAGCTCATTTTGAAGAGGACGCAATTCCCTACAATTCATATTCATCTCCAAAGTTCATAATATGCACCCACAAAAAGATATGAATTTTAACATTATAGGTCCTTTTGAAAAGTCAACAAAAACACCTTTTGGGTCAAAGCTTCATACATGAACATGGAAGATTCAATTGAGATGAGACCAAAAAGGTTGTTTAGAGGACATCCTAAGATTTCTAAAAAGTCCAATAACACTTCTTTAGGTTCAAAATTTAGATAATTATGCATTGTCCAAGTTGACCATTTTTATAAAATTGCCAAAAGTCAAATATGCTCAAATTTGCATTTTTTGCTAAATGGCCCCAACTTTTTATGCTTGCACCTCAAGTATAATGTGGTCCACGACTCAAATGTACACTCACCCATTATGTGCTTCATTTTTCAATTTATTTTGATTTTTCATTAATTAAAAAGTAGATTAAATCAAATAAATGATGAAAATTAATAAATATATGATATGATTTGTTTTTTTGACAGTTTAGCAATCAAGATATGCTGAGATTACAAGATCAATTAGAGTTAAGGCCAATTGGTACAAGAAAGGCATGATTTGGCTCAAAATAGGAACATGTCATACAACTTGAAAATCAAATCAAATCTTGGATAAATGCAAAGATTCATGCCAAGTTTGTTAACCTAATTCACTCTAGGTTATATAATGAAGCTTTCCAGATCAAAAAACAAGGGTTAGAGGTCGTGTAAAGCATAAAGCAAAACTCAAAAATCTTGACAAAAAGTGAGGTTTGGATTACAGGTTAGAGGACCTTTGAGAGCAATTCAAGGCCAGCCATCACATCCCGGGCGTGCACTGAAGCCATCTCAACCATTTGCAAGGTCTGAAGCGTTCAGAATTCGCCTCTACACCTCACGCGGCTTGCAAGCTTTTTCAAATTTAATTATTGCAATTTATGCATCTTTAGCACTTTTAATTGTCATAGTTGTGATTATTATCATGTTTGCAAGCTAACATGATGGTTTAATTGCATTTTTGAAGCTTACATATGCATCTGCCATTGTTAGGGTTTTATGTTCTTGTTTAGGGGTTTTCAATACAGGAAAAATTAGGACTTTAATCAAGTACCATGATGCTCATGAGGATGAGATGAGTTGATTGGTACCATCACTTTTCCTTTATCTTGCTTGTGTGAACTTTTTAAGATGAACAGGTTTGTACCTACACTAAACGTCTGTAGGTAAAAGTCTTGTTTTCTAAGACGACAGAGAAAGGAAGAAGACGCTTGCGTGTCAGCCAGCCATTGGGACATTTGAATATTCGCGCCTTGGATCCAGTTTCTTTTTTCTTTTCTTATATTATGCTTTATTGTTGTTATAATGAAAAGTTAACAATGCAGCGCAGCTGGCAAGCAAGCATTGGATTTGAGTATAAGGACCTGGGTTCGATCCCCAGGTCCCAGCGTTTTCATTTATATTATTTTCAGCCAGTCAATCTAGTGCAATACTCTATCCAGCGCCCATTATATATCATCAACATTCATCCATTTGATGCCCATCTAGCCAGATCCCACTCCTCTCCAATGAAGGTCTACCATGCTCCTCAAGTCAACACCCACGTCAGATCAAACATGGTCAAACAGGCTTGGAGTATTTGGGCCAGAAAATCCAGATTTGCACCCCCTGCCTTTGCTAACACTATCAGGCCCATTCCTCATATTTCTTTTTATTTTATTTTTTACTTTATTCTTAATTCTTTATTTGTTTTATTTTAAAATCAATTTTTTTTATAAAATCATAAAATCAAGAATTCACAAAAAAATTAAAATTAGGTTTTTTTTATCAAATTTAATTTAATTAATTTAATTTAGTTTAGGGTAACTTTAATTTGTTTTTTCTATAATTAAAATCAATTATAAAATTAGGTTTAAGTTCTTGATTTAATTGTTTTCTTTTTCCAAACAAAAACACAAAAATAGGTTAACTTAATTGTTTTTTTTCAAAAATTAACATTAATTAGAACTTAGGATTTTCTTTTAATTCAATTATTTCATTATTTTCTAAAATAAGAAAACATGACAAAAAACATTTGTTTCTTTAATCAATCGCAATTAGGTTTAGTCAAGGGTCAAAACCCTAATCGCCTCGCATTTAACTTACCGCGCGCATTTATTTCTTTTTATTTTTGTAACTGTTTTGAGGATGTACTAGTTTTAACTAGGGTTTTTATTTACTGTTTAAATCCCCGATTTTTTTTTGGTTATGTAATTAATCCCCCTCCCCGAAGCCTTGTAATATCTAGTATTATTTTCTCGCATTTTTAATTCTCGCATATATTTAACTGCCTAGATGTATGCTAATAGGATTGTATGGCAAGAATGCATGACAAATTAAAATGGTTAGAAAACCCTAATGTGAAAAGATAAATAACTGAAACAAATCACTCGCACATATTCACTCTTAGAGTATACTCTCACTTCGGTTGCCTTCGGTAAACGATCATTAAGCATATGGTGTCTTAGTGGTTGTCCTCCTGTCTAAAAAGATCAATTTCCCATTCGAACGTTGCCTCGAAAATGTTGCCTCAAAAATGTTGCCTCGGAAATGTTGCCTTGAATATGATATTAAGACTCTAGGGTTACTACTAAGGTGTCCTGATATTACTTTAGTGACCGTACTTCCCTTTTGAATTGACCCTTACAAACTCCAACGACAGTGCTACCTACTCCTCAATAGTGGGATAGCACTGTCTAAAGGAAACAAGAATTGAAACGATCTTTTTTCGAGTAGGTAGATGCTAGTAAGTACTTGCTCAAATCAAAGCTTTTCACACTTACACTTTTGAAAACAAATTTTCAAAACAACTTCGTCACACCCTTGAGGAATGATACAAGGGTTATCACGAAGTAAAACATTTTCAAAAACAAAGCACATACACAAGCAGTTTAAACATGAGCAAGTACCTAATATCCCGTAGATAACTACATATAGAAAGGGTGCTAACACCTTCCCTTTCTATAATCTACCCCTCGTACTCAAAATCTCGAAAAAGGATTTTTTCTATACTTTTTTCCTTTCCGGTTGGATGAAATAAAAGTCGGTGGCAACTCTTGCTTACCACGACATTTTGCAAACACAAAACACAAAATGCAAACCAGTATTAAACTGTCGGTTCTGCCACCGTATCACAAAACTGGCGACTCTGCTGGGGACTTATAAGTGGGGTATACCTTAGGATCTAGGTCATTAAAATTTCTTCTCTTGATTGCTTTGTTTGCTTTATTTTTGAGGGTTTTGTTTGGGGTTACTAGAGATCCTATACCCGGATACGAGGAACACCTTTTAGGTAAGTAGAAATAGACTATGAGGGAACTGTATGGCATAGACCGATACGGTTGAAGTAGTAGCTACGTTGGTTGGTATCGGTATCCCTTGTGGTGAAACGAGGAGAATACGGGGCCGCTGTGTTGTGCCGTGAAGCATCAACTTACCTTAGAACCTTTAATTGAACAACTTGGCCATTAGAAAGTAGCGAGATAGCCGGCCTAGGTGTAGATCTGAGAACTAGTTGATACTCGATGCTACACTCATTGAGATCATACTTTCGGAATATTTCAGCTGTAAGAAAAGATTGCGTGAGCTAAAACCATGACGGATAAAGGATGGTCAATGATATTGAGATCCTCTAGAACCTGATTAATTTTATAGGACATGTTTGAAACCAAATTAACTTCAAGAGGGTATTACCTTTGACCTCATGCAAGCCTTAAACCTAAGGGCTTTGCGTGATTTGACTGTGTTTGCAATACCTGTGTTTGCTATACCCGTGGTTTATCATGACATCATGCATCATAGCATGGCATTCATGTTTCATTACACTAACCATTTCAAAGACCAAGGGAATTTATCTTTGTTCTGTTTTGCAGATCATGGCTTCTGTGCGTAGAAATACGATCTGAATCAGCTTTGTACATATACCTTCCCAACTCAAAGAGCTAGTATCAAGAGTTTCTGAAACATCTACTTTCATTAAGAGACACGGTCAACTCCTCATCCTGGTTACTTCACACCTTGATGAACAGATAATGAGCTTACTTTTTCAAACCTTTGATCCCAAGCACCACTGCTTCACCTTTCCAGATTATCAGTTGGTGCCTACCTTGGAAGAGTTCTCTAAAATATTGGGCATACCCATTCTTGAACAGGTACCCTTCACAGGTATAGAAGAAGTTCCTAAACCAGAAGTTATTGCCTCAGCTTTGCATTTGAAACGGGCGACATGGTATCCAATTGGGAAACTCGAAGCAGAGTCGAGGGTTTTCTATCCAAATTTCTGATAGACAAGGCTCAACTATTTTGGGATGATTTGGATTTTCAGGCTTTTGAGGAAGTCTTGGCTCTTCTTATCTATGGTTTAGTTCTCTTCTCTAATCTGGACTCCTTCGTAGATGTGAATGCTATCAAGATTTTCCTTTCTCACAACCCTATGCCTACCTTGCTTGGAGATATTTTGCACACTCTTCATACTCGTACCATGAAGAGAAGAGGGACTCTTGTGTGCTGCATGCCGTTGCTATCGAGGTGGTTTATTTCTCACCTCCCTAAGTCTGTACTGAAGAACGAAGAAGGTTTGGGTTAGTCGCACAGTATAATGACACTCGCTCATACGAATATTCTTTAGTGTTCCCGAGCTATGGAAGACATTGCTATTATTGACCGCTGTGGGGAGTACCCTAATGTCCTATTACTTGGTATCAGAGGGGGCATAACTTACAATCCTTGTCTAGCTTTGTGACAATTTGGTCATGCTCGAAGGGATGGTCCCCATGAGTTACTTATTGAGAGCATTGTATTCAACTATGAGGATGATGTTAAGAAGTATCGCCAGAGGTTCATACGAGTTTGGGGCATGGTAAACAGATCTGACCCCAAGATTTTAGACCAAAGACCTCCATTCCTATGGAGCCTTACCTCCAATGGGTACGAGCTCGAGCCCAGAATCTTATGATGCCTTATGTGGCCGTATTACCAATGATTGCGGAGCCCACTACTGAAGAAGGCATTCCTTACACGGTTCTCTATCCTTACATGCCCATTGATCTTAGGGAGTTATAGAGGTCTTGGATTCAACTGAAGAATGAGCGGGATACTTATAGGGAACAATTCCACGATCAAGAGAGGAAGGTTTTAAATCTCACCAGGAAGCTCGAGGAAGAAAGAGTTCTCAATGATTATATCAGCACAAAGAGAAAGCGTCCATGGGACTTTTGATTTTTCTTTTCTAGTTTTAGATTTGTTTTATTCACTTATTTGTAACGCCTTAAAGGCATTTTGAACCTTCAAATTTAAGCTAATAAAGTTTTTGTTTATTTTTGGTTTGCAAATTTAAATTTCCCGAAGTCTTTGAAATCATTACATGCGCATCCCATTATCATACACATCATTACAGGTACCACTACAGGTTTCTCATCTGTGAGCAACCCCTTCATAGATTGATTTTGAATGATTGCAAATATAATATAACATGTTTGAATAAGCCAAAATTACATTTCTCTCATAATGCATCATTATGTGTCGACACGTCAAGTTTTGTATCGATACATAGCTTTCTGAAGTCTTTGGACTTGTATCTCAAAACTATTATGTATCGATACAAAAGCTTATGAGTCGATACATAACTCTTTGATGATCCTGGAATGTAAATCTAAAAACTGCATGCATCAATACATAAATTTCATGCATCGACACATAATATTTTGATGCCCTTGTAATACTTGTATGAATCGACACAAAACCTTATCTATCGACACAAAACATTCTGATGATCCTGGAAAATGTTTTGAAACTTATATGTATCGATACATAATATCACGTGTCGACTCATACTATGTTTTAAATTTAAAGTTTAAATTTACTATCAGTATGTATCGACACATACACATTATGTGTCGACGGGTATAAAAGTGTTGGTTCTGTAAAACACTATAACAGGTTTTTGTATCGACTCAAAACATAATGTATCGACTCATCCTGTTACATATAACTAACATGAGTCGACTATTGACCAACATGCATCGACTCATAGCACTTTCTTTTTTGACTAATCGTTTTCTGTTATAAATATAAGCAAGCATTTCTTCATAATACAAGATAGCAACATAGAATATTGTGTGCAAAACAATTGTGAGCAACCAGAAGCCTATCATCCCTTCATCTTCATCATATTCTAAACCATCTTACATTCAACAACAACATAGAAAATCAAACATCCTTGTTGAATTGAATCAAGCGGTTTGAGATAACATTCAATTGAGTATTGAAGAAGTCTAGCTGAGTTGAAGGTTGAAGAGGAAGCTTCAAGAAATAAAACAGAGGGTTTGTCCTTCAAGAACGGTTGTGTTCTTGAGGGTTTTGTCAGTCACGGTCACGCGAGTCAGATTCAGCCGTAGCGAGGGGTTTGGAAATCGGAAGGATTTTGAACAAACAGGTTGTGGAAGCGGAGGATCATTCAGTGACTTTGCAGGGAATCTTGATATAACTCATATCAAGTGGTGGTTCTTACAAGAAGAAGAAGATCATAGGGATTTCTTGCTTTCTGTGTAGTGTAACCTTGCTATCAAATATTCAGCATATTGATATAAAAGTTCTCAGTTTCGATTGTGAAATTGAGAGGGAGACGTACCCACACGCGAGGACGACAGTTGGGAACTTCCTTACCAAACTGCCTGCGTATCGTTCTCTATTTATTTCTCTTTACAATTTTACATATTCTATAATTTTGCAATCCAATTGGCGTGCTAAGTTTTACAGTCTAATGATAAACATATTGGCTCAAACATTTTCACTAAACCACCACTATTAAATCATTATACAAGCATACGCCAATTGTTTGACAAAATTCCTATCATATTTCTAAATTCATTGAAAATTATGTTTTATGATAAGTGCATTGAAACGTCAAGATTTCGGAGTTGTATATTCATCCATTTCATTTAATAAAAATCTAGCAAAGTTTTCACATGTCAATCTTTCTAGTAGTCGGTTCAAAGTAGACATGATTGATTCAGGACATTGATTTTCGCTGCTTTCAACTCTCTTTGATAAAACAATTTTAAATCCTTGAAAAACAAGAGGTGATCTATTCACCCTACCCCCTATCGATCACTTGCCACACCGTCTAATAAGTGGTATCAGAGCACCAGATAGCTGGTGCTTTGTATCTACTCGTAACGCTATGGCCTTTGAACCAAATGGGGCGTATAATAGAGCTCCTATTTTCAATGGTGAAAACTATGGCTACTGGAAAGACTGCATGCGAGTACACATAAATTCCATTAACAGGAATCTATGGAATGCCATTCAAAATGGTCCTTTTCAAATCACCATGAGGAATGATGCAGGTGAAATAGTACCTAAACCTGAGGATCAATGGAATGAAATGGATGAAAAGAAATGGTCGTGCGATTGGAGAGCCAGAAATATGATGATCTCAGCACTTGGTGTTGATGAGTATTATAGGGTGTCTCACTGCACGTCCACTAAAGAAATGTGGGATGCTTTAGAAATTTCCCATGAAGGCACAACTGAAGTTAAACAATCCCGCATTAATACACTCAATCAAGAGTTCCAGCTCTTTCACATGAAGCAAGGAGAATCTGTCTCTGACATGCAGAAGAGATTCATACATCTTGTGAGTCGTTTAAATGCACTTGGAAAACCTGTTTCCAATGAAATTGCTACTAATAAAATTCTGAGATGTCTTAGCAGGGAATGGAAACCTAAAGTAACAGCTATCAAGGAAGCAAATGACCTCACTATGCTTACCATTACAACTCTATTTGGAAAGTTGTAAGAACATCAACAAGAATTACAAAGTCTTGAAAAATACAAAAATAAGAGTAAGAAAGAAAGGAACAAAGACAGGGAGGGTGAGAAGAAGTCAATAGCTCTAATGACTTCTAGCTCTAAGTCCTCAACCAAAGAGCAAGATGATAATGGCTCAACTAGTGATGAAAATTCGGATGATGAAGAAATGGGACTTTTTGTTCGGAGATACAATAGATTTATCCGAAAGAATGGAATCAAGCACTCCGATAAGAATATCATAAGCTTTCAAAAACAATCCAAAGAACCAAGGCAAGAAGAAAATAAAAAGCAAAGAGGTAAAGGACCTTGTTACAATTGTGGTAAAGTTGGACACTATAAACCAGACTATCCAAAGATGAAAAAGGATAAGGAAAAAGCTCCACCAACGAAGTTCAACAAACAAAGAAGAGCTTATATTGCGTGGGAAAGCGACAGTGATTCATCAGACGATGACAATTCAAGTTGTAGTGATGACAGTGCAAATTTATGTCTGATGGCACATACAAAAAGTCAATTCTACAACAAGAAAGACAACCACAACAAACAAGTAAGACAAGCATATCCTAACAACTTTTCTTCTATGACCTTTTCTGAACTAAAGTTAGCTTTTGAAAAACCGCAATACAAAGCTGAAGATGCCTTTAAGAGATTATCCTCCAATAAACAAATATTTTCATTTCTCGAGAGTAAAGTCTATAAAGCTGAAAAAGACTTAAAAGGTCTAAAAGCTAGTATTGCAGAAAGTTCAAAAGATAAGGATGTTACAGGATGTATTCCCAGAAGGGAATGTGAAGTTTGTCATATTTGGCAGCAAGAGGTTAGGACTCTTAATGCCAAATTAGAAAAAGCTTTACAGCCCAAAGTTACTTTTGCAATCGATCCTAAAATTTTTAAGAAAACATTAAATCTACCGTATTCAAAATACTCTTTTGTTAAAAAATTACCAAAGGATACAATGAGAAGAAGTAAAACAATACATCATCATCATGGTTTATGCCATTATTGTTGTCACTTTGGACATACCATTGAAAAATGCAAGTTTAGGAGGTTCCTTGTTCCTAAAGGCATTTACCAATGGAGGCCTAAAGGCAACCATGTTACCACTTACCCACATGGACCCAATAAAAATTGGGTACCTACCTCTCTCTTTTGATATTGCAGGAAAAATGCCTCACACCCATGGATAGAAGATGGTTTTTAGACAGCGGGTGTTCAAGGCATATGACTGGTGACATATCGCTCTTCATTGACTTCAAGGCAAATAAGAAAGGATTTGTTACCTATGGAGACAATAACAAAGGAGATATACTCGGTAAAGATAGTGTAGGTAATCCCTCTATCACTATTATTTCTAATGTCCATTTAGTAGAGGGGCTTAAACACAACTTGCTCAGTATTAGTCAATTATGTGACAAAGGTTATAAAGTTACCTTCACAAATACTTGCTGCATAATTGAAAATACTGAAAAATATATTGTGTTTAAGGGCGTTAGAGTAAACAATGTCTATATGCTTGACCTTTTTGATGTATCCTTAACAAGCACTAAGTGTCTAGTCACCTTGAATGATGATTCATGGCTTTGGCATAGACGCTTAGCGCATGTTAACTTTGATTTTCTTAATAAGGTTGTATCCAAGGATCTAGTAGTAGGTCTTCCAAAGATAAAATTTACAAAGGATCACCTATGTGATGCGTTCCAAATGGGAAAGCAAACAGGGGTCTCTTTTAAATCCAAAAACATGATTTCCACTTCACGACCCCTTGAGCTTCTCCACATGGACCTTTTTGGACCCTCTAGAACAAAAAGTTTAGGAGGAAATTATTATGGTTTTTTTATTGTTGACGACTACTCTAGATTTACTAGGACTATATTCCTTCATATCAAAAATGAAACTTTGTCTGCTTTTAAGAGTTTTGTAAAACAATCTCAAAATAGAATGGAATTGAAAATAGTTGCAATTTGAGCGATCATGGAGGTGAATTTCAAAACCATCTCTTTGATAAGTACTGTGACAAGCATGGTATTGAGCATAACTTTTCAGCACCTCGAACTCCACAGTAGAATGGAGTTGTGGAGCGCAAAAATCGCGTATTAGAGGAGCTAGCAAGAACAATGCTCAATGAAGGTGGATTGCCAAAATATTTCTGGGCTGATGCAATTAGCACAGCCTGCTATGTTTTAAACAAAATACTAATTCATCCAATTTTAGATAAAACACCTTATGAAATCTTGAAAGGAAGAAAGCCAAACTTGTCACATCTTCATGTATTCGGTTGCAAATGTTTTGTCTTAAATAATGGAAAATAAAATCTTGGAAAATTTGATGCAAAAGCATATGAAGGTATCTTTCTCGGATACTCACAATCAAGCAAAACATATAGGGTATACAATAAACGTCTACTTACAGTTCAGGAGCCAGTTCATGTCTCTTTTAATGAATCTTATCCGAAACGTGTCAGAAAAGGTATTTCTCTTGATGGTGCAGGTGTATCTACTGAAAATATACTCAAAGAAACTGTTGAAGAAAATGTTCAATCCAAAACAATTGATGATAAGGAAGAAAAAGATACAAGCCCTTCAAAAGATGAGAAAGAAGAGCAAATGGAAGAAAATGATCTTCCACTAGCTTGGAAGTCCTCTAAAGACCATCCCATTGACAACATATTGGGAGACATTTGTTGTACCCCAAAATTTTCCCTCTCATTTATCAAAACTTTTCTCACAAGACCTTTTGGACACAAGACAAGATTAGGGTTTGGCCAGCTCAAGACATCATCTTGCACTGATAACCTGAAATTAGGGTTTGAGTTTGCACAAGTATTTTTGGATCACCAATGCTTCATGTGACTTTCATACACCATCTTGGACCCCTAAGGTTTCCCATATTAAGTTTCAAGCCTTGAATCACATTTTTGCTCAGTCAATTGGACAATTGACCTAAAAATCAGCTGTATTGGAGAAAAAGTCAACCATGGCCAATTTACAGTCAAACTTATTATTTTTTGATTCACAACAACATTTTAGACTCATATGAACCATTTGATCAAGTTTGGACCACAACTCCTCAAAAAATTTGATCAAATCATCAAAAGGGCAAAATTGTCAAAATTAGGGTTTTGACCGAGTAAGGGCAATTTCTGATTTTTAACCTAGCCAATGGACAATTAGGTTCAAACATGATTTCAAGGATTAAATGGCATAATCTTGACATAATTTCATAGTTTAAAAGATCTCAAATGCATAGGATTCACAGGTGAATTTTCCAATCAACTGATCAAAAATCAACTGTACACTGAAAAGTCAAACTTTGACTTTTTGGTCAAAATCAAGTGCCAAGGGTCATAATTCATTAAGATATGTCAAAATATGAAACTTTTTCACCAAGAAACCCAAAATTGCAAATTAGGGTTTTGAATTTGAAAATTTTCATAACTTAGAATTTTTCTAAGTACGAAAATTTTCTTATTTTTTCCCAACTTCTCACAACTTTTTCACCATGATGTAATTTGATTCAAAGAAAACTTCCAACATGAAAGTTGTAGTACTCCATGAAATCTACAACTTTTCTTCACAAAGTTTTCCAAAAAGATGCTTGGATCGCAAGTTATGAATTTGTGAATAGAGGTCCATGAACTAAATAACTTAGTGAAAATTTGCCCTAATTTAGGATAGATTTTTAACCCAACTTCATGGACATTTTTCACCTAGTTCCAAGAGGTATATCAAAATGAATTTCAAATATGGATTTTAGAGCATGTTGCAAGCTTTCCAAAATGTCCAAGAACTCTCCAAGATCATTTGTGGTTATGGAGAATCGAAGAAGAGAAAATGGCATTTTGTCACTTTTGTTCAAGCCATTTTCACAATGCACTAAGTTGCAAATCTGATCAAGCATGCTTGTACCTTGCATTACAGGTCCTAACTTCTTCTACACTCAATAATTTAATGCTAACTTAGTGGTTAAAACCTTTGTTTTCATCTTTGGAGCATTGCACAAGAGATTAATCCATAAATGGCATGAAGGGCACATTGCCATTTTCATAAAGCAAGCTTTTTCCAACTTTACAAACCTTGAGCCTTGGACCTGTTCTTTTGTTACAAGCAATGTCCACAGATATCAAGCAAATTTTACCAACCCTTAGCAACCCTAGAACAAGCAAGTACATGACTGTTAGCTTGGTCACTTCAACCTTTCTTCAAAAACAAGAAAAGTGGCCAAAAGGTAGAGAGCTTGTACAAGCTGATAAAGGGAGGGCTTGGCATCATTCTAGACACATTCAGAAACTTGTTACAAGCTAGCACACAAATGCTTATGATCTGAAACTCCCCCAAACTGAAAAAACACATTTTTCTTCCCAACATTCCAGTTTCTGCAAAATCAAAGCCAAGTCATATTTTGCTCGTGCGTTTCTTGTTTCAACACTTCAAACACCTTCCATACATCCTACCAAAGCTATCCAAGCATTCATCTTGAAACTGTGAGCTCTGTTTCAAACATCACCATTTTCAAACTTGAAGGTTGCAGCTTGACTTTTACAGGGAGTTTCAGCCATCCACAAGGCCAGCTAAGCATTGGAATAACTTAGGGAACTTCAAGGAAGCTCACACGATCCTCAGGCCTCACTCAAAGTCCCCACATTGCCATATCCAAATCCAGCTGAAAGAGGTATTTTTCAAATCTCTATCTCTTTATTTAAGCATCCTCAAGCCACGAGTTGTGAAGCAAAAATGTAGTCTCTAGTAGGTGAAGCTGTAAATATGCATAGTTGTCATTTATTTTAACTAAGCTAAGAGAATTTGAATGTTGAACATGCTGAAAAAATTAGGTCAGAAATTAGGGCTACTGAAATTCTCCCTGATCTTTGAGAGTTAGATTATGAATTTTATATCATTGGAATCATGAGATTCCAAGCTACATTTTTTATGTTGCAAGTTTTTGTTTTTGTGCAAGCGTTTGAGAGTTGCAGGTTGAACTACAAACACGCGCCAAAGTGGACGAAGGACAGGGACGATGGCTGTCCTGGGCCTGGCGTGCCTTGGGCTTCTGTTTTTACTTCCCATGCCCCCCTAACTTGATATTTGCACCCCCTTTGCTTATTTTGTATATTTTTCATATTTTATTTTTATTTTTATGTTTATTGATTTTAATAATTTTTTCTGAACATTAAAAAAATCACAAAAATATTTTCTTAATTTTTTGAAATTTTATTTTATTTTAATTATTTTTTTCCACATATAAAAAATAGTTTATTTTAACAAATAGAATTTATTTTCTTATTTATTTGTAAATACATTTAATAAAAATACTATACATTTTTATTTTATTATTTTTCATATAAAATATTATTTTCATACATATTTTAATTCTTTAATGTTTGTTAATAATATTACTTATTATTCCTTGTACAAAAATGGACAAAAATAAATATTAGGAAACATATTTTCCCTTTTAATCAAAAATTAGGGTTTTCCCTTTCAAAAATAATAATGTTATTTTTTCTTATTTTTTAGGACTTAAATAATTTTATTTTCTCATACATAAAACAATTACAAAATATTTTTTTGCATAATTACATTTTATTGCATTTTTATTATTTGTATTTTTATTTAATTTGCACAATAATTCAATTGGGTTGTAATAGTATTTTAGGGTTTATTTTTGTGTAATATCCCCATTCAAAAAACTTGTATCCCCCCTCCCATAATAATTGTTGTAATAGTTTAGTTTACTTTACGCAATTTATCACATTTATATTTGTGTAGTAAATTAGGGTTTTGCATGATAAGACAAAAACAAACAAGTAGGCATGATCTAATACAAGACAAACAAATGCATGTAAAATGACACACATTGCACACAAGCACCCTTAGGATTTTACCCACTTGGTTGCCTAAACAAAAACAAATGGCCATGGTATGCATGCAAAGTATCTTGGCAAAACAAAACAAAACAAAAGATCATAGTCCCTCGATGACGCTATCAAAAGGTTGCCTAAACAAATGATCTTGGTCCCTTAAAATGTTTAAGATACTTGGCAACATTGCTATCATGGTCATACGATGACCCATGCCTGTCTCGCTTACATCCAAAGATAGGGTTGTTTACTAAATCAATGGTAAGTCAACAATGTCAAAGGAATAAAAATGCACAAGAAAGACATTTGAGTAGGTAGATTAGCTTCTAGTTACTTGTTACATTTCAAAATAATCCTTGCTATTTTCAAAAACAAACACACACACATTTCAAGACCTTTTACAAAAAATTGAAAATATTTTCAAAAGACAAACATCTTTGTATACATTCTTACGAACGAGAATCATTACAAAGATTGCCTAAACAAAGGCCTCTTTTCAAAATACTTTCAAAACCACACAAAGCACCATTTCAAACAATTGCAAAAGAAAAGCAAGTGATCTAAACAAGTAACTAAGAGCCCATGGAAAACCATGGATGAAAAGGGTGCTAGCACCTTCCCTTTTCATAATCTACCCCCCAAACTCAAGAAAACATCTTAAAGGTCTTTCCTGTGCTTTTTTACCTTTCCTTTTGGATAAAATAAAAGTCGGTGGCGACTCTTGGTAACCGCGACATTTGCAAACACAAACGCAAAACCTCAAGTCAGTTCTCCCACCGTATCACAGAACTGGCGACTCTGTTGGGGAAAATTATAAAAGTGGGGTTACCTTAGGGTTTTAGATCACCTTTACATGCTTATCTTGCTTGACTTGTTTTCTTTACACTTTGGTTCTATTGTTTGGGTTTTAATCCTCTACCCGGATTTGTGAATCATTATAGGTAAATAGCAATACGTTGTGGAAACTATGCGGGGTATACCAACATGGTCTAAGAAATAGCTATATTAGTGCGACATATTTGTGGGTACCGGTAGCCTTTGAGTCAATCAAAGAGAATACGGGGCCGCTGAGTGATGTCATGAAGCACTAATGGACTTCTAGAACCTTTACTTGACCAACTTGGCCTTTTAGGATGTAGTGAGATGACCGACTTTGGTGCAGTCCGAAGTTGGTAGATACTTGATACTACACTCATTGAGGGTTGGTTTCTTGGAATATTTTGGTCGCCAGTAAAGAGGATGAATTGAAACAATGAACAAGGAAACAATCCAGTGATATTGAGCTCCTTAGAACCTGGTTACTATTTCTAGGACAGGTTGAGCCAACTAAACTTCAAGAGGGTATTTACCTATGAAACCCCATGCAAGCCTAAACTAGGAACTTGTGTGATTTGCTTGTACATATATACTTGTGCATAACATCACGGACATCATGAGCATCATATGAATCCACTAACCATTTCAAGGATTTTGGAGATTCATCTTTGTTCCTGTTTTGTAGGTTATGGATTCACTTTGCAGGAAAACTGTCCAAGTCAACCTTGTAAGAATTCCTCCACAACTCAAGGAGATAGCTTCAAGGATTCCTGAGAATTCTACATTCACCGAGAGACATGGTCGTCTACTCAACTTGGTCACCACCAACACAGAGAAGGATATGGTGAAAGTTCTCTTCCAGTTCTTTGACCCTTTGCATCATTGCTTCACATTTCCTGACTACCAACTGGTGCCCACTTTGGAGGAATTCTCTCAACTCTTGAGGATTCCTATTCTCAATAAACTACCCTTCAACGGTACAGAAAGAGATCCAAAGCCAGAAGAGAATGCTCAAGCCCTACACTTGCACTCATCTGATGTCACAACCCATTGGGAAACTAGAAGTGGTGTCAAAGGCTTCTTAGAAAGTTCTTGTTTGAGAAGGCCCAAAGCTGCTGGAATTCCTTGGACTTATAAGATTTGGAGGAGATTGTAGCTCTTCTCATCTATGGGATGGTCTTGTTCCCTAATCCTGATCAACTCATAGATGTGAGTGTTGTCAAAATCTTCATGTCACGCAATCCGGTGCCCACTTTGCTTGGGGATATCTTACACTCTTTTCACACTCGTACAATGAGGAAAATAGGTGTTCTCATGTGTTGCACTCCTCTCCTAGCAAGATGGTTTATTTCTCATCTTCCCCAATCAGTTTTGAAGAATGAGCAAGGTTTGAGGTGGTCACAACATTGATGACTCTTACACATTCAGACATTCATTGGTGTTCTCGATCCAAAGAGAATGTTATCATCATTGAACATTGTGGGGAATTCCCTAATGTCCCTCTACTTGGCATTAGGGGAGGCATCACCTACAACCCCTGCTTGGCTCTGAGATAGTTTGGGTATGCTCGAAGGGATGGACCACGTGATATGCTGATTCAAGGTTTGGTTTTCTACTTTGACAACGACAACCAAGGACTCCGACAAAGGTTCATCTGAGCTTGGAGGATGCCAAACAAGGTAAACAATAAGACCTTGGGACATAAGAATTCCATCCCCCTTGAGCCTTACCTCAAGTGGGTACGAACCTGCGCCCAAAGTCTTATGATGCATTACCCCTACATTCTCCCAGTGATTATAGAACCTGTTAAGGAAGGAGAGGTTGCATACACCCTCCTACATCCTGACATGCCAACATCACTCGAAGATCTGCAAAGGAGTTGGATACATCTCAAGGGAGAGCGCGATACTTTCGAAGCCCAATTCTACGCAAGCGAGAAGAAGGTTTGGAACTCACTCGGCTACTTCATGAAGAGCAGACTCTCAACACCTACATTGCACCAAAGAGGATGCACAACGTCTTTTTACCTTAGAATTTTGTATTATTTTGCCCAAGGGGCATTGATGTACTAACAATTCTATCTTATTAACATGACGCGTGTTTCTTGTTTGTTTAAAACAAATTTGAATTTCTGAGTCCTTGAAAGCATTACATGAATACATATCATTCATCATATGCATAAACAGGTCTTCACACCAAGTTTCCTCATCTCTCTGTTGTTTATTTTAGCAAGATGGATATTGAACAAACGGTCAAAGATTTGCAAGCTCAAAATTCACAATTTCAACAGCTACTTCTGACCTTGGCCAAGGGGAAGGAGGAGCTCAAGACTCTGCTAGAGAAAGAGAAAGAGAAAAAGAAGAAGAAGCGAGCCAGTGTGGTTATCATGGGCAGAAGGTTTGAAGGACAAGCCAGATGGACCTTGGAATTCCCATCAACATCTGAGGAAGGGGAAAGAAAAGGTAAAGAGACGGCAGTACCATCTGATTATGAAGTAGAAGAAGAGGAAGAAGAGGACTACTCAGAACATCAATACCCTCCGGCCGATGACAAATACAAAAACCTGGAAGAACGTCTAGCTGCTATGGAGATACAGAGAGTACCGGGGCTGGATTTTGAGGAGTTAAGGTTGGTTTCTGGAATTGTAATCCCTCCTAATTTTAAAGTGCCACTGTTTTCTAAGTATGATGGGGTGTCTTGTCCCAAGATGCACCTACGATCCTATGTCAGGAAAATTCAACCATATTCTGCTGACAAAGACTTGTGGGTTCACTTTTTCCAAGACAGTTTGTCAGGAACATAGCTTGACTGGTTCTACCAGTTGGAGAGAGCATATGTGCATAATTGGGAAGACTTGGAGGCAGCCTTCTATAAATAGTATCAATACAACGCCGACTTGGCGCCAACCCGTACTCAGCTGCAGAGTATGGCTATGGCTACCAATGAGGGCTTCAAAGACTACGCCCAAAAGTGGAGGGATTTAGCCGGAAAGGTGCAAGCACCTTTGTCAGAAAGAGAGATAGTGGACATGTTCCTGGGAACTCTGTCAGGACCTTTCTTTAATCACTTGATTGGAAGCTCCTCTGTAGGTTTCACTGAATTGATTTTAACTGGCGAAAGAGTGGAAGCCGGTATTAGAAGCGGGAAAATTCAGAAAGACGCGTCTACCTCTGCAACTGTAAAAAAGCCCTTCAGTGGAAAGAAGGAAGTGTCTGTTGTCTATGCACAGAGGAATCAGGTAAGAACCGAATGATGACCAACAGTGGGGGCCGTTATGATTCAAAAGTCTGCATCAGACCAGCCAAGAAACAACCATCCAAGAATTGATCAGCCGAGAAATAACCAGCAAAGGGTGGAAAGGCCTGTAAGGAAATTCACCAAGATAAACATGACTCCAGCCCAAGTCTTATCACATCTCTTGAAGTTGAATCTGGCCATGTTGAAAGAGGCCCCTAAAAATCCTAATACGACTTCTCCACATTACCATCCGAATGCCAGGTGCGCTTACCATTCAGAAAGTCCAGGGCACGACACCAACAACTGTTGGGCTCTGAAGATCAAGATTCAAGATCTGATCGACACAAAGGAAGTTGAATTTGAAGCTCCTGAAAAGCCGAATGTTATCTCCGCTCCAATGCCTAGACATGGACACAATGCCAATGCTATTGAGGAAGACTTATTTGTTGACACCGTGGATGAACTGTTAACTCCGCTCCTGATCATCAAGTTGAATTTGTTAAAAGCTGGCGTCTTCCCAGGTTGTGACAAAGATTGCCATGCTTGCCTATCCTCCCCATTTGACTATCCCCTGTTGAAGAAAGGAATCCAACAATTGATTGATAACCAGGAAATTTTATTTGAGAAAGCTCCTGTTTCACCCATTCCAGTTCCAGAAGTTTCAATAATAACCATATACGCCAATCCTTCCAGAGTTCCTAAAAAACCCGTTAGGATTACATCCACTCCAGTGACTACTCCATTGAAGATAACAATACCCGGGCCAACCCCTTACAAATCAGATAAGACAGTACCATGGAACTATGGTGGAGAAATCTACTACCATGGTGTCAAACAGATTGAACTGACCGCCGAAGGAGAAAGCTCCGAAGAGGATAATCCTGACATCAGTAACATTGCCGGAACAAGCAAGATCACCCGCAGTGGGAGAATTTTCTCTCCATAGATTGCTCCTCCAACAACAGTCTTTGGACCCGTGGCCATTACGAAGATTTCTTCTACACCAGTAACTGTACCTACAAGTGTACCCGCTGACAAAAACAATACAATTCCTATCCCTACTTCCACTGCTGAGAATAAAGGAAAGAATGCTCAAGAGGAGCCTGTCTTGACGAAGGCTCAATCACTAGTTATTCCTGATACATCCAAGAAGGAGATGGAAGAAATCTTGAGGATCATTAAGAAGAGTGATTATGACGTGGTGGAACAACTGGGGCAAACCCCCTCCAAAATCTCTATGTTAGCATTGCTGCTGTGCTCTGAGGCACATGCTAAAGCTTTGGTCAAGTTTTTGAAAGCAGCGCACGTACCGCAAGAGACTTCGGCTGATCAATTCCAAGAGTGTGTGGCCAGCTTAACAGCTGACAATGGCCTGGGATTCTCCGATGCTGACCTGACGCCCAAAGGGAGAAAACATAACGATGCACTGCATGTCTCAGTGGAGTGTAGGGGGACGACCCTAGCCCATGTCTTGGTTGATACATGATCATCTTTAAATGTCTTGTCGAAGAAAGCCCTGGATAGGTTGGATTGTGAGGGGCTGACCCTAAAACCCAGTAATATAATTGTGAGAGCATTTGACGGCTCTAAGAGGATGGTCAATGGGGAGGTGGACATCCCAATCAAAGTGGGAACTCAGACGTTCAATTCAACATTCTACGTGATGGACATCCGTACTTCCTACTCTTGCCTGTTGGGACGTCCCTGGATTCACAACGACGGAGCTGTCACCTCCACCTTGCATCAAATGCTCAAATACCCCATCCAAGGGAAGATCGTAACTATCCATGGGGAAGAGGAATATATGATTAGTCATCTAAATTCCTTCCGTTATGTGGAGTTAGATGGCAAATTAATAGAGACCCCTTTCCAACATTTCGAAGAAGTCTCTGAAGAAATAGCGGCGACCAAGGCGGTATCCTCAACTCCTGTGATCACAAGACCTCCACCTTGGATGTCATCTTTAAAGGATGCTAGGGAAGTTGTGGAAGAAGGCGGATCCACCATCTGGGGGCAGCTTCCAGACTTTCCTTTCAAATCAGACAAGTTTGGCCTAGGATTTACTTCGACTGCTCAGAAGGCTGTGCGCCGCTCCCGTGCCAGAGGGCCACCTATGAAGATCATCCACCAAGGGGTTAATGCACTAGAGGATAGTGAAGAAGAGGGAAACTTGGAAGATTGGATATTTCCTACTGTCGGCGGAGGACTGTGCAACTGGGAAGCAAAAGACTTTGTTCCGATTACTTTCATACCGTAGTAATTTGACTTTTCCATTTCTGTTGGATCTGTAATAATTCACAAACAATTTGTACTTTTTCAACCTTGTGTCTTACCCGAGGCGCATAGGTCCATTTGTAAGGGTTCTTATTTCATTTTCATATGTCATTTTAATGAATCATGGACGCTTTTTCATATAAACCTTTTGTGCTCATTGTCTTTCTTTTACATTTTGTTGTTTTAAGATAGCTACGCCCTTACACACACCTACACTCACAAATGCAGGTACCCTTCCATTCCGGAACCCATGGGTAACGATACTGCTATAGCCTTCAGTGACTCTGAAGATCTGGTCTACCAAGCCGAATACAAAGGTGAGGAAGATTGTGAGGTGCCAGGGGAATTGCCCAGATTATTACAACAAGAAGAAAGATCAATTCATCCTCATGAAGAGCAGTTGGATACAATCAACTTGGGAACTGAGGATGATAAAAAGGAAATCAAGATAGGTGCCAATCTAGAGCCGAGTGTCAAAGCGCGTCTAATTCAGCTGTTGTATGATTATATTGAGATCTTTGCCTGGTCATATGAAGACATGCCGAGACTCGATACAGACATTGTGGTACACTGTCTACCCACAAGAGAAGACTGTCCACCAGTGAAACAAAAGGTCCTCCACATGAGACCTGACATGTCAGAGAAGATCAAAGCAGAAGTTATGAAGCAGTTCAATGCTGGATTTTTGGCTGTTACTTCCTATCCATAATGGGTTGCTAACATTGTTCCTGTGCCTAAAAAGGACGGCAAAGTGAGAATGTTCATGGATTACAGAGATTTAAACAGGGCCATCCCTAAAGATGACTTTCCACTTCCGCACATCGACATCCTGGTTGACAACACAGCTCAACACAAAGTATTTTCTTTCATGGACGAATTCTCAAGCTATAACCAGATCAAAATGGCACCTGAGGACATGGATAAAACTACATTTGTCACACAGTGGGGTACGTTCTGCTACAAAGTGATGCCATTCGGACTGAAGAATGCCGGGGCAATCTATCAACGCGCCATGGTAGCTTTGTTTCATGACATGATACATCATGAGATAGAGGTCTACGTAGATGACATGATAGCCCGATCACCAACTAAAGAAGAACACCTTGATCACTTGCAAAAGCTGTTTGTCAGGTTGAAGGAGTACAAGCTCAGATTGAACCCAAACAAGTGTACATTCGGAGTCCGGTCCAGTAAACTCTTGGGTTTCATTGTCAGCAACAAAGGCATTGAGGTTGATCCTGCCAAAGTCAAAGCTATACAAGAAATGCCTGCTCTTTGCACTGAGAAGGAGGTTAAATGTTTTTTGGGACGCCTAAACTACATTTCCAGGTTCATTTCTCACCTAACGTCTACTTGTGAGCCAATCTTCAAGCTGTTGAAGAAAGATCAGGTAGTCATATGGAATGACGAATGTCAAATTGCTTTCGATAAAATAAAGGAGTATTTGCTAGAGCCTCCTGTCCTGATGCCACCCGTCGAGGGAAGACCGCTAATCATGTATCTGACCGTCTTAGAGAATTCAATGGGGTGCGTACTAGGGAAGCATGACGAGTCTGGCCTAAAAGAGCATGCCATTTATTACCTTAGCAAAAAGTTTACCGATTATGAAACCATATATTCACTGCTCGAGAAAACTTGCTGCACTTTGGTATGGGCTGCTCGCCGACTAAGGCAGTATATGTTGACTCATACCACTTTGCTGATATCTAAGATGGATTCAATAAAATATATCTTTGAGAAGCCTGCTCTGTCTGGGGGGATAGCTAGATGGCAGATGATCCTAACAGAATATGACATACAGTACACGACCCAAAAATCCATAAAGGGAAGTGTGTTGGTTGATCATCTGGCCCATCAAGCTGTAGAAGATTACCAATCCATGAAGTTCGACTTCCCTGACGAAGACATCATGACATTGGACAACATTGAAGAATTCAGACCATATGATGGACCTGAACAAGGATCCTGATGGACCCTGTACTTTGATGGGGCATCCAATGCACTTGGTAACAGTATCGGTGCTATGCTTATATCTCCAGAAGGATTCCATACTCCTTTCACTGCCTGACTTTGCTTCAACTGTACGAACAACATGGCAGAGTACGAAGCATGCATCTTTGGACTGAAGGCCACCATATATTTGGGAATCAAATCCTTAGATGTGTTTGGGGACTCAGCTTTGGTCATCAGTCAGATCAAAGGAGAGTGGGATACTAAACATCCAAACCTCATCCCTTATAAATAACATGTTTTGACATTGTTACCACATTTCGAGCATATTACCTTCGAGCACTTCCCGCGAGAAGAAAATCAGCTAGCAGATGCTCTAGCTACAATTTCATCCATGTTTAAACTTAATTGGGATAATGAGGCTCCCCAAATCACCATTGAACGGATGGACGAACAGACACACTGTCACGAGATTAATACCGAAGAAGTAGTGGACCAGCCGTGGTTTCACGAAGTCAAAAGGTATCTCGAGGCTCAAGAATATCCTGAAGGAGCTTCAATCAACGAAAAAAAGTTCTTAAGGATATTCTCAGCTAAGTTCTTCCTAAGTAATGGCATCCTGTACAAGCGCAATCATGATTCTATTTTGCTCCGTTGTGTGGACAAGATTGAAGCTGAAAAGATCATGGCTGAATTACATGAGGGCACCTTTGGCACTTACTCTAGCGGGCATACGATGGCTAAGAAGATCCTACGGGCAGGCTATTACTGGTCTACCATGGAAGCTGACTGCTATCAACACTCCCTGACTTGCCACAAATGTCAAATCTATGTAGACAAGGTACACGTGCCTCCAGTTCCTCTAAATGTCTTAACAGCTCCTTGGCCCTTCGCTATGTGGGGAATCGACATGATTGGAGAGATCAAGCCTACAACTTCCAATGGACACCGCTTCATTCTGGCAGCCATTGACTACTTCACCTAGTGGGTCGAAGCAACTTCCTTCGCATCTGTTACTAAGTATGTTGTTGCCCGCTTCATCAAGAAGAACCTTATTTGCCGGTACGGTATCCCCGAAAGGATCATCACTGATAATGGTACAAACCTTAACAATACTATGATCACCGCTTTGTGCGAGCAGTTCAAAATTCAACATCACAATTCATCCCCCTATCGGCCAAAGATGAATGGTGCAGTTGAAGCTGCTAACAAAAATATCAAGAAGATCATACAAAAGATGACAGTCACCTACAAGGAATGGCATGAGATGCTACCGTATGCTCTTCACGGGTACCGTACCACGACACGCACATCAATTGGGGCAACACCCTATTCTTTGGTATATGGCATGGAGGCTGTTTTACCTATCGAGGTTCAGATTCCCTCTTTGAGAATCATGAAAGATGCTGGTTTGAGTGAAGACGATTGGATCCAGACCCGGCTTGATCAACTGAACTTGATTGATGAAAAGAGACTTACTACTGTTTACCACGGTGAGACGTATCAAAAACAGATGATTAAGGCTTTTAACAAGAAAGTCAGATGACAGGTATATCAGGTTGGAGATCTAGTGATCAAGCGCATTATCTTACCATAAAGTGATCCCAGGAGAAAATGGACTCCTACCTATGAAGGACCATTTGTAATCAAGAACATCTTTTCTGGTGGGGCAATGATCTTAACCACCATGGACGGTGACGACCTGCTGCACCCTGCAAACGTAGACATAGTCAAAAGATACTACGTATAAATGACCCGCTAGGTTGACACACATAGGCAAAAAAAAGGGCATCCCGGTGAATCGAAAACCCAAAAGGACGGTTCAGGAAAAAACTAGGGATAAATAAAAAAAATCTGTACACCCGACAAGTTGAAAACCTGAAAGGGCGACTTGGGCAAAAAAGGGTTTCCCGGTGGACTGAAAACTCGAAAGGACGGTCCAAGAAAAAGTTAGGGAATTAAAGCGTATGACTATGTCTCGTCGGATCACTTTAAAGACAATATCTTCACTGACAAACCTGGAGCGTCTGATCAATCCAATCATCTTCGGACGAAGCAATGAATGGACAAGATATTCGGAGACACGAAGGCTATAGCGGAATGGGAACCCCATGGGATTTTTAACACATAGCTATCTTTGTATAAATTTTTCTCATTTTTTATGACACCATCCTCTTACTAGGATGCCTGTCTCCTTTGTACAAAACACTCATTCAAAGTAAATACAAAGATATCTCTTTCAAAGTACAGAAAACTATTTGACTTTTTCTTTTACACTTGTGTTTTATTTGCAAAAACGTCCAATGATTCATTGATGAACATATGCATTTGAACATAATTACTGTTTACAAATAAACAGAATGGAAAAGAACAATTACTGACGGATTGAAAGGATAGGAAAACGTCTTTAGGCTAGTCCAGGAGAAATCCCTACAATACATCATCTAGATCCCTAGCGGAGCTAAAATTTCAAACCTTTAAATCCCCATCAGAGTTAAAACTTCAAACTCCCAATCCCCAGCGGAGCCGAGATTTCAAACTATCAATCCCCAGCGGAAATCATCTAGTTTCTCTAAATTTCCCAGTAAGTTATCTTGAAGTCTGAAAATCAACCAGATAACAGTTAACTTTTTGTCTCTCCCTAACCTAGGATAACTCCCCAGTAGAGTGGCAGACGACCAAAAACTCCTGAACGTACTCCCAGCAGTAAGCCTTCTTCCCCATAGAGTTTTTATTTTTCAACAAAATGAAGATTCTCATTCTTAATTCCTCAGTGAAGTCGTCGAAGTTTTCATTGCTCCCCAATAGAATGAAGATTCTCATTCTTAATTCCCGGCAGAATTCATCAGAGTCTTCCTTATTCTCCAGCAGATCAAGGATTCCCATTGTAATCCCCAGTAGAAGTCATCAAAATCCTATGGATTCCCCATGCAGATTACTCCAGTAGTATACGACATTGCTCACAACAGAATTTTTGTCAATACTCCAACTTCAACACATGAAGGATCCCTATATCCCTAAAGAAGTTGTCAAGGATTTTTAATCCCCAACAGTCGCCAAGGGTTTCTTATCCTCAGCAGTCAAGGATTAATTTGCCCCGACAGCAGTCAAGGATTTATTTTCCACAGCAATTCAGCAAATCAACTTACATGCGCATACATTACATCCATATATCATAAACATTGATGTGACACAATTATTGCATCATGCATTTCATGCAACATAACTTTGTGTTTCAGCTAATGTTTTACCTTTTTCAGGATAAGATTAACAGCTATCATTAACAATGTTCAAAGATTTCAGATATAATACAGATACACTCCAGACACGGAAGTCATTCTGTTACTCTACTAGATTACAGTACAGATACACTCCAGACACAAGTCATTCTGTCACTTATTTAGATTTCAGATACATTTCAGATACGCTCCAGATACGGATGCCATCCTGATACTTATTCAGATTTCAACTATCAGATACAAATTAGATACACTCCAGGCATGGAAGCCATTATATTTCTCATTCAGATCAAACTTCTAGATACAATACATATACACTCCAGACACGGAAGTCACTCTGATACTCATTCAGACCTCAACATTCAGATATAGTTCAAATACACTCCAGACACGGAAGTCATTCAGTCACTTATTTAGATTCCAGTTCAGATACACTCCAGACACGGAAGTCATTCTGTCACTTATTCAGATAAAGTCCGGATACGCTTCAGACACGGTTGCCATTCTGTCACTTATTCAGTTTCATCTTTCAAACTTCAGATACAGTACATATATGCTCCAGACACGGATGCCATTCTGTCACTTATTCTGATTTTCCCCAGCTTAGATACGCTCCAAACACGGCTGCTATTCCTTTGCTCATACAGATTCAGTCTCCATATATAGTTCAGATACGTTCCAGATACGGACACCATTCTGATACTCATTCTTTTGACTTACAACTTATAATTCAACAAACATTCTTGGATGGCATCTATAATCCCATCTCCAACATGATTCTATCACCTCTCCAAATGGCATATTTAAGCCCATTCCCTCAACTACATTTTGACGAGTGCAAATTTACGGGCACTCTAGTGTCCAATCATCTTTTACCTCCGAGTCACGAATGGAAAATTCGCCAATCTAACTCTTCAGGTTCAAGAAGATTGAACAGGGGCAGCTGTTGTACCCCAAAATTTTCCCTCTCATTTATCAAAACTTTTCTCACAAGACCTCTTGGACACAAGACAAGATTAGGGTTTGGCCAACTCAAGACATCATGTTGCACTGATAACCTGAAATTAGGGTTTGAGTTTGCACAAGGATTTTTGGATCACCAATGCTTCATGTGACTTTCATACACCATCTTGGAGCTCTAAGGTTTCCCATATTAAGTTTCAAGCCTTGAATCACATTTTTGCTCAGTCAATTGGACAGTTGACCTAAAAATCAGCTGTATTGGGGAAAAAGTCAACCATGGCCAATTTACAGTCAAAATTAATAATTTTTGATCCATAAAAACATTTTAGACTCATATGAACCATTTGATCAAGTTTGGATCATAACTCCTCAAGAAATTTGATCAAATCATCAAAAGGTCAAAATGGTCAAATTAGGGTTTTGATTGAGAAAGGGCAATTTCTGATTTTTAACCTAGCCAATGGCCAATTTAGTTCAAACATCATTTCAAGGACTCAATGGCATCATCTTGACCTAATTGCATAGTTCAAAAGATCTCAAATGCATAGGATTGACAAATGAATTTTCCAGTCAACTGATCAAAAATCAACTGTACACTGAAAAGTCAAACTTTGACTTTTTGGTCAAAATCATGTGCCAAGGGTCATAATTCATCAAGATATGTCAAAATATGAAACTTTTTCACCAAGAAACCCAAAATTGCAAATTAGGGTTTTGAATTTGAAAATTTTCATAACTTAGAATTTTTCTAAGTATGGAAATTTTCTTATTTTTTCCCAACTTTTCATAACTTTTTCACCATGATGAAATTTGATTCAAAGAAAACTTCCAACATGAAAGTTGTAGTCCTCCAATAAATCTACAACTTTTCTTCACAAAGTTTTCCCAAAATATGCTTGGATCCAAAGTTATGAATTTGTGAATAAAGGTCCATGAACTAAATAACTTAGTGAAAATTTGCCCTAATTTAGGCAGGTTTTTGACCCAACTTCATGGAAATTTTTCACCTAGTTCCAAGAGGTATCTCAAAATGCATTTTAAAGATGGATTATAGAGCATGTTGCAAGCTTTCCAAAATGTCCAAGAACTCTCCAAGATCATTTGTGGTTAGGGAGAATCGAAGAAGAGAAAATGGCATTTTGTCACTTTTGTTCAAGCCATTTTCACAATGCACCAAGTTGCAAATCTGATCAAGCATGCTTGTACCTTGCATTACATGTCCTAAATCCTTCTACACTCCATAGTTTAATGCTAACTCAGTGGTTAAAATCTTTGTTTTCATCTTTGGAGCATTGTACAAGAGATTAATCCGTAAATGGCATAAATGGCACATTGCCATTTTCATAAAGCAAGCTTTTTCCAACTTTACAAACCTTGAGCCTTGGACCTGTTCTTTTGTTACAAGCAATGTCCACAGATATCAAGCAAAGTTTACCAACCCTTGGAAGCCCTAAAACTAGCAAGTACAAGACTGTTTGCTGGTCACTTCAACTTTTCTTCAAAAACAAGAAAAGTAGCCAAAAGTTAGAGAAGTTGTACAAGCTGATAAAGGGAGGGCTTGGCATCATTCTAGAAACATTCACAAACTTGTTACAAGCTAGCACACGAATGCTTATGATCTGAAACTCCCCCAAACTGAAAAAACACATTTTTCTGCCCAACATTGCAGTTTCTGCAAAATCAAAGCCAAGTCATATTTTGCTCGTGCGTTTCTTGTTTCAACACTTCAAACACCTTCCATACATCCTACCAAAGCTGTCCAAGCATTCATCTTGCAACTGTGAGCTTTGTTTCAGACATTACCATTTTCAAACTTGAAGGTTGCAGCTTGACTTCTACAGGGAGTTTCAGCCATCCACAAGGCCAGCTAAGCATTGGAATAACTTGAGGGAACTTCAAGGAAGCTCACACGATCCTTAGGCCTCACTCAAAGTCCCCACATTGCCATATCCAAATCCAGCTGAAAGAGGTATTTTTCAAATCTCTATCTCTTTATTTAAGCATCCTCAAGCCACGAGTTGTGAAGCAAAAATGTAGTCTCTAGCATGGTGAAGCTGTACATATGCATAGTTTTCAATTATTTTAACTGAGCTAAGAGAATTTGAATGTTGAACATGCTGAAAAAATTAGGTCAGAAATTAGGGCTACTGAAATTCTCCCTGATCTTTGAGAGTTAGATTATGAATTTTATATCATTGGAATCGTGAGATTCCAAGCTACATTTTTTATGTTGCAAGTTTTTGTTTTTGTGCAAGCGTTTGAGAGTTGCAGGTTGAACTGCAAACATTCGCACAAAGTGGACGAAGGATAGGGACGATGGTTGTCCTGGGCTTGGAGCGCCTTGGGCTTCTGTTTTTACTTCCCATACCCCCCTGACTTGATATTTGCACCCCCTTTGCTTATTTTGTATATTTTTCATATTTTATTTTTATTTTTATGTTTATTGATTTTAATAATTTTTTATGAACATTAAAAAAATCACAAAAGTATTTTCTTAGTTTTTTGCAATTTTTTTTTCCACATATAAAAAATAGTTTATTTTAACAAATAGAATTTATTTTCTTATTTATTTGTAAATACATTTAATAAAAATACTATACATTTTTATTTTATTATTTTTCATATAAAATATTATTTTCATACATATTTTAATTCTTTAATGTTTGTTAATAATATTACTTATTATTCCTTGTACAAAAATGGACAAAAATAAATATTAGGAAACATATTTTCCCTTTTAATAAAAAATTAGGGGTTTCCCTTTCGAAAATAATAATGTTATTTTTTCTTATTTTTTAGGACTTAAATAATTTTATTTTCTCATACATAAAACAAATACAAAATATTTTTTGCATAATTACATTTTATTGCATTTTTATTATTTGTATTTTTATTTAATTTGCACAATAATTCAATTGGGTTGTAATAGTATTTTAGGGTTTATTTTTGTGTAATATCCCCCTTCAAAAAACTTGTATCCCCTCTCCCATAATAATTGTTGTAATAGTTTAGTTTACTTTACGCAATTTATCGCCTTTATATTTGTGTAGTAAATTAGGGTTTTGCATGATAAGACAAAAACAAACAAGTAGACATGACCTAATACAAGACAAACAAATTCATGTAAAATGACACACATTGCACACAAGCACCCTTAGGATTTCACCCACTTGGTTGCCTAAACAAAAACAAATGGCCATCGTATGCATGCAAAGTATCTTGGCAAAACAAAACAAAATAAAAGATCATAGTCCATCGATGACGCTATCAAAAGGTTGCCTAAACAAATGATCTTAGTCCCTCAAAATGCTATAGATACTTGGCAATATTGCTATCATGGTCATACGATGACCCACGCCCGTCCCGCTTACATCCAAATATAGGGTTGTTTACCAAATCAATGGTAAGTCAACAATGTCAAAGGAATAAAAATGCACAAGAAAGACATTTGAGTAGGTATATTAGCTTCTAGTTACTTGTTACATTTCAAAACAATCCTTGATATTTTCAAAAACAAACACACACACATTTCAAGACCTTTTACAAAACATTGAAAACATTTTCAAAAGACAAAAATGTTTGTATACATTCTTACGAACGAGAATCATTACAAAGATTGCCTAAACAAAGGCCTCTTTTTAAAATACTTTCAAAACCATACAAAGCACCATTTCAAACAATTGCAAAAGAAAAGCAAGTGATCTAAACAAGTAACTAAGAGCCCATGGAAAACCATGGATGAAAAGGGTGCTAGCACCTTCCCTTTTCATAATCTACCCCCCGAACTCAAGAAAACATCTTAAAGGTCTTTCCTGTGCTTTTTTACCTTTCCTTTTGGATAAAATAAAAGTTGGTGGCGACTCTTGCTAACTGCGACATTTACGAACACAAACGAAAAACCTCAAATCAGTTCTTCCACCGTATCACAACATCTTAAAAGGAGTAATAACTCGCTCCAAGATAAGTAATTTTTGTTATCATTTTGCTTTCGTTTCACAAGTAGAACCTAAGAATGCTAAAGAGGCCTTGATTGATGAATTTTGGCTAATGGCCATGCAAGATGAGCAAAATCAGTTTAAAAGAAATGACGTTTGGGAATTTGTCCCTCGTCCGCGAGACCATCATATCATAGGCACTAAATGGGTTTTTAGAAATAAACTTGATGAAAACGGAATGATAACCCGCAATAAAGCACGCTTGGTAGCACAAGGGTATAACCAAGAGAAAGGCATTGATTATGAGGAGACTTATGCTCCAGTTGCTCGCCTTGAGGCTATACGTATTTTGCTCGCTTATGCGTGTGCAAAAGATTTTAAGCTTTATCAAATGGATGTAAAGAGTGCCTTTCTTAACGGAGTCATAAATGAAGAAGTATATGTCTCACAACCTCCCGGTTTTGAAAATAACGAATATCCAGATCATGTATTTAAATTAAAACGAGCTTTATATGGTATTAAATAGGCTCCTCGGGTCTGGTATGAAAGACTTAGTAAATTTATACTTGATCATGGCTATTCAAGAGGTCAAGTGGACACTACTCTTTTCATTAAACATAAAGGAAAGCACATCCTTTTAGTTTAAATATACGTAGATGACATTATTTTTGGTTCAACTAATCTACACTTGGTCGAGGAATTTTCCAAAGTCATGCAGGGTGAATTTGAGATGAGCCTCATGGGGGAGCTAAACTACTTTCTCGGTCTCCAAATAAAGCATCTCAATGAAGGCACAATTATATGTCAAACAAAATATTACCAAGAGTTGCTTAAACGATTTGGGATGAACAACTCTAAACTAATTGATACTCCCATGCCTACCAACGAAAACTTAGACAAGGATGAACACGGTAAGAGTGTCGATGTCAAGAAATATAGAGGTATGATCGGATCACTCTTGTATCTTACAGCATCTAGTCCTGACATCATGTTTAGTGTTTGCATGTGTGAACGATATCAATCGGATCCTAAGGAATCCCACTTGAAAGTTGTCAAGCGTATACTTAGGTATCTCAATAATACACCTAAGTACGGGCTATGGTATTCCAAGGGAAGTGATTGTAGTTTAGTAGGTTACTCTGATTCTGATTTTGCTGGCTGCAAATCAGATATGAAAAGCACTAGTGGAACATGTCACTTGTTTTCAAACTCTTTAATAAGTTGGCATAGCAAAAAACAAGTTTCTGTTGCTTTGTCAACTGCTGAAGCTGAATACATTGCAGCCAGTAGCTGTTGTGCTCAGATCTTATGGCTGAAGTAACAATTACAAGACTACGATATTCAATTAAAACGAATTCCAATCAAATGTGACAATACAAGTGCTATAAACCTCACTAAGAATCCAGTTTTACACTCACGCACTAAACACATAGAAATTAGACATCACTTTTTTTACGCGATCATGTTGAAAAGGAGGATGTTACATTTGAGCATGTTGATACTAAAAATCAACTTGCTGACATCTTTACAAAACCACTTGCAATTGACCTCTTCTTCAACATCCGCCGTGAGCTAGGGATTTTAGATCTCTCATACGTGATGTCCTAAACATATATGTAATTGAAATATATCTATGTCACACCATACTGTTAAGATGTGCTTTTTCAGCTTTAGTATGAGTGTTCACTTATCAAATCAAATGAGGTAATATCCTTCCTATCTTCACCCTCAATCACCTATAAGTTGATCTAAATGTTCACTGAAAATGTCTTCGTATATCTCTTTTACATAAATTGTGCTTATATAATCTAACTTTTTATCTACCAATGCATTAATTTTAACGTGATTACTTTATGTTTACTCTGCTATTTACTCACTTATTGATAACTTTATGCCTGACATTCTGTGTGAATGCCAAGTCCATTAACCGCTAAAATTGTATATAAATTTTCCTATGTGCTGAGTTTCTTAAAAATGTTGCTTATTCTCTTTTTGATATGGTCAAAGGGGGAGAAGAAGAGTGTGTCAGTGAAGATTGTGCTTGCATTAGGAAGAAGATACACAAACTCAGGGGGAGCAAGCTTTTTTCATTCACGACACATCATCAGATATTTGCCATCATCAAAAAGGGGGAGTTTGTGAGCAACCCCTTCATAGATTGATTTTGAATGATTGCAAATATAATATAACATGTTTGAATAAGCCAAAATTACATTTATCTCATAATGCATCATTATGTGTTGACACATCAAGTTTTGTATCGATACATAGCTTTCTGAAGTCTCTGGACTCATATCTCAAAACTATTATGTATCGATACAAAAGATTATGAGTCGATACATAACTCTTTGATGATCCTAGAATGTAAATCTAAAAACTGCATGCATTGATACGTAAAGTTCATGCATCGACACATAATATTTTGATGCCCCTGTAATACTTGTATGAGTCGACACAAAACCTTATGTATCGATACAAAATAGTCTGATGATCCTGGAAAACGTTTTGAAACTTATATGTATTGATACATAATATCATGTGTCGACTCATACTATGTTTTAAATTCAAAAGTTAAATTTACAATCAGTATGTATCGACACATACGCATTATGTATCGACACAAAACATTCTGATGATCCTGGAAAACATTTTGAAACTTATATGTATCGATACATAATATCATGTGTCGACTCATACTATGTTTTAAATTCAAAGTTTAAATTTACTATCAGTATGTATCGACACATGCGCATTATGTGTCGACAACTATAAAAGTGTTGGTTTTGTAAAATGCTATAACAAGTTTTTGTATCGACTCAAAACATAATGTATCGACTCATCTTGTTACATATAACTAACATGAGTCAACAAATGACCAACATGAATCGACTCATAGCACTTTCTTTTTTGACTAACCGTTTTCTGTTATAAATATAAGCAAGCATTTCTTCAGAATACAAGATAGCAACATAGAAGATTGTGTGCAAAACAATTGTGAGCAACCAGAAGCCTATCATCCCTTTATCTTCATCATCTTCTCAACCATCTTACATTCAACAAAAACAAAGAAAATCAAACATCCTTGTTGAATTGAATCAAGCGGTTTGAGATAACGTTCAGCTGAGTATTGAAGAAGTCTAGCTGAGCAGAAGGTTGAAGAGGAAGCTTCAAGAAATAAACCAGAGGGTTTGTCCTTCAAGAACGGGTGTGTTCTTGAGGGTTTTGTCAGTCACGGTCACGCGAGTCGGATTCAGCCGTAGCGAGGGGTTTGGAAATCAGAAGGATTTTGAACAAACAGGTCATAGAAGCGGAGGATCATTCGGTGACTTTGCAGGAAATCTTGATATAAATCATATCAAGTGGTGGTTCTTACAAGAAGAAGAAGATCATAGGTATTTCTTTCTTTCTGTGTAGTGTAACCTTGCTATCAAACATTCAGCATATTGATATAAAAGTTCTCAGTTTCGATTGTAAAATTGAGAGGGAGACGTACCCACACGCGAGGACGACAGTGGGGAACTTCCTTACCAAACTGTCTGCGTATCGTTCTCTATTTCTTTATCTTTACAATTTTACATATTCTAAAATTTTGCAATCCAATTGGTGTGATAAGTTTTACAGTCTAATGATAAACATAGTGGCTCAAACATTTTCACCAAACCACCACTATTAAATCATTATACAAGCATACGCCAATTGTTTGACAAAATTCCTATCATATTTCTAAATTCATTGGAAATTCTGTTTTATGATAAGTGCATTGAAATGTCAAGTTTTATGAGTTGTATATTCATCCATTTCATTTAATAAAAATCCAGCAAAGTTTTCACATGTCAATCTTTCTAGTAGTCGATTCAAAGTAGACGGAATTGATTCAGGACATTGATTTTTGCTGCTTTCAACTCTCTTTGATAAAACAATTTTAAATCCTTGAAAAAAAGAGGTGATCTATTCACCCCCCCTCTCGATCACTTGCCACACCGTCTAACATCATCTTCTTCATTGTTTATTTCAGCACGAAATGTCTACTGGTCAAGTCATCAAAGATCTTCAGGCACATAACACCCAGTTCCAACAGATGTTCATCAGTCTGGCAAAGGGGCAAGAGGATCTGAAAGCCCTCATTCTGAAAGAGTAGAAGAAGAAGAAGAAGACTGGTATTCTGAATATGGGCAGAAGATTTGGAGAAAGGTTGAAGCAACAAACTGATCTGACCTCTTCATCTAAGGAAGGGGAGAACCAAGAAGGAGAAAAGGACCATAGTCCTGCAGTTTCTGACAATGATATGGATTATAATGATGAGCAATATCCTCCTGCCGAGGATAGATACAAATAGTTGGAAGATCGTCTGAGTGCCATGGAAGTTCAGAGGATACCTGGCCTGGATTTCGAAGAATTAGGTCTGGTATCGGGAGTGGTCATCCCGCAAAAGTTCAAAGCTCCGGTTTTTTCCAAGTATGATGGAGTGTCCTGCCCAAAGCTCCATCTCCGCTCTTATGTCATAAAAATCCAACCCCATACCGCTGATAGAAATTTGTGGGTGCACTTCTTTCAAGATAGCCTGTCAGGGACTCAGCTTGAATGGTTCTACCAGTTGGAGGGAGCCAGTTTCCGAAACTGGGAAGACCCTATTGCTGCTTTCTACAAGCAGTATCAGTATAATGCCGACCTTGCTCCCACTCGTACTCAACTCCAGAGTATGTCCATGGGTGCATGTGAAGGTTTTAAAGATTATGCTAAAAAATGGAGAGACTTGGCTGGGAGAGTTCAACCCCCTTTGTCTCATAGGGAGTTGGTTGATATGTTTCTTGGAACGCTATCGGGTCCATTCTTTAATCATTTGATCGACAACTCGTCATCTGGTTTCACCGAGCTAATTTTAACTGGAGAAAGAGTAGAAGCTGGAATTCAGAGTGGTAAAATACAGAAGGATGTCTCCTAGAGTTCAGCAAAGAAGCCCTTCACTGGTAAGAAGGAAGCCAATGTAGTCTATAGCCCAAGGGGCCAAAGCAAATATGAACACCGTCCAACGGTAAATGCTGTAGTGATACCAAGACCCGTAGTTGCTCCACAATGCAACAATCAACAAAGGGTGGAAAGACCACAACGGAAGTTTACCCGCATCAACATGACTTTGGTTGAAGTTTTACCTCACTAATTAAAATCAAACTTGGCAACCTTGAGAGAGGCCCCCAAGAATCCAAACACTACCTCTCCTAGATATAATCCCAATGCGCGGTGCGCCTACCATTCTGAGAGTCCTGGCCACGATACAAATGATTGCTGGGATCTGAGAAACAAAGTACAAGACTTGCTCGAAGCCAAGGAGATAGGGTTTGATGCTCCAGAAAAGCCGAATGTTATAAGTGCTCCCATGCCCAAACATGGTCGTGGAGTTAATGCTGTTGACACTGATTTGTTTGTGACCTCTGTTGAAGAAATTTCTACTCCTGTTATGACTGTTAAGAAGAATTTGCTGTTGGCTGGTTTATTTCCGGGTTGTGGTGAAGGTTGCCACATGTGTTCTATTCTACCTTCTGGTTGCCGTTTGTCGAAGTCATGTGTTCAGCACCTGATGGATAATAAAGAGATTTTGTTCGAGAAGACTGTGATCCCTGTTGTTCCCATTGAAGACGTCGCTATTATAACCATTTCTGCCAATCCTTCCAAGGTTTCCTCGAGAAGACCTGTTAGGATTACACCTGTCCAAAGAATTGCTCCACTGATAATCACCGTTCCTGGTCCCATCCTGTACACCTCAGACAAGGCTGTCCCATGGCATTATGGTGCTAATGTGTACTATCATGGCATTAGGCAAGATCTGAAGGATGAAGAATCTGATACTGATGTCATTAATATTTTCAAGACTAGTAAGGTTACCCGAAGTGGAAGGGTTTTCTCTCCTGAGATTGCTCCGAAGATCATCAAGCCTACTGTTACTCCAACCAACACTCCTAACATTTCTCCTGTTCCTACTCCAATTATTAACCCTGTTGCTGAGCCATCTGGGACTCGGGGAAAGGAAATTATAGGTGAGCCTGCCCGGATGGAGGCACCTAAGAAAATCGTTGTGGAAGCCTCTAAAAAAGAAATAGAGGAAATACTGAAAATCATTAAGAAGAGAGACTACAATATGGTCGAGCAGCTGGGGCAGACCCCATCAAAGATATCCATGTTGTCTCTGCTGTTGTGTTCTGAAGCCCGTGCGAAGGCTTTGATTGCATTTCTCAAGACTGCACATGTGCCGCAGGAAACTTTAGCAGATCAGTTCAAAGATTGTGTGGCCAGCCTGACTGCTGACAATGGGCTGGGTTTTTCAGATGCGAATCTGACACCGAAAGGAAGGAATCATAATGATGCTCTGCATGTCTCGATTGAGTGTAGGGGCACTCTTATGTCTCATGTGCTGGTAGATACCGGGTCTTCACTGAATGTTCTTCCGAAGAAAGCATTGGACCGTTTGGATTGTGAGGTTTTGACTCTAAAGCCTAGTAACATTGCGGTAAGGGCTTTTGACGGATCAAAGAGAATGGTGCACGGGGAGGTGGACATCCCTGTCAAAGTGGGTTCTTAGACTTTTGGGTCCACCTTCTACGTAATGGATATCAAGCTGTTGTATTCTTGCTTACTGGGTCGTCCTTGGATCCATGAGGCTGGGGAAGTTACTTCCACACTCCATCAAATGCTGAAGTATCTGGTGAAGGGGAAGATCGTCACAATGTGAGGTGAAGAAGAATATATGGTGAGTCACCTCAATTCCTTCCGCTACTTAGAAATGGACGGGGAATTCATAGAAACTCCTTGTCAGAATTTCGAAGAGGTCCCTCAGATCTTGGTATCAACTGAAGTTACTACCGGCAAACCTCCGTTGAAGATGGATTCTCTCAGGGACGCCATGGTTGTGGTTGAAGAAGGTGGGTGTACCAATTGGGGTCAGCTCCCTGATTTCACTCACAACACTGATAAATTTGGTTTGGGCTTCACTACAGGGGCTCAAAGGGTTGTTAGGCACGCTCGGGCTGGAAGACCTCCTCTACACATAAACAATCGGGGAATTAATGCAATTGAAGACAATGAAGAGGATTCAGACATCGACAACTGGATCTACCCAACAACCAACGGTGAACCAAATAACTGGACGACTAGGGACTTCATACCTCTTTCTTTTATTCCGCAGTAATTGACTCATTTGATTTAAGATCTGTAATAAACAATTTGAAACTTTACGGCCCGGTGCCTCGCCTGAGGCACCTTGGCTTTGCTTGTGAGGGCCATTATTTGTCATTTCATATATCATTAATAAAACATTGGACGTTTCTTGCATACAAATTTTGCTTTCCTTGTTTTTCTTTTGTCTCACTTTATCAAAATAACTATTCTCTTACACACACTCATGTATCATACTGCAGATCCATATCCATTCTAGATTCCATTGATAACAACTCTGCTATTGCCAATTATGACTTCAAAAATTCGATCAACCAAGCCGAGGAAGAAGGTGAGGATGATTGTGAGGTGCCTGGAGAACTTGCTAGACTATTACAGCAGGAAGAAAGGGCCATACAACCTCATGAAGAGCCAGTTGAGTCAGTGAATTTGGGTACAGAGGAAGACAGGAAAGAGGTTAAAATAGGTGCGAATCTGGATCCTAGTGTCAAACAACGGTTAATACAGATGCTACACGACTATGTTGAGATCTTCGCCTAGTCCTATGAAGACATGCCTGGTTTGGACACTGATATTGTGTTACATCGCCTGCCGACTAAAGAAGACTGCCCTCCAGTAAAGAAGAAGGTTTGTCATATGTGCCCTGAAATGTCAAAGAAAATCAAGCCAGAGGTCATGAAACAGTTCGACGCAGGATTCTTAGCTGTCACTTCTTATCCGCAGTGGGTTTCCAACGTCGTTCCGGTACCTAAGAAGGACGACAAGGTACAGATGTGTGTGGACTACAGAGATCTGAACAGGGCAAGCCCCAAGGATGACTTCCCACTTCCTCACATTGATGTTCTAGTCGACAACACCGTGCAACACAAGATCTTCTCCTTTATGGATGGTTTTTCTGGCTACAACCAAATCAAGATGGCGCCTGAGGAAATGGAGAAGACAACCTTCGTTACACAGTGGGACACCTTCTGTTACAAGGTAATGCCTTTTGGGTTGAAGAACGCTGGGGAAACTTATCAGCGCGCCATGGTCGCTTTGTTCCACGATATGATTCACCACGAGATCATGGTTTATGTTGATGACATGATAGCCAGGTCCCAGACTGAGGAAGAGCACCTTGATCACCTCCAGAAACTGTTTGACATGTTGAAGACGTACAAGCTGAGGTTGAACCCGAACAAGTGCACCTTCGGGGTAAGATCTGGTAAGCTTCTGGGTTTCGTTGTCAGTGATAAGGGTATTCAGGTGGACCCTGCAAAGGTAAAGGCCATACAAGAGATTCCGGTCCCCCGCACAAAGAAAGAAGTTAGAGGTTTCTTGGGACGTATGAATTACATCGCCAGGTTCATTTCACATTTGACTGCTACTTGTGAGCCAATCTTCAAGCTGCTGAAGAAAGATCAAGTGGTAAAGTGCAATGATGAATGCCAGACTGCTTTCGAAAGAATCAAGGAATACCTTCAAGAACCACCAATTTTGATGCCTCAAGTTGAAGGAAGACCCTTGATATTATACTTGACTGTGCTAGAAAATTTAATGGGGTGTGTACTGGGGCAGCATGACGAGTCTGGTCGAAAAGAGCATGCAATATACTACCTTAGCAGAAAGTTTACCGACTGTGAGACCCGATACTCATTGCTCGAGAAAACTTGCTTCTCTTTGGCATGGGCTGATCGCTGACTGAGATAGTATATGTTGACTCACACTACCTTATTGATATCAAAGATGGATCCGATCAAGTATATTTTCGAGAAGCCCGCTCTCTCCAGAAGGATAGCAAGATGGAAGATGATCTTAACTGAGTACTACATCTAATACACAACCCAAAAGGTAATCAAGGGGAGTGTATTGGCGGATCATTTAGCACATCAGGCTGTGGATGACTATCAGTCCATGAATTTCGAGTTCCCGGATGAGAATATCATGTTGGTAACCGACTGCAAAGAACCTGGACCGGATGAAGGACCTGAGGAGGGATCCCGATGGTCTATGTATTTTTATGGAGCCTCAAACTCTTTGGATAATGGAATTGGCACTGTAATTATATCTCCTGAGGGATGTCATATTCCATTCACCGCCCGATTATGTTTTAACTGCACCAACAATATGGCGGAGTATGAAGCGTGTATCATGGGTCTTCGAGCTACTATTGACCTGAGGATTAAGTTCTTGAGTGTATTCAGAGATTCCGCTCTAGTGATAAGTCAAATCAAAGGCGAGTGGGATACGAAGCACCCAAATCTTATTCCTTACAAAGAGTATGCACTGACATTGCTCCCACGCTTTGAGGAGATAACCTTTGAAAATTTCCAACGAGAAGAGAATCAATTAGCGGACGCGCTAGCTACTATGTCTTCTATGTTCAAAGTCAGGTGGGACAATGAAGCTCCCCAGATTACCATTGAGAGGCTGGATGAACCCGCACATTACTGTGACATTGAGACTGAAGAGGTAGCAGATAAACCCTGGTTTCACGAGGTAAAGAGGTATCTTAAGGCTCAATAATACCCCGAGGGGGCGTCTGTTAATGACAAGAAGTTTCTGAGAAGGTTCGCTGCGAAGTTCTTCATCAGTAATGGAATCCTCTATAAGCGTAACCATGATTCAACCTTACTACGGTGTGTAGATAAGAGCGAGGCAGAAAGGATCATGACAGAGTTACATAAAGGTACCTTCGAAACTCATTCCAGTGGATATACCATGGCAAAGAAAATCCTACGGGCAGGATATTACTGGTCCACTATGGAAGCCGATTGTTATTAGCACTCTCGAACCTGTCATAAGTGCCAAGTCTATGCTGATAAGGTGCATGTGCCTCCAGTCCCTCTGAATGTCTTGACAACTCCTTGGCCCTTTGCAATGTGGGGCATCGACATTATCGGATAAATAAGACCTACCGTGTCTAATGGGAATTGCTTCATTCTGGTAGCCATTGATTACTTTACAAAGTGGGTTGAGGCAACTTCCTTTGCTAAAGTAACCAAGAACATCGTGGCACGATTCATCCGACACAATCTGATATGTCGATATAGTGTACCAGAGAGGATTATTACTGACAATGGTACAAATCTCAATAACACAATGATCATTGAGCTCTGCAAACAGTTCAACATTCAGCATCATAACTCTTCTCCCTACCGGCCGAAGATGAATGGGGCTGTTGAAGCAGCTAACAAGAACATCAAGAAGATTGTGCAGAAGATGACAGTGACATACAAAGACTGGCATGAGATGTTACCATTCGCTCTTCATGGATACCGTACCTCAGCACGGACGTCGACAGGGGCAACACCCTACTCTTTGGTGTATGGCATGGAGGCAGTCCTACCCATCGAAGTCCAGATACCCTCTCTCAAGATTATGAAGGATGCATGTTTGAACTAAAACGACTGGATCCAAACCCGACTTGATCAGTTGAATCTAATCGATGAAAAAAGACTTACCGCTATCTGCCATGGTCAGACGTATCAAAAGCGAATGATCAAGGCTTTTAACAAGAAAGTCATACGTCAAGAATATCGAGTCGGGGATCTAGTGATCAAGCACATCATACTACCGCAAGGTGATCCCAGGGGCAAATGGACCCCCACATACGAAGGACCATTTGTGGTTAAGATCGTTTTCTCAGGAGGAGCTATGATTCTAACCACCATGGATGGTGACGACCTTCCTCACCCCGTCAATGCAGAAATAGTGAAAAGATACTATGCATAATCAAAGACCCTCTAGGTTGACTTGCCTAGGAAAAAATAAGGGCTTCTCGACGAACCAAAAGGGTTCGAGCAAAAGTAAGGGATGAAAATGAAAAAAACTGTACACCCGGTAAGTCAAAAACCTGAAAAGGCAGCTTGGGCAAAAAAGGGTATTCTGGTGGGCTGAAAACCCGAAAGGGCGGTCCAGGAAAAAATTAGTAATTAAAGTATAACACTAAGTCTCATTGGATCATCTCGCAACCAAACTTCGGTATCGACTATCAAGCTCAGACGGCGCCAATCGATCTGATCCACCTTTGACCAAGCAACAAAGTGATGGGACGCTTGAAGATATAAAGGCAATAGCAGAGTTGAAACCCGATTGGATCATTCCACATAGCTGTTTTTCTTTCTTTAACACGAATTGTAATTACTATCTTTCGGCGGCGTTTTCTTACTAGGACATCAACCTCTTTGTATAAAATGCCTATTACAGGCCAATTTCAAAATCAATACAAGTCATTTTTATGAAACTTCAATTTGTTTCTTTTTCTTTTTCTGTTTTGTTTTGCAAGAACGTCCAATGATTCAATTTTGATATATGCATTTGAAAATAATGACTGCTCACAAACATTTACATGAGAAACAAAGACAATTATTCGTAGTTCCAAGAATGGGGAAAAATAAGAAGCGCCTAAAATTTACAGTTACTCTGCCCATCAAGTAGCGGGGTAGAGCCAACTTGAGAACATGAGTAGTTGTACATATACTCCCCACAGAGTAAAAATTATCCAAAGACGGTGATGTTAGCTTTCCCTAACAAGACATAACTCTCCCCAACCGAGGTTCACAAGCGCGAGTGAGTCAGTAAATTTTTCCCCAAGCAAAGTTTACTTCTCCCTCAAGCAGAAATTCAATCTTCAACATAATTCATTATCACCAGCAACGGAAATTCATCCCCAACTGAGTTTATTTCTCCAAGTATGCAGATCTATCAGTAGAGTATCTCCTCTCCAACAGGGTTATTCCACGCAGAGTTATCCTCGGACAGGGTCTCTTCCGGCAGAATATTCACTAGCCGAATGGAGGTGAATCCCCAGCATAGTCATCTATGTTCACCATCCCCAAAAAAAGTAAAGAAACTATGGTTTTTTACAGCAGTCAAGAATACCATTTCTAATACTCTCCAAACAGTAGTCAAGGATTTATTTTCCCAGACTCAGATTATTACGTCAGCATTTCATGTTCATACATCATGACATATGCATACATTACATATAACCTATCTCGTTTATTTCGAGAACATCATCTCACAATGCATTTCATGCATCGCATATAACTAACCTTGTTATATTTTCAGGAAAGACGATTATTATCAACAATTTCCAGCAGATCCATGATCATCACTCGAAGCTAAATAGAGTAATCATCGGTGCGACAAAAGCAACCTTACCCCGGTTCCTCCTGAAGTTTTACACAAACTTGTAACCTTACCCCGGTTCATCCTGAAGTTTTACGCGAACATATCAAAATAACCCTACCATCCAGGTTCCTTCTCACAACCCAACTATCCAGGATCTCATATCGAAGTAACCCTACTACCCAGGTTCCTTCTCACAGCCCTACTATCCAGGCTCTCATGTCGAAGTAACCCTACTACCCAGGTTCCTTCTCACAACCCTACTATCCAGGATTTCATTTCAAAGTAACCCTACTATCCAGGTTCCCTCTCACAGCCCTACTATTCAGGCTTTCATTTCGAAGTAACCCTACTATCCAGGTTCCTTCTCATAGCCCTACTACCCAGGTTCCTTCTCACAGCCCTACTATCCAGGCTCTCATGTCGAAGTAACCCTACTACCCAGGTTCCTTCTCACAACCCTACTATCCAGGCTTTCATTTCAAAGTAACTCTACTACCCAGGTTCCCTCTCACAGCCCTACTATTCAGGCTTTCATTTCGAAGTAACCCTACTACCCAAGTTCCTTCTCACAACCCTATTATCCAAGCTTTCATATCGAAGAAGCCCTACTATCCAGGCTTTCATATCGAAGTAACCCTACTATCCAGGTTCCTTCTTACAGCCCTACTATCCAGGCTTTCATATCGAAGCAGCCCTACTATCCAAGCTTTCATATCGAAGTAATCCTACTATCCAGGTTCCTTCTCACAGCCCTACTATCCAGGCTTTCATTTTAAAGTAACCCTACTACCCAGGTTCTTTCTCACAGCCCTACTATCCAGGCTTTCATTTCAAAGTAAGCCTACTACCTAGGTTCCTTCTCACAACCCTACTATCCAAGCTTTCATATCGAAGTAACCCTATTATCTAGGTTCCTTCTCACAACCCTAATATCCAGGCTTTCATATCGAAGTAACCTTACTATCCAGGTTCCTTCTCACAGACCTACTATCCAGGCTTTCATATCAAAGTAACCCTACTATCCAGGTTCCTTCTCACAGCCCTACTATTCAGGCTTTCATTTCGAAGTAACCCTACTATCCAGGTTCCTTCTCATAGCCCTACTATCCAGGCTTTCATTTCGAAGTAACCCTACTATCAAGGTTCCTTCTCACAGCCCTACTATCCAGGCTTTCATTTCGAAGTAACCCTACTACACAGGTTCCTTCTCACAACCATACTATCCAGGCTTTCATATCGAAGTAACCTTACTATCCAGGTTCTTCTCTTATCTCCAGACAACAGCCTACAACACTGTAAGACCGGGACCCGATCAAACATGATTGGTTTCACATCTCTCCAGTAAGTCGCGGTGCAACATATACCCCGACCAGAAATGCAGTTCACTTCCCCAAACCGGAGTTATTACCCAGTAGAGTAACGGACAACTGAAGCTCCTAAAATTCTATTTCTCCCAAGACAGAGACCAACATTCCCCAATGAAGTCCTCCTTAACAACAGGTATACGAGTTATCACAAAGGAATCTCTTATGCGATCGACACCTCTTTGGATGGCATCTTTAAGCCCATCTCTGACAATCTTCAATCCTCAACTTCCAAATGGAATCTATAAGCCCATTCCCAATATCACAAATCCAGTGCCGCTTCATGCGAGTGTAAATTTCTGGGCACTCTAGTGTTCAATCATCTTCCACCTTCGGATCACGAAAGTAAGAACAACCAATCTACATCCTCAGGTATAAGAAGATTGAACAGGGGCAGCTATTGTACCCCAAAATTTTCCCTCCCATATTTCTCAACACATGGCATGTGAGGTCCCCAAATTGCTCAAGGAAGTTCAAGAGTTGACCAGACAAACTCTCTCCTAAGGCAACCTACCTCAAATTAGGGTTTCTATTTTCATCAAGATGTGTGAACCACAAATGACTCAAATGCTCACCATTGTCATAATATGTTCTCAATATCATCCATGTCAAGTTTCAAGCCTTGCAGAAGAAGTTTGCTCAGTCAATTGCTCAAATGCCTGAAAATCAACCGTGCTAGGTCAAAAGTCAACTGTGGCCCACATACAGTCAAACTTTAAGATTTTTGGTCAACATCCTTATTTTGAAGTATTATTCATCATTTGATTATGTTTTGATCATTATTCCTCAAGGATTGCTCACAATTCATCAAAACCCAAAAGTTGCTAAATTAGGGTTTTATAGGAAAAGTCAACTCAACTTTGACCAAGCATAACATTCTCATACTTTATCAGAAATGTACCATACAAATATAATTTTGAAGAGGATGCAATTCCCTACAATTCATATTCATCTCCCAAGTTCGGAATATGCACCCAAAAAAAGATATGAATTTTGACATTATAGGTCCTTTTGAAAAGTCAACAAAAACACCTTTTGGGTCAAAGATTCATACATGAACATGGAAGATTCAATTGAGATGAGACCAAAAGGGTTGTTTAGAGGACATCCTAAGATTTCTAAAAAATTCAAGAACACCTCTCTAGGGTCAAAATTGAGAGAATTATGCATTGGCCAAGTTGACCATTTTTGCAAATTTGCCAAAAGTCAAATATGCTCAAATTTACATTTTTTGCTAAATGGGCCCAACTTTTTATGCTTGAACCTCAAGTATAATGTGGTCCACGACTCAAATGTTCACTAACCCATTATGTGCTTCATTTTTCAATTTATTTTGATTTTTCATTAATTAAAAAGTGGATTAAATCAAATAAATGATGAAAATTAATAAAGATACGATTTGATTTGTTTTTTTGACAGTTTAGCAATCAAGATATGCTGAGATTACAAGATCAATTCGAGTTAAGGCCAATTGGTACAAGAAAGGCATGATTTGGCTCAAAATAGGAACATATCATTCAACTTGAAAATCAAATCAAATCTTGGATAAATGCAAAGATTCATGCCAAGTTTGTTAACCTAATTCACTCTAGGTTATATAATGAAGCTTTCCAGATCAAAAAACAAGGGTTAGAGGTCGTGTAAAGCATAGAGAAAAACTCAAAAATCTTGACAAAAAGTGAGGTTCGGATTACAGGTTAGAGGACCTTTGAGAGAAATTCAAGGCCAACCATCACATCTTGGGCGTGCACTGAAGCCATCTCAACCATTTTCAAGGTCTGAAGCATTCAGAATTCGCCTTTACACCTCACGCGGTTTGTAAGCTTTTTCAAATTTGATTATTACAATTTACGCATCTTTAATACTTTTAATTTTCATAGTTATGATTATTATCATGTTTGCAAGCTAACAGGATGGTTTAATTGCATTTTTGAAGCTTACATACGCATCTGCCATTGTTAGGGTTTTATGTTCTTGTTTAAGGGTTTTCAATACAGGAAAAATTAGGACTTGAATCAAGTACCATGATGCTCGTGAGGATGAGACGAGTTGATTGGTACCATCACTTTTCCTTTATCTTGCTTGTGTGCAATTTTTGAGATGAACAGGTTTGTACCTACAATAAATGTTTGTAGGTACAAGTCTTGTTTTCTAAGACGACGGAGAAAGGAAGAAGACGCTTGTGTGCCATCCATCCATTGGGACGTTTGAATATTCACGCCTTGGATTCAGTTTCTTTTTGCTTTTCTTATATTATGCTTTATTGTTGTTATAATGAAAAGTTAACAATGCAGCGCAGCTGGCAAGCAAGCATTGGATTTGAGTATAAGGACCTGGGTTCGATCCCCAGGTCCCAGCGTTTTCATTTATATTATTTTCAGCCAGTCAATCCAGTGCAATACTCTATCCAGCACCCATCATACATCATCAACATTCATCCATTTGATGCCCGGCTAGCCAGATCCCACGCCTCTCCAATGAAGGTCTACAATGCTCCTCAAGTCAACACCCACATCAGATCAAACGTCGTCAAATAGGCTTGGAGTATTTGGGCCAGGAAATCCAGATTTGCACCCCCTGCCTTTGCTAACACTTTCAGGCCCATTCCTCATTTTTATTTTTATTTTATTTTTTACTTTATTCTTAATTCTTTATTTGTTTTATTTTAAAATCAATTTTTTTTATAAAATCATAAAATCAAGAATTCACAAAAAAATTAGAATTAGGTTTTTTTTAATCAAATTTAATTTAATTAATTTAATTTAGTTTAGGGTAACTTTAATTTGTTTTTTCTATGATTAAAATCAATTAGAAAATTAGGTTTAAGTTCTTTATTTAATTATTTTCTTTTTCCAAACAAAAACACAAAAATAAGTTAACTTAATTGTTTTTTTTCAAAAATTAACATTAATTAGGATTTTCTTTTAATTCAATTATTTCATTATTTTCTCAAATAACAAAACATGACAAAAAAACATTTGTTTCTTTAATCAATCGCAATTAGGTTTAGTCAAGGGTCAAAACCCTAATCGCCTCGCATTTAACTTACCGCGCGCATTTGTTTCTTATTATTTTTGTAACTGTTTTGAGGATGTAATAGTTTTAACTAGGGTTTTTATTTACTGTTTAAATCCCCGATTTTTTTTTGGTTATGTAATTAATCCCCCTCCCCGAAGTCTTGTAATAGCTAGGTTTATTTTCTTGCATTTTTAATTCTCGCAAATATTTAACTGCCTAGATGTACGCTAATATGATTGTATGGCAAGAATGCATGACAAATTAAAATGGTTAGAAAACCCTAATATGCAAAGATAAATAACTGAAACAAATCACTCGCACATATTCACTCTTAGGGTATACTCTCACTTCGGTTTCCTTCGGTAAACGATCATTAAGCATAGGGTGTCTTAGTGGTTGTCCTCCTGTCTAAAAAGATCAAATGTCCCATTCGAACGTTGCCTCAGAAATGTTACCTCAGAAATGTTGCCTCAGAAATGTTGCCTCAAATATGATCCTAAGACTCTAGGGTTACTACTAAGGTGTCCTAATATTGCTTTAGTGACCGTACTTCCCTTTCAAATTGACCCTTACAAACTCCAACGACGGTGCTACCTACTCCTCAATAGTGGGATAGCACTGTCTAAAGGAAACAAGAATAGAAACGATCTTTTTTCGAGTAGGTAGATGCTAGTAGGTACTTGCTCAAATGAAAGCTTTTCACAGTTACACTTTTCAAAACAAATTTTCAAAACAACTTCGTCACACCCTTGAGGACTGATACAAGGGTTATCACGAAGTAAAACATTTTCAAAAATAAAGCACATACACAAGTAGTTTAAACATGAGCAAGTACCTAAGATCCCATAGATAACTACTGATAGAAAGGGTGCTAACACCTTCCCTTTCTATAATCTACCCCCGTACTCAAAATCTCGAAAACATATTTTTTCTGTACTTTTTTCCTTTCCGGTTGGATGAAATAAAAGTTGGTGGTGACTATTGCTTACCGCGACATTTTGTGAACACAAAATGCAAAACAAAAACCAGTATTAAACTGTCGGTTCTGCCACGTATCACACAAGGCTCTACTGAGAAGTTATCTTTGTACTAGAGAGATGAGAGTTTGCTGCTTTCTGGTTGGAATCCAGGTTTCACAGTAACTTGCTGGGGATAATGGAATTAACTGTTACCTAAAAATGTATTAGAAAGAGCCTGTGTAGGGCTGTTCCAGGATGAGTCTATGTTAGACTTCATCCGAAGATATATGAGAATGAGCCCGTGTTGTGTTGCTTTAGGATGAGTTTATGTTAGACTGCATCTGGAAAGTTACAGAAGAATCCGTGTAAGATTGCTTCGTCCGGTCGTGTAGATAGTTTTCCTGTCTAGTTTCAGGTATTAATCTACAAATCAGTTATTTGTAGATAGTTGTCCTATCTGGTTTCAGGTATTAAACTAGAACTTGAAAATTGTCGGTCACTGAGATAGTTGTCTTGGCTTATTACAAGTATTAATCTTCAATATCTTCATGTGGATAGTTCTCCTGGCTTATTACAGGTATTAATTCGCAGTCGGTCATCCACAAATAGTTCTCCTGGCTTGTCCCCTGTATTAATTTGGGACTTGTTTTTGTTGGTCGTTGAGATAGTTGCCCTGGCTGGTTTCAGGTATTAATCTCTGACCCAAGAAAGATAGCTTTCCTGGCTTGTTACAGATATTAATCTTTAATTTTCTCATTTAGATAGTTTTCTTGGCTTGTTACATGTATTAATCTACAATCAGTCTTCCACATATAGTTCTCCTGGCTTGTTACATGTATTAATCTAGAACTTGACAATATTGGTCACATGGATAGTTTCCCCGTCTGGGTTCGGGCATTAATCCGTGGCCTACTGTATTTATTGATAAACCCGTCTTGCTCGGGGACTTCATACCACTTGGCCGTGTAGATAGTTTCTCCGTCTGGTTTCGGGCATTAATCTTTGATCTGTTGTATAGGTTGATGGTGTTTGTCTGTTTGCTGATTTAACCTGAAAAGGTAAAATCGATTTCATGCGATGTCATGATATATGAATTGCATGATGCTCTCAAAATAAATTAGATTGTGATATACGCGTTCGTGTTGCATATGCTATGATGTTTGTAAAATGATGTATGAATGCAATGTATGAACGTGTCAGTTGTTCTATTGCAGTGTTGTTGAACTAGGGAAAATAAATCCCTGATTGCAGCTGGGGGGAATAATGTAGGCCTTTAAATTTGTTGAAGTTGAAATGCTGGGAGATAAACTTTCGTTGTTATAAAAATAAACTCTGTTGGGGAAGGGAAGCTCCATGAACGACTTGAAGATTTTGTTGAAATCCTGCTGGGAAATCCCAATAAGCTTTGGTGGCTTCACGGGGAAATCTTTTGTTGGAGCAGTAATTTGAAGATTCTTGCTCCACTGGGGATATGAGAATTTGACACCATTAGGTTACATACTGAGAATATGGCAGCGACCTTATAGTAGGATGTCTCTTCCTTTGTATCTGCTGGAGGAAATATCTGCGGGGATTTTGTGGATGACCCTTAGATATTGTCCCATTTCTTAAAGTCATTAGCAACTATCTTTATTTTTTAGGCGCATATTTGTAAGCAGTAGTCACATTCAAATGCATATGTTCAAAAATAATCACTGGACGTTTTCGCACACAAAACAGAAAAATAAAAACAAAAGTTTTGAACTTTCAAAGGAATAGTTTAGTATTAACTTGAATAAGAGTTTTTGTACAAGGAGACAGACATCCTGGTAAGAGAATTCCGTCGTAAGAATGGAAACTATACAAAAATAGTATACAAAGAAAAAACAGCTATGTGAAATAATCCCATTGGGTTCCCGTTCTGCTATTGTCTTTATGCCTTTGAGCGTCTCATCTCTTTTGCTGCTTTTCCGAAGCTGATTGGTTTGATTAGTACCACTTGATCTCGATAGTTGATACTGAAGATTGGCTGTAAGGTGATCCAACGGGACATAGTCATATGCTTAAAATCCCTAACTTTTTCCTAGACCGCCCTTTCGGGTTTTTAGTCCACCAGGATACCCTTTTTTGCCCAAGCCGCCTTTTCAGATTTTCGACTTTCCAGGTGTACAGATTTTTATGTATATCCCTAATATTTTTCCGAACCCTTTTGGTTTTCCAGGATGCCTTAATTGTTTCCTAGGCTAGTCGACCTAACGGGTCTTTGTTTATGCGTAGTATATTTTAACTATGTCTACATTTACCGAGTGCGGAAGATCATCATTGTCCATAGTAGTTAAGATTATGGCCCCACCAGAAAATATGTTCTTGATCACAAATGGCCCTTCGTACGTGAGAGTCCATTTGCCCCTGGGATCACCTTGCGGTAGTATGATGCGCTTGATTACTAGATACCCGACCTGATATAGTTGGCGTCTAACCTTATTGTTAAAATCTTTGATCATACATTTTTGGCACATCTGACCATGTCAGACAGCCGCGAGCCTCTTCTCATCAATCAAGTTTACTTGATCAAGTCGAGTCTGGACTCATTCATCTTCACTCAACCCTGCATCCTTCATGCTTCTCAAGGAAGGGATATGGACTTCAATGGGTAGGACAACTTTCATACCGATACCAGAGAGAAAGGAGTTGTCACTGTTGATATGTGCATTATGGTGCAGTTACCATGAAGAGCAAATGGTAGCATCTCATTCCAGTCTTTGTACGTCACTGTCATCTCCTGTATGATTTTCTTGATATTTTTATTAGCAGCTTCTACAACGCCATTCATCTTCGGCCACTAAGGAGAAGAGTTATGATGCTGGATCTTGAATTGCGTGTAGAGCTCGGTGATCATAGTGTTATTGAGATTGATTCCATTATCCATAATGATTCTTTCTAGAATACCATACTGAGAGATAAGGTTATGTCTGATGAATCTGGCCACAACGTTCTTGGTAACAAAAGCAAATGAAGCCGCCTCGACCCTTTTTGTGAAGTAATTAATGGCAACCAGGATGAAGCGGGTCCCATTAGAAGTTGTCGGTCTAATCTCTCTGTGATAGGGTGGCCGAACCAACTGTTTTGAAAAACGCTGGTTTGCATTTTGCGTTTTATATTCGCAAAATGGAGCGGTAAGCAAGAGTCGCCATCGACTTTTATTTTATCCAACTGGAAAGGAAAAAAGCACAGAAAAATTCCTTTTTCGAGATTTTGAGTACGGGGGGTAGATTATAGAAAGGGAAGGTGTTAGAACCCTTTCTATCCATGGTTTTCCATGGGCTCTTAGGTACTTGCTCATCTTTTTAAATTGCTTGTGTATGTTTGTTTTAAAAAGTTTTATTTTACCTCGTTTTAACCCTTGTTTTTGTCCTCAAGAGTGTTACGAAGTTGTTTTGAAAACTTTGTTTGAAAAGTGTTTGGTGTGAAAAAGTCTGTTTTGAGCAAGTACCTACTAGCATCTACCTACTCGAAAAAGATTATTTCTGTTCTCGTTTCCTTTAGACAACACCGTCCTACTATTGAGAAATAGGAAGCACCATAGTTGGAGTTGTAAGGTTCAATTTGTAAGGGATGCACGATCACTAAAGCAATGTTAGGACGTCTTAGTGATAACCCTAATGTCTTAAGATCATATTCGAGGCAACATTTCTGAGGCAACCTTTCCGAGGCAACGTTTCTGAACGAGACGTTTGTTCTTTGTTTAGACAGGAGGGCAACCACTAAGACACCCTATACTTAATGATCGTTTACCGAAGGCAACCGAAGTGAGAGTATACCCTAAGAGTGCTCATGTGCGAGTGATTTGATTTCAGTTATTATCTTTGCACATTAGTGTTTGCTAGCCATTTTAAATTAACATGCAGTCTTGTCATACAATCCTATTATCATACATCTAACAGTTAATATATGCAAGAATTAAAATGCGAGAAAAAACTACGCTATTACAAGACTTCGGGGTAGGGATTACATAGCCAAAAAACATGTAAAACGATAAATAAAAGAAAATCCTAATTAAACTATTACATACTGTAAGCAGTTACATTAATATTGCGAAAATAATAAAACGCGCGCGATGAATTAAATGAAAAGGAATTAGGGTTTTGATCCAATCTAAACCTAATTGAAACTTAAAGAGAAAAATCATTTTTTGTTGTTTTTGATTGTTTTGAGAAAATAAGATTTAATTGAATAAATAAAAAAAACCTAATTACTAATTAATTTAAACTTAGAAAAATAATTAAATTAACTTATTTTTGTATTTTTGTTTTATTTGAGAAAGAAATAAAAATTAAATCACATGCTAATCCTAATTTTTTCTAATTGATTTTAAATATATAAAAAAGTTAAAATTAATCCTAAATTAAATTAAACTAATATTAAATTAAATTTGGTAAAATAAAAAACCTATCTAAATTTGTGAAAATTGATTTTATGATTTTTTGTGAAAAAACAAATTAATTTTTGTTAGAAAAATAATTTAAACAAATTAAATAAATAAAAGGAAATAGAAAAAGAATAGGAATGGGCCTGGTGGTTTTCAGAAAAGGGGGGTGTTGATGGCAAATTCTGGGCCCAAATGCTGATGGCCTTTGTTGACTTTCCCAATCCCATGCGTATGCTTGACTTATGCCCATGGTGGACCCTCATGGATAAGGCGTTGGATCTGCAACCTTGATGATCTGATGGTGGGATATTGATGGTGTATGGTGGACTCATGGGGTACCAGCACGCCTGATTATGCAAAGAAAAAAAACATAAGGCAAATATGGAGACCTGGGGATCGAACCCAGGCCCTTAGGCATTCTCACACTGCATGCTAGCCAACTGAGCTGGCTTGATTAGTTGTATCAATAATAACAAAGAAATATAATATGATAAAAACAAAAAAACAAAATTCTAAAAATGCGCGCAATTTGAATGGGCCATTCACCACCTGCCACGCCATCATCGTCCTCATGGCTTCTGTCGTTTTAGATCAAATACCTTTACCTACGGACACTGGGCGTAGGTACAACCCTGTGCTTCTCCAAAATCTTGTCCCTGCATGATAAATCACAACCAGTGGTACCAATCAACTCGTTGCAACCTCACGAGCATCATGGTACCACTATCCACGCCTAATTGTACCTGTACACAAAACCCCTAAAAACGAAACTAGAACCCTAGCCATGGCAACTTGCTGTATAGTCAATAAAAATGCAATTAAGTACAACCATTAGCTTGTAAATAAGTCATTGATTAAGAATATACTAATAAATCACGTTAAAGATGCCAGAATGATGGTATTCAATTTCAAGAAAATATGAAAACCGTGTGGTACTTACAGCGCGATTCTGAGTGTGAGGGAGCTTGATAATGATTGCAACACGTTCCAGGAATGTCCAGTAAGCGATTGGGATGGCTAAAACGCCTTGAAGTGAGTTGTAACATGGAAATAAGTTTTCCACTTTTCTTGAATTTTTTGAAACTTGCTCTCTCTCTTGCACGCCTCCAACCTCTTCCTTTTTGATCTGCAAATGTTCCTTATGTACCCTAGAATGAATTAGGGTTGCAAACTTGTATCAAATCTCCCTCAATTAAGATTATTGATTTATTATTTGATCCTTTGTGCAAATCTTTCCAAATCAAGGAAAATGCAATTTTTTGGGTCCATATGAGTCTTGCACGATTTGATCTCACTTCCAGCTGTGTAATGATCCTAAACATGCACAAAATCTCAAGATTTTATTAGCTTTTGATATTTTCATGATTTTATTTTGATTTTATTTAATTAAATGAAATAAAAATCAAAATAAATGACAAAAATAAAAGAATGACAAGTGGAAAGGCTCATGGGTCGTGGGTCACATTACAAACTCAGTGCAAGCATAAAAAGGTCGGCCCATTTAGCAAAAAATGCAATTTTGGACACATTTGAATTTTGGCAATTTTGCAAAAAGGGTCAACTTTTCCAATGCATAACTCTCTCAATTTTGACCCTAGAGAGGTGTTCCTGGACTTTTTAAAAAGCTTAATATGTACCCTAAGCAACCCTTTTGGTCTCATCTCAATTGAGTCTTCCATGTTCATGTATGAAGCTTTGACCCAAAAGGTGTTTTTGTTGACTTTTCAAAATGACCTATAATGTCCAAATTTATATCTTCTTGTGAGTGCATATTTTGAACTTTGGAGATGAAGATGGATTGTAAGGAATTACATCCTCTTCAAAATTAGCTTTGGATGGGTCATTTTTGATGAAGTATGAGAAAGTTACGCTTTGTCAAAGTTGAGTTGACTTTTCATGCAAAACCCTAATTTATCAACTTTTGGGTTTTGATGAATTGTGAGAAATCCTTGAGGAATCATGATCAAACCTTGATCACATGATGAATAATACTTAAAAATGAGTATGTTGACCAAAAATCTTGAAGTTTGACTGTATGTGGGCCACATTTGACTTTTGCCCTAACACAGTCGATTTTCAGGCCTTTGAGCAATTGACTGAGCAAACTTCCTCTGCAAGGCTTGAAACTTGACATGGATGATCTTGAGAACATATTAGGGCAATAGTGAGAATTTGGGACCCTTTGGATTCAATCATCTTGATGCAAACTGAAACCCTAATTTGAGGTAGACTACCTTATGAGAGAGTTTGTCTGGTCAACCCTTGGACTTTCTTGAGCAATTTAAGGACCTCACTTGAAATGTATTGAGAAATATGGGAGGGAAAATTTTTGGGTACAACACTATCCAATCATGTAGATGCGCCACATTGCGAATGGCCAAGGAGAAGTCAAGATGTTTAGAGGAACTGGAGGTACATGTATCTTATCAGCATAGTTCATGCATTTGTGACAAGTTCGTGAATGCTGATAAAAGTCTTCTTCCATAGTGGACTAGTAGTATCCTGCCCGTAGGATCTTTTTAGCAATCGTGTGCCCACTATAATGGGTTTCAAAGGTACCTTCGTGCAAGTCAACCATAATCTTTTCTACTTCACTCTTGTCTACACACTGAAGCAAAGTAGAATCGTGATTGTGCTTGTAGAGGATCCCGTTACTGAGGAAGAACTTAGCAGAGAACCTTCTTAGGAACTTCTTATCATTGACTGAAGCTCCCTCAGGATACTCTTGGAGTTTGATATATCTTTTGACTTCATGGAACCAAGGCTTGTCCACTATTTCTTTAGTACCAGTCTCGTGACAGTATGCTGGTTCATCCATCCTTTCAATGGTGATCTGAGGAACTTCATTATCCCACCAGACCTTTAACATGGATGACATTGTAGCTAGCGCATCTGCTAGTTGATTTTCCTCTCATGGAAAATGCTCAAAGGTGATTTCTTCAAAATGTCAGATCAGTGTCAACGCATGCTCCTTATAAGGGATGAGATTTGGATGCTTCGTGTCCCATTCTCCTTTGATCTGGCTGATTACTAAAGTCGAATCTCCAAATACACTCAAGAATTTGATCCTCAAGTCGATAGCAGCTTTGAGACCCATAATACATGCTTCGTACTCTGCCATATTGTTGGTGTAATTGAAACATAGCCTGGCAGTTAAAGGCGTATGACTTCCTTTAGGAGATATGGCATTGCCAAGTGCGTTGGAAGCTCCATCAAAAACCATAGTCCATCAGGATCCGTTTTCAAGCCCTTCATCTGGTCCAGGTCCTTCACAATCAGTTAGTAACATGATGTTCTCATCCGGGAACTTAAAATTCATGGATTGATAGTCATCCACAGCCTGTTGAGCCAAATGATCAGCTAGTACACTTCCCTTAATTACTTTATAGGTTGTATTTTGAATGTCGTATTCGGTCAGGATCATTTGCCATCTTGATATTCTTCCGGATAGAGTAGGCTTCTCAAAGATGTACTTGATAGGATCCATTTTAGATATCAAAAAAGTAGTCTGAGTCAACATATACTGTCTTAGCCGGTGAGCAGCCCATGCCAAAGCTTAGCAAGTTTTCTCAAGCAGTGAGTATCTTGTTTCACATTCGGTAATCTTTTTGCTAAGGTAGTATATTGCATTCTCTTTTTGACCAGACTCGTCATGCTGCCCCAACACACACCCTATTGGGTTCTCTAATACTGTAAAGTACATGATCAGAGGTCTTCCTTCGACTGGAGGCATCAAGATTGGAGGCTCTCGAAGATATTCCTTGATTTTGTCGAAGGCATTCTGGCTATCGGCATTCCACTTCACTAATTTATCTTTCTTCAGTAATTTGAAGATTGGCTCACAAGTAGCAGTCAGATGTGAATGAATCTGGCTATGTAGTTCAGACGTCCCAAGAATCCCCTAAATTCCTTCTCAGTGCGAGGAGTCAGCATTTATTGTTTACCTTTGACCTTTGTAGGGTCTACCTCAATACCTTTGCCGCTGACAACGAAGCCTAAGAGTTTACCCGATATTACTCTGAAAGGGAACTTATTCGGGTTTAGCCTCAGTTTGTATTTCTTCAGCCTGTCAAATAGCTTCTGTAGGTGATCAAGGTGCTCCTCTTCAGTCTGAGACCTGGCTATCATATCATCATCATAGACCTCTATCTCATGATGGATCATATCATGAAACAAAGCTACCATGGCATGTTGATAGGTTGCCCCAGCATTCTTTAGTACAAATGGCATAACTTCGTAGCAGAAAGTGTCCCACTATGTGACAAAGGTCGTCTTCTCCATGTCCTCCGATGCCATTTAATCTGATTTTATCCGGAGAAGCCATCCATGAAGGATAATACCTTATGTTGTACGGTGTGGTCAACTATAACATCAATATGAGGAAGCGGAAAGTCATCCTTGGGGCTTTTCGTATTCAGGTCTCTGTAATCCACACACATACGTACCTTACCATCCTTCTTAGGTACTGGAACAACATTGGCGACCCATTATGGATAAGAAGTGACAGCTAAGAAACTGATATTGAACTGTTTCATGACTTCAGCCTTGATCTTTTCTGACATATCTGGCCGCATACGACGAACCTTTTGTTTCACTGGAGGGCGATCCTCTTTTGTAGGTAGGCGATGAACCACTATATCGGTGTCAAGTCCCGACATGTCTTTGTATGACCAGGAAAAAACCTCAACATAGTCATGTAGCATATGAATTAACGGTTCCTTGACACTGTGCTCCAGATCGGCACCTATCTTGACTTCTTTTTTGTCCTCTTTAGTATCCCAGTTAACTGTCTCGACCGACTCTTCATGAGGCTGTATTGCCCTTTCTTCCTGTTGTAATAGTCTAGAAAGTTCTCCTAATACTTCATAATCTTCCTCAACTTCGTCCTTGGCTTGGTAGATCGGATTTTCAAAGTCATAACTGGCAATAGCAGAACCATTATCAATGGGATCCAAAGTGGATATGGATCTGTAGTTTGATATGTGGGTGTGTGTAAGAGCATAACTATACATTTTTGATAAAGTAAAAAGTAGAAAAGAGAAACAAGGAGCATAAAATTTGTAAGTAAAACGTCCAATGATTTATTTATGACATATGAATATGAAGTAATGACCCTCACAAATGGACCATTGTTCCTCGGGTAAGACAAAAGGATTTAAATTTTCAATTGTTCAAATATTACATAGCCTTAAAAACAAAAAGACAAATTACTCCTGAAATAAAGTAATGGGAATAAAGTCTTTAGCCTCCAAATTGCTGACTCCACCGCCGATGGTTGGGAAGATCCACTTGTCTAAGTCATAGCTGCTGTCAGCATCATCTGTGGTAGAGACAACATCATTAACACTAACTCTTAGATCATGCTTGAGCATAGGTGAAATTATGACGTTGGGAGTCTCAGGAGAATCCAATTCAATCTCCTTTGCATCAATAGGGTCCCGCACCTTGTTTTCATAGACCATTAATCGTTTGTATCATGCCCCGGAGTTTCAGAATGGTAGGCGCATCGAGCATTAGGATTGTAGCGGGGAGATGCAGTATTGGGATTATTTGGAGCTTCCTTCGGAGTTACCAAATTAGACTTCAGTAGATGTGGCAAAACCTGGGATAAGGTCATGTTGATCCGGGTAAATTGTCTTCTTGGAGCATCTGGTCTACACTGATTGTTTCATTGTTGGTTTGATGCAGGATTGGAAATCATAACAGGCCCTACCGTCAGACAATGCTCGGTTTTGTTGTGATTTATTTGGCTATAAGCAGCAATGACCTCCTTCTTTCCTGTGAAATGTTTCTTTGCAGTACTAGAGGATGCATCTCTCTGTAATTTACCACTTTTAATGCTAGCTTATACCCGTTCGCCAATCAAGATCAATTCAGTAAACCTAGCAGAAGAACTTCCAATCAGATGGTTAAAGAATGGCCTGAATAACGTGCCCAAGAACATGTCCACTAGCTCCTTATCAGACAACGAAGGTTGGACTCTTCCCGCAAGGTCAGTCCATTTTTGGGCATAATCTTTAAAGCCTTCACTAGAATCCATAGACATGCTCCGAAGTTGTGTACGGGTTGGAGCGAGGTCAACATTATATTGGTACTTCTTGTAGAAAGCAACAACAAGATATTCCCAGTTAAGGATGTTGGTTCCCTCCAGCTGATAGAACCACTCTAATTGAGTCCCTGATAGACTGTCTTGAAAGAAATGCACCCACAAATTCCTGTCAGTAGTGTACGGTTGGATCTTCCTAACATAAGATCTGAGATGAAACTTATGACATGAGACCCCATCATATTTAGAAAATGCGGGCACTTTGAACTTTTGCGGGATAACCACTTCAGAAACCAACCCTAGCTCTTCGAAATCCATGCCAGGTACCCTCTGAACTTCCATGGTGTTGAGACGGTCCTCCAGCTGTTTGTACTTATCATCAACAGGAGGGTATTGTTCCTTGGTGTAATCATCTTCATCTTCTTCATACTCCCTTTTACCGTGGTCTTCTTCTCTTGGCTCTCCTTCCTGATTGTCTCTCTCTTTTGACGGGGTCGCGAGCTCTGAAACTTTCCTCACTGGTCCTTTGAACCTTTTTCCCATATTCAGAACACCCACTGGCCTCTTTTTCTTCTTCTTGTCCTTGAGAATCAGAGCTTTCAAATCTTCTTGTCCCTTAGCCAGATTAAGGAACATTTCTTGGAATTGAAAATTTTGTGCCTGAAGCTCCTTAACTGTTTGTTCAAGAGCCATTGCTAAAATAAATAGCAAAGAAGATAAGAAGCTTTTCCTGAAACCTGTTTATGCAATGATATGTATGATATATGTATGCAATATTTTCAAGGATTTCTAAGACTTAAATTTGCTTAGCCAAAGGGAAAACAAACGTTAACTATGTTAAGAAGTTTAAGCGGTTACAATGATGCCTCTTGGGCTTACAAAGGAAGTAACAAAGAACAAATGAACTCTCAAAGAAAAAATGGACTCAAGCTTCCCACCGGTGCATCCTCCTTGGTGCAATGTAGGAATTTATACTCTTCTCTTCATGAAGTAGCCTGGTGAGCTCTAAAACTTTCTTCTCGCTGGTGTAGAATTGGGTTTCAAAGACATGTCGTTCCTCTTTGAGTTGAATCCAGGATTTTTGTAACTCCTCGAAATTAGTCGGTATGTCAGGATGAAGAATAATGTAAGGAGTGTCTCCCTCAGCAACTGGCTCCATGATGATGGTTAGAATGGCCTCATAAGGCATCCTGGGACTTTGAGCACGTGTTCGTACCCACTTAAGATAAGAATCCAAAGGAATGGAGTTCTTATGCCCCAGTATTTTGCTATTAACTTTGTTCACCATTCCCCAAGCTCTTATGAACCTCTGACGATAACCTTGAACATCATTCTCATAGTCGAATATGATTCCTTGGACAAGTGTATCATGAGGACCATCCCTCCTAGCATAACCAAACTGTCACAATGCCAAACAAGGATTATAAGTGATTCCTCCCCTAATTCCTAGGAGAGGGACATTAGGGAATTCCCCACAGCGGTCAATGATGGTAACATTCTCCAAGGATCAAGGACACCAATGAATGTCCGAATTTGTGAGGGACATCAACCTATTAGGCCACCTCATGCCCTGCTCATTCTTCAACACATATCGAGACAGGTGTGAAATAAACCACCTAGACAACAGGGAGTGAAACACAGCAAGGTCCCTCTTCTCTTTATAGTGTGGGTATGCAGAGAGTGTAGGATGTCTCTAAGTAAAGTAGGCACCAGATTATGAGACAGAAAAACTTTGATCGCATTCACATCTATGAGTTGGTCTGGATTAGGAAATAGTACCATCCCATAGATGAGAAGGGCTAACACTTCTTCAAAATCTTGTAAATCCAAGGTATCCCAAAAATTGTGAGCCTTCTCAAATAGAAACTTAGTTAGAAGCCCTTTGACGCCTCTTCTTATTTCCCAATTTGTCACTACATAGGACTGTTGTAAAGACAGAGCATGAGCAATCTCTTCAAGTCTTGGGTCTCTTTCCATACCATTGAAGGGTAACTGATCAAGAATGGGCACCCCTAATAACTGATAAAACTCCTCCATAGTAGGCACCAATTTGTAATCAGGAAATGTGAAGCAGTGATGTAAAGGGTAGAAGAATTGAAAGAGCACCTTCAACATTTCTTCTTCAGGGCTTGAGGTGACCAGATTGAAAAGTCGACCATGTCTTTCAGTGAATGGAGAGCTCTTAGGAACCTTTGATGCTAATTCCTTTAGTTGAGGAGTGTGATACGGTGGCAGAACCGACTATTAATACTGGTTTTGCGTTTGTATTCGCAAATGTCGCGGTAAGCAAAAGTCGCCATCGACTTTTCTTTTATCCAACAAAGGAAAGGGTGAAAAGAACAGAAAAATACCTTTCGAGAGTTTTTTGAGTAAGGGGGGTAGAATATTGAAAATGGAAGGTGTTAGCACTCTTTCCATCCGTAGTTATCTACGGGCTCTTAAATGCTTAGCTCATTTGAAAAATACCTTATGTTTTTTGTGTGTTTTTGAAAAGTATTTTGAAATGCCATAGTGAGGCAATTTGCTTTATGATAACTCTTGTATCAGTCCTCAAGAGTGTTGACAAAGAAAATGTTTTTGAAAGTTGTTTTTGAGATGTGTAAGTGTAAAAGGTTTGTTTTGAGCATATCATCTAAGAACTATCTACTTATACTCGAAAAAGTTTATTCTTTTCCTCCTATCCTTTAGACGGTTCTATCCTACTATTAGTGAGTAGGTAACCCTATCGTTGGATGTTGATGGACAATCGAAGGGACGTACAATCATGAAGGCAACTTGTGGAGACGCTTTAGCAATTTTGTCTAGGGACTATATCATTTACCGAAAGGCAACTGTAGGGCCAAATGGGGAAAAATAAAGAAAGCGATAAAGTCCTATTTTAATCTATTACATTCCATCAGCAGATACAAAAATATGAAAAATAATAATAGAAAAATAAATATATGAACGCGCAAATTGGGAAAAATACGTCTAAAACCCTGAAAATTTCTAAGTAAACAAGGAAATCTTTTTTTGGTTTTGTTTATTTTAAGAAAATACAACCTAAGTCTATTCAATTTTAATTTCAAGAAAAGGTTAAAATGATTAATTAATTTGTTTACAAATTAATTTGATTAATAAAAACTAATCTAATGTTTTTTTATGATTTTTTGATTTAAAGTTAATTTAAAATCAATAAAGAAATTAATGAAGAAAAATTAAAGATAGAAAAACCCTCCTTCGATTAAAATTGAAAACATGGGCTTTTGATTCAGGGAAGAATGATGGGCTTTCGATTCAGAGGAAGGTGTCTTTCGATCCAGGGAAAATAGCTATCTTTTGATCCAATGAACGGATATTACCCTTCGATCTAGAGAAGGGATGTGGCTTTCGATCCAGAGGGTACTATTGAAAGATCCTGTTGGATCACCTGTGAAGGCACTGAATATGCAAGGATACGTTAGCAAAATAAAGATGCAGGACCTGTGTATCGAACCCAAGTCCTCCAATCCTGTATGTGTTTGGTCTATTCAGGCTAAATCTACAGCAAGTGTTAGAAACAAAGAAAAATGCAGACTTGGGTGTCAAACCAAGATCCTTAATCTTAAATACAAATCGAATGCATTACAAATGTTAATATATCATGCAAATGTAAAGTATGATCTCTTGCCCATTCTTACCAACAGTTGGAAGCTTCGAATTGGCACTTCTGGACGTGGAGATGCTTGCTTAGGGGATGGTGATGATTGGAAAAGCTTCAGGAGACCTCCAGGAATGCATTTTAATCCTTTGTTTGGACTAAGGATGACATGAAACGTGTTTTGGAATTTGACAACTTTTCTTATTTTTGCAATTTCATATGACTCTTTCAGGCTTTTTTTCATATTTGGAGCTTTCTAGTGTGCTCCTTATATAGGGGGGGTGGAGGGGACAAGAGGGAAAAGGAATAAACAACCATTAAGTTGGTGTTTTAAGGCCATGAATATCACTTTAAAACTTTGCCAAAGACATGGTTTCTTGTCTCTTTTTGAATTTGCTATGAACCTGGACACATTTGACTTTCGGATGCCCTCCTTCGAATGACTCTGATTGCCTCCTTCGAATGGCCTAGAGTCTTGATTCGAAGTGTTCAGAAACCTCCTTATTAGAGCTTCTTCGATTGAGTCTATCTATTTGCTCTAGCTGCTTGATTCAAACAACTCAAACGAAAACTTCAATCTGGCCAATCAAAAACCTCCTTTGTCACCACCTTCGAATGCCATTGCACAAGAGGCCTGGGCCTGGACACATGTAAGACTTAGACCCATTATAAGACAAGATCATATTCAGTAAGCATGTGTCCTTCAAATGGACCAATGGATGCTTCTTCAAAAGGACCTCATGAATGCACCTTCGAAGGGACTAACATGCGTGTCGAAGTATGAAAAATTGTTTCAAAGGGGACCATTGCCCAGTCGAAGCTGGCACAAAGGCAGCCAATGCCTTGTGGGCTCTAGCAAGAGGCAGGTCAAAGCAAGCGTAAAAGAGGCCATCGCCTAGTGAATCGAATCATGCATGAAGGAGGTATTTGCCTTGTGGGTTGAAGGAAGATTTTTGCCTAGTGGATTGAAGGCAAGTCTGAAGAAGTCTTGGCCTTGTGTGCTGAAGGCAAGCCGAAGAGGGGGCCTTTTCCTTGTGAATTGAAGCATGTATGAGGCAACCCTTTGTCTTGTGAATTGAAGACCGGTAAAAAGGGCCTTTTTTACTTGTAGATCGAAGCATGTCTGATGGGTCTTTGCCTTGTGAAACCAAAGTAAGCACGAGGAAGTTTTTTTTTGTGAATTAAGCTTGATTGAAGGAGATTCAGTGCCTAATTGAAGCATGTATGCAGGAGTTCACTGCTGGTGAATCGAAGCAAACTTGTAGGGGATTATTGCTTGTGAAGCTTGTACCAAGGCTTGTTTGAAAGGGAACCAGCGCACAATCGAAACTGATGGGCCCATGCTTGGTCGAAGGGTTTTAGGAACCCAGTCGAAGCTTGCTGTTATGCCAATCGAAGGGCACTGTTTAACTGCCAATTGAAAGACACTTTGTTTATCTTCAAAAAAATTATTTTTCTTTAATCAAGTGTTTGTGACCACCCATATAAGAAAAAACCTTGGAAAACATGAGAGGGCAAATTTTGGGGTACAACAAGGAGGTACCCTTATGAGGTTGACTTGGATAGTATTCCTGCGAGGGGATTCCATGTCCTATAAAACAACACGAAGATAAGTCCTAAAAATCCTTGAAATAGTTAGTATGATATGCCATGTTATGATGTTATGATATCATGATTATGCTAAGAAAACACAAATATAGCAAGCACAAGCAAATCACACAAAGACCTTAGGTTTAAAGCTTGCATGGGTTTTAAGGTAAGTACCCTCTTGAAGTTTAGTTAGTTCAACCAGTCCTAGAAAGTAATCAGGTTCTAAGGGATCTCAATATCAGTAATCTTTCCCACAATTTTTGTTTCGATCGACAACTGACTTGCCACCAAACAAAACTCGGGAGTCAAATCTCAATGAGTGTAGTATTGAGTATCAACCGACTTCGGGCTACACCAAAGACGGCTATCTCACTACTTCCTAATGGCTAAGTTGTTCAATTAAAGGTTCTAAGGTCAGTTGATGCTTCATGACACCACACTGCGGCCCTGTATTCTCCTTGACTACTCAAGGGCTACCGATACCAACCAAAGTGTCACAGAAAAGTAGTTATCGCTTCAACCGTGTCAATATACCCTGCACAACCCCCGTGATCTATTGCTACTTACCTAAAAGGTGCCCCAGATCCGATTGTAGGATCTATGGTAACCCAAACAAAGCCCTCAAAAGTAAAGAAAACAAAGCACAAAAAAGTAGTTAAATAATGAACTAACTCTAAGGTAACCCCACTTTCTTTTAAATCAATACTCCCCAACAGAGTCTCCAGTTCTATGATACGGTGGCAGAACCGAATATTATACTGGTTTTTCATTTGTGTTTGCAAATGTTGTGGTAAGCAAGAGTCGCCATCGAATTTTCGTTTATCCAAATTAAGGAAATGGTGAAAAGAACATAAAAAGACCTTTTCGAGAATTTTCTGAGTAAGGGGGGTAGATTATGGAAAGGGAATATGTTAGTACCCTTTACATCTGTAGTTTCCTACGGGCTCTTAGATGCTTAGCTCATTTTAAAAGTACCTTGTGCTTTGTGTGTTTGAAAAATGTTTTGAAATGCCTTAGTGCGGCGATTCGCTTTGCGTTAACTCTTGTATCAATCCTCAAGAGTGTTGACAAAGCAAATGTTTTTGAAAGTGGTTTTTGAGATGCATAAGTGTGAAAAGTTTGTTTTATTTGAGCAAGTATCTAACAGCTATCTACTTGTACTCGAAAAGGTTTGTTCTTTTCCTCCTATCCTTTAGACAATGTTATCCTACTATTAGTGAGTAGGTAGCCCTAGTTGTTTGGATGTTTGAGGGACATTCGAAGGGACGTTACGGTCATGAAGGCCACTTGGCAAGGAATTTTAGTAACTGTCCTAAAGTTCTAAGATCACTTTTTTACCGAGGCAATGTCGAGAGGGTCATTGAGGGACTTGTGATATTTCAAACTAGAGGAAAATCACTAAAACTTCTCACATTTCGAGAATTGTGAGAGTTTTCTGAAGGAAACCGAAGTGGGATACCCTAAAGCTGAGCATGTGCAATTGTGTTTGGTTCAATTATTTATCTTGTGCATTTAGGGTTTGCTAATGTTTGCTTTCAGTCTTGCTATGCAATCCTAGTTACTAGCAGTTAATATGTACAGATATATGTAAAGTGCAAAAATATAACCCTACGCTATTACATGGCTTCGGGGAGGGGGATATTTACAATATACAAAACTTGGGGGAAGAAAAATAAAGAAAGCGGTAAAAATCATAATTAGTCTATTACATCCAGTATACAGGTACAGTAATATAAAAATACAAAAAATAAATAACGCACGAAAGGTAAAGACGTCTAGAACCTAAAGCAAATCTAAATGAAATAAGAAAAATCTTTTTTTGTTTATTTTTTTATTCGAGAAAATAATTAAATTAAGGCAAAATACTCATTTTGGTCCCTTAACTATACCCTTGGGTTCATATTGGTCCCTTAACTTTTTTTTGTGTCATTTTGATCCCTTAACTTTCAAAAAGTTTCATTTTAGTCCTTTTTGTCTAAATTCGTAGCTAATTAGACGAAAAAACTTTGAAATCAGCCGCTAAATTCGTAGCTAATTAGATAAAAAGGACTAAAATGAAACATTTTGAAAGTTAAGGGACCAAAATGACACGAAAAAAAGTTAAGGGACCAATGTGAACCCAAGCGTATAGTTAAGGGACCAAAATGAGTATTTTGCCTTAAATTAATTATCCTAAAATCTATTTAGAAAATAAAGTAAATCAAGAAAAATAGTCTAAGTTCTTTTTTTTTGTTTTTTATTATGAAAAGAAAATAATTAAATCTAAATCAAGTCCTAAGTTCTAATTCATTTTAAATTAAAGAAAATAGTTAAAATATTTATTTAATTTATTTACAAAATTATTTTAATTAAAAAAACTGACTTAATATTTTTTGTGAATTTTCTGATTATTTGTTTAATTAATAAATAAAGAAAACAAAAATAAGTAAAACTAAAAGGATACAACAAAAATGCTAGATGGGCCATGGAAAATAGGGGGTGCTATTTGAAATTCGGTGGGCCCAAAGCTGTGAAGCCCAGACTTCATGCCTGATCCTGTGTGGACAAGTCTTGAAGCATATGATATACTGCACGCTTGGATGTGCTGGCTTGAATCAGATGTACATCTGATGGCCTAGGTTGAGGGTGCATGGTGCACATTTGGCCATGCTTCACATGGGATCTGCATGAATATTGTTAGAAAAATGAGTAAATGTTGGACCTAGAACTCGAACCCAGGTCCCCTCCCTTCACACAAACGCGCCTTGCCAGCTAAGCTACTTGGTTATTTGTTACATAAAATAAAACAACAATATAATATAAGAAAAATTGGTCAGATATATTAAAAAATGAAAAAAACATACACTGGGTTTGAATGGGCCAATGGAAGACTTCCACACCTTGTCTTCTTCCTTGCTTCTTCGTTTTAGGTATAGAAACCTATAGTGACAGTTTTTGTTTGTCACTATAGCACATGCATCTTGAAACATCCATAATACGCAGCATAAATTAAATGTGAGGCCATGGATTAATTGGCCTTGGACTCCTGAGCACGATGGTACCCATAGTTGGGTCTAATTTTGGCTGATTCAAAAAACCCCAATTCAGAGGTTCAAACCCTAACTATGGCCAAGCATCATACCTGCATCCAAACTTAAATCCAGCTATACAGAAAGCTTGTAAACATTCATATGAACAAATATGCATGGTTGTAACGAGCTTATATCACATGAACCAAAATAAATGAATTTGAAAAATAAATGCAAACCATGAGAGTTGGTTAGGACGTCTCATGATGCTTTAGGGTATGGTAATGATTGGAAAAGCTTCAGGGGACCTTCAGGAACGTGTTTGAGTCATTTGTTTGGGCTAAGGATGGTTGGAAACGTGTTTTTGGAATTTGACAACTTTGCTTATTTTTGCAATTTCGTATGACTTTTTCAGGCTTTTTTTGGTCTTTGGAGCTTGCTAGTGTGCTTCTTATATAGAGGGGATGGAGGGGACAAGAGGGAAACGGAATAAACAACCATTAAGTTGGTGTTTTAAGGCCATTAATATCACTTTGAACTTTTTCCAAAGACATGGTTTCTTGTCCCTTTTTAAATTTGTTATGAACTTGGACATGCTTGCATGAATTTTTGCGCCACTAAGCTATCCAAAACGTCAACCCAAATGCTCAAAGCCCATTTCCAATTATTTTATACATTTTATTTTATATTTATTTGAATAAAATAAAATAAATACGTACAAAATAGGTAGAAAATGTAAGTCATTGTAATAATTATTTTAGAGGTCTTCTATAAGTTAGGAAGATGCTTGAAGTCCAAGAAATTAAGCCATTGACCTAAAACTTCAAGTTTGCTCAATGTATAATTCTTGAAATTTCCCAAATTTTCCCAACTTGGGAAATCTAAAACTTGCTCAATTTTTATCTCATGATGATGATCTTTGACTTTTTGGAAAGCCCAAGATTTCTACTTCAATCCCTCTTTTTTATCAATTTTGTATTTGAATATTTTATCTTGAGGTAAAAGGTCATGGAAAAATGTGACTTTTGTTGACTTTCTGAAAATGATCTATAATGTATGAGCTTGTATCTTTTAAATGGTGAATTTATTGGACTTGAGGGCTGAAGAGAAGATGTAGGGAATTTGATCCTCTTAAAAATAAGCTTTAGTCAGGGAAAAATGGATGAAGTATGTGAAAGTTATGCCTGGTTAAAATTCAGTTGACTTTTTCTATAGAAATCCAAATTTACAATTCTTGACTTTTGATGAATTAGGAGCATTTCTTGAGGAATCATGATCAACACTTGATCAAATGATGGATATTACTTCAAAGTGTTGATGTTGACAAAAAATATTAAAGTTTGACTGTATATAGGCCACGATTGACTTTTGACCTAGCATAGTTGATTTTCAAGCATTTGAGCAATTGACTGAGCAAACTTGTACTGGAAGGCATGAAATTTGTCATGGACAACCTTGAAGGTATATTAGGACAATGGAAAATATTTGAGACCTTTGGAACTAATACATCTTAATGAAAAGTGAAACCCTAGTTAGAGGTTCATTGCTTAGGAGGAGAATTTGTCTGGTCACTCTTGGTCATCCTTGAGCAATTGAGAATCTATAAGAACATGCCTTGAGTAAAAGTGGGAGGGAAAATTTTGGGGTACAACAACCACCATTACTCCCCTCTAGCATAATTTGTTTTATGGCCATCAACAAGATTCCAAAGACCTGGCTCCTTTGATCAGACGCATCCTCTAGATATCAGAAAGAAAGTCCTTGACATTTAACCTTAATGACAATGAACATGGCTGAGACAACACAACTCTACTGGACTTAGAGCTCAATATCTACACTTCTACTAACTTGGATCAGAAATAAGTTGGACCAAGAAGTAACCACTTGGTTGATCAATATTCAACCAGTCCACCAATCTAAGACGTGTTTTTATGGATAGAACATCTTAGATACATAGCCCAGATGCCTCCTCTTCCAAATAAGGAGTAGGTTCCAAACACATGTGATCACCCCACATTTGTTTAGCACACAAAGCATATGTTATGCAGTAGGAATCCGCATGCCTGCTGATACAGTGTCCCAACATTTTATAGGACATTAGTTCCCTTCCTCTGGAACTCAAAATTGAGCTCGGTTCTGAAGCCATTACTGCTTCTAGAATAACAAAAAATCCTTTGATCACCCTTAAGGTCTTCAAAAATAATCCAAGATCTAGATATACCAACAACAATAAGACTCAGAGTTACTTTCCTAATTAGGTCAAGTATTAGGAAGACTCTACTGGAAACCAAAACAAATGGCTCTAAAATTTAGTCAACAAACTCATCAAAAGTTCCTTCATGAGCGAACTTGAGGGATAAAACTCAAGTGTTGTTGGAAACTTCTCAGAGTTAGTTGAAGCTGTCTTGCACACACAATAACACCATACACCAAACCTGCCGAGGAGACCAAATCCTAACGCCTTCCTTTGCTTGAGAAACAAGGAACAATCAGGGTTACAATAAATACCATGTAGCGGAACAAACAACACCTCCTTAAAATCCTTCAAGCACAACAAACCCTTGCACACAAACTCCACGCTTTAGGTGCACCAGTTCAACATAGCTTTGAAAATAAATCAAACCAAAAACAACAGCTCTCCATTACAGCTACACGCCTGAACACAACAGACGAGTCTACTCCTGTCATGAATATTCCATCCTCCTATTCAAGGGACCATTCAAAAACAATATAACTATCTAAGTTTAAACAACTTTTCAGTAGAAACCTTCTACCTTGCACATAAACCAAAATGTCTCCCCCACGAATCTAATCTAGAAACAAAAAAGATGCCTTCTCTGATACCAATTGAAATTATGGTAGATTAGAACTCAGATGTCCTATAGGATGTCGAGAAATCTGATCTGAACATAAACAACATAACAAGGCATGAACAATATAAAATAGTACTGAAAAGCATAAACAACACAAGAATTGTTAACCCAGTTTGGTGAGAACAACACCTACTGTAGGGGCTACCAAGCCAGAAAGGAAATCCACTATCATTAGTAATAATTCAAAGCTAAAATCCCCCGTTTACAACTTATCACTTAATCCCCACCTATTTCCCCCAAAAATTTCCCTCTCATTTTCACATAAGACATACTCTTAGAGGTCCTCAATCGCTCAAGGTTGACCAAGAATTGATCAGACAAACTCTCCTCCTAAGCATTGGCCTTCCAACTAGGGTTTCATTTTTCACCAAGATGTGTGAGCTCCAAAGGTCTAAAATTTCTTCCATGGTCCTAATATGTCTTCAAGATTATCCGTGAAAAATTTCATACCTTGCACTACAAGTTTGCTCAGTCAACTGCTCAAATGCCTGAAAATCAACTATACTTGGTCAAAAGTCAACTGTGACCCACTTGCAGTCAAACTTCAAGGTTTTTGGTCAATATCAACGTTTTGAAGTGATATCCATCATTTGATCAAGGTTTGATCATGATTCCTCAAGAAATGCTCCTAATTCATCAAAAGTCAAGAATTGCTAATTAGGGTTTCAATAGGAAAAGCCAACCAAATTTTGACCAGGCATAACTTTCACATATTTCATCCATTTTTCCCCAACCAAAGCTCATTTTAAAGAGAATCCAATTACCTACAACTTTTATTGAAGCCTAAAGTTCAAGATGTGTACCATTTAAAAGATACAACTCATACATTACAGGTCATTTTCAAAAGGCCAACAAAAGTCATATTTTTCCAAGACCAATTACATTAAGATGATTTCTCCAAATGAAAAAATGGTCAACATAGAGATTGTAGAGGACATCTAGGGATTTCCAAAAAGTTAAAGACCATCATGATTGGATAAAAATTGATCAAGTTTTGGATTGCACAATTTGGGCAATTTTCAAAGGAAAGGCATGAAATCTCAATTGAGAAAATTTGTGATTTTAAGTTATTGGACCAAACCTTTTGGAGTTCAAATATGTTCATTATGTGTCCAAGGACCTCTAAATCTATCCATGTATTTTTTTTATTTGAATTTTTATTCATTTAAATATGAATTAAATCAAATAAAAACTAAATAAAATTGCATAAAATAGTAAGTATTGGTTATGGCAAAATGGGCTGATGGTTTGAATTATTTTTTGCTCCAAAATTTCGTGCAAAGAAGGCACCTCAAAATGGGTAAGAATTTGCATTTTTGGAACTTTTTTAATGTGTTTGATTTTGGTTTGAAAGAGGGCCATTATGGGTGGATTCTTACCATCTTTGCTAGCCCTCTTCTTCCTCTATAAATACAAGACCAATGCATGAGCAAAGGACACAAAAATCATTGCTAGGAAGCCATATCAAAATTCAAAAAATTTCCACAAAGTTGTCAAAATCGAAACAACCTTTTGAAGAATCCTCGGTCCAAAATAATTATCCAGTTGTGATCCTGAGGTTCCCAGGAACTCATTACATCCATTCCTAAGGCTTGAAACACCCTATATCATCGTATCCATGCATCACCGGTTGGTAAGATTTTCTTGAATTTTAAAACTGCATTTTCATGGCATGTTAATACTTTTAACTGTTTGATTTGTGTTTAGCATGTCTATTAGAGCAGGGGTGACGTTTAGCATGAAGGTTTTGGGGCCACAAGAAATTTAAATTACACCCCCTTTTCCACTTACTGTCTGGCACGTTTCTATTTGTTTATTTTGTTTTTTACTTATTTCTTTTAGTTTGTTTTTTTAATCAATATAAAATCAGATAAAAATCATTAAAATATTAGATTAGCATTTTTTTCAATTAAATCAATTTTGTGAATTAATTGATAATTATTTAAACCATTTTCTTTAATTAAAAACTAAATAGACTTAGGATTTTAATTCATTTTCTTTTCATATTAAAAAAATACCAAAAAAAAGCTTAGAAAATTAATCTCTTTTCTTTCATTTCATATTTTTTAATAATTAAATTTTTCTTTAAATATAGATCTAGATTAATTACTTTTAATTCAACTTTTTTCTTAAATTAAAACAAAAAACGACAAAAAGATTTTTTTATATCTTAGGATTTTTAGACGTCTTTTCAAATTCGCGCGTTATTATTCTTTCGCACTTCCTTTTATTATTGTAACTGTATATTGGAATGTAATAGACGATTAGTAGGACCTTTACTGCTTTTATTTATTTTTTCCCCAGTTTTGGATATGTACATAATCCCCTTTCCTGAAGCCTTGTAATAGCTAGGTTATATATTTCTTCACTTTTAATTACTGCAATTATTAACTGCTAGATGTATGACTAATAGGATTGTATGACAAGAATAAAACAAAACGTTAGTAAACATAACATCAAGACAAAATAATTGTAACAAGCACACTTGCACATATACACCTCTAGGGTACTCCCACTTTGGTTGCCTTCGGAAAATAAAATAGTCGTGTCCCTCGAAAGTGGGGACGCTTTAGCAAAGTCCCTCGGATCCAAAGATCATAGTCCCTCGATGACCCTTCGGTGTTGCCTTTTGGTAAATGATCTAGTCCCTTAAACAAAATTGCTAAAGCGTCTCTATATGTAGCCTTTATGACTGTACAATGACCCACGAATCTCCCTCATGCATTCAACGATAGGGCTATCTACTCACTAGTAGTAGGATAGTGTTGTCTAAAGGATAGGAGGAAAAGAACGAACTTTTCGAGTACAAGTAGATAGTTATTAGTTGCTTGCTCAAATAAAACAAACTCTTCACACTTACACATTTCGAAAACAACTTTCAAAAACATTTTCCTTGTCAACACTCTTGAGGAATGATACAAGAGTTAACACAAAGCAAATTGCTGCACTAGGGCATTTTCAAACATTTTTCAAAACACACAAAAGGACAAGGTATTTCAAAATGAGCTAAGCATCTACGAGCCCATAGAAAACTACAGATGGAAAGGGTGCTAACAACTCCCTTTTTCATAATCTACCCCTCTTACTCAGAAAACTCTCCAAATAGGCTTTTTCTGTTATTTCCACCCTTTCCTTTGTTGGATAAAAGAAAAGTCGGTGGTGACTCTTGCTTACCACAACATTTGCAAACACAAACGTAAAACTAGTATTAACAGTCGGTTCTTGCCACCATATCACAGAACTGGCGACTATGCTGGGGATATAATAAAAATTGGGGTTTACCTTAGGGTCTAGTTCATTTTAAAATTGCTTTCTTTGTTTGCTTTGATTGCTTTACTTTTAAGGGTTTGTTGGGGTATTCTTGTAAAGATCCTACACTCGGATTTAGGGACACTTTTTAGGTAAATAGCAATAGATCATGGAGACTGTACGACGTAGATCGATATGGTTTAAGCAATGGCTGTGTTGGTATGACAATTTGGTTGGTATCGGTATCCCTTGTGTTTAATCGAGGAGAATACGGGGCCGCCGCATGGTGGCCTGAAGCACTAACGAGCCTTAGAACCTTAGTTGAACAAACTCGGCCATTAGAAAGTAGTGAGATAGCCGGCCTCGGTGTAAAGATGGAAATCAGTTGATACTCGATACTACACTCATTAAGATTGGACTTTCGGGATGTTTCGACCACAAGAAAAGATTGCTAAGTTGAAATAATACCGATAAAGAAAGATCAATGATATTGAGATTCCTTAGAACCCAATTACTATTTCTAAGATAGGTTGAACCAACTAAACATTCAAGAGGGTACTTACCTACAAACCCCATGCAAGCCTAAACCTAAGGCTACTTATGTGATTTGTTTTCTTTCAATTTGAGTTACTTGCAGGGTTTTTATCTAACAACATGATCTCCTTGCAGGATTGGTTTCAGTCATTATCCAGTAACCTGGACTTCTTACACTCACTTGTCTTCATCACCTTACAATTTTGCTTAACGCATAACATACACATCATAACATCATGCCACAACATTTCCTTAACCATTTCAAGGATCTCAAGGGTCTGTGGTGCAGGTCATGATGAACCAAACGTCTAGCAAGGGGATTTATTTTCCTCTAGCCAACGCTGTCAAAAGACCAAAGTGACAAATTGAGTCAGGGGATATGACCCACTTGATATGGTGAGCCTGACTCTCATAGAAGGACACTCAACAATACAAAGTTCTTCAATCAAAGCTGCAAATTTCAACTTCTGACATTTTCTTGTTTAACCCGTGACATCCTTGAAAACATTGCATGCATGCCATTTCATAACAGGTCTTCTAGTACAGGTTTCTCATATTTTCGCCGTTTATTTCAGCAAAATAAATGACCCTTGAACAAACATTAAAATACCTTCAGGCTAAAAACACTCAGTTTCAACAAATGTTCATGGCTTTGGCCCAAGGGCAGGAAGAACTGATATCTCTCGTCATCAAAGAGAAGAAGAAGAAGGCAAAGATACCTGCTGTCATCTTGAATATGGGAAGAAGACTTAGAGGACCGGTTAAACGAGCTCTAGATCTCATAACTCTATCAAACGAATGGGATAATCATGAAGAAGTTAACAACCCCGAGGCTGATGAAGAAGAAGCTGATTACTCTGAGGAACAATATCCTCCTGCTGACGATAAATACAAACAACTGGAGGATTGTCTCAATCCTATGGAGATTTAGCAGGTACCTGACTTGGACTTTGAAGAGTTAGGGCTGGTTCCTGGAGTGGTCATCCCGCCAAAGTTCAAGGTTCCCACATTTGCTAAGTATGAAGGTGTCTCCTGCCCTAAGTTGCACTTAAGGTCATATGTCAGGAAGATCCAACCTCACGCTGCTAACCGGAAGTTATGGGTCCATTTCTTCCAAGAAAGTTTAGTGGCACGCAACTGAAGTGGTTCTATCTGCTAGAAAGAACATACATTCACACTTGGGAAGACTTGGCTGCTGCTTTCTACAAGCAGTACCAATACAATGCTGACCTCACTCCAACTTGTACACAACTTCAAAGCATGTCTATGGGTTCGAGCGAAGGCTTCAAGGAATATGCCCAGAAATGGAGGGATGTAGCTGGCAGGGTACAACCTCCTCTGAATGATCGGGAAATGGTAGACATGTTCATGGGTACTCTGACAGGCCCGTTCTTTAATATGCTGATTGGGAGTTCCTCATCCGGGTTCACAGAGATGGTTTTGACCGGAGAAAGGATCGAAAGTTGTATCAAGAGTGGGAAGATCCCGATGGCTGCATCTTCTAATGCTGAGAAGAATCCATTTGCTGGTAAGAGGGAAACCAATGATGTGTATGGTCAAAAGGGTCATAATAAGGCATACTACCACCAATCTGTAGGGGCAATGTTGGTCTCTAATTCGGCATGCATGCAACGACCACAACAACGGGGTAATCAGCAAAGGCAAGACGATCCTAAGAGATAATTTACCAAGATTAACATGCCACTGTCTCAAGCATTACAACATATGTTGAGGATGAATTTCATTACGTTGATAGGACCTTATCTAAATCATAAGACTTCTTCTCCTAACTACAATCCTGATGCACAGTGTGCCTATCATTTTGGCAGTCCTAGGCACGATACTAACGATTGTTGGGCACTGGAATACAAGATTCAAAATATGATTGACGCCAAGGAGATTTAGTTCGATCCTCTTGAGACTCCCAACGTGATCACTGCTCCCATGCCAAATCATGGCCAGGATTGAGAGCATTTTTGTTCATTTGAATTCTCAAGTGGTATTTTCTTTGTTTGTTCAAACAATTATTGTCATGTCAAACTTTGTTATTTCATTAATGCATTGCACATGTTTGTCTTGAATTAATTTGTTTTCATTATGATTAAACTGCTTTCTTACTTCCTTTTTGTGACATTCAACTCTTGATTAAAAGCCCTAAGCTTTTAGAGGGAGGATGACGAGAATGATACCACAATCTCTACAGTATGCTTTTGAACAGACCCCGCTGATGATGAACAAGCGTTGTTTCAAATCCTAAACAATGGAGTTATAAGGAAGATAATCCCTATTCAACCCCTATGATCCTAAGAAGTAGGAGTTTTCTTTTCACACAAATTAAAACCCTTAATCATAACCTGGGGCAGGATAGTTTTCTCAGTTAATTCTTATGTGCATTTAGTCGCAAGCTTTCCCTTCATACAAGACAAATAGTGTAGAAAAAGCTCTCCAAAAGATGGTGATGGTTCCACATAATCATTAAGAACAGGAAGTCATTATCTCTCAAAATAAAAGCCCATTAAGTCAAAACCTATGAAGGAGACTTAAGAAAAAAACTGGGGCATCCCGCTGGCTGTAATCACAAAAGCAACTGTTTAGGAAAAAGACAAGGATATAAAAATCAAAAAAGAAAGAGGTCCTACAAATCCTCAACAAAAATAAAAGGTCACAAAAATGAATGCCTTCTCAAACAAACGTTCAATTTCTGAACCATCATCGGAATATCGGGGCCAACATTCCAGAACTCAACTGGGATTTGAAATGCACAATTAACTGAGCATAGGGCTGAAGAACATCACGAAGAACGGGTGGGTACAAATAAATTTTGAGCCTTTATCCTTTGTTTCTTAAACCGTGAACCAAGCCACGTTACAACCCTTAAAAGTCCTAGCTGAAGCATGGGTGAGTTCAAGAGCATACTGTTACAAATGTATCATGACTCCTGTAAGGTTTGTTATAAATCATGAGTTGATATCACATTCTTGCAAATTTTGTTTTACTACAAAAAATGCATTTTCAAAAAATTTCAAGACAGTCATAAGCTTTGTATTCTTTAAATGACATTGTTCGCATATGGTTAATTGTTCAAATGGTAGAGAAATTCACACAACGAATATTTAGTGAACGAAGAACCCCTCAATGGACAGAATCACCTCAGGCGAAAAAAAACATTCCTAATAACAAGCCTTTCATAATCAAGGGGCATGACATGGTGTCTAATTAATCTGAAGAAGTCAATCCAATATGAAAAGAATCTCTCCAAAATGCTAAATAGCCAGGGGTAGATCTCCATCTGAATCACTTGAGGGTTGTTACATTGATCGGGGATTCCAGCAGAAAATCACTTTGAAATTTGAATCTTTGGTACCACCAAATTGCTTGTCTGTGCCAGTAGTATCAGATGTTGTTAGTATCATGTATTCGAATCCTTCCATGACAGTTCTTAGAAAAGATACCTAGGAAATTCAAGACTATCAGAAACTTGATCAAACATCAGGTGCACCGGATTCATCCTGAAGCAGCCCCGCACAGGCTCCCACATATAAAAGGGCACATGCGATCACATAAACATTTTCTGGCATTTCTACAACACTTGTTGTCATAGACGGTGATAACTCTCCATATCCTATGAGCGCGGACATAGTCGAAAAATACGACGCATGAAAAAGACCCACTAGGTTGACAGACCTAGGCAAAAATAAGGGCATCCTGGTGAACCTAAAAGGGTTTGGGCAAAAATTTGGGATACACATATGAAAAACTCTGCACACCCGGTAAGTCGAAAACCTGAAAAGGAGGCTTGGGAAAAAAGGGGTATCCCGGTGGATTGAAAACCCGAAACGGAAGTCGAGGAAAAAGTTAGGGATTAAAGCATATGATTATGTCCCGTCATCTTGGCATCTGTCTATCAGTAGAATGCTTCTTGATCAACATCTACTCAAAACCCCAGGAGTTGGGATGACACTCAAACCATCCACAAAGTCTCTGCAGGTACTTTCTCCAGCAGGTACAGAGGCAGGGGAATCTTACTAAAAAGTCGCTTCCATATCCTCAGCTTACAACCTGGTGATGTCAGGTGTTCTTATATCCCCAACAGAATAGGAATTTCCAACTACTGCTCTGAAATCAGGTTTTCCCCCAGTAAAGTCGTCAAACTTCTCAGGATTCCCCAATAGGATTTCACAAAATCCTCAGGAAGTGCACATAGCTTTCCTTCCCCAACAGAGTTTATTTCTCTAATAATGGAATATCATCTCCCAGTAGTTCAGCTTCAACAAAATCTAAAGACCTACATTCTTCATCGCCAGCTACAATCAAGGGTTTATTTTCTCTAATTCAACGGCACTGCAATAGAACAACTGATATATTCACATATTACATTCATACATCATTCTACAAACGTCATAGCATCTCTAGTACAAATGCATACATCCCAATCACATTTATTTTGAGAACACCATTACACAATTCATTTCATACATCATGACATTGCATACAACTAACGCTTTACCTTTTTAGGAAAGATCAATCAAAAGAAAATTATCATCAACAATTTTCAACAGGTCCAAGATTAGCTCCTGAAACAAAACATAGTAATTACCTGTGCGACCAAATACAGCTTTACACGGGCTCATCATGAAGCAATCTTACACGGGTTTCTTCTGACTTCCAAATACAACTTTACACGGGTTCATCATGAAGCAATCTTACACGGGTTTCTTTATACGGTCTCTTCACGAGGAAATCTTACACGAGTTTCTTCTGACTTCCAAATACAGTTTTACACGGACTCATCCTGAGGCAACCCTACCCAAGTTCCTTCTCTTGAATTTCCAAATGCAGTTTTACACAGACTCATCCTGAGGCAACCCTACCCAGGTTCCTTCTCTTGAATTTCCAGATGCAGTTTTACACGGACTCATCCTGAGGCAACCCTACCCAGGTTCCTTCTCATAAACTCCAGATGCAGTTTTACATGGACTCATCCTGAGGCAACCCTACCCAGGGTCCTTCTTACAATTTCCAGATGCAGTTTTACCTGGACTCATCCTGAAGCTGCCCTATCCAGGCTCCCTCTCATATATATCCTAAAACAGCCCTACCCAATTTCTTTCTCATACACTTCCAGATGAAGTCTTACCCGGACTCATCCTGAGGCAACCCTACCCAGGTTCCTTCTCACAATTTCCAGATGCAATTTTACACTGACTCATCCTGAGGAAACCCTACCCAGGTTCCTTCTTACAATTTCCATATGCAGTTTTACCCGAACTCATCCTGAAGCTGCCCTACCCAGGCTCCCTCTCATATATCTCATAAAACATCCCTACCCAAGTTCCTTCTTATACACTTCTAGATAAAGTCTTACCCGGACTCATCCTGAAACAGCCCTACAAAGGTTTCTTCTGATACATTTCCAGATAGCAGTTAATTTCATTCTCCCCAGCAAATTACTGTGAAGCCCATATTTCAACCAGAAAACAACAAACTTTCATCTCTCCAATCCAGAGATAACCCCTTAGTAGAGCCATGGAAAACTGAAGTTCTTAGACTCTTTCCCATAGAGTTTTCCTCAAATAGGAAAACAACAGAAATCAACATCCCCCAGTGGACTACTCCTCAGATGATAGGAACATGAATCTCCACAAAGAGACCTCTTATGAAGTCAGCATCTAATCTGGGTGGCATCTTTAAGCCTATCTCCGACGACTCTCCGTCATATTCTCTGGATGGCATATTTAAGCCCATCTCTGACGACTTCCCGTCATCTTCTCCAAATGGCATTTATAAGCCCATTCCCGACATCATTGGGGAGCTTCATTGTCCCACCTAACCTTGAACATAGAAGACATGGTATCTAGCGCATCGGCTAACTTGTTCTTCTCTCGTGGGAAATGTTCGAAGGTTACCTCCTCAAAGTGTGGGAGCAAAGTCAGTACATACTCTTTGTAAGGAATGAGATTCGGGTGTTTCGTATCCCACTCTCCTTTGATCTGACTTATCACCAAAGAGGAATCCCCGAATACATTCAAGAACTTGATCCTTAGGTCAATAGCAGCCCTAAGACCCATAATGCACGCTTCATACTCCTCCATATTGTTGGTACTGTTGAAACATAATCGGGCAGTGAACGGAGTATGATAGCCCTCAGGAGATATGATTATGGCGCCGATAACATTACCCAGTGCATTTGAGGCTCCATCAAAATACATAGACCATCGAGATTCCTCCTCGGGTCCTTCCTCCAGTCCAGGTTCTTCGTAGTCAGTCACCAACATGATATTCTCATCCGAGAACTCGAAATTCATGGATTGGTAATCATACACGGCCTGATGAGCCAAATGATCATCCAATACACTCCCCTTGATTTCTTTTTGGGTTGTATATTTTATGTCGTACTCGGTTAAGATCATTTGCCACCTTGCCATCCTTCTGGAGAGAGCGGGCCTCTCGAAAATGTACTTGATCGGATTCATCTTTGATATCAACAAGGTAGTGTGAGTCAGCATATACTGTCTCAGTCGGCGAGCAGCCCATGCCAAAGCACATCAAGTTTTCTCGAGAAATGAGTATCGTGTCTCTTAGTCGGTAAACTTTTTGCTAAGGTAGTATATTGCATGCTCTTTTTGACCAGACTCGTCATGCTTCCCCAAATCACACCCCATTGAATTGTCTAGCATTGTCAAATATAATATCAAAGGTCTTCCTTCAACTGGAGGCATCAAAATTGGTGGTTCTTGAAGGTATTCCTTGATTCTTTCAAAAGCGGTCTGGCATTCATCATTCCACTTTACCACTTGATCTTTCTTCAGAAGCTTGAAGGTTAGCTCACAAGTAGCAGTCAGATGTGAAATGAACCTGGCGATATAATTCAGGCGTCCCAAGAAACCACTAACTTCCTTCTCTGTACGGGGAGCTGGCATTTCTTGTATGGCTCTTACCTTTGCAGGATCTACTTGGATGGCTTTGACGCTGACAATGAAACCCAGAAGTTTACCATACCTTACTCCGAAGGTGCACTTGTTCGGATTCAATCTCAACTTGTATATCTTCAACCTGTTGAACAACTTTTGTAGGTGATCAAGGTGCTCTTCCTCAGTTTGAGACCTGGCTATCATGTCATCAACATAAACTTCGATCTCATGGTGAATCATATCGTGGAACAAAGCGACCATGGCGCACTGATAAGCTGTCCCAGCATTCTTCAACCCAAACGACATCACCTTGTAGTAGAAGGTGCCCCACTATATGACGAAGGTTGTCTTCTCCATGTCTTCAGGAGCCATCTTGATATGGTTGTAGCCAGAGAAACTGTCCATGAAGGAGAAGATTTTATGCTGCATGGTGTTGTCAACTAGAACTCCAATGTAAGGAAGTGGGAAGTCATCCTTGGGGCTTGCCGTGTTCAGATCTCTGTAATCCACACACATCCGTACCTTACCTTCCTTTTTAGGTACCGGAACGACGTTGGCAACCCACTGTGGATAATAAGTTACAACTAAGAATCCTGCGTCAAACTATTTCATGACCTCTGCCTTGATCTTCTCTGACATTTCAGAGAGTATACGGAGGACCTTCTGTTTAATCGGAGGACAATCTTCTTTAGTCGGCAGGCGATGTACCACAATATCAGCGTCCAAACCAAGCATGTCTTCATAGGACCAGGCGAAGATCTCAATGTAGTGGTGTAGCATCTGTATCAACCTCTGTTTGACGCTAAGCTCCAGATTTGCACCTATTTTAGCCTCTTTTATGTCTTCCTCAGTACCCAAATTCACTGTCTCAACCGGCTCTTCATGAGGTTGTATGGCCCTTTCTTCCTACTGTAATAGTCTAGCAAGTTCTCCAGGCACCTCACAATCATCCTCACCTTCGTCTTCGGCTTGGTTGATCGGATTTTCAAAGTCATAACTGGCAATAGCAAAGCTGTTATCAATGGGATCCAGAGTGGATATGGATCTGCATTATGATACGTGAGTGTGTGTAAGAGAATAGTTGTTTTGATAAAGTGAAAACAGAAAAGAAAAATAGAGAGCGCAAAATTTGTATGCAAGAAACGTCCAATGCTTTATTAATGATATATGAAATGACAAATACTAGCCCTCACAAACAAAACCCATGTGCCTCGGGCAAGGCACAAGGCCGTAAAGTTTCAAATTGTTTATTACAAATCTCAAAACAAGCAATACAATTACTACGGAATAAAAGAAACTGGTATAAAGTCCCTAATCGTCCAGTTACTCGGTCCATCATTGGTAGTTGGGTAGATCCAGCTGTTAATGTCTGAATCTTCCCTGCTATCTTCAATGGCATTAACCTCGCGATTGCTGATGCGTAGGGGAGGTCCTCCGTCCCGAGCGTGTCGAACAACCCTTTAAGCCCCTGTAGTAAAGCCCAAACCAAATTTGTCAGTTTTGTGAGTGAAATCAGGGAGATGACCCCAATTAGTACACATACCTTCTTCAACCACGACCCTGGCGTCCTTGAGGGAAGCCATCTTCGGCAGAGGTTTGCTGCTAGTAGTAGTTTCAGTTGATGCCAAGATCTGCGGGACCTCTTCAAAATTCTGACAAGGAGTTTCTATGAATTTCCCGTCCATTTCTATGTAACAGAAGGAATTGAGATGGCTCACCATATACTCCTCTTCACCCCGCACTATGACAATGTTCCCTTTAACCGGATACTTCAGCATTTGGTGGAGTGTGGAAGTAACTGCCCCAGCCTCGTGGATCCAAGGACGACCCAGCAACCAAGAATACGACGGCCTGATATCCATCAGATAGAAGGTGGACCAAAAAGTCTGAGAACCCACTTTGACAGGAATGTCTACCTCCCCGTGCACCATTCTCTTCGATCCATCAAAATCCCTTACCATAATGTTACTAGGCTTTAACGTCAAACCCTCGCAATCCAGCCGATCCAATGCCTTCTTAGGCAAGACATTCAGCGAAGACCCAATATCTACCAGCACATGAGACATAGTGGTGCCTCTGCATTTAATCGAGACATGCAGAGCATCATTACGCTTCCTTCCCTTTGGTGTTAAGTCTGCATCTGAAAAACCCATCCCATTAACAGCAGTCAGGCTGGCCACACAATCTTTGAACTGACCAGCTGAAGTTTCCTGTGGCACATGCACAATCTTGAGGAACGCAATCAAAGCCTTCGCATGGGCTTCGGAACACAATAGCAACGACAACATGGATATCTTTGATGGGGTATGCCCCAACTGCTCGACCACATTGTAGTTGCTCTTCTTAATTATTTTCAGTATTTCCTCTATCTCTTGCTTAGAGGCTTCCACAACAATATTCCTAGGCGCCTCCGTCTGGGAAGGCTCACCTATAATTTCTTTGCCGCGGGTATCAGGCGATTCGCCGACAGGGGTAATAACTGGAGTAAGAACAGGAGCAGTAGTTGATGTATTAGCAGGAGAAGCAGATGGAATTACAATAGGCTTGTTGACAGTCTTAGGGGAAATCTTGGGAGAGAAGACCCTTCCACTTCGGGTGATTTTGCTGGTTCCGATAATGTTACCTATATCAGGATCATCCTCTTCATCTTTCAAATCTTGTTTGATGCCATGATAGTACACATTGGCACCATAATGCCAGGGGACATCTTTTTCCGAGGCATACGGGACAGGACCAGGAACAATGATTATCAGGGGAGCAATTCTTGGAGTAGATGTAATCCTAACAAGTCTTCTCGAGGAGACCTTGGAAGGATTGGCGAAAATGGTTATAATGGAAATGCCTTCAGATGGAACAACGGGGATCAAAGTTTTCTTGAACAAAATTTCTTTGTTGTCCATCAGGCATTGAACACCTGACTTCAGCAAACGGCAACCAGAAGGTAGAAACGAACACATGTGGCAACCTTCACCATAACCCGGAAATAAACCGGCCAACAGCAAATTCTTCTTCACAGTCATGAGAGGAGTAGAAACTTCATCCACCAAGGTCATGGGAGCAGTTATGACATTTGGCTTCTCTGGAGCATCAAACTCTATTTCTTTGGCTTCAATCAGATCTTGTACCTTATTCCTTAGAGCCCAACAGTCATTGGTATCATGGCCAGGACTCTCAGAATGGTAGGCACACCGAGCATTTGGATTATATCGGGGAGATGTAGTATTTGGATTCTTGGGAGCCTCTTTCAAGGTTTCCAAGTTGGATCTCAGCAAATGAGGTAGAACTTCAGCCAATGTCATGTTGATTTGGGTAAACTGTCGTTGTGGTATTTCCACCCTTTGTTGACTGTTGCATCGTGGAGCAACTGCAGGCCTAGGTATCATTATGACACCTATTGTCTGACGTTGTTCAGCCCTGTTTTGGCCCCTCGGGCTATAGATGGAACTGGCTTCCTTCTTCCAGTAAAAGGCTTCTTTACTGAGCTTGAAGAGGTATCCTTCTGTATCTCGCCTCTCCGAATCCCAGCTTCTACTCATTCTCTAGTTAGAATCAGCTCGGTGAAACCAGCTGATGAGATGTCAATCAAATGATTGAAAAATGGACCAAATAGCGTCCCTAGAAACATATCCACCAACTCCCTATCAGACAACGGGGGTTGGACTCTTCTAGCCAAGTCTCTCCATTTCTGTGCGTAGTCCTTAAAGCCTTCACTCGCCCCCATGGACATACTCTGGAGTTGAGTATGAGTAGGAGCAAGGTCGGCGTTGTATTGATACTGCTTATAGAAAGCAGCAACCAGATCTTCCAAATTTCAGACATTGGCTCCCTCCAACTGGTAGAACCATTCAAGCTGAGTCCCTGACATGCTATCTTGAAAGAAATGAACCCACTGATTTCTATCAGCAGTGTGGGGCTGGATCTTTCTGACGTAAGAACGGAGATGGAGTTTTGGGCGTGACACCCCATCATACTTAGAAAAAACTAGATCTTTGAACTTCTGCAGGATGACCACTCCCGACACCAATCCCAATTCTTTGAAATCCAGCCCAGGTATCCTCTAAACTTCCATGGCACTCAAACGATCTTCCAACTGCTTGTATCTATCCTCAGCAGGAGGATACTGCTCATCATTGTAGTCAGTATCATTGTCAGAAACTGCAGGATTGTGATCCTTCTCTTCTTACTGATTTTCCCCTTCCTTGGATGAAGAGGTCAGATCGACTTGTCGCTTCAACTGCTCTCCAAACCTTCTGCCCATATTCAGAATACCGGCAACCTTCTTCTTTTTCTTTTTCTCTTTCAGGATGAGGGATTTCAGATCCTCCTTCCCTTTTGCCAGACTTATGAACATTTGTTGGAACTGGGCATTCTGTGCTTGAAGGTCCTTGATGGTTTGCTCGGAATACATTTCATGCTAAAATAAACATCGAAGAATATGAGAAACCTATAATAGTACCTATACATGCAATGTTATGAATGGGATGCGCATGCAATGATTTCAAAGACTTTGGGAAATTTAAATTTGTAAACCAAAATAAACAAAGATTTTATTAGCTGAAATTGAAGTTTAAATGCCTTTTAGGCGTTAAAATTAAAAGCAAATCTAAACTAGAAAAGAAATCAAAATTCCCATGGATGCTTCCTCTTTGTGCCAAGATAATCATTGAGTCCTCTTTGTTCATGGAGCTGTTTTGTGAGCTATAAAACATTCCTTTCCTGAGCATGGAACTGATCCCTGTAAGTATCCCGCTCCTCTTTTAACTGAATCCAAGACCTTTGTAATTCCCCAAGATCAGTGGCCATATAAGGATAGAGAACCGTGTAAGGAATACCCCCTTCAGTAGTAGGTTCCACAATCACTGGTAAAATGGCCACATAGGGCATCATAAGCTTCTGGGAACGAGCTCGTACCCATTGGAGGTAAGGTTCCATAAGAATGGATGTTTTTGGCCCCAAAGCCTTGGCGCCAGATCTGTTTACCATACCCCAAGCTCGTATGAACCTCTGGCGATACTCGTGAGCATCATCCTCATAGTTGAATACAATGCCCTCAATAAGTAACTCGTGGGGACCATCTCTTCGAGCGTAACCAAATTTTCATAGAGATAAACAAGGATTGTAGGTTATACCCCCCTGATGCCAAGTAACAGGACATTAGGGTACTCCCCGCAGCGGTCAATAATAGTTGTGTTTTCCATAGCTCGGGAACACCAGAGAATATCCATGTGAGCAAGTGACATTATCCTTTGTGACCAACCCAAACCTTCTTCATTCATCAGTATGGACTTAGGGAGGTGAGAAATAAACTACCTCGACAACAATGGCATGCAACACATAAGAACCTCTCTTATCTTCATGGTACAAGTATGGAGAGTGTGCAAAATATCTCCGAGCAAGGTAGGCACAGGGCTGCGGGAGAGGAAGATCTTGATAGCATTCACATCTATAAATGAGTCCGGATTAGAGAATAAGACTAACCCATATATTAGAAGGGCCAAAACCTCCTCAAAAGCCTGAAAATCCATATCATCCCAAAATAGTTGGGCCTTGTTTATCAGAAAATTAGCTAGAAAATCCTTGACTCTGCTTCTTGTTTCCCAATTGGATACCACATCGCCTCGTTTTAGGTGCAAAGCTGAGGCAATGACTTCTGGCTTAGGAACTTCTTCTAGACCTGTGAAGGGTAACTATTCAAGAATGGGTATATCCAACAGCTGAGAGAATTCTTCCAATGTAGGCACCAACCGATAGTCTGGAAAGGTGAAGCAGTGGTGCTTGGGATCAAAGAACTGAAAGAGTACACTCATCATCTTTTCATCAAAGTTTGAAGTAACCAGGTTGAGAAGTCGACCATGTCTCTTAGTGAACTCATAAGTTTCAGAAACCCTTGATACTAGCTCTTTGAGTTGGGAAGGTATCTTCACAAAGCTGATTCAGATAGTGTTTCTACGAACGGAAGCCATGATCTGCAAAACAGAACAAATATAAATTCCCTTGGTCTTTGAAATGGTTAGTGCAATAAGAATGGATGCAATGTTATGATGCATGATGTCATAATAAACCACAGATATAGCAAACACAGTCAAATCACACAAAGTCCTTAGGTTTAAGGCCTGCATGAGGTTAAAGGTCATACCCTCTTGAAGTTTAGTTGGTTTCAAACCGGTCTTAAAAAGTAATCGGGTTCTAAGGGATCTCAATATCACTGACCATCCTTTATCGGGCATTGTCTCAGCTCAAGCAATCTTTTCTTGCGGCCAAAATATCCCGAAAGTCTGATCTCAATGAGTGTAGCATCGGGTATCAACCAATCCTCAGCTCTACACCGAGGTTGGATATCTCACTAATTTCTAATGGCCAAGTATGTTCAACTAAGGTTCTAAGGTTCGTTAGTGCTTCACGACACCACGCGGCGGCCCTGTATTCTCCTTGTTTCCCCACGAAGGATATCGGTACCCCCCAAAGTGTCACACCAACACAACCATCGCTTAAACCATATCGGTCTGTATCGTACAGTGTCCATGATCTATTACCGTTTACCTAATGAGTGCCCCCAGATCCGGGTGTAGGATCTATAGTAGCCCAAGCAATAACCTTTTAAGAATAAAGCAAACAAACAAGAAAGCAATTTAAAATGACCTAGATCCTAAGGTAAAGCCCACTTTATTACTCCCCAGCAGAGTCTCCAGTTCTGTGATACGGTGGCAGAACCGACTGTTAATATTGGTTTTGCATTTTGCATTTTTTGTTTGCAAAATGTCACGGTAAGTAAGAGTCGCCACCGACTTTTATTTCATCCAATCATGGAAAAGGAAAAAGAATAGAAAAAACCTTTTTTTCGTGATATTCTGAGTACGGGGGTAGATCATAGAAAGGGAAGGTGTTAGCACCCTTTCTATCCATGGTTTTCGATGGGCTTTTAGGTACTTGCTCATTTTTCAAATTGCTTGTGTGTGCTTGTTTTTGAAATTTTTTTACTTCGTGATAACCCTTGTATCAGTCCTCAAGGGTGTGACGAAGTTTGTTTTGAAAATTGGTTTTGAAAGGTGTTTGTGTGAAAAGTTTTGATGAGCAAGTACTTAAGATTCTACCTACTCGAAAAATGATTGTTCATTCTCGTTTCCTTTAGACAATGATATCCTACTATTTAAGGAGTAGGTAGCCCCGTCGTTGGAGCTTGTAAGGGACGTTCGAAAGGGACAAGTACAGTCACCAAAGCAACAGTTAGAAAACTTTAGTAGTAACCCTAGAGTCTTATGATCTTTCTGAGGCAACATTTCCGAGGCAACATCCGAATGGAACATTTTGATCTTTTAGACTGGAGGGCAACCACTGCAATCTCCTATGCTTAATGACTGTTTACCGAAGGCAACCGAAGTGAGGCAAACCCTAGGAGTGAATATGTGCATGTGAATTTTTTCAGTTATTTAGTCTTTGCACATTTAGGTGATCTACTGTTTTAACTTTCAGATATTCTTGCCATACAATCCTATTAGCCATGCATCTAACAGTTAAATATTTGCAGGAATTTAAAATGCAAGAAAATAAACCTAGCTATTACAAGGCTTTGACAGTTACATAATTATCTTGACCGAAAATAAAAAATGCGGAAGTTTAAAACCCTAATTACTATTACAATACTAGAGCAGTTACAATTATAATAAAAAATAAATAAAATGTGCACGGCAACTTAAATGCGAGAATGGTTAAAAACCCTAAAAATCTAATTGATGAAAATATTTGGGTTATTCTTGAGAAAAGACTTAATTAGGTTATATGCAACTAAAACCCTAATTCTAATTATTCATAATTATAAGAAGAAATTGAAAGTAATCTAATTTAAACTAAATTACATAATTCAAGAAAGTAAAATATTAAAAAAAGATTTTATGTATTTTTTTTGGTTTTTATTTGAGAAAAAAACAATTTAATTAGAAATTTAAAACCTAGTTTCTAATTAATTTTAATTAAAATAAATAATCAAATAAAACTAATTAACCTAATTTGTTTTCAAAAATATTAATTTGAATAAATAAGACCTAATTCTGTATTTTGTGATTTTTTTTAGTTTAATAAAAAATAATTTTGGTGTTAATTAAAAAAAAAATTAAAGAAAATAATTAAAGAAATTAAAAGAATAACAAACTGGGCCTGTGTTGAATGTCCCAGGGGGGTGTGATTCTGAATTCCCCAAGCCCAAAAGCCATCTAAGCCCAGTCAGCGCCGGGTTCCATATGGCGTTGACCTGGGGGTGTATCATGGTCTCCCATTGCTATGCGTTGGATCTGATACTATGCTTGATCAAGTGGCTGGATGTTGGTGACGTATGGTAAACATCTGGCCAGGTGACACACAGGATCTGCAAATGGGAAAATTGAAAAAAAATTTGTTGGGACCTGGGATCGAACCCAGGTCCTTATGTTTACCAACAATGCGTTCTTCCACTAGGCCAACTGACTTATTTGTTATTATGCTGAAAACAAAAATATAATATGGCAAAATAAATGATTCATGGACAAACGCGCGAAATTTCAAATGGACAAATAGCTGACTGCCACACCATCATCTTCTTCAAGAATCCGTTGTTTTAGGAAAATACCTATACCTACGGACAAACTTCCATGGCTAGAAACCTGTATAACTCAAAAACTCATAAAATGCAACATAAATGGAATTAAAACCAGGGTTCAATTGGTTATGATGTCACGGTCATCATGGTATCTTGTTTGTGATCTAATTTTACCTGTAGCCAAAAACCCCAAAACACATGTGGAAACCCTAACAATGGCAAGTACAAATATAGGCTTCAAAAATGCAATTAAACTATTCAGTTAGCTTGCAAACATGATAAAGTTCACAAATATGTCAATCTAATGTGCTAACAATGCAGGAATTGACGTAATCGATTTCAAAAAAAGAGCAAACCGTGTGAGTGATTGCGTGTTTTTTTGGGCGCGATAAGATTTGAAAATGATCCAGTTGACTTCAAAGATGCTCCAGGATGCGACTGGAAAGGTTGGAATGGCTTGAATTTGCCTGTAACTTGAAATCCGATTCACACTTTTATTTGAAATTTTAGAGCTTGGTTCTTGCTTTTTCACGACTGCAACCCCTGTCTCATGCCTTGTACATGTTCCGTATATATGTTAGAATGAATTAGGGTTATAAAATTGGCTTGAATCTTTGCAATTATGGAGGATTTGATTTGATTTCCATGCCATATGTAAACTTGCTATTTTGAGCCAAATCATCCCTTTCTTGTACCAATTATGCTTGATTCGTTTTGGTCTTGATATCTCAGCATATTTTGATTGCCAACCTGTCCAAAAATCAAATCAAAACATATCTTTGTTGTTATCCATCAATTATTTGATTTAATTCAATTTTTAATTAATAAAAAATCAAAATAAATTGAAAAATGAACCAAATAATGTGTGGGTGAATATTTGGGTCGTGGACCATATTATAAGTGAGGTGCAAGCATAAAAAGTTGAGCACATTTGACTTTTGGCAATTTCGCAAAAAAGGTCAACTTTGACAAGGCATATCTCCTCCAATTTTAACCCTAAAAGGGTATTCTTGGACTTTTTAGAAATATTATGATGTCCTCTAACAAACCCTTTTGGTCTCATCTCAATTGAGTCTTCCATGTTCATGCAAGAAGCTTTGACCTAAAAGGTGTTTTTGTTGACTTTTCAAAAGGACCCATAATGTAGAAATTCATATCTTTTTATGAGTGCATATTTTGAACTTGTGGGCTGAAGATGCGTTGTAAGGAATTGCATCCTCTTCAAAATGATCCTTGGATGGGAAATTTATGATAAAGTATGTGGAAGTTATGCTTGGTCAAAGTTTGGTTGACTTTTCTTGAGAAACCCTAATTTATCAACTTTTGGGTTTTGATGAATTTGGAGCATTCCTTGAGGAATCATGATCAACCCTTGATCAAATGATGAAAGTCACTTCAAAGTGTTGATGTTGACTAAAAATCCTGAAGTTTGACTGTATGTGGGCCACGGTTGACTTTTGACCTAATATAGTCAATTCTCAAGCATTTGAGTAGTTGACTGAGCAAACTTCTTGTACAAGGCATGAAACTTGACATGTAGGGTCTTGAGAACATATTAATACCATGGAGAGAACATTAGTTCTTTGGAGTCCAACTATCTTGATGAAAATGGAAACCCTAATTTGAGACACACTGCCTTAGGAGAGAGTTTGTCTGGTCAACTCTTGAGCAAACTTAAGCAAATTGAGGATCTCTAGAAGTATGTGTTGAGTAAAAATGAGAGGGAAAATTTTGGGGTACAACACTTCTGGTTTACAGTTTTGATGCTTTGTATTTCTAAAACCATGATGAAATTTTCCATAATTTTTATGTTTGCATTTTCCATTTTTGTTGAGAAATGACTAAGTTGCAGATACTCTGGCTGACACGAAAAAGAAGATGAAGTTCATCATCAAAACTTACTTTTTAATATATGTTTATGTTTTTGTTTGTAATACCGGATGTATAGCCACCCCAGTGGTAGAGAGAAAGCGCATAAGGTATTAGTGTTAAGGGTCATGAGTTTTAGCCCTAGAAACACCTTTTTATGTTTATTTCTTGACATTTTGACCCCATAATTTGTCAAACAATATTCCTGGACCAAAACTTCTAGATAAACCTCCTCCCATTTGTTTGTCAAACCAATACTCCTGGACCAGAATTTCTAGATATTTCTCATCCAACAGCATTAACACCTCACTTACCCATTACCAGAACCTCTAGCCTTCTAGTAACACTAGAACTTCTAGGATTCCAGTTGCATTAGAACTTTTAGGCTCTTTCAGCAATCAGAACTTCTAGGCTTTCCTTTGTTCCCAGCAACCCCTAGAACTTTAATGCGCCCGGATCCAGAACTTCTGGCCTTCCCCATTTCTGTTAACATTTTCATTCTGATTTGCAGCGCACTAGACCCAGAACTTCTGCTCCTTCTTATTTCTATCCTTTCAGCAATGCGCTGACTCTAATTCTTTTTCTATTATTATTTTTATCATTACTTTTATTTTCATTAATAAAAAAAACCAAAAATAATTTATATTCATATACTTTGCTTTATTCCTTTTAAAACATAAAGACTAAAAACATTTTCTTAAGTAAATTTATTCTTCTCTTAACAAAAACAAAGCAAATTTATTTTACATTTCAATTCTTGTATATTATTTTAATATGGTTGTAATAGATAATTATTACTTTAATTTCTTGCAAACCCCATTTGTAAATTTGCATACCCCATCCCCAAATGATTGTAATAGCGTAGAATATTTACTTTCGGCAATTTATCGCTTTCATATAAATGCTAGTAAAGTAGGATTTGTATGGGAAGATAAAATTTATATTAGAAAACACTAATCCAAGATAAACCAAGCATGAAATATAAACACTTGCACACTTGCATCTCTAGGGTTAACTCCACTTGTTTCCTTATTAAAAATGGTCATGTTATGCATGTGAGATGTCTTAGCAAAAACAATCAAAAATACAAGATCATAGTCCCTCGATGACGCTTCGAATGTTGCCTTAAAAATGATCTTTGTCCCTCAAGAGAAATGCTAAAATGTCTCACAACATTTCTATTCATGACTATGCGATGACCCACGCCCGTCCCTTTTATATCCAAAGATAAGGCTTCTTACCAATCAATGGTAAGATAGCAACATCTAAAGGAAGAGAAGAACAAAATACTTTTTAGTAGGCGGAAACGTTCTTAGTTGCTTGCTCATTTTCAAAACAAACATATTTTCAAACACACACTAAACACTTTCAATACATGAAATTTTTTCAAAAGCCCAACACTTTGTATACATTCTTATAGAGATGAGAATCATTACAAAGTTTGCCTAAACGAAAGCGCTTTTCAAAAATACTTTTAAAACCCATCACAAAGCACATTTTCAAACAAAAGCAAGTGATCTAGCAAGCAACTAAGAGCCCATAGATAACAATGGATGAAAAGGGTGCTAACACCTTCCCTTTTCATAATCTACCCCCGAACTCAAGAAAATAATCTCAAAGGTCTTTCCTGTTCTTTTCACCCTTTCCTTTATTGGATAAAAGAAAATTCGGTGATGACTCTTGCTATCCGCAACAATTGCAATCAAACACAAAACATCCCAAGTCAGTTCTCCCACTGCGTTACAGAACTGGCGACTCTACTGGGGGCCATCTTAAAAATGGGGTTACCTTAGGGCTAGATCACATTTACTTGTTTTTCTTTGTTTGACTTGTTTGATTTACATTTTGGTTCCTTGTTTAGGCTTGTTTTGATCCTCTACCAGGATATGGGACCTTTTTAGGTAAGTAGCAATAGATTGTAGAAATTTTACGGCGTAGACCGATATGGTTGAAGCAATGGCTACATTAGTGTGACGAATTTGTTGGTACCGGTATCTCTTATGTTAAATCGAGGAGAATACGGGGCCGCTGAGCAGCATCATGAAGCACTAACTGACCTTAGAACCTTAATTGAACAACTTAGCCATTAGGAAGTAGTGAGATAGCCGGTCTCGGGGGAAAGCTAAAAATTGGTTGATGCTCGATACTACACTCATTGAGATTGTACTTTTGAGATATCTCGGCCGCAAGAAAAGATTGATTATGCTGAGACAATGCCTAAAAGAAAGGTCAATGACATTGAGATCCCCTAGAACCCGGTTACTTTCTAGGACATGTTGAGCCAACTAAACTTCAAGAGGGTACTTACCTACCAACTCCATGCAAGCCTAAACCTAAGGACTTGTCTGCTTTGTGTGTACATAACAACTTGCTTACTTGTACATAACATCATAAACATCATAACATCATAAGAATTCTCACTAACCATTTCAAGGATTTAGGAATTTATCTTTGTTTTGTCTTGTAGGCCATAAATCCCGTCCGAAGGAATACCATCTAAATCAGCTTCGTGAAAGAACACCCTCAACCCCAAGAATTAGCATCAAGGATGCCTGAAGATTCTCCTTTCACCAAGAAATATGGTCGAATCCTCAGTTTGGCTACCTCCAATTTCCAAGAAGAGATGGTGTGCGTGCTCTTCCAATTCTTTGATCCCATGCATCATTGCTTCATCTTCCCTGACTATTGGTTGGTGCCAACAATAGAAGAATTCTCTCTACTATTAGGAGCGCCCGTGCTTGATCAAACACTGTTCACCGGTTTAGAAGGGATTCCAAAACCTGAAGTCATTGCTGAAGCCCTACATCTGAAGAGAGCCGACATTATAGCAAATTGGGAGACGAGAAGTGGAGTTAAAGGGTTCCTAGCCAAGTTCTTATTGGAGAAGGCTCGTTCATCCTAGGAAGATATGGATTTTCAAGCCTTTGAAGATATCCTGGCCCTTCTCATCTATGTTTTGGTTCTATTTCCCAATTCGGACCAATTCATAGATGTGAATGCCATCAAAGTCTTTCTCTCTCGTAATCTTATACCTACCTTGTCGGGAGACATCTTACATTGTTTCCATACCCGCATCATGAAGAAAAGAGGTACTCTATTGTGTTGCATTCCCCTACTCACCAAGTGGTTTACCTTGCACCTACCTCGATCAATATTGAAGAACAAGCAAGGAATGGCATGGTCTTAAAAGATGATGTCTCGCACCCACTCCGATATTCATTGGTGTTCTCAATCCTTGGAAGATACTTCTATCATTAACCATTGTGGGGAATTCCCTAATGTCCCTCTGCTTGGCATTAGGGGAGGTATCACTTATAACCCTTGCTTAGCTTTACGATAGTTTGGGAATTCCCTAAGAGATGGTCCTCATGATATTCTCATCCAAGGAGTGGTGTTCGATTACGAGAGCGACGATCAAGGCTATCGTCAGAGGTTTGTGCGAGCTTGAATGATGGTAAATAAAGCAGATAGTGAGACGCTGGTACGCAAGAATTCTATTCCCCTTGAACCTTACCTTAGATGGGTACGAGCTCGTGCTCAGAAGCTCATGATGCCTTACCCCTCCATCCTACCAATTATCGTGAAGCCTGTTGCTGAAGGAGATGTCCGATATACTGTCCTCTATCCCAACATGCCTACTTCTCTTGAATGCTTGCAAAAGAGTTGGATTTAGATAGAGGAAGAGCGAGACACCTTCGAAGCTTAGTTCTACGCGAGCGAGAAAAGGGTTTTTGAACTTACAAGGAAACTTCATGAAGAACAGAGCTTGAATGCCTACCTTGCGCCAAAGAGGATGCGTTCGAAGTTTTTGTCTTAGAAATTTATTTTGTAAGACCAAGAGGCATGTTGTAAACATCTTGAACAAATTAATGCAATTTGACGTTTGTTCATTCTTTGTCTAGACAAATTTAAATTTTTATAAATCCTTGAAATCATTTGCATGCACATTTTTCATGCATCATAACATAACAGGTTTTCCACGATAGGTTTCCTTATCTTTCTGCTGTTTATTTCAGTAAGATGGATATCGAGAAAACAATGAAGGACCTGCAAGAACAAAACTCCCAGTTTCAAGAGACTCTACTGACCCTGGCCAAGGGGCAACAAGAGTTGATGACGTTGCTGGCATCCAAAAAGAAACCAAAAAGGAAAGCCCTGGTCAACATGGGTAAAAGATTCAGAGAGCCGATCTGCCAGATGCCGATAGTTGAAGATTCGTCTGAGGAAGACGAAAATCAAGTTGAAGATGCAAGAAGAACTCGGGTTGGGTGTGTCAATGATCGAGTGTCCGATGATGAAGAATATTTTGATGAACAATATCCTCCCGCCGATGATAAGTACAAGCAGCTAGAGGACCGAGTGAAGGCTGTTGAGATTCAAACCATCCTTGGTTTGGATTTTGATGATTTGGGTTTAATATATGGGGTTGTCATTCCCCATAAATTCAAGATACCAGTCTTCATTAAATATGATGGGGTTTCCTTCCCAAAGCTTCATCTGAAGTCTTACGTGCGCAAAATACAACCGCACACCACCGACAAGAAACTCTAGGTCTTCTTTCAAGAAAGCTTGGCTGGGACTCATCTAGAGTGGTTTTAAAAATTGGAGGGTTTCCATATCCATACATGGTAAGACTTGGCCACTACCTTCTATCACCAATACCAATACAATGGCGACCTGGCGTCGACTAGATTTCAACTGTAAGACATGACGATGGGTAAAAATGAAGGATCAAAGAGTACGCCCAAAAGTGGAGGGATCTTTCCAGTAGGGTTCAACCACCGTTAACTGATAGGGAACATATTGATATGATTATGGGTACTTTATTTGGTCCATTTTTCAACTTATTGGTTGGGTGTTCTTCGTCCGGTTTCATCGAGCTGATCTTGACCGGTGAAAGGGTCGAAAGTGGTACCAAGAGCGGGAAAATCCCCATGGCATCTGCTTCCTCCTCCAACCCCGTAAAGAAACCCTTGACTGGGAAGAAAGAAACTAATGTTGTGTATGGGGCAAGAGCCCATACCAAGAAGGATAATCGTCTGTTCGTTAATGCTGTTCTGATTTCCAACCCTGCTCCTGTTCAAAGACAATCTTCCAATCATCAATGATTTGAGGCTCCACGAAGACAGTTCACAAGGATAGGCATGTCGCTATCCCAAGCCTTACAACACCTGCTATAGGCTAACTTGGTGACACTGCGTGATCCTCCGGCCAATCCGAACACTTCCTTACCTAGATACAATCCGAATACCAAGTGTGCATATCATTCAAATAGCCACAAGCATCAGACCGATCAATGTTGGGCACTGAAGAGCAAAATTCAAGGTCTAATAGACAACAAGACAATTGAATTTGATCCGCCTATAATTCTCAATGTGATAAAGGAACCAATGCCAAACCATGGCAAAGGTGTCAATGCAATTGAAGACATTATTTTTGTTTCCTCCGTCAAAGACTTAACTACTCCGTTAACTGTTATCAAAGAGAATTTGCTGAGAGTCGGGGTTTTCCCTAGGTGTTTGAAAGATTGTGATTGTTGTGCCAAACAAATTAATGGATGCAAATGGATGAAAGAAGGTGTTCAACACCTAATGAATAGTCATGAGATCCTATTTGAAAGAACTCCGTCCACAAAAAAATTGACCGATAAGATTGAAGATCTCTCCATCATAACAATTTCAAACAAACCTCTTAGGATCTCCTCAAAGGGCCCTATCAGGATTTCGAATGAACCAACTGTTTCTCCTCTGATAATAACTGCCCCTGGGCCAATTTCGTACTCTTCCAACAAAGCTTTGCCGTAGAATTACAATGCTAAAGTGTTTTACCATGGAATAAAGCAAGATGCTTGGATTGAAGAAAGCAAGGCTGATGACATTGGTAATATTACTGGCTCTAGTAAGGTGACCAGAACTGGGAGAATCTTTTCGCCAAACATTTCATACCTAACTACTACAATGACACGTGTCTGCATCACCACTGCTAAGCCTGGTGATGGCATTAGAGCTAAAGAGAAAGTAGTTGAGCCTGCTGAGACAGAGAGGCCTGTAAAAGATGTTGCTGCTGAGGAACCTTCTACTCAAGAAATGGATGAAATCTTGAAAATTATAAAGAGGAGTGATTTCAAGATAGTGGAACAGCTGGGGCAAACCCCTTCCAAGATATCCATGTTATCTTTGCTACTTTGTTCCAATGCTCATGCCCGAGCATTAATCAAATTCTTAAATAAGGCTCATATCCCTCATGAGACCACAACTGACCAGTTTGAAAATTGTGTGGCAAGCTTGACGGCCTACAACAGTTTGGGGTTCTCGGATGCTGATCCGACACCACTTGGAAGAAACCATAACAAAGCTTTGCATGTTTCTGTTGAATGTAATGGGACTACCCTAGCTCATGCTCTGGTTGACACCGGCTCTTCTTTAAACGTTCTACCCAAGGGTGCTTTCGACCGGTTAGACTGTGAAGGACTAGTGTTGAAGCTGAGTGATATTATTGTGAGGGCTTTTGATGGGTCCAAAAGGACCGTTCATGGAGAGGTGGATCTCCCGATCAAAGTGGGCTCACAGATTTTCAACTCTACTTTCTACGTCATGGACATCCGTCCTGCTTACTCTTTTTTGTTGGGTCACCCTTGGATCTATGGAGCAGGGGCAGTAACATCTACCCTTCACCAAAAGCTAAAATACCCAGTCAATGGGAGGATCGTCACTGTTTGCGGTGAGGAGGAATTCATGGTAAGCCATCTCAATTCTTTCAAATATGTGGAGATGGATGGCGAATTTATAAAAACCCTGTGCCAGGCTTTTGGAGTTGTTCCGCCTATGGTTGCTACTGCCAAAATTTTCTCCGACATGCCCAAAGCGGATAAGGTAGTTCCAAGGATGGTTTCATTTAAGGATGCTCATGCCACAGTCGAAGATGGAAGTTGTAATACTTGGGGAAAACTCCCCGAGATCCCATTTCAAGTAGACAAATGTGGGTTGGGTTTTACTATCAAGGCTCAGAAAGAAGTAAGGCGCGCTCGTGCGGGAAAACCCCCTCTCTGTATTGGAAATCATGAAGTAAACGTTGTGGAGGATTCTGAAGATGAATGTGCGTTCAAAGAATGGATATACCCTACCACAACAGAGCTCAACAATTGGTGCGCAAAGGATTTTGTTCCCATCTCCTTCATTGAGGAGTAATTACTTGTTTATTGCTTTCTATCAATTCAAGAGCCTTTTATCTGTAATATTAAACAATGACTTTTAAGCCATATGCCTTGCCCGGGGCACTATGGTCCATTTGTTAAGGGTTTTATTTATGTTCATTTTATCATATGATCATTCAATATAAACCATTGGACTTTTTGCATTCAAATTTTTGAGCTCATTGTCTTTCTTTCTCTTTAATACACTTTTCAAATAGCCATGTATCTTACATGCATGCACACACACTCTTGCAGGTCCTCGTCCACTCCAGATCTTATTGCCAATGACTCTACTATTTCCAGCTATGATTTCGAACATCCAATTAACCAAGCCGAAGACGAAGGTGAGGAAGATTGCGAAATATCAGGATAACTAGCCAGACTTCTAATGCAAGAGGAAAAAGCTATTCAGCCGCATGAAGAGTCAGTTGAAGTCATCAATCTAAGTACCGAGATAGACAAGAAAGAGGTCAAGATCGGCGCCAATCTAAGAAGTAGTGTCAAAAGCAGATTGGTTCAGATGTTACCTGACTATGTGGAAGTGTTTGCTTGGTCGTATGAAGATATGCCAGGGTTGGATACCGACATTGTAGTTCATCGTCTGCCAACAAAGGAAGATTGTCCTCCTGTCAAACAAAAAGTTCATCGCGTGCGGCCTGACATGTCTGAAAAGATAAAAGCTGAAGTGATGAAACAATTTAATGCAGGATTCCTAGTTGTGATATCTTATCCTCAATGGGTTGCGAACGTGGTTCTGGTGCCAAAGAAAGATGGAAAAGTGCGTATGTGTGTAGATTATAGGGATCTGAATAGGGCAAACCCCAAGGATGACTTCCCTCTACCTCATATTAATGTCTTGGTCGATAACACCGCTCAATATAAGGTCTTCTCTTTCATGGATGGTTTCTCCGGCTATAATCAAATTAAGATGGCTCCCGAAGACATGGAGAAGACCACCTTTATTACGCAATGGGGCACCTTTTGTTACAAGGTCATGCCATTCGGATTGAAAAGTGCAAGGGCAACCTATCAAAGGGATATGGTGGCTTTGTTTCATGATATGATCCATAATAAAATAGAGGTATATGTGGATGATGTGATTGCAAGGTCACAAAATGAAGAGGAGCATCTCAATCACCTATACAAGCTATTCGAGAGGCTTAAAAAGTACAAGTTGAGGTTGAACCCTAATAAGTGCACATTTGGAGTACGATCTAGAAAGCTTCTAGGTTTTATTGTCAGTAGTAAAGGCATCGAAGTTGATCATGTAAAGGTAAAAGTTATCCAACAAATTCCTGTTCCCCATTCTGAAAAGGAGGTTAGAGGATTCTTGGGTCACCTTAACTACATCTCCCGCTTCATATCTCACTTAACTGCTACTTGTGAGCCAATCTTTAAACTCTTGAAGAAATATCAAGTAGTCAGATGGAATGATGAATGCCAAGCTTCCTTCAACAAAATTAAGGAATATTTGTAAGAACCTCCTATCCTCATGCCTCCAGTTGAAGGAAGACCCTTGATCATGTACTTGATTGTGCTAGAGAATTCTATGGGGGTGTGTGTTGGGCTAACATGACGAGTCTGGCCGAAAAGAGCATGCAATAAACTACTTGAGCAAAAAGTTTACCGATTGTGAAACCAAATATTCACTGCTCGAGAAAACTTGTTGCACTCTGGCATGGGCTGCTCGCCGACTAAGACAGTATATGTTGACTCATACCACTCTATTAATTTCTAAGATGGACCCCATCAAATACATCTTCAAGAAACCTGCTCTTTCCGATAGGATGGCTAGATGGCAGATGATTTTGACTGAGTACGATATTCAATACACAACACAAAAGGCCATCAAAGGAAGTGTATTGGCAGATCATCTGGCCCATCGAGCTGTTGATGATTATCAGTCTATGAACTTTGACTTCCCGGATGAGAATATCATGTTAGTGACCGACTATGCAAAACCTGGACCATATGACGGACCTGAACAAGGATCCCGATGAACTATGGTTTTCAATGGGGCTTCCAACGCTTTGGGTAACGGAATTGGTGCTGTGATAGTTTCTCCTGAGGGTTGCCACATCCCTTTCATTTCCAAAATGTGCTTCGACTGTACAAATAACATGGCTGAATATGAGGAATGCATTTTGGGTCTGAAGGCTGCCATTGATTTAAGGATCAAGCATTTGAATATGTTCGGAGATTCCGCTCTAGTGATTATCCAAGTAAATGAAGATTGGGACACTAAGCATCCTAATATTATTCCTTACAAGGATCTTGTGTTATCTGTGATTCCTTACTTCGAAGAGATCACCTTTAAACACTTACCTAGATAAGAAAATCAGTTATTTGATGATTTGGACACAATGTCTTCTATGTTCAAGGTCAAATGGGACAACGAAGCTCCTATGATTACGATTGACAGATTCGATGAACCTGCGCACTACTACGAGCTTGACACTGACGCCGAGAAGCCATGGTACCATGAGGTGAAGAGATACCTTGAAGCACAAGAGTATCCCAAAGGAGCTTCCATCAATGATAAAAACTTCTTACGAAGATTCTCAGCCAAATTCTTCCTAAGCAACAGAATCCTGTACAAATGCAACCATGATTCTACTCTACTCCGATGTGTGGACAAGAAAGAGGCAGAGAAAATTATGGAAGATATGCATGATGATCTCTTTGGGACTCACTCTAGTGGACACACTATGGCCAAGAAAATCCTGAGAGTTGGTTACCATTGGTCAACAATGGAGACTGATTGCCATCACCACTCAAGGACTTGCCACAAGTGCCAAATCTATGTTGCCAAGGTCCATGTGCCTCCTATTCCTCTAAATGTCATGACTGCTCTGTGGCCATTTACAATGTGGGGCATTGACATGATTGGAAAGATTAAACCTACTGCTTCCAATGGACATCGCTTCATTCTTGTCACTATCGATTATTTCACCAAATGTGTCAAAGCTGCCTCATTTGCCTCAGTCACAAACAACATTGTAGCCATATTCATCAAGAATAACCTCATCTGCCGCTATGGTATCCCGAAAGGATCATTACTGAAAATGGAACCAATCTCAATAATGGTATGGTTACAGAACTTTGCACTCAGTTCAAAATCAAGCATCACAATTCTTCTCCGTACAGACCCAAGATGAATGGCATAGTGGAAGCTACCAATAAAAATATCAAGAAGATTATGAAAAAGATGGTGATAACGTATAAAGAATGGCGTGAGATGTTACCATTTTCTCTTCATGGCTACCGTACTTCGGCTCGAACATCAACTAGGGCAACTCCCTTTTCTTTGGTCTATGGCATGGAAGTTGTCCTGCTAGTGGAAGTTCAGATTCCGTCACTAACGATTATGAATGAAGCAGGCCTAGGAGAAGACGAATGGATTCAGACAAGATTGGATCAATTGAACTTGATCGATGAAAAGAGACTGGCTGCTGTTTGTCACGGTCAGATGTACCAGAAGTGTATGATCAAGGCTTTCAACAAAAAGATCAGGCCTCAAATATATCAAGCTGGTGACTTGGTAATAAAGCACACCATTCTTCTGCAAGGCGACCCCAGGGGAAAATGGACACCCACTTACGAAGGATCATTTGTTGTCAAGAAAGTTTCTCTGGCGGTTCCATGATGCTGACCACTATGGAAGGTAAAGATTTCCCACATCCTATGAATGCAGACATAGTTAAAAAATACTCTGCATAAGAGACACGCTAGGTTGACACACCTATGCAAGATAAGGGAATTCTGACAAACCAAAGTTTTGGGCAATAATTAGGGATATATGCAAAAGATTGTACACCCGGCAAGTCGAAAACCCGAAAGAGAGACTTGGGTGAAATGGGTATCCTGGTGGGATGAAAACCCGAAAGGGCGGCCCATGAAAAATTTAAGGATTGAAAGTGTATGACTATGTCCTGTAGCATCACCACAGTCGACTTTATTACCAAGGTCCGGGTTCAAACGGTCCAAGATCAATCCAATCAACTTCTATCAATGGAAAGGGACGTTAGAAGACATTTGGGCAATAGTAGAGTTGGAACACAATGAGATCATTTCCACATGGTTGTTATCTTTGTTTTCAATTTTGTTTTCTTTTCGACGATTTCCTCTTACTACGATCTCCGTCTCTTTGTACAAAAATGCCTATTCATGGGCAAGATATCAATACAAATATACTTTGAAGTGCAAACTTTTTGTTTTTGTTTTGAGTTCAAAGACGTCCAATGACTAAAATTAAACGAACATATGCATATGAACATAATTAAACAATTTATCAAAATATGTGCTACCAAGCAACAACGAGCATCTCTCTGATGCAGTTGAGATATCCCCACAGAGATATCTCATTAGCATTATCCCCACAGAGCCTGCTACAACAAACATTTATCCCAACAGAGTTGCCCATAAAGTTGGATTTATGCAAACCTCGATTAGAGTCTCAATCTCTCGACAACCATCTCCTCAGCTGAGTTGGTCTTAAAAGAAGAAGCATTGTGGATTTCTTCCTAAAGAATTCACCTTGCCAGCAGGTCATCAAATATTCTCTTCAACAGGGTTTATTCCCCAACAAAACAATACACTCCTCAACATAATCATTTCCTATTCAAACAACTTTCAGTTACTATGAAGCTTGGACCCGACCGGATAATAGTTTAACTTCTCAAGATACTATGAAGCCTAGACCCGACCAGATAATAGTTTAACTTCTCAGTTGCTATGAAGCTTCGACCTGACCAGATAATAGTTTAACTTCTCGAGATATTGTAAAACCTGGACCCGACCAAACAAGGGTTTAACTTATTTTCCCCAATAGAGTTATCCTCTACCCCTAACAAGTTACTGTGAATCCTGGAACCCGACCAGATATCAGTTCAACGTCATTCATTCAAGAAAGTTACTGTGAAGCCTGGAACCCAACCAAATATCAGTTTAACTTCATTCATTCAAGAAAGTTACTGTAAAGCATAGACCCGACCAGATATCAGTTCAACTTCATCCTTTCAAACAAGTTACTGTGAAGTCTGGACCCGACCAAATATTAGTTTAACTTCATCCTTTCAAGTGAGTTATTGCGAATCCTAGAGTTCGACCAGATAACAATTAACCTCATCCACCTCAAAAAATTACTGCCAAACCTGGAATCCGACCAGATAGCAGTTTAATGTTAGTAAGTTGTTGCGAAGCTTGGAATTCGACCAGATAATAGTTTAACTTCACCCTCCAAAGTAATTTTCTATGAAGCCTGGAATGCGACCAGATAACAGTTAATTCACTCTTCCCCAGTAAGTTATTGTGAAGCCTGGAATTCGACCAGATTGCAGTTTAATGTTAGTAAGTTTCTGCGAAGCCTGGAATCCGACCATATAACAGTTTAACTTCACTCTCCCAAGTAATTTTCTACGAAGCCTGGAATAAGACCAAATAATAGTTAATTTAATCTTCCCCGGTAAGTCGCTGCGAAGCCTGGAATACGACCAGATAACAGTCAACTTCATTATCCCCAACAAATTGCAGCCAGACCTGGATTTCGACCAGATAAGAACTAACTTTCGATGCTCTCTAGTCAGGAATAATTCCCCAGTATAGAAATGGACAACCAAAATTCCTAAACTTTATTCCTCCAAGCAGAAATCAACACTCCCCACAGAGTTTCCTCATGCAAAGAGCCAAAGTCAATAGTCCCCAGTGGATTTCTCCTCAAAGAATAAAATAGGAATTCCCAGCGGAAACATTCTAAACAAAGTTGAAGATACACTTACTCTCCAACAACGGTTCAAGATTCAGTCTCCCAAGGTTCCCCAGCATGTTTCAAGGATTTATTTTCCTAGACAAAGACACGCTGTAATAAATGCATCACATTACTAAACCATAACATATACATGACAAATGCATACATCATAATCTCATTTACTTTGAGAACATCATTACGCCATGCATACATCTGCATGCAACTAATCCTCTTCCTTGCAGATAAGTTTAGTAGGAAAAAGACGTCTACTATTTCAGTATAAATCAACCAAAAGATTTATCCTGATACCTTCCCCAGTCACTCTGAATGGCATCTTTAAGCCCATTCCCTACAGTCAACTAACACATCATTGAGTGGAAATTTTTGGGCACTTTAGTGTTCAATCATCTTCCACCTTCAAGTCACAAATGACAGGCTCGCCAATCTAACTCTTCAGGTTTAAGAAGATTGAACAAGGGCAGTTGTTGTACCCCAAAATTTTCCCTCTCATTTCTCAAATAATTTTCTCACAAGATCTTCCATGACTCAAGTTTGCAGCACTGATACATCAATTTAGGTTTGGAATTATCACCAGGGTAAAATGGTTAAATGCACATTGAAAAAGTCAAACATTGATTTTTTTAAATCAAAATCAAGTTTCAAGAATCACATTTCATCAAGACATGTTAGAATATGAAGTTGGTTCACCAAGAAAATCAAAAGTCAAAATTTCTTTGGAAAAGTCAAAGTTCTAAACACTTAGAAAATTTTCTAAGTGTTAAGAAAGTATGATAAGTTCAGAACTTCTGGCCAGATTTTCATCATGATGTGAATTTGTGATACGGTGTCAGAACCGATTGTTAATACCGGTTTGCATTTTTTGTTCACAAATGTCGCGGTAAGCAAGAGTCTCTATCGAATTTTCTTTTATCCAATAAAAGAAAGGGTGAAAAGAATAGAAAAGACCTTTTTTCTAAAGTTTCTGAGTAAGGGGGTACATTTTGGAAAGGGAAGGTGTTAGCACCCTTTCCATCCATGGTTTTCCATGGGCTCTTAGGTACTTGCTCATTTTCTAAAATTGCTTGTGTTTGCATGTTTTGAAAACCTTTGAAAATGCCTTAGTGTGGAGATTCACTTTATGGTAACTCTTGTATCAGTCCTCAAGAGTGTGATAAAGTGTTTTTTGAAAACTTTTGTTTGAAAACTATGTTTGAAAGTGTATGGTGTAAAAAGGATTATTTGAGCAAGTACCTAACCGTTATCTACCTACTCGAAAAAAAGTGTTCTCCTCCTCCTTTCCTTTAGACCGTGTTATCCTACTATTAGTGAGTAGGTAACCCCAATCGTTGGATGTATGAGGGACTATCGAAACGGACGTAATGGTCATTGAAGGCAACATGTAAGGATACCTTAGCATTTCTAAGGGACTATCATCATAAGATTGTTTCTCGTAGGAAACTCGAGGGACATTTAGGGACTATGATCTTTATGATGATTTTAACTGAGGGTCTTTGCTAAGAGTATCCCTACATTTTGAGGGACATGACCATTGTTTCCGAAGGCAACCAAGTGGGGTAACACCCTAGGGGTGCAAGTGTGCGGCAATGTGCTTTTTTCAGATATTTTATCTTGCACAATTAGGGTTATCTAGGTTCAATTAATCATTATCTTTCAGGAAGCCCTATTAAACATTCATCTAAGCAGTTTATCATGCGGGAAAATAAATGGCAGAAAGATAAAATTCCTAACTATTACAAGGCTTTGGTGCAATTACATAATTAGGGGCTGAAAATTAAAAAATGAGGAATTAAAACCCTAATTAATCTATTACAAACCGGGCGCAATTACATAATAAATAAAAAATACTATAGCAGAAATAATAAACACGCGAGGAATAATGAAGCACCTAAACCCTAAAACACGCTTGGGTTAAGAGAAAAGATTTTTGTTATTTTTATTTGAAAAAAGGTTAAATGATAAAAAGGGTAATTAATTAATTTGGAAAAAAATTGTTAATTAAAAAAATTAATTCTAACAAAACTAATATTTTTTTATATTTTTGAAGAAAAAATATTTTGCAATTTAAACCTAGATTCTAATTGATTTTATTTTTAAAACAAACAAGTCAAAATAATTAATTAAATTATTTACAAAATTAATTTAAATAAAACCTAATTCTATTTTTTTTATGGTTTTATTGATTTTATGATTAAATAAAAAAAACTAAATTTAAAACAAATAAATTAAAGAAATTAAAAAAGCAATATCAAGAAGAAATAGAATGGGCCTGATGTTGTGAAGCATTTTGGGGGGTGCTATTGGATTTGCAAGGCCCAGGTCAACAAGCCTAATAACCATTTGCGTGTGATTTGGTGATGTGGCTTCTGGAAGGTCCATCGTGCACACTTGGAGCTAGAGCGTTTAATCTGGCGCTGAAGAGATCTAATGGTGATGGTAGGCCAGTACGGGGTGCACCTGCTTAACTCTGGGGTTTTGAATCTGCAAGTAGAAATTAGAAAAATAATATGCAGGAGGCAAGGGTCGAACCTCTGACCTCCCACACATGCAATGCCTTAACACCCTTCCTGCATGCCACTGGACCACTTGGTTATTTGTGATATCAAACAACAACAATATGTTTTATTTAATAATTGGAAGTGATAATAAAAATGAGCGCGAGATTCAAATGGTCCAACCAGACTTGGACACACCATCATCTTCTCCAAAGGGGTTGTCATTTTAGACAGAACCTTTAGCTACGGACAACCTGCTGCAACTACAAATCTGCGTATTTCAAAAATCACAGCCACACGATAAAAATGAAATCTAAATACACAGATTAACTGGGTTTGACCTATACTGAAAAACCCTAAAACAAAGCTTCAAACCCTAGCAATGGCAGTTGTTCATACAAGCATCAAAACTCATAATTAATTATACAAACAGATCCTAAACGATGATATAAATATGAATGTATGCTTAGAAATCATTTATGACGTGTAAATATTCAAAATCAAATTCAAGAATGAAGGACAAACCGTGATACCGTATGGGGAGTTTCTGGGTGCTTTGATGTGTGGTAATGGTCCAAACAGCTTCCAGACGTGCCCAGGAGTTGATTGCAAGCTTTAGAATGCCTTGAATCTCCCTACAAATGCCAAACCGAATGCCACTTTTTTGTCAAAAAATTGGAGTTTCTTGTGTCAATTCTACACGGTCAAATCCTCCTCTCATCATTAGGGTTTGTTATGCATATATAGTAGAATCAATTAGGTCAATAAAACTGAGTTGAATCTAAGCGAATTGATGAGAAGAGATTTGATTTTCATCTTGTATACTTTGTTTCTAAATTTGGCCAAATCATGCTATATTCATCCCAATCATTCCTTGCCCGAAAATCTAGATTTGCTAGCTGATTATAGACTCATCATGTGGTCATAAAATCAAATATTGGATTTTATTTTATTATTCCATTATTTAAATTGATTTATTTTGATTTAAATGAATAAAAAATCAAAACAAATAATAAAACTAATAAAATAATAGGTGGATAAGCTCAGGGGTCGTGGGTCCTCTTAGGAACAAGTTTCAAACAAGAAAACATGGGCCCATTTGGAAACAAAAATCGATTTTGATCAATGTTGACTTCATGCACATTTCCAAAATTTGGTCAACTTTAGCAATGCACATCTCTCTCATTTTTAATCCTATGAGGGTGTTCTTGGACTTTTTTAGAGATTTTAGTATGTCTTATAAACAACCCTTTTGGTTTCATCTCAATTGTATCTTCTGTGTTCATGTAAGGAGCTTTGACCCAAAAGGTGTTTTGTTGACTTTTTGAAATGACCTATAATGTCTGAGCTTATTTTTTTTATTGAGGTATTTCTTGAACTTGAGGGCTGAAGAGAAGTTGTAGGGAATTGGATTCTCTTTAAAATGAGCCTTTGTGGAAAAATTTCTGATAAAGTATGGGAAAGTTATGTCTGGTCAAAGTTTGGTTGACATTTCCTATAGAAACCCTAAATTGCCAGTTTTGACTTTTGATGAGTTAGGAGCATTTGTTGAGGAATCATGATCAACCATTGATCAAATGACGGATAATACTTCAAAATATTGATGTTGACCAAAAATCTTGAAGTTTGAATGTATTTGGGCCATAGTTGACTTTTGACCTAATACAGTTGATTTTTAGGCATTTAAGCAGTTGACTGAGGAAACTTATTGTGCAAGGCATGAAACTTGGCATGGATGATCTTGAGGACATATTATGGCAACTTAAGCCATTTGGGACCCTTGTAACTCAACTATATTGCTTGAAATTGAAAGCCTGGTTTGAGGCTTATTGTCTTAAGAGGAGGATTTGTTTGGTCAATCCTTAGTCAACTTGAGCAATTGAGGACCTCTAGGAGTATGTCTTGTGTGAAAATGGGAGGGAAAATTTTAGGGTACAACAGCTGCCCCTGTTCAATCTTCTTAAACCTGAGGATTTAGATTGACTTGTCTGCCTTTCGTGATCTGAGGCTAGAAGATGATTGAACACTACAGTGCCCAGAAATTTGCACTCGCATGAAGTAATACTGATGGCTGATGATGTCGGAAGTGGGCTTACAGATGCCATTTAGAGAATATGATGGAATATCGTCGGAGATGGGCTTAAAGATACCATCCATAGAATGTGACAGAGAGTCGTCGGAGATAAGTTTAAAGATGCCATCCAGAATAATGATGATTTCGTGAGATATTCCTTCGTGGAAATTCCTATTCCTGTTGTTAGGGAGGCCTTCGCTAAGGCATGTTGGTCTCTATCTTGGGGAATAGAGTCTAGGAGCTTCAGTCGTCCGTTACTCTACTGGGAGTCATCTCTTGATTGAAGAGACGAAAGTGAACTGCTATCTGGTTAGGATCCAGGCTTCACTGTGACTTGCTAAGGATAATAAGGCTGACTACTATCTGGTCGTATTCCAGGCTTCACAGTGACTTACTGGGGAAATGAGATTAAACTGTTATCTGGTCGTACTCCAGGCTTCACAGTAACTTGAATTTTTGATTGACTATTATCCGGTCAGTTTCCTGGCTACATAGCTTCTTTAAATGGAATAGGAATCTTAGTATCGATTTGATTGATCCAGAGAAAATCTTAGGTTAACTTCGACTGGCATAGTAATATGGAGGATCTTAGTAGCGATTCAACTGACCCAAACAAAAGCCTTGGAATCTCTTCTACCGGCATAGTAAGCAGAGAGATCTTGGGTAAACTTTTACTGGCATAGTAATCAGGAGAAACTTAGTAGCGATTCAACTGACCCAGACGAAATTCTTGGAATCTATTCCACCAGCATAGTGAGCGGAGAGATCTTAGGATAACTTTGAATAGCATAGTAATCAGGGAAATCTTAGTAGCGATTCAACCGACCCTGACGAAAGTCTTGGAATCTCTTCCACCGGCATAGTAAGCGGAGAGATCTTGGGATGACTTTGACTGGCATAGTAATCAGGGAAATCTTAGTAGCAATTCAACCGACCCAGACGAAAGTCTTGAAATCTCTTCCATCAGCATAGTGAGCGGAGAAATCTTGGGATGACTTTGACTGGCATAGTAATCAAGGAAATCTTAGTAGCGATTCAACTGTCCCAAACGAAAGTCTTGGAATCTCTTCCACCGGCATAGTGAGCAGAGAGATCTTGGGTTAACTTTGACTGGCATAGTAATCAGGAGAATATTAGTAGCCATTCAATCGACCCAGACGAAAGTCTTGGAATCTCTTCCATCGACATAGTGAGTGGAGAGATCTTAGGATGACTTTGACTGGCATAGTAATTAGTGAAATCTTAGTAGCGATTCAACCGACCCAGACAAATTCTTGAAATCTCTTCCACCGACATAGTGAGCGGAGAGATCTTGGGATGACATTGACTGGCATAGTAATCATGGAAATCTTAGTAGCGATTCAACCGACCCAGACAAAAGTCTTGGAATCACTTCCATCGACATAGTGAGCAGAGAGATCTTGGGATGACTTTGACTGGCATAGTAATAAGGGAAATCTTAGTAGCGATTCAACTGACCCAGATGAAAGTCTTGGAATCTCTTCCACCGACATAGTGAGCTGAGAGATCTTGGGATGACTTTAATTGGCATAGTAATCAGGGAAATCTTAGTAGCGATTCAACTGACCCAGACGAAAGTATTGGAATCTCTTCCACCGGCATAGTGAGCAGAGAGATCTTGGGTTAACTTTGACTGGCATAGTAATCAAGAGAATCTTAGAAGAGATTCAACTGACCCAGACGGAAGTCTTGGAACATCTTCAACTGGAATGGTAATCAGAGAGATCTTAGTGTCGACCTGTCTGACCCAGAGAAAAACTTGTGAGGACATCTTCTTGAAGAAAATGCTAAAATAGCCTTTGGTTAGACGTAGCTTGTTGATTTGGTCTTTTCTTGAAAGGTGAAGAGTTGGTCGTATACAATGTCATGATGTATGAAATTCATTGTGATGATGTTCTCAAAATAAATGAGATTGTATTGTATGCAATATGTATGCGCATGCCATGATGTATGAATATGGGATGCTATTGCGGTATTTCTTAGTCGGGGAAAATAACTCCTGGATTGCTGCTGAAGAGTATTAGGGAGTCGAATTCTTCATTTCCGCTGGGGTTGGTGAATGGAGATGACTATACTGGGTATTTACTTCTACCTGAGAATAACTTTGTGGGGGAATAACTATGTTTGCGAGAGGAGATGCTTTGTTGGGAGATTTCGCCGATTCATAGAAACACACTCCACTAGGGATGAACTTCCAGAGCTAGAGAAATAAACTCTGTTGTGGATTGAGCTTCCGCATTCAGAGAAATAAACTCTGCTCGAGAGAAAACTTTGTAAACCGCTTACGATTATAAAATTCTGCTGGGGAATATAGACGTCGGCTCCCTGAAGGAACTTTGATGGGGAAAGTAGCTCTTGTTTAGGGAAGCCGATGTCAAAGCTTTTGGTTGTCTCTAATCTGTGGGGAGTGTAGATGTCACTGGAGCGCATGTAACAGTGACTTCGTTTCAAAGCTGTCTCTGCCCCTGTACCTTCTGGACAGAGTAACTGTCGGGATTGACATGGTTTTTTAGTCTTTGCTCGTGTTTCTTAAGTTATAAGCAATTGTATTTCCGTTTCTTATGCAAAATATTTGTGGATATCAATCATATTCAAATGCATATGTCAAGAATAAGTCATTGGAAATTTTTACAAAACAAAACAAAAAACAAAAACAAATAGTTTTTGTGTAGAAATGACTTGTATTGATTTTGAAGTTGGCTTATAACAGGCATTTTTGAACAAGGAGGCTGACGCTCTAGTAAGAGAACACCGTTGTGAAAATGAAAGCTATACAATATTATGTACAAAGAGAAGAAAACAATTATGTTTAATAATCCCCATTGAGTTTCAATTCTACTATTGCCGCTATGTCATCAAGCGTCTCGTCACTTTGCTACTTGTCTGAAGCTGACTGGATTGATCGGTACCATTTGAGCTTGATGGCTGATGCTGATGTCTGGTTGCAAGGTGATCTAATTGGACATAGTGATATGCTTCAAATCCCTAACTTTTTCCTGGACCTCCCTTTCGAATTTTCAGTCCACCGGGATACCCTTTTTTTCCCAAGCCGCTCTTTCAAGTTTTCGACTTGCCGGGTGTACAAATATTTTTTGTTTTCATCCCTAATTTTTTCCCGAACCCTTTTGGTTCGCCTGGAAGCCCTTATTATTTCCTAGGCCAGTCAACCTAGCGGGTTTTTAATCATGCGTAGTATCTTTTCACTATGTCCGCATTGACAGGGTGAGGAAGGTCGTCACCGTCCATGGTGGTCAGAATCATGGCTCCACCAGAAAATATGCTTTGGATCACAAATGGTCCTTCGTATGTGGGAGTCCATTTGCCTCAGGGATCACCTTGCGGCAGTATGATGCGCTTGATCACTAGATCCCCGACTTGATATACTTGGCTCCTGACCTTTTTGTTGAAAGCCTTAATCATCTGTTTTTAATATATTTGACCATGACAGACAACAGTAAGTCTCTTTTCATCAATCAGATTAGTTGATCAAGTCGAGTCTGGATCCAATCATCTTCATTCAGATCTGTATCCTTCATGATTCTAAGAGAAGGGATCTGGACCTCGATAGGCAGGATAACCTCCATGCCATATACCAGAGAGTAGGGTGTTGCCCCAGTCGATGTTCGTGTTGAGGTGTGATAACCATGAAGAGAAAATGGTAATATCTCATGCCAGTCTTCGTATGTCACCGTCATCTTTTGTATGATCTTCTTAATGTTTTTGTTAGCAACCTCTATAGTGTCATTCATCTTCGGCTGGTAAGGGGAAGAATTATGATGCTGGATCTTAAACTGATTACAGAGTTCGGTGATCATCGTGTTGTTGAGATTATTACCATTATGGTTCTCTCTGGCACACCGTACCAACAGATCAGGTTATGCTTGATAAACTGCACCACAACGTTCTTGGTAACAGTAGAAAAATAGGCAGCTTCAACCCACAACGTGAAATAATTAATGGCCACCAGGATGAAGCGATGCCCATTGGAAGCGGTGAGTCTAATCTCTCTGATCATGTCAATGCCCCACATTGCAAAGGGCCAAGGAGCCGTCAGGACGTTCAAAGGAACCATAGGTACATGCACCTTATCGGCATAGATCTGGCATTTGTGACAAGTTCGGGAATGCTGATAGCTGTCTGCTTCCATAGTGGACCAAAAGTATCCTGGCCGTAGGATCTTTTTAGCCATGGTATGTCCATTCGAATGGGTTCCGAAGGTACCTTCGTGTAGATCTATCATAATCCTCTCCGCTTCGCTCTTGTCTACGCACCAAAGTAAAGTAGAGTCATGGTTGCGCTTGTAGAGGATTCCATTACTGAGGAAGAACTTTACGGCGAACCTTCTCAGAAACTTCTTATCATTGACAGATGCCCCCTCGGGATACTCTTGAGGCTCGAGATATCTCTTCACTTCATAGAACCAAGGTTTGTTCGCTACTCCTTCAGCGTCGATCTCATAGCAATATGCCAGTTCATCCAACCTTTCAATAGTGATCCAAGGGGCCTCATTATCCCACATGACCTTGAACATAGATGACATGGTAGCTAGTGCGTCCGCTAACTGATTCTCTTCTCGTGGAAAATGTTCAAAGGTTACCTCCTCAAAGTGTGGAAGCAATGTCAGCACATGCTCTCTGTACGGGATGAGATTCAGGTGCTTTGTATCCCACTCTCCTTTGATCTGACTTATCACCAAGGTTAAATCTCTAAAAACATTCAAGAACTTGATCCTCAGATCAATAGCAGCTTTAAGACCCATGATGCATGCTTCATACTCCACCATGTTGTTGGTACAGTTGAAGCATAGCCTGGAAGTTAAAGGAGTATGACATCCCTCGGGGGATATGATTACAACACCAATGCCATTACAGAGTGCGTTCGAGGATCCGTAAAAAACCATGGTCCATAGGGATCCTTCTTCAGGTCCTTCATCGGTCCAGGTTCTTCATAGTCAGTCACCAGCATAATATTCTCGTCTGGGAACTCAAAATTCATGGACCGATAGTCATCCATGGCCTGATGGGCCAAATTATCATCTAATACACTTCCATTGATTTCCTTCTGGGTCGTGTATTGGATATTGTATTTGGTTAAGATCATCTGCCATCTTGCTATTCTTTCGGAGAGAGCGGGCTTCTCGAAGATGTACTTGATCGGATCCATCATAGATATCAACAAAGTAGTGTGGGTCAACATATTTTGTCTTAGTCGGCGAGCAACTCATGCCAAAGCACAACAAGTTTTCTCAAGTAGTGAGTATCTTGTCTCACAGTCAGTAAACGTTTTTCTAAGGTAGTATATTGCGTGCTCTTTTCGACCAGACTCGTTATGCTGCCCAACGCACGCCCCATTGAATTGTCTAACACTGTTAAGTACATTATTAAAGACCTTCCTTCAATCAGAGGCATCAAAATCGGTGGTTCTTGAAGGTATTCCTTGATTCTTTCGAAGGCAGTCTGGCATTCATCTTTCCATTTTACCACTTGATATTTCTTCAGGAGTTTGAAGATTGGCTCACAAGTAGCAGTTAAATGGGAAATGAATCTAGAAATGTAATTTAGGCGTCCGAAAAATCCTCTGACTTCCTTCCCAGTGCGAGGAGCCGGCATCTCTTGTATAGCCTTTACTTTTGCAGGGTCCACCTGAATGCCCTTGCCACTGATAATGAAACCTAGTAGTTTACCAGACCTTACCCCAAAGGTGCACTTGTTCAGATTCAACCTCAGCTTGTATGTCTTCAACCTATCAAACAACTTTTGTAAGTGATCAAGGTGCTCTTCCTCATTTTGAGACCTGACTATCATGTCATCCACATATACCTCTATCTCATGGGGAATCTTGTCGTGAAATAAGGCGACCATGGCTCACTGATAGGTTGCCCCAACATTCTTTAATCTAAACGACATCACTTTGTAGAAGAAAGTGCCCCATTACATAACAAAGGTGGTCTTCTCCAAATCTTCGGGTGCCATCTTGATCTGATTGTACCCAGAGAAACCATCCAAGAAGGAAAAGATCTTATGTTGCACGATGTTATCAACCAGAACGTCGATATGGGGGAGCGGAAAGTTATCTTTGGGTCTTGCCCTGTTCAGATCTCTGTAGTCCACATACATCCGTACCTTACCGTCTTTTTTAGGCAGCGGCACTATGTTGGCCACCCATTGGGGATAAGAAGTGACAGCTAAGAACCCAGCATTGAACTGCTTCCTAACCTCTGCTTTGATCTTCTCTGACATTTCAGGGCGCATGCGACGGACCTTCTGCTTTACCGAAGGGAAATCTTCTTTAGTTGGCAGTCGGTGAACCACGATATCCGTATCCAGTCCTGGCATGTCTTCATATGACAAGGAAAAGATCTCGACATAGTCATGCAACATTTGTATCAAATGCTGTTTGACATTAATCCCCAGATTTGTGCCAATCTTGACTTCTTTTCTGTCTACCTCTGTGCCCAAGTTTATTGTCTCAACTGGCTCTTCATGAGGTTGTATAGCCCTCTCTTCCTGCTGTAATAGTCTAGCAAGTTCTCCAGGTACCTCACAATATTCCTCACCTTTGTCCCCGGCTTGGTTGATCGAGTTTTCGAAGTTATAACTGGGAATAGAAGAACTGTTATCAATGGGATCCAGAGTGGATATGGATCTGCAGTTTGATATGTGAGTTTGTGTAAGAGCATAGCTGTATTGATAAAGTAAAAAGCAGAAAAGAAAAATAGAGAGCACAAAATTTGTTTGCAAAACGTCCAATGCTTTATTAATTCCATATGAAAGTGAAACATGATAACCCTCACAAATAAATCGATATGCCCCGGGTAAGACACAGGGCCATAAAGTTATATTGTTTATTACATATCTATAAAGACAATTACTTCTGAACAAAAGTAATAGGTACAAAATACTTTTCCACCCAGTTACTAGGTCCACCATTGGTAGTGGGGAAGATCCAGCTATCCATGTAATTGTCACTGTCTCCGTCTTCTACTACGTTGACCCCGTGATTACTGATGCGTATGGGAGGTTTTCCAGCACGAGCACGTCGAACAGCCCTTTGATCCCCTGAAGAGAAACCCAAACCAAATTTATCATACTTGTACGGAATATCAGGGAGTTGACCCCAGATGGTAGACCCACCTTCTTCAATAACAGCTTTTGCATCCTTGAGAGAGGCCATCTTCAAGGGAGGTTTGGTGATCTTCGGCACATTGATAAGAGCTTCAGTTGCAGCCAGAGTCTGAAGTACCTCTTCAAAATTCTAGCACGGAGTCTCGAAGAACTCACCCTCCATTTCCACATATCTTAAGAAATTCAAATGACTGACCATGTATTCCTCTTCGCCGCGTACAATAACAATTCTCCCTTTGACCGGGTATTTCATCATCTGATGCAGAGTGGACGTAACAACTCCAGCCCCATGTATCCAAGGGCGGACCAACAAACAAGAATAATATGGCCTGATATCCATCACATAGAAGGTAGAGCCAAAAGTCTGGGAACCAACCTTGATGGGGATGTCCACCTCCTCGTGTACCATTCTCTTTGATCCGTCAAAAGCCCTCATTACAATATTGCTGGGCTTTAAAGTCAAGCCTTCACAGTCCAGTCTATCCAGAGCATTCTTAGGCAACACATTTAACGAAGAATCAGTATCCACAAGAACATGGGCCAAAGTGGTGCCCTTGCATTCGATAGAGACATGCAACGCATCATTGTGCTTCCTCCCTCTAGGGGTCAAGTCAGCATCAGAAAAACCCAAACCATTATCGGCCGTCAAACTAGCCACATAATCTTCAAATTGGTCAACATAAGTTTCCTGGGGCACATGGGAAGTTCTCAGAAACTTCACCAAAGCCTTCGCATGAGTTTCGGAGCACAACAATAAGGCTAGCATAGAGATCTTTGAAGGGGTCTGCCCCAGTTGTTCGACCATGTTATAGTCTCTTTTCTTGATGATTTTCAGAATTTCTTCCATCTCTTTCTCGGAAGCCTCTGGAATAGATACTGACTGTGCCTTTGTCTAGACAGGCTCAACTAATCTGTCAACAGCTTTCAGAGGAGAAATCTCGAAGGAGAACGCTCTTCCACTTCTTGTTATTTTGTTGGTTCCAACAATGTTGACAATGTCGAGATCAGCATTCTCAGAGACCTGGTCTTCATCAGCCAGCCAATCTTGCTTGATGTCGTGGTAGTAGACGTCACCCCCATAGTTCCACGGAACAGTTTTATCAGAGGAGTACGGGATTGGCCTTGGCGCAGTGATTATCAGTGGAGTAACCTTCCGAGTAGATGTAATCCTGACGGTTCTTTTGGTGGAGACCCTGGGAGGATTGGCATAAATTGATATTATTAAAATATCATTGCACAAAATAGTTGTAACGAGAGTCTTCTCAAACAAAATCTCCCCAACATCTATCAGGCGATGAACACGTGCCTTTAACAAATGACAATCAATCGGTAGAGATAAACAGAAGTGGCAGCCTTCGCCACAACCCGAAAATAAACCGACCTTTAACAAGTTCCACTTAATGGTCATAAGTGGAGTAACAAGCTCTTCAACAGTAGTAACAAACATATCATCTTCAATAGTGTTAACACCACAACCTTTCTTGGGCATAGGTGCAGTGATAACATTTGGCATCTCAGGGGCATAAAACTCAATTTCCTTCGCCTCGAGAAGGTCTTGTACTTTGTTTTTCAAAGCCCAACAGTCGTTTGTATCATAACTTGGAATTTCCAAATGATAATCACAATGGGCATTTGGTTTGTAGAGGGGAGAGGTAGTATTGGGATTCTTCGGCGCTTCCTGCAAGGTTACCAGATTGGATCTCAACAAATGGGGCAAAACTTGGGCTACAGTCATATTTATCGGGGTGAATTGTCTTATCGGACTTTCTTTTCTCTGCTGATTATTCCTCTGTTGAGTGGGTGCAGGCTTAAGGATCACGACAACTCCTACTGTTGGACGATGTTTTGTTCTGTCCTGACTTCGTTGATGGTGCACATCACTAACCTCTTTCTTCACAGCGAATGGTTTTCTCACAGCACTGGAGGATGCGTCCTTTTGGATCTTTCCATTCTTAATTCTAGCTTCCACTTTCTCCCCTGTCAAGATTAACTCTGTTAATTCGGCCGAGGAGCTTCCAGTTAGATGATTACAGAACGGACCGGACAAGGTACCCAGAAACATGTCCACTAGCTCCCTATTAGACAGGGGAGGCTGGACTCTTCTTGCTAAGTCCCTCCACTTTTGAGCGTAGTCTTTGAAACCCTCGCTCGAACCTATAGCCAAACCCTGGAGTTGAGTACGGGTGGGAGCAAGGTCTGCATTATACTGATATTTCTTATAAAAAGCAGCGGCCATGTCTTCCCAATTATGGATGTTGGTCCTCCTCAGCTGATAGAACCAATATAACTTAGTTCCGGATAGACTGTCCTGAAAGAAATGGACCCACAAGTCTCTGTTAGCAGTGTGGGGCTGTATCTTCCTCACATAAGATCAGAGGTGCATCTTGGGACACAAAACCCCATCGTACTTAGCAAACACTGGTGCCTTGAACTTTGGCGGAATAACAATCCCAGACACCAAACCCATCTCTTCAAAGTCCATACCGGGCACTTTATGAATCTCCATTGTATTCAGACGCTCTTCCAGTTGTTTGTACCTTTCGTTAGCCAGAGGATACTGCTCTTCATTATAATCAGTGTCATTATCAGATTCCTCCAGACTAGGGTTTTCATCTCTTGTCTCACCCTCTTGATTCTATCCTTCCTTGGATGAAGAGGTCAGATCAACCATTTGCTTCAACGGTCCCTTGAATCTTCTTCCCAGATTTACCACACCAGTTGTCCTTCTTGGCTTATTAGCCTTGTCTTTAACAATCAAGGCTTTCGGTTCTTCCTGCCCTTTGGCTAGAGCCATGATCATCTGTTGGAATTGTGCGTTCTGAGTCTGTAAGTCTTTCACGGTTTTCTCTAGAGCCATTTCTTGCTGAAATAAACAGCAAAGAAAATGAGAAACCTGTTATGAAACCTGTTTATGCATTGATATGTATGGCATGTGTATGCAATGATTTCAAGGATTTTGGGAAATTTAAATTTTTGAACCCACATGAAACAAAGATTTTATTAGTATAATTCAAAATACAATTGCCTTTTAGGCGTTTCAATTGAAAATTCTAAAAACTTAAAACAGGATCAGGTTTCCCATGAGCGCTTTCTTTTTGTGCCGAGATAAACATTAAGGCTTCTTTCCTCATGAAGTTGCTTTGTAAACTCTAAAACTTTCTTCTCTTGGGTATAGAACTGGTCCCTATAAGTATCCTGCTCCTTCTTCAACTGAATCTAAGACCTCTGTAATTCTTCAAGATCAGTGGGAATATCAGGATAAAGAACCGTGTAGGGAATATCCCCTTCATTAATAGGCTCCACAATCACTGGTAAGACGGCTATGTATGGCATCATAAGTTTCTGAGCACGAGCTCGTACCCATTGGAGATAAGGTTCCATAGGAATGGAAGTCTTCGGCCCCAAAGTCTTGAGGTTAGATCTGTTTACCATGCCCTAAGCTCGTATGAATCTCTGGCGATACCCTTGAACATCATCCTCATAGTTAAACATAATGCCCTGGATAAGCATCTCATGAGGACCATCCCTTCGAGCATAACGAAATTTTCGCAGAGCCAGAGAAGGATTATAATTTATGCCTCCCTTAATTCCAAGTAGTGGGACATTAGGTAATTCCCCGCAGCAGTCAATAATAGAAATATCTCCCATAGATCGGGAATACCAGAGAATATCTGCGTGAGAAAGTGACATTATCCTTTGCAACCAACCCAATCCTTCTTCATTCTTCAGCACTACGTTAGGGAGGTGAGAAATAAACCACCTCGAAAGCAATGGCACACAGCACATAAGAATCCCTCTTTTCTTTGTGGTGCGAGTGTGGAAGGTATGCAAGATGTCTGTGAGTAAAGTGGGTACAGGGTTGCGTGAAAAGAAGACCTTGATAGCATTCACATCTATGAGCACGTCTAGATTAAGGAACAATATTAACCCATAGATGAGAAGGGCCAAGACCTCCTCAAAAGCCTGGAAGTCCAAATCATCCCAAAACAGCCGAGCCTTCTCTATTAGGAACTTGGCTAGAAAAACCTTAACTTCGTTTCTTGTTTCCCAGTTGGATACAACTTCAGACCATTTCATGTGTAAAACTGTTGCAATAACCTCCGACTTTTGAGCTTCTTCCAAACCGGTGAAAGGAAACTAATCCAAAATAGGTATGCCCAATATCTGAGAGAACTCTTCCATGGTGGGTGTGATACCGTGGGAGAACTGACTTGAGGTTTTGCGTTTTGTGTTCGCAAATATTTCGGTTTAGCAAGAGTCGCCACCGACTTTTTATTGTATCCTAAGGAAAGGTCAAAAAGCACAGGAAAGACCTTTGAGATGTTTTCTTGGGTTCAGGGAGTAGATTATGAAAAGGGAAGGTGCAAGCACCCTTTTCATCCATGGTTATCCATAGGCTCTTAGTTACTTGTTTAGATCACTTGCTTTGCTTTTTCAATTGTTTGAAATGGTGCTTTGTGTGTGTTTTTGAAAGATGTTTTGAAAAGAGGCCATCGTTGCGGCAACCTTTGTAATGATTCTTGTTTGAATGTATACAAAGGTGTTTTTATATTTTTGAAAATATTTCAATGTTTGAAAGTTTGATTTGGGAAATGTTTTGAAATTGTGTTGTGAAGTGTGTTTGAAAACAACAAGGATGTTTTGCAAGCTTTTGATCAAGTAACCAAGAGTTATCTACCCTATTTTACTCAAAGATCTTTCCTATATGTTTTTAACCCTTTTTATAGTGTTATTTCACCATTGCATTTGGTGAACAACCTTGTATTAGGATGTTAAACGGGACAGGCGCGGGTCATCGTATAGACCAGGATAGCAATTGTGTTAGGTATTTTTGGAAAATTTTTGAGGGACTTGATCATTTTGGTTTATGAAACCAAGATAGCGTCATCGAGGGACTATGATCTTTTGTTTTATTTTTGTTTTGCCAAAATACCCAACATGCATAACATGGCCCATTTTTAAGGCAACAAGTGGATTGTAACCCTAAGGGTGCAAGTGTGTATTGTGTTTGATTTTCATGCATTTTTGTCTTGGATTAGGTCAAGCTACTTGTTGATTTTGGATTTTTTGCATACAAAACCTAATCTCTAATCATGGCATAATTGAAAACATAAAATGCGAGAATTAAAAGTCTAAGCTATTACAACATGATTACGGGGATGGGGGTACAATCTTTGAGTGGGGCTGTATTTGACAAGAAATATAAACCCTAGTTTACTATTACATCCAAACTGAATCCCAATGCATAAATATTAAATAGACAATATTTAAATGAACAAAATTAATATATCAAATAAAAATGAATTATGCAAAAAAAAGTTTTTGTTTATTTTCTAAGTATGTAAAAATATTTAATGTAAAAATAAAGAAATAAATAAAAGATTAATTTTATTAGGTTAAGGGTGAAACCTAATTTCCTTAAGAAAGTAAATATGTTAATTATTTTATTTATATACAATAAAAATAAAATAGTATATATGTAAAATAAAATGTGCTTAGAAAAAGTATTTTTTAATTATATTTAATAATAAAAATAAAAGTGTAATATTTTATATTTTTATTCTAAAGTATTTTAATAAAATAAAAGTATATATTTATATATGTATCAATTATATTAAATATGATAAAATAAAATAAATTACATACTAAAATAAAATATATTTAGAAAAATATTTTAAGTGTGAATAAAAATAAAGAATAAAAATAAATGTATGATTTATATATTATTTCCAAGTTTTTAATAAATAAGCTAAAAGTAGTTAATTGCTTTTTATGTTAGAAAAATAAAAAAAAAATGCAAAAAAAATGTGAAAAAAATTATAAAAATATTTTTGAGTATTTTTTATATTTGGGAATAAATAAATAAAGTCAGAAATGAAAATAAAAATTCAAAAATATAAAATAACAAGAAATTGGGCCAGGGGGTGCAAAAAGGAAAAGGGGGTGTCAATAGTGAGCTAGGCCATGCCCAACCCACCACTTCATCTTCAACCTTCAGATTTTTGAAAACGCGCGCGCGCCCTGTACAACCACCAGATCCTGTATACAAGCTCTATTGCAAAAACACATAACATCAAACTTGTAGAGCATTTCAAGAAGATTCCAACCATATAAAAAACTTGTCTTAACTCTCAAAGACCAGAGAGAATTTCTCTGGCTTTAAAATCTAACCTAGTTTTTTCAGTATGTTCATGGATGAATTTCTCTTAGCATGCTTAATATAAATGAAAACTGAGCATATGTACAACTTCATGGCAATGAATACTACATTTCTTATTCACAAACCTAAGGCTAAATGTTCCTAAATAGAGAGATAGGAAGTTGAAAAAAACCTGTTTCAGCTGACTTCGTGTAGGGCAATGTGGAGCTTTTCAACAAGGCTTGAGATGTCTGGGAGCTTGCTTGAACTTCACTTGACCTTCTCCAATAGCCTGCTTGCCTTGAATGTACTTGCATCAGCCTATAGAACTCAACCTGCACAAGCTCAAAATGAAATGTCAAACTCTGTAAATGGAGTTATAGTTGGTGTTTGAGGTTTGGGGTAGCTTGGATGAGTTGAATGGAAGGTGTTCGAAGCAACTTGGGGCAAAACGCACGAGCCAATTGAGCTATGGAACTTAAGTTACAGGTTCTGCCCTGTTTTGGCAATGGGATGTGATTTCTGGCTATGGGGTGTTTAAAGGCTCAAGCAATCGTGTTTCTGGCTCAAAGGGGTGTGAGAAATATGTTCAAACTGTTTGCATAAGTTTATCTTGGCTGGTGTTCAAGTTCTCATGTTTTGGACAAGTTTCTTGTTTTTGAAGCAAAATGTGGAAGTGATATGTAACATGCCTGTATAGGCTATCCAACACCTTGTAACCCCTGCTCTTGGCCCCTTTAGTTTGTGGATTTTATTATCTGCAAAAGATCTGGACCACTGCTCAAAGATTGTGGTTTGACATAAAGCAAGATTATGGCAAAAATGGAAATGTGCCTTTTTCTACTTAGGGTTTAATTTTGTGTACAATGTCCAAATGACCAAAACAATGGCTTAGACTGATGGATTTGCATTTAATTATTGAGTGTGAAGTGGTTTAGAGGCCTGTAATCTAGTGCAAAGCATGTTGACTTGAAATTACAACTTGGATGAACATGAATATGCCATGGATGAAAAGTGAATTTTTGCCAACTTCAAGCCTTCGATTCTCCCTAACCACAAATGTGTTTGGAGAGTTCTTGGACAATTTAGAAATATTGCAACATGATCTATAATCCATATTTGAAATACAACTTGAAATTCCAAGTGGAACTATGTGAAAAATGGCCATGAAGATAGGTCAAAATCCTGCCTAAATTAGGGCACAATTTCACTAAGTTAAAAGTTTTAGGGACCCTTGTTCCAAAAATCATAACTTGAGATCCAAGATTCTTTTGAGAAAACTTTGTGAATCAATGTTGTAGACTTTGTGGAGGAATACAACTTTCATGTTGGAAGTTTTGTTTGAATCCAAATGCATCATGGTGAAATGTTGGGCAAAGTTAAGAAAAATTAAGAAAATTTCATAACTTAGAAAAATTCTAAGTTATGAAATTTTTTCAACTTTAAACCCTAATTTGAAATTTTGGGTTTCTTGATGAACAAGTTTCATGTTTTGACATATCTTGATGAAAAATGACCCTTGGCACTTGATTTTGACCAAAAAGTCAAAGTTTGACTTTTCAGTGTACAGTTAAACTTTGATCAGTTGACTGAAAAATTCATCTATCCATCCAATGCAATTGAGGTCTTTTGAACTTGTTGAATAGGTCAAGATGATGCCATTGAGTCCTTTAGTCCATGGTTGATTCCAATTTGCCATTGGCTAGGTCAAAAGTCAGATATTTCCCTTGTGCAGTCAAAACCCTAAAAATGACCATTTTGCCCTTTTGGTGATCTGATCAAATTTCTTGTGGAGTTGTGGTCCAAAATTGATAAAATGGTTCATATGAGTTGATAATGTTGATGTGGGTCAAAATTCACGAGGTTTGACTGTAAATTGGCCACAATTGACTTTTTCTTTAATACAGCTGATTTTTGGGTCAATTGTCCAATTGATTGGGCAAAAATTTGATTCAAGGCTTGAAACTTGGTATGGAAAAACTTATGAGTCCAACATGAAGTATGAAAGTCACTTTGAGTATTGGAGGTCCAAAAATCCTTGTGCAAACTCAAACCCTAATTCAGGTCATCAGTGCAAGGAGATGTCTTAGGCAGTGCAAAACCATAATCTTGTCTGGAGTTCAAGGAGCTTTGTGAGGGGAAATCTTGATAAAATGAGAGGGAAAATTTTGGGGTACAACAGCTGCCCCTGTTCAATCTTCTTGAACCTGAAGAGTTAGATTGGCGAATTTTGCCTTTCGTGACTCGAAGGTAAAAGAGGATTGGACACTAGACTGCCCGTAAATTTGCACTCGTCAAAACTGTAAGTTGAGGGAATGAGCTTAAAGATGCCATTTGGAGATGATAGAATCTTGCTAGAGATGGGCTTAGAGATGCCATCCAAAATGTTTGTTTGAATACCAGGAGAATGAACATCATAATGGTATCCGTATCTGGAACGTATCTGAGTTGTATCTAGAGATTGGATTTGTATGAGCAAAAGAATGGCGTCCGTGTCTGGAGCGTATCCAAGCTGTAATTGTATTCGATTCTTGAACGAATATCAGAATGACTGCCATGTCTGGAGTGTATCTGTATTGTATCTGAATTCCGAATGGATGACAGAGAAACATCTGTGTATGGAGCATCTTTGGGCTGGGAAATAGGTTTGAATGAGTGACAGAATGGCAATCATGTATTGGAGCGTATCTGGACTGTATCTAAAGTTGAGATCTGTATGAGTAGCATAATGACTTCCATGTCTTGGAGTGTATTCGTACTGTAACTAGGATCTGAAAAAGTGACAGAATGATTTCCGTGTCTGGAGTGTATCTGAACTTGAAGTTGATAGTTGAATCTGAATGAGAAATATAATGGCTTCCAGGTCTGGAGCGTATCTAGTCTGTATCTGATTGCTGAAGTCGGAATGAGCAGTAGAATGACTGTCGTGTCTGGGGTGTATACATACCGTATCTTGACTTGAAATTCTGAATGAGTAATAGAATGACCTCCGTGTTTGGGGTGTATCCATATTGTATCTGAGATCTTTAAATATTCATTAACGATACCTTTTAATCTTATCCTGAAAGTGGTAAGATGTTAGCTGAAAACACAAAGTTATGTTGCATGAAATGTATGATGCAATAAAGTGTGTTCTATCAATGTTTATGGTATATTAATGTAATGTATGCGCATGTAAGCTGATTAGCTGTCTTGCTGAGGAAAATAAATCCTTGATAGCTGGAGATAATGAAATCTTTAATTGCTGTCGGGGGAAGTAAATCCTTGATCGATGCTGGAGATTCCAAAAATTTTTGATTGTTGAAGATGAGAAATCCTTTGGGTTACTACTGATGGTTGAAAATCCTTGGTGACTTGTAGGGAATTGAGAATCCTTCTCGACCTTCTGGGGAAAATGAGGACAACTCCGATGATCTCTACTGGGGAATTAAAACCTGGGAGGCTTCAACTAGAGAAATAAGAACAAGAATCTTCGTTCTGCTGGGAAATAACTCTGTGGGGAGAATACTCATCTTGTTAGGGAGTTTTTGAGAGCTTGGGTTGTATGCCAATCTACTGGGGTTTTAAGAATGGTTGGGGATAAAAGTTAATTGTCATCTGATTGATTTTTAGGTTTTAAGATAACTTGTTGGGGAAATTTGGAGAAACCGAATGATTTCCACTGTGGTTTAAAGGTTGAAGTCTTGGACTCCGTTGGGGAAGAAAGCTTCATCTTCACTGGGGATTTCAAAGTTTTTTGACTCCGCTGGGGATCGGGAGTTTGGAAACTTAGTTCTGATGGCGATGGGTATTTAACTCCGCTGGGGATCTGGAACCTTAACTCCGCTGGGGATATGCATTAGATCCGAATGACATATTGCAGGGGATTTCTTCTGGAATATCCTAAAGACGTTTTCCTATACTTTCAACCTATAAGTAATCATATCTTCTCATTTCATTTTATTTTTAAGAAATGATTCTATTCAAATGCATATGCTCATTTAACAAATCATTGGACGTTTTCAAATAAAACATAAGTGTAAAAAAGAAAAGGCAAGCAAATTTCTGCACTTTGAAGTATCTTTGTATTAAATTTGTGTAAGTATTTTGTACAAAGGAGATAGACATCCTAGTAAGAGAATGTTGTCATAAAAAATGAGAAAAATTTATACAAAGAAAGATGGATATGTGTAATAATTCCATGGGGTTCCCATTCTGCAATAGCCTTCGTAACTCTGAGTATCTTGTCCATTCATTGCTTCATCCGCAGATGATTGGATAGATCAGAAGCTTGGAGCTTGTCCGTGAAGAGATTGTCCTTAAAGTGATCCGACGAGACATAGTCATACGCTTTGATTCCCTAACTTTTGTCTGGACCGCCCTTTCGGGTTTTCGATCCACCGGGAAACCCTTTTTTGCCCAAGCCGCCCTTTCGGGTTTTCAACTTGCCGGGTGTACAAATTTTTTATTTATCCCTAATTTTTGCCTGAACCGCCCTTTCGGGTTTTCGATTCACCGGGATGCCCATTTTTACCCAAGTTTCCCTTTCGAGTTTTCAACTTGTCGGGTCGTTTATGCGTAGTATCTTTTGACTATGTCTGCTTTCGTAGGGTGCGGTAAGTCATCGCCGTCCATGGTGGTCAGAATCATTGCCCCACCAGAAAATATTTTTTTGATCACAAATGGTCCTTCGTAAGTAGGAGTCCATTTGCCCCTGGGATCACTTTGCGGCAAAATGATCTGCTTGATTACAAGATCTCCGACTTGATATATTTGCCTCTTTACTTTCTTGTTGAAGGCTTTGATCATACGTTTCTGATACGCTTGACCATGGTAAACAGCAGTAAGTCGCTTTTTGTCAATCAAGTTAAGTTGATCAAGCCGGGTTTGAATCCAATCGTCTTTACTCAAACCAGCATCTTTCATGATTCTCTAGGAGGGAATCTGAACCTCGATAGGTAAAACAACCTCCATGCCGTATACTAAAGAAAAGGGGGTTGCCCCAATTGACGTGCGTGCCGTGGTACGGTACCCGTGCAGAGCAAACAGTAACATCTCATGCCAGTCTTTGTAGGTGACTGTCATCTTTTGAATGATCTTCTTAATATTTTTGTTCGCAGCTTCAACATCACCGTTCATATTTGGCCGATAGGGAGATGAATTGTGATATTGAATCTTGAACTGCTCGCACAGAGCGGTGATCATAGTATTGTTCAAATTTGTACCGTTGTCCGTAATGATCCTGTCGGGGATACCATACCGGCATATGAGGTTCTGCTTAATGAAGCGGGCAACCACATTCTTTGTAACGGAGGCGAAGGAAGCTGCTTCAGCCCACTTGGTAAAGTAATCAATGGCCACCTGGATGAAACGGTGTCCATTGGATGTTGTAGGCTTGATCTCTCCAATCATGTCGATTCCCCACATCGCGAATGGCCAAGGAGCTGTTAAGACATTGAGAGGAACTGGAGGAATATATACCTTGTCAGCATAGATTTGGCATTTGTGACAAGTACGGGAATGTTGATGACAATTAGCTTCCATGGTAGACCAATAGTATCCTGCCCTTAGAATCTTCTTAGCCATCGTGTGGCCGCTCGAGTGGGTGTTGAAGGTGCCATTATGTAATTTAGCCATGATATGCTCAGCTTCAACCTTGTCCACACAATGGAGTAGGACACAATCAAGATTGCACTTGTATAGGATGCCATTGCTCAGAAATAACTTGGCCGCGAACCTTCTTAAGAACTTTTTGTCATTGACTGAAGCTCCTTCAAGGTATTCTTGTGCTTCGAGATACCTTTTGACGTCATGAAACCAAGGTCGGTCCACTACTTCTTCGGTATTAATCTCGTGACAATGTGCAGGTTCGTCCATTCGTTCAATGGTGATTTGAGGTGCCTCATTATCCCAGTTAAGTTTAAACATGGATGACATTGTAGCTAGCGCATCTGCTAGCTGATTCTCTTCTCGCGGGAAGTGCTCGAAGGTAATCTGCTCGAAATGTGGTAACAATGTCAGGACATGTTCTTTGTAAGGGATGAGGTTAGGGTGTTTAGTATCCCACTCTCCTTTGATTTGACTGATAACCCAAGCTGAGTCCCCAAATACAACCAGAGATTTGATTCCCAATTCAATAGCAGCCTTGAGACCAATGATACAAGCTTCATACTCGGCCATGTTGTTGGTGCAGCTGAAGTAGAGTCTAGCAGTGAAAGGTGTATGGAAACCTTCTAGAGAGATAAGTATTGCGCCGATACCGTTTCCAAGTGCATTTGAAGCACCATCAAAGTACAGGGTCCATCGGGATCCTTGTCCAGGTTTGTCATACGGTTCGTTACCTTTAATGTTGTCCAATGTCATAATATCCTCGTCAAGGAAGTCGAACCTCATAGATTGATAATCTTCGACGACTTGATGAGCTAGATGGTCAGCTAGTACACTCCCCTTTATAGCTTTTTGGGTTGTGTACTGAATATCATACTCAGTCAGGATCATCTGCCATCTAGCGATTCTTCCGGATAAAGCAGGCTTCTCAAAGATGTACTTGATCGGATCCATTTTAGAAATCAACAAAGTGGTATGTGTCAACATATACTGCCTTAGCCGGCGAGCAGCCCATACCAAAGCACAACGAGTTTTCTCGAGCAGTGAGTAGCGGGTTTCACAGTTGGTAAAATTTTTGCTATGGTAATAAATGGCATGCTCTTTTCGGCCAGACTCGTCATGTTGGCCCAGTACGTACCCCATTGAATTATCCAAAACAGTCAGATACATGATAAGCGGTCTTCCTTCGAGGGGTGGCATCAAGATAGGAGGCTCCAGCAAATACTCCTTGATCTTATCAAAATCAACTTGACAATCATTGTTCCATTCAACCACCTGATCTTTCTTCAACAGCTTGAAGATTGGCTCACAGGTAGATGTTAGGTGAGAGATGAACCTCACAATGTAGTTTAAGCGTCCCAAAAAACCTATGACCTCCTTTTCAGTGCGGGGGGCAGGCATTTCTTGTATAGCTTTGACTTTGGCAGGATCAACTTTGATGCCTTTGCTGCTGACGATAAATCCCAAAAGTTTACCGGACCTGACTCCGAAAGTGCACTTGCTAGGATTCAGTCTGAGCTTATATTCCTTTAACCTGACAAACAGCTTTTGCAGATGGTCGAGGTGTTCTTCTTCTGTTTGTGAATGGGCTATCATGTCGTCTACGTAGACTTTAATCTCATGATGTATCATGTCATGAAACAAAGCTACCATGGCTCGCTGATAGGTTTCCCTGGCATTCTTCAGTCTGAATGGCATCACTTTATAGCAGAAGGTACCCCACTGCATAACAAAAGTAGTCTTATCCATGTCTTCGGGGGCCATCTTGATCTGGTTGTATCCCAAAAATCCATCCATGAAAGAAAATACCTTCTGTTGAGCTGTGTTGTCAACCAAGATGTCAATGTGTGGTAGTGGAAAATCATCTTTAGGGCTAGCCCTATTTAAGTCTCTGTAGTCCACACACATTCTGACTTTGTCGTCCTTCTTAGGCACGGGCACAATGTTAGCGACCCATTGTGGATAGGAGGTAACAGCCAGAAAGCCAACATTGAATTGTTTCATCAGTTCAGCTTTGATCTTCTCAGACATATCGGGCCTCATTCGGCGGACTTTCTGTTTGATTGGTGGACAATCTTCTCTTGAAGGGAGACGGTGAACCACAATATCTGTATCTAGTCCCGGCATGTATTCATAGGACCAGGCAAAGATCTCAACATATTCATTCAACAGCTGAACTAAGCGCTCTTTGACACTTGGCTCCAGGTTGGCACCCACTTTAACCTCTTTTCTGGCTTCCTCTGTTCCTAAATTGATAGTCTCTAACAACTCTTCATGGGGCAGAATAGCCCTTTCTTCTTGTTGCAAAAGTCTAGCTAACTCTCCAGGCACTTCACAGTCTTCATCACCTTCGTACTCGGCATGATTGACCAAATCTTCAGAGTCACTGAAGGCAAAAGCAGAATAGTCACCCATGGAATTCGGAGTGGATGGGTACCTGCATTTTGTGAGTGTGGGTGTGTGTAAGGGATAGCCATCCTTAAACAAAATAAAATGTAAAAGGAAAGAAAATGAACACAAAAGTTTATAGATGAAAACGTCCATGATTCATTAAAAATGGCATATGAAAATGAAGAATCAAAACCCTTACAAATGGACCTATATGCCCCGGGTAAGGCATAAGGCGAAAAGAGTGTACGAATTGTTTAGAAGTTATTACAGACCAACATAAATGTTCAAAAGATAAATTACTGATTGATGAAAGTAATGGGAACGAAGTCTTTCGCCTCCCAGTTGCTCAGTCCCCCTTCAATGGTTGGGAAGATCCAATCTTCAAAGTTTCCTTCTTCATCATCATCTTCTAAGGCATGAACTTCATGGTGAGTGATTTTTAAGGGTGGTCCTCCAGCCCAGGAGCGACGCACAACTTTCTGGCCAGCAGCAGTGAAACCCAATCCGAACTTATCTGTCTTGCGAGAAAAATCAGGCAGTTTACCCCACACCGTACTTCCTCCTTCCTTGACTACAGCCTCCGCATCTTTAAGGGATGACATTCGGGACACAGGCTTGGTAATGATAGGCACATCAGTTATTGTATTTACTACCGCGACCTCAGGAGAAACCTCTTCAAAGTGTTGGAAAGGTGTTTCTATAAATTCACCATCTAACTCCACGCAGCAGAAAGAGTTAAGGTGGATTATCATATACTCCTCCTCACCATGAACTGTTATAATCTTACCCTGAACTGGGTACTTGAGCATCTGGTGTAGAGAAGAAGTGATTGCCCCAGCGTTATGGATCCATGGCCTTCCCAACAAGCATGAATATGAAGGACGGATGTCCATTACATAAAATGTAGAGTTGAAAATTTCTGTACCCACTTTGATTGGAATGTCCACTTCTCCGTGAAGCATCCACTTAGAACCGTCGAAGGCTCTAACAATAATATTACTGGGCTTTAGGGTCAAACCCTCACAGTCTAATCTGTCTAATGCTTTCTTTGGTAGGACATTTAATGATGAACCGGTATCAACCAGAACATGAGCAAGTGTGGTCCCTCTGCACTCTACCGAGACATGCAGCGCATCATTATGCTTTCTTCCCTTAGACGTCAAGTCAGCATCAGAAAATCCAAGACCATTATCGGCTGTAAGGCTAGCCACGCACTCTTGAAATTGGTCCGCAGAAGTTTCTTGAGGCACATGTGCCGTTTTCAGGAATTTGATAGAGGCTTTGGCATGAGCCTCAGAGCAGAGTAATAGAGCCAGCATAGAGATTTTTGAAGGGGTTTGCCCTAGCTTCTCTATGACATCATAGTCGCTCTTCTTAATTATCTTTAAAATCTCCTCCATCTCCTTTTGGGTGGTCTCGGGGATAACTAAAGTCTGAGCCCTCGTCCTGACGGGCGCTTCTTGGATCCCCTTACCTTTATCAGCAGAGGGTATAGCTTCGGGAGCATCAATTTCTTCAGTTACTGGACTTTGACAGGTGTCTTGACAGGCACAGAATCTCTTGAGGGTCCGAAGACTGCCCGTGGAGGAGAAATCTCCGGAGAGAAGATTCTTCCACTACGAGTTATCTAACTTGTCCCCGCAATATTCCCTATGTCAGGAGTTTCTTCATCGGAATTCTCTTCGGCTGATTCGATTTGCTTGACACCATGGTAGAAGATCTCTCCTCCGTAATTCCATGGTATCGTCTTGTTGGACTTATATGGGATAGGCCCCGACATGGTAATTTTCAGCGGTACAAACTTAGGATAAGGCGTAATCTTAACAGGCCTTTTGCAGGTCTGAGAAAGACTATCGAAAATGGTGATTATAGCAATGTCATTGATTGGATTAACAACAGTAACAGGAGTAACATGAGTGACAGTAGCAACAGGAGTTTTCTAAAAAAGGATCTCTTGAGTATCCATCAGGCGTTGGATGCCTGATTTCAACAGTGGACAGTCGGATTGTAAGGTTGAACAGAAGTAACAATCTTTTTCACAGCCTGGGAATATCCCGGCTTTCAACAGATTCATTTTAATCATCGGCAGCGGAGTCATTAATTCATCAATAGTGGTAACATGAAGATCTTCTACAACTTCATGGACATTATGACCATGTTTTGGCATAGGAGCGGATATCACTTTAGGTTTTTCGGGGGCATCAAATTCTACCTCCTTGGCATCTATCAAATCTTGGATCTTGTTTTTAGGAGCCCAACAGTTGTTGGTATCATGCCCTACACTGTCCGAGTGGTATGCACATTTTGCATTTGAATGATAATAGGGAGAAGAGATATTTGGGTTTTTCGGCGCTTCTTTCAAGTTGGTAAGGTTCAGCTTTAGCAGGTGAGGGAGGACTTGAGCTGGTGTCATATTGATCCGGGTGAATTTCCGTTGTGGCCTTTCTACCCTTTGCTGATTAGCTCTAGGTTGACTGCTTGAGATTGATCGGCTGAGGAGTTCTGGATCATCACAGCCCCTACCGCTAGTCGGCGCTCCATTCTCCCTTGATTTCTCTGGGTGTGAACAACAGAAACTTCCTTCTTGGCTGGGAAGGTCTTCTTAATAGCAGTGGAAGCGGAGGCATCCTTCTGAATTTTACCAGTCTTAATGCCAGCTTTGACCCTTTCACCGGTTAGAATTAATTCGGTGAACCTTGCAGATGAGCTCCCGATCAAGTGATTGAAGAATGGACCTGACAGGGTCCCCAAAAACATATCAACCAGCTCTCTATCCGACAATGGTGGCTGCACCCTTCCAGCCAAATCCCGCCACTTCTGGGCATACTCTTTAAATCCCTCATTAGACACCATACCCATACTTTATAGTTGAGTATGATTAGGCGCTAAATCTGCATTGTATTGGTATTGTCGGTAGAAAGCAGCAGCCAAATCTTCCCAGTTATGGACATCAGATCTCTCAAGTTGATAAAACCAGTCCAATTGCGTACCCGACAAACTATCTTAAAAAAAGTGGACCCAAAGATCCTTATCAGAAGAGTGAGGTTGGATCTTTCTGACGTAGGATCTCAGATGCATCTTCGGACAGGACAAACCGTCGTATTTAGCAAATGTAGGTACTTTGAACTTGGGAGGAATGACGATCCCAACAACCAACCCTAGTTCTTCAAAATCTAACCCAGGTACCCTTTGCAACTCCATGGCTGCCAACCGATCCTCAAGATTTTTATACTTATCATCCGCCGGAGGGTATTGTTGTTCGGAGTAATCTTCATCCTCTTCCTCTTCTTATTCAGCTTCAGATTCGGAGGGCATTGCAACTCCTTTTCCTTTACCAACCCCTTCGTCAGACGTCGAGGGGAACTCCAAAACTCTCTTAGCCTGATGCTCAAATCTTCTTCCCATAATGGCCACACCAATTCTTTTCTTTTTCTTCTTTTCTGGTTCCTTCCCTTTCTCTAACAGTGCTTTAAGATCCTCTTGACCCTTTGCTAAGTTCATGAGGAGTTGTTGGAATTGCGAATTCTGTGCTTGCAGATCTTTAACCGTATGTTCTATATCCATCTTGCTGAAATAAACATTAGAAAGATAAGGAAATCTGGTGTGAAGACCTGTTTATGCATATGATGAATGATATGTTAATCATGTAATGCATTCAAGGATTCAGAAATTCAAAGTTGTTGCTAACAAAAAGAACACACGTCATATTAATAAGAAGAAATTTGTTAGTACATAAATGCCCCATGGGCAAAATATTACAAAATTCTTAATGTAAAAAGACATTGCACATCCTCTTTGGTGCGATGTAAGTGTTAAGAGTCTCCTCTTCATGAAGTCAGCGGGTAATCTCCAAAACCTTCTTCTCACTGGCATAGAAGCTGGCTTCAAAAGTATTTCTCTCTTCCTTGAGTTGTATCCAACTCTTTTGTAATTCTTCCAATGATGTTGGCATGTCTGGATATAGGAGGGTGTATGGAACCTCTCCTTCCATAACAGGCTCTTTGATCACGAGGAGAATGTGAGAGTATGACATCATAAGACTCTGGGCGCGGGTTCGTACCCACTTGAGATAAGGCTCAAGGGGGATGGAATTCTTGTGTCCCAGTTTCTTATTATCCACTTTGTTGGGCATCCTCCAAGCTCGGATAAACCTTTGTCGAAGTCCTTGCGCATTGTTGTCGAAGTCAAAAACCAAGTCAGGAATCAGCATATCATGAGGGCCATCCCTTCGGGCATACCCAAATTGTCTCAGAGCTAAACAGGGGTTGTAGGTAATGCCTCCCATAATGCCAAGTAGTGGGACATTAGGTAATTCTCCGCAACGATCAATGATGATGACATTTTCTTTGGACCGAGAACACCAATGAACATCAGAATGTGTGAGGGTCATCAACCGTTGTGACCACCTTAAACCCTGCTTATTCTTAAAAACTGATTAGGGAAGGTGAGAAATAAACCACCTTGCTAGAAGAGGAGTACAACACATGAGAACACCTCTTTTCCTCATTGTTCGTGTGTGAAATGAGTGTAGGATGTCCCCAAGTAATGTAGGCACAGGATTCCGAGATATGAAAATCTTGACAGCATTCACATCTATAAGCTGATCAGGGTTTGGGAACAAGACCAACCCATAGATAAGAAGTGACACAATCTCCTCAAAGGCTTGTAGATCTAGAGAATTCCAGCAGTCTTGTGCCTTCTCAAACAGAAACTTTGCCAAGAAACCCTTGACACCACTTCTGGTTTCCCAATGACCTTTGATATCAGATGGTTGCAAGTGTAAGGCTTGAGCAACATCTTCAGGCTTTGGTTCTCTTTCCGTACCGTTGTAGGGTAGTTGATGGAGAATAGGAATCCTCAGGAGTTGAGAATATTCCTCCAAAGTAGGTACTAGTTGGTAATCAGGGAATGTGAAACAGTGGTGTAGGGGGTCAAAGAACTGGAAGAGAACTTTCACCATGTCTTCTTTAATGTTGGAGTTGACCAAGTTGAGAAGTCTACCATGTCTTTCACTGAAGAGAGAATTCTCTGGAATCTTGGAAGTAAGCTCCTTGAGTTGAGGAGGGATTCTCACAAGGTTGACCTGGATTGTTTTTCCGCGGAGTGATTCCATAACCTACAAAACAGGAACAAATATAAAGATCCAAACCCTTGAAATGGTTAGTGGATGCATATGATGCTTTATGATGTTCATGATGTATGCACAAGCACATGTACAAACAAGTCACACAAGTTCCTAGTTTCAGGCTTGCATGGGGTTTCATAGGTAAGTGCCCTCTTGAAGTTAGTTGGCTCAACCTGTCCTATAAATAATAATCGGGTTCTAAGGAGCTCAATATCACTGGATTATTTTCTGTGTTCATTGTTTTAGTTTAGCCACTTAACTGGCGACCGAAATATTCCAAGAAAACAACCCTCAATGAGTGTAGTATCGAGTATCTACTAACTTCGGACTGCACCAAAGCAGGTCATCTCACTACCCCTAATAAGGCCAAGATGGTCAAGTAAGGTTCTAAGAGTTCATTAGTGCTTCATGACATCACTCAGCGGCCCCATATTCTATTTGATTGACTCAAAGGCTACCGATACTCACAAATATGTCGCACTAATATAGCTATTGCTTCAACCATGTCGGTATACCCTGCACAGTTTCCACAACGTATTGCTATTTACCTATGAATGTTTCCAAAAAATCCGGGTGGAGGATTCAAACCCAAACAAGAGAACCAAATGTAAAGCAATCAAAGAAAACAAGATAAGCATGCAAAGGTGATCTAAACCCTAAGGTTACTCCACTTTTAGATATCTCCCCAACAGAGTCGCCAGTTTTGTGATACAGTGGGAGAACTGACTTGAGGTTTTGCTTTTTGTGTTTGCAAATATTTCGGTTTAGCAAGAGTCGCCACCGACTTTTTATTTTATCCTAAGGAAAGGTCAAAAAGCACGGGAAAGACCTTTGAGATGTTTTCTTGGGTTCGGGGAGTAGATTATGAAAAGGGAAGGTGCAAGCACCCTTTTCATCCATGGTTATCCATGGGCTCTTAATTACTTGTTTAGATCACTTGCTTTACTTTTTCAATTGTTTGAAATGGTGCTTTGTGTGTGTTTTTGAAAGATGTTTTAAAAAGAGGCCATCATTGTGGCAACCTTTGTAATGATTCTTGTTTGAATGTATACAAAGGTGTTTTTGTCTTTTTGAAAAGATATCAATGTTTGAAAGTTTGATTTGGGAAATGTTTTGAAATTGTGTTGTGAAGTGTGTTTGAAAACAGCAAGGATGTTTTGTAAGCTTTTGATCAAGTAACTAAGAGTTATCTACCCTATTTTACTCAAAGATCTTTCCTATATGTTTTTAACCCTTTTGACAGTGTTATTTCACCATTGCATTTGGTGAACAACCTTGTATTAGGATGTTAAACGGGACAGGCGCGGGTCATTGTATAGACCATGATAGCAATTGTGTTAGGTATTTTTGGCAAATTTTTGAGGGACTTGATCATTTTTGTTTAGGCAACCAAGATAGCGTCATCGAGGGACTATGATCTTTTGTTTTGTTTTTGTTTTTCCAAAATACCCAACATGTATAACATGACCCATTTTTAAGGCAACAAGTGGATTGTAACCCTAAGGGTGCAAGTGTGTATTGTGTTTGATTTTCATGCATTTTTGTCTTGGATTAGGTCAAGCTACTTGTTGATTTTGGATTTTTTGCATACAAAACCTAAAATCTAATCATGGCATAATTGAAAACATAAAATACGAGAATTAAAAGTCTAAGCTATTACAACATGATTACGGGGATGGGGGTATAATCTTTGAATGGGGGTGTATTTGACAAGAAATATAAACCCTAGTTTACTATTACATCCAAATTGAATATCAATGCATAAATATTAAATGGACAATATTTAAATGAACAAAATTAATATATCAAATAAAAATGAATTATGCAAAAAAAGTTTTTGTTTATTTTCTAAGTATGTAAAAATATTTAATGTAAAAATAAAGAAATAAATAAAAGATTAATTTTATTAGGTTAAGGGTCAAACCCTAATTTCCTTAAGAAAGTAAATATGTTAATTATTTTATTTATATACAATAAAAATAAAATAGTATATATGAAAAATAAAATATGCTTAGAAAAAGTATTTTTTAAGTATATTTAATAAAAAAAATAAAAGTGTAATATTTTATATTTTTATTCTAAAGTATTTTAATAAAATAAAAGTATATATTTATATATGTATCAATTATAAAAAAATGAGATAAAATAAAATAAAATACATACTAAAATAAAATATATTTAGAAAAATATTTTAAGTGTGAATAAAAATAAAGAATTAAAATAAATGTATGATTTATATATTATTTCCAAGTTTTTAATAAATAAGATAAAAGTAGTTAATTGCTTTTTATGTTAGAAAAATAAAAATAAAATGCAAAATAAATGTGAAAAAAATTATAAAAATATTTTTTAGTATTTTTTATATTTGGGAATAAATAAATAAAGTCAGAAAGGAAAATAAAAATTCAAAAATATAAAATAACAAGAAATTGGGCCAGGGGGTGCAAAAAGGAAAAGGGGGGTGTCAATAGTGAGCCAGGCCAAGCCTACCCCACCACTTCATCTTCAACCTTCAGATTTTTGAAAACGTGCGCGTGCCCTGTACAACCAACAGATCCTGTATACGAGCTCTATTGCAAAAACACATAACATCAAACTTGTAGAGCATTTCAAGACGATTTCAACCATATAAACAACTTGTCTTAACTCTCAAAGACCAGAGAGAATTTCTCTGGACCTAAAATCTAACCTAGTTTTTTCAGTATGTTCATGGATGAAATTCTCTTAGCATGCTTAATATAAATGAAAACTGAGCATATGTACAGCTTCATCGCAATGAATACTGCATTTCTTATTCACAAACCTAAGGCTAAATGTTCCTAAATAGAGAGATAAGAAGTTGAAAAAAACCTGTTTCAGCTGACTTCGTGTAGGGCAATGTGGAGCTTTTCAACAAGGCTTGAGATGTCTGGGAGCTTGCTTGAACTTCACTTTACCTTCTCCAATAGCCTGCTTGCCTTGAATGTACTTGAATCAGCCTATAGAACTCAACCTGCACAAGCTCAAAATGAAAATGGAAAACTCTGTAAATGGAGTTACAGTTGGTATTTGAGGTTTGGGATAGCTTGGATGAGTTGAATGGAAGGTGTTTGAAGCAACTTGGGGCAAAACGCACGAGCCAATTGAGCTATGGAACTTAAGTTGCAGGTTCTGCCCTGTTTTGCCAATGGAAGGTGATTTTTGGCTATGGGGTGTTTAAAGGCTCAAGCAATCGTGTTTCTGGGTCAAAGGGGTGTGAGAAAGATTTTCAAACTATTTGCATAAGTTTATCTTGGCTGGTGTTCAAGTTCTCATGTTTTGGACAAGTTTCTTGTTTTTGAAGCAAAATGTGGAAGTGATTTGTAACAGGCTTGTACAGGCTATCCAACACCTTGTAACCCCTGCTCTTGGCCCCTCTAATTTGTGGATTTGATTAGCTGAAAAAGATCTGGACCAATGCTCAAATATTGTGGTTTGACATGAAGCAAGATTATGGCAAAAATGGAAATGTGCCTTTTTCTACTTAGGGCTTAATTTTGTGTACAATGTCCAAATGACCAAAACAATGGCTTAGACTGATGGATTTGCATTTAATTATTGAGTGTGAAGTGGTTTAGAGGCCTGTAATCTAGTGAAAAGCATGCTGACTTGAAATTACAACTTGGATGAACATGAATATGCCATGGATGAAAAGTGAGTTTTTGCCAACTTCAAGCCTTCGATTCTCCCTAACCACAAATGTGTTTGGAGAGTTCCTGGACAATTTGGAAAGCTTGCAACATGCTCTATAATCCATATTTGAAATGTAACTTGAAATTCCAAGTGGAACTATGTGAAAAATGGCCATGAAGATAGGTCAAAATCCTGCCTAAATTAGGGCAAAATTTCACTAAGTTAAAAGTTTTAGGGACCCTTGTTCCAAAAATTATAACATGAGATCCAAGCTTCTTTTGAGAAAACTTTGTGAATAAAATTTTTAGGCTTTGTGTAGGAATACAACTTTCATGTTGGAAGTTTTGTTTGAATCCAAATGCATCATGGTGAAATGTTGGGCAAAGTTAGGAAAAAATAAGAAAATTTCATAACTTAGAAAAATTCTAAGTTATGAAATTTTTTCAACTTTAAACCCTAATTTTCAATTTTGGCTTTCTTGATGAACAAGTTTAATGTTTTGACATATCTTGATGAAAAATGACCCTTGGCACTTGATTTTGACCAAAAAGTCAAAGTTTGACTTTTCAGTGTACAATCAAATTTTGATCAGTTGACTGAAAAATTCATCTGTCCATCCAATGCAATTGAGGTCTTTTGAACTTGTTGAATAGGTCAAGATGATGCCATTTATTCCTTGAGTCCATGGTTGAGCCCAAATTGCCATTGGCTAGGTCAAAAGTCAGATATTGCCCTTGTGCAGTCAAAACCCTAAAAATGACCATTTTGCCCTTTTGGTGATCTGATCAAATTTCTTGTGAAGTTGTGGTCCAAACTTGATCAAATGGTTCATATGAGTTGATAATGTTGATGTGGGTAAAAATTCATGAGGTTTGACTGTAAATTGGCCACAATTGACTTTTTCTCTAATACAACTGATTTCTAGGTCAATTGTCCAATTGATTGGGCAAAAACTTGATTCAAGGCTTGAAACTTGGTATGGACAAACTTATGAGTCCAACATGAAGTGTGAAAGTCACTTTGAGTATTGGAGGTCCAAAAATCCTTGTGCAAACTCAAACCCTAATTCAGGTCATCAGTGCAAGGAGATGTCTTGGACAGTGCAAAACCTTAATCTTGTCTGGAGTTCAAGGAGCTTTGTGAGGGGAAATATTGATAAAATGAGAGGGCAAATTTTGGGGTACAACAGTGGGTACCAAATGATAGTCTAGGAAGGTGAAGCAATGATGCTTAGGGTCAAAGAACTAAAAGAGCACACTCATCATCTTCTCATCAAAACCCGAGGTAACCAGATTGAGGAGTCGACCATAATTCCTGGTGAATGAAGAAGTCTCAGAAACCCTAGATACTAGTTCTTTGAGTTTGAGAGGTATTCTCACCAAGCCGATTCAAATGGTGTTTCTACAAGCGGAAGCCATGATCAGCAAAACAGAACAAAGATAAATTCCCCTCATCCTTGAAATGGTTAGTGTAATGAAGAATGAATGTTTATGATGCATGATGTCATGTTTAAGAAAATTAATCACACACAAGCAAAGCACACAAGACCTTAGGTTTAGGCTTACATGGGGTTTATAGGTAAATACCCTCTTGAAGTTTAGATGGTTTCAAACCTGTCCTAGAAATAGTAACCGGGTTCTAAGGAGTCTCAATATCATTGATCTTTCTTTATCGGTATTATTTTAGCTTACAATCTTTTCTTGCGGCCGAAACATCCCGAAAGTCCGATCTCAATGAGTGTAGTATCGAGTATCAATCGATTCCCAGCTTTACACTGAGACCGGCCATCTCACTACTTTCTAATGGCCAAGTTTGTTCAACTAAGGTTCTAAGGTTCATTAGTGCTTCACGACACCACGTGGCGGCCCCGTATTCTCCTCAATTCGACACAAGGGATATCGATACCAACCAAAGTGTCACACCAACACAGTTATTGATTCAACCATATCGGTCTACGCCATACAGTCTCCACGATATATTATTGTTTACCTAAAAAGTGTCCCCAGATCCGGGCGTAGGACCTATACAAGAATACCTCAACCAACCTTTAAAAGTAAAGCGGCCAAAGCAAACAGAGGAAGCAATTTAAAATGATCTAGACCCTAAGGTAAACCCCAATTTATAATTCTCCCCAGATGAGTGGCCGGTTCTGTGATATGGTGGCAGAACCGACTGTTAATACTCGTTTGCATTTTTTGTTTGCAAATGTCACAGTAAGCAAGAGTCGCCACCGACTTTTATTTTATCCAATAAAGGAAAGGGTGAAAAGAACAAAAAAGACCTTTTTTCGAGAGTTTTTGAGTAAGGGGAGTACATTATGGAAAGGGAAGGTGTTAGCACCCTTCCCATCCATGGTTTTCCATGGGCTCTTAGGTACTTGCTCATTTTCTAAAATTGCTTGTGTTTGTATGTTTTGAAAAGCTTTGAAAATGCCTTAGTGCGGCGATTCACTTTATGGTAACTCTTGTATCAGTCCTCAAGAGTGTGATAAAGTGTTTTTTGAAAACTTTTGTTTGAAAAGTATGTTTGAAAGTTTATGGTGTAAAAATGATTATTTGAGGAAGTACCTAACAATTATCTACCTACTCGAAAAAAAGCGTTCTTCTCCTCCTTTCCTTTAGACCGTGTTATCCTACCATTAGTGAGTAGGTAACCCTAGTTTTTGGATGTATGAGGGACTATCGAAAGGGACAGAATGGTCATTGAAGGCAACATGTAAGGATACCTTAGCATTTCAAAGGTACTATCATCATAAGATCGTTTCTCGTAGGCAACTCGAGGGACATTTAGGGACTATGATCTTTATGATGATTTTAACTGCAGGCCTTTACTCTGTTTCGAGGGACATGACCATTGTTTCCGAAGGCAACCAAGTGGGGTAACACCCTAGGGGTGCAAGTGTGCGGCAGTGTGCTTTTTTCAGATATTTTATCTTGCGCAATTAGGGTTATCTAGGTTCAATTAATCATTATCTTTTAGGAAGCCCTATTAAACATTCATCTAAGCAATTTATCATACGGGAAAATAAATGGCAGAAAGATAAAATTCCTAACTATTACAAGGCTTTGGTGCAATTACATAATTAGGGACTAAAAATTAAAAATGCGGAATTAAAACCCTAATTAAACTATTACAAACCGGACACAATTATATAATGAAAAAAAATAGCATAAATAATAAACACGCGAGGAATAACGAAGCCCCTAAACCCTAAAACGCGCATGGGTTAAGAGAAAAGATTTTTGTTGTTTTTATTTGAAAAAAGGTAAAATGATAAAAAGGGTAATTAATTAATTTGGAAAAAAATTATTAATTAAAAAAAATTAATTCTAACAAAACTAATATTTTTGATATTTTTCAAGAAAAAAGATTTTGCAATTTTAACCTAGATTCTAATTGATTTTATTTTTAAAAGAAACAAGTCAAAATAATTAATTAAATTAATTTACAAAATTAATTTTAATAAAACCTAATTCTATTTTTTTATGGTTTTATTGATTTTATGATTAAATAAAAAAACTAAATTTAAAACAAATAAAATAAAGAAATTAAAAAAGCAATATAAAGAAGAAATAGAATGAGCCTGATGTTGTGAAGCATTTTGGGGGGTGCTGATTGGATTTCCAACGCCCAGGTAAAAAAGCCCAATAACCCCTTGCATGTGATTTGGTATTATGGCTTCTGGAAGGTCCATCATGCACACTTGGAGCTGGAGCGTTTGATCTGGCGCTGAAGAGATCCAATGGTGATTGTAGGCCAATACCGGGTGCATACGCTTAACCCTGGGGTACTGAATCTGCAAGTAGAAATTAGAAAAATAATATGCAGGAGGCAAGGGTCGAACCTCTGACCTCCCACACATGCAATGCCTTAAAACCCTTCTTACTTGCCACTGGACCACTTGGTTATTTGTGATATCAAACAACAACAATATATTTTATTTAATAATTAGAAGTAATAATGAAAATGCGCGCGAGATTCAAATGGTCCAACCAGACTTGGACACGCCAGCATCTTCTCCAAAGGGGTTGTCGTTTTAGGAAGAACCTTTACCTACAGACAACCTGCTGTAACTATAAACCTGCATATTTCAAAAATCACAGCCACACAATAAAAATGAAATCTAAATACACAGATCAACTGGGTTTAATCTCGTGAGTGCAATGGTGTTCATCGTTTGGCTTAATTTCACCTGTATTGAAAAACCCCAAAACAAAGCTTCAAACCCTAGCAATGGTAGTTATCCATACAAGCATCAAAACTCACAATTAATTATACAAATAGATCCTAAATGATGATACAAACATGAATGCATGCTTACAAATAATTTATAACGCGTAAATATTCAAAATCAAATTCAAGAATGAAGGACAAACCGTGATACTATATGGGGTGTTTCTGGGTGCTTTGATGCGTGGTAATGATCCAAACATCTTCCAAACGTGCCCAGGAGTTGATTGCAAGCTTTAGAATGCCTTGAATCTCCCTAAAAATGCCAAACCGAATGCCACTTTTTTGTCAAAAATTGGAGTTTCTTGTGTCAATTCTACACAGCCAAATCATCCTCTCATCATTAGGGTTTGTTATGCATATATAGTAGAGGTAATTAGGTCAATAAAATTGAGTTGAATCTTTGCAAATTGATGAGAAGAGATTTTATTTGCATCTTGTATACTTTGTTTCTAAATTTGGCCAAATCATGCTATATTCATCCCAATCATTCCTTGCACAAAAATCTTGATTTTCCAGCTGATTATAGACTCATCATGTGGTCATAAAATCAAATCTTGGATTTTATTTTATTATTCCATTATTTAAATTGATTTATTTTGATTTAAATGAATAAAAACTCAAAACAAATAATAAAAATAATAAAATAATAGGTGGGTAAGCTCAGGGGTCGTGGGTCCTCTTAGAAACAAGTTTCAAACAAGAAAACATGGGCCCATTTGGAAAAAAATGAATTTTGATCAATGTTGACTTCATGCACATTTCTAAAATTTGGTCAACTTTAGCAATGCACATCTCTCTCATTTTTAACGTTATGAGGGTGTTCTTGACCTTTTTAGAGATCTTAGGATGTGCTCTAAACAACCCTTTTGGTTTAAGCTTAATTGGATCTTCAATGTTCATGTAAGGAGCTTTGACCTAAAAGGGGTTTTTGTTGACTTTTTGAAATGGCCTATAATGTCTGAGCTTATATCTTTTTTTGTGGCATTTCTTGAACTTAAAGGCTGAAGAGAAGTTGTAGGGAATTGGATTCTCTTCAAAATGAACCTTTATGGAGAAATTTCTGATAAAGTATGAGAAAGTTATGCTTGTTCAAAGTTTGGTTGACTTTTCCTATAGAAACCCTAAATTGCCATTTTTTACTTTTGATGAGTTAGGAGAATTTCTTGAGGAATCATGATCAACCCTTGATCAAATGATGGATAATAATTCAAAATATAGATGTTGACCAAAAATCTTGAAGTTTGACTGTATTTGGGCCATAGTTGACTTTTGACCTAGTACAGTTGATTTTCAGGCATTTGAGTAGTTGACTGAGAAAACTTGTTGTGCAAGGCATGAAACTTGGCATGGATGATCTTGAGGATATATTAGGGCAATGGAGACCATTTGGGACCCTTGGAACTCAACCATCTTGCTTGAAATTGAAACCCTAGTTTGAGGCTTATTATCTTAAGAGGAGGATTTGTCTGGTCAATCCTTAGTCAACTTGATCAATTGAGGACCTCTAGGAGTATGTCTTGTGTGAAAATGGGAGGGCAAATTTTGGGGTACAACAAAATTGATTCAGGAAGAAATTCTGACACAAGAGTTGTAGATCTCAATGAGATCTAAAACATTGCATAATAGAACCTCTCCTAGAAATTCTGGGATTTCATGTTTTAAATCCTTGAAGACACGTCCATGAAACTAAAACATATAGTAAATTCTGAACATTTTCAAGTCAGAATTTTGTTATAGCTTCTGGGCCAGTTTTCACGTAGGTATAATCAGAGTTTGCAAAATTGATTCAAATAGGGGTTACAAAGCATGTTACAAGCTTTCTGAAAATTCTGATAACTCCTTCAGATCATGCTGGAGCGTGAAGAATCAAAGATAAGAATTGGACATTTGTTCTTAATCCAAGTTACGTTTATGCTGAACTTCTGATCTACTTCCAAGCTAGGCTGCATAATCTCATGTTGCAGGCCTTCTTTGCTTGTTAAATCTCATCATCATTTAATGCTCACACACACTTTTGAGTCCTTACACTAGTGTCTAAGCCTTTATCCAAAAGATCTCCCCACGTGTGGCATGAAAGTACCATTGTTGTCCTTGTAAAGTATACTTTTGTACAAAGTTTATTTTAAGCCCATACTTTACTTTGTTTCTGAGTGTACTTCTCCATAAATCATGCCTACAAACTCAGATTAGGTGTGTTTAAAGTTGCTAATCACCCTACCTTGCCTTGAAACTTACTTGTCTAAACTTGCTTCAAAATCAAGTCAACGAGCCATAACACATGATGGATGTACTCCTGATCTCTCCAAGCTTCTAAATCCTTTACCTATAAATTAAACTTCATTTGCAAACTGTTGGAGGGGTCGAAAAATTGGAAAAAAAGCCTTGAAACCTTGCCGAAAATTTCCAAGAACCTGAAACTGCAAACACAAAACGTGTTATTTTCTGACTTTTGCATCCAAACTCTAATTTTTTCTTGTGTGTTTCTTGACCAAATCATTCAGACAATTTCTAGAATATACATAGAAGCTTTCCCAACTTCTGTTTTCAAATTGTAAAACAGTATTCACCATTCTCTATTTTAAAAACCAGAACTTTGCACCTTGATTGCTCCAGAACTTTCCCACCATGCATAGCTCAAGTTAAGAGTTGCTTTAGATTTCGGAGAACTTGAGAAAGCTGACAAGAACATCACAACAATCTGAACCAGGCTCTAATTCACAGAACAATTTCCAGCTACAAGGTAAGTTTTTTCTTACGTTTATCTCATTACTTAGGCATTGTTAGAGTTGCATTTTCAAAGATACAATGTAGATATCATGACTCTGATTCTGTACATATTTATTGATTTCATGTATATGGCCTAAGTAGAGAGAATTTCAGATCAGAACTTCTTGAGGAAATTAGGGTTCAGAATTATGATTAGAAAAATTCATGCTTTCTTCTGGTTTACAATTTTGATGCTTTGAATTTCTGAAACCATGATGAAATTTGCCATAATTTCTATGTTTTCATTTTCCATTTTTGTTGAGAAATGACTAAGTTGCAGATACTCTGGCTGGCACGAAAAAGAAGATAAAGTTCATTGTATGAACTTACTTTGTAATATATGTTTGCATTTTTGTTTCTATTACTGGATGTATAGGCACCCCAATGGTAGAGAGTAAGCGCATAAGGTATTAGTGTTAAGGGTCCTGAGTTCTAGCCCCAGAAACACCTTTTTATGTTTATTTCTTGACATTTTTACCCCATTATTTGTCAAACAATATTCCTGGACCAGAACTTCTAGATAAAACTCCTCCAATTTGTTTGTCAAAACAATACTCCTGGACCAAAATTTCTAGATATTTCTCATCCAACAACATTGACACCTCACTTACCCATTACCAGGACCTCTAGACTTGCAGTAACACTAGAACTTCTAGGCTTCCAGTTGCATTAGAACTTTTAGGCTCTTTCAGCAATTAGAACTTATAGGCTTTCCTTTGTCCCCAGCAACCCCTAGAACTTTAGTGCATCCGGATCCAGTACTTCCGGCCTTCCCCATTTCTGCTAACATTTTCTTTCTGATTTGCAGCGCACCAGAGTCAGTACTTCTACTCCTTCTTATTTCTATCCTTTCAGCAATGTGCTGACTCTAATTTTTTTCTCTTATTATTTTTATCATCACTTTTATTTTCATTAATCAAAAACACCAAAAATAATTTATATTCATATACTTTGCTTTATTGCTTTTAAAACAAAAAGACTAAAAACATTTCCTTAAGTAAATTTATTTCTTCTCTTAACAAAAACAAAGCAAATCTATTTTACATTTCAATTCTTGTATATTATTTCAATATGGTTGTAATAGATAATTAGGACTTCAATTTCTTGCAAACCCCATTTGTAAATTTGTATACCCCATCCCCAAATGATTGTAATAGCGTAGAATATTTACTTTCCGTAATTTATCATTTTCATATAAATGCTAGTAAAGTAGGATTTGCATGGGAAGATAAAATCTATCTTAGAAAACACTAATCCAAGATAAACCAAGCATGAAATACAAACACTTGCACACTTGCATCTCTAGGGTTAACTCCACTTGTTGCCTTATGAAAAATGGTCATGTTATGCATGTGAGATATCTTAGCAAAAACAATAAAAAATACAAGATCATAGTCCCTCGATGACGCTTCGAATGTTTCCTTACAAATGATCTTAGTCCCTCAAGAGAAATGCTAAGATGTCTCACAGCATTGCTATTCATGACTATGCGATGACCCACGCCCGTCCCTTTTACATCCAAAGATAAGGCTTCTTACCAATCAATGGTAAGATAGAAACATCTAAAGGAGGAGAAGAACAAAAGACTTTTGAGTAGGTGTAAACGTTCTTAGTTGCTTGCTCATTTTCAAAACAAACATCTTTTCAAACACACAATAAACACTTTCAAAACATGAAATATTTTAAAAAGTCCAACACTTTGTATACATTCTTATAGAGACGATAATCATTACAAAGTTTGCCTAAACAAAGGCGCTTTTCAAAAATACTTTCAAAAGCCATCACAAAGCATATTTTCAAACAAAAGCAAGTGATCTAGAAAGCAACTAAGAGCCCATAGATAATTATGGATGAAAAGGGTGCTAACACCTTCCCTTTTCATAATCTACCCCCCAAACTCAAGAAAATAATCTCAAAGGTCTTTCCTGTTCTTTTCACCCTTTCCTTTATTTGATAAAAGAAAACTCGGTGGCGACTCTTGCTATCCGCAAAAATTACGATCAAACGTAAAACATCCCAAGTCAGTTCTCCCACCGTGTTACACTAGGCAATTTGGTTTATGCCAACCTTTGCCTTACAACTTTTATAAGCCATCAGACGAAATGTTCCTTTCCTCCCAAAGCTATAGTGAAGCAGAGTGTGGTCAACGCCTTTAACACTTTGCTGTTGATGCCCCAATTTGAACCTCGTTGCTTTCAAACCCCTTTTATGTACAACGAAGGATTTTTTTGATTGGTAGACTGTGGGGTTCATAAAGAAAAATGGGAACCTCAAATCTTTCCAGCATTGATTGGCTAGTGATTTCGAAGCTATGAATCAACAATTTAAGAAAGGTATGACTTACTATTGTGACTATCAATCACTTTATCTTATTTCTCGCTTCTTCATGTTTCGACCTTTAAACTTTGTCATGTGCTTTTGTTTTATTCAGAAGTTGAGCAAAAGAAGCTTGCTAGGGAGTCTATTAGTAGTGAAGTTATTTTTGCTTCTGTTGACAAAGCTCCTTCAATTTCCTCTCAGGTAATTTGTTAATTTTAGTGTTTTCTTAACTTACCATATCCCATGTCTAACACGTCGATTATGTTGACCCATTTGCAAGCTGCTGAAGCCAACGTTGTTATCCCTTCTGGACCCTATCCAAAGAGGAAAAACCACTCTTCCCATAAAGAGAAGCAAGTGGACGACATGCCTTCACCTGTTATCCCCACACAATCCAAAAAGTCTCGATCAACTTGATCTGAGGCTATTCCAAAACAAACTACTTCTACCATTGTGCCTGCTCCAATGGTAGCAAAAATACAAGTCGTGCAACCAGCTTTGACTCTCCCAGAGAGCACCAATTTCAGCTCTGAAGGGGACTCTCAGGTATTCTTTATTTTCCTAAAACTCCTTTTTTCTTCAAGATCACTTGCTCCTTTTAGGTTTTGTTCTTACTTGTCTTTGTTGTTTCAGCGACAAACCGCTAAATCTAAACAACACCCCACCAAGCTTATCTTAAGGACTTCAAAGGAAAAAAATAAAATGACTGTGATTTTGTCAAATAATGAATCTACTGATGGTGATCTCAATTCTCCTGTTGATCAGGGAGCCCCTGAGTATTCTCCCATCATTGAGAGAGTGGAAGACGACGCCCATAAAGACAAATTAGAAAGGGATGCTGGAAATGATGAAATGGAGGGTCCTGAATTTAATGTTGACATTGATGATACTATTAACCAACAACCTTATCAAACAGATGAAGAGCCTCCTCAAACAAATGCTCCCTTTGGCTCTGTTTCAACTCCTCCCAACGTGGCACCTACCACTACTACCATGTTGCCTCAAGCAATTTCTACTTTAAATCAAAGTATCCACTTTGAATACTTGAAGTTTTTGGTGGCCGCTAGAAATCGGTCGACTAATAGGGGCTCTAGAACTTCAACTGTCTATGGGGGTGTTTCTTCTCTTGGAACCCAAGGAGAAATTCTAAGTCGCCTAAAAACATAACTCTTTCATGTCGATCTGATCACCCATTTGGAGGCGTTTCATGCTGATGGGCTAAGGTCAAAGAGGCGTTGCAAAAGGTTGACGTTCACACAACCTATCCTCATGTCGTCACGTTTTTGGCTGAAGTATCTGCTTTTCTTGACCAGTTTTTGGTCGATTTGGCTAAACGAAAGGAGATCATGGGGAAACGTTTTCCTAAAGATATGGAATGTAATCTCGAATTGGCCTTCAAGGAGTCCTCTATAACCACTAGTGAATTGATAAAGAAAGATCTTGACAAAGCCAAAGAAGACTTCAAAAAGAGGGCCGATAATATCTCTTTGTGGCAGCAACAAATTGTTGTTTTAAAATAACAAATTGAAGAGCTGGAGAAGAAGATCAATGAATCTGAAACCTTACAAACTCATGGATTTGAGATGGCTGAAAAGGCACTGAATGACGAACTTTCTACTAGGGTTCTTCACTGGGAGCATGTTGAGGCATTGGATATCGATCTAGTTGAACTAGATACCTCTCTTTCATTAACCAATGCTCGATTGTCTCTCGCTCGAGACCGCTATTTGACTCTCAAGGAAAACGTGCCCTTTTAGCCATATTTGTAATGCCTAATGAGTCTTTCAGGCCCTTTAGTGGCCTTTTACTATGTAATGAATGGTTTTTTACTATTTTCCTATTATAATTTCTTGCAACATAGGTCTATATTTCTTTAAGTATTTCCCATTTACTCTTACTATTCGACCTTATGACGTGAGCTCTTCGATCTCATAAGCATTGTTAGAAAAAACTTGAACCACTCGAAACGGTCCTTCCCAATTTGGTGACTACTTTCCTAGAACTCTATATCTTCGATCCACAGGTAAGATCACTTTCCAAACCAAATCTCCAAAGACAAACGCTTTTGCATTCACCCTTCTGTTATAGGCCTTTGCTACTTTTTCTTTCTGCCTGAAAAAAGTATCTAAAGTTGCTAGCCTATGCTCTTCAACTTCTATCAGAGCATCATGCATCATGCATCATTCCCCAATAATACTCAGTAGGAATATCTTATTACCTTTGTATTCCCACTGATTGCAAATGAATTTCTAAGGGCAATACTGCTTCCTGTCCATAAACCAAATTGAAAGGGGTTGTGTTAGTAAACTCCTTTGGTGAGTTTCGACATGCCCACAATGCTTGGCCCAAAGTTGCATGACAACTTCTAGGCTTTTGTCCAACATATTTCTTGATTAAAATTATAATGGTCTTATTCGCTGCTTCGACTTGCCCATTCACCTGGGCATAATATGGTGTTAAGGTTAACAGTTTGAACCCCATTTATGCAGCGAGCTCATTTACCTTTTGCCATATGAACATAGTTCCTTGGTCAGTTGTTATAGTCTCTGGTGTGCCAAACATATATATGATTTGATTTTAAATGAAGGTCGTGACTTCCTCTTGGTCTACTTCAACTAGAGCGACCATTTCTACCCATTTTGAAAAATAATCAATACCTACCAAGATGTACCTGTGGCCTTTTGATGATGCATGTTTAATTTCTCCAACAATATCCAAAGCTCATCCTCTGAAAGGCCAAGGTTTGATAATATAATGCAACTCAATAGCTGGTACATGTTGAATTCTAGCATGTTTTTGCCATTCTTGGCAGCTTTTGGTAAAATTAATGCAATTTTTAACATGGTCGGCCAATATACTCCTATTCGACACAACAACCATTTCATCTTCTGACCTGCTTAATGTGTTCCACGAGCACCACTATGTACTTTGGATGTTGCCACATATGCTTCATTCTCTCCTAAGCATTTTAACAACACTCCTTCAGGCGTTTTCCTGAATAATTCGTCTCCCATTAATCTATAACTTAACACTCTGTACTTAACCTTGCGCTCTGTCGACTCAACTGGATTTTTTAAGTAATCAACTATGGGTTTCCTCCAGTTGTCTTTAGCTAAAGCATCAATGGAGAAAACTTCTTCTTCCATTTCAAAATTTCCAAAATACTCATAATTTAGGAGATCAGGGATCACTTCAGGTGTTTCCCCCTAAGTTTTTGTCATTGGTGTGGTTTCAAACTCTAATTTCTCTTTTACCTCAATGAACTCGTCTATGCTTAATTTGGGTATTTTGTATCTAGATGCTAACTGGGCCATGTCATTCGCTTCTTGGTTGTCAATGCACCTTACATGACTAATCAACATGTTGTCAAACTTCTGAAGTAATGATAACGCTTTGGCCATATACATTACCATATGATCTGTAACACAATTGTATTCTTTGGTCAATTGTTTCACCACTACCTCCGAATCTCCTTTAATGTCAACATCTCTTATTCCAACATCTAACATAATTTGAAGACCAATTATTAAGGCTTCATACTCATCCTCGTTGTTAGAGAATTTGTCTTTAATTTTATAACAAAATCTAGTTGGAATTCCATCTGGTGATAAGATAAAAATCCCTACCCTAGTTCCTTGTTTGTTTTTAGAGCCATCAAAATAACATTGCCAAGACTTAGTGCTTACATAAGCTTCAGTAATGTCGACCACTGAATGGTTAACTATAAATTTTGAAATAATTTCCCCCTTGGCTGCTTTTAAAGGAACATATGTTAATGAGTATTTAGTTAATGCTAGTGCCCATTTACCTATTAGACTGTGCAAAATGGGTTTAGATAACATATGCTTGATGACATCAAAATGAGAATAAACAGAAACTTCGACTGGTTTTATATAATGCATGAGTTTAGTACATGAGAAATACAAACATAAACATAGTTTTTCAATTGCATTATATCTAGTTTCAACGTTAGAACTCGACTATGGTAATAAATGGCTCTTTCGACCCCATTTTCGTCTTCCTGGGCCAACATGCTTCCCAATGTCGACTCTGATGCTGCAATATACAGTTTCATGCCTTTGTTTATGTTTGGAGGTTCCAGTATTGGAGGCTTCATCAAATAATCTTTTAGATGATCGAATGCCTCTTGGTGTTCGTTTTCCCACTTGAATTCAAACTCTTTGCCTAATTTCAACAAAGGAGAAAATGCCAAAGTTTTACCACTCATGTTTGACACAAACCGCCTTAGGAAATTTATCTTTCCCAAAAAAGATTGGATTTCATTCTTCATTGTTGGCGCTTTGGTATTCAAAATAGCCTTGGTTTTGTTCTGATTAATCTCTATGCCTTTCTTGTACACGATGAAACCCATAAAATCTCCTGCACGAACACAAAAAGCACACTTTAATGGATTAAATTTTAATCCATATTCCCTCATTCTAATAAAATAATGTCTTAGATGATCTAAATGATCAGCTCTCGAGGGTAATTTGACTACAATGTCATCAATGTACACCTGTATGAAGGTGTTTATGAAATCATGAAACATTGAGTTCATTGCTATTTGGTAAGTCGCCCCTGTGTTTTTTAAACCAAAAGGCATGACGACCCACTTATATGTGCCTAACGCCCTAGGGCATCGAAATGCAGTTTTGTAGGTATCATCTTCAGTGATGAAAATTTGATTATAGCCTGAATATCCATCCAAAAGACTTAAATATTCATATCTTGCGGCTGAATCGACCAACATTTCTACCACAAGCATTGGATATTCGTCCTTTGGGGTGGCTTTATTTAAATCCCTAAAGTCCATGCAAATTCTCAAAGTTCCATTTTTCTTAATTACAAGGACTATATTAGCTAACCATTCAACATACATGGTTGTCCTGATGAACTTGCTCTTCAACAACTGTTCGATCTCTACTTTGATTTTGGACAACACTTCTGGCGCAAACCTCCTTAGCATTTGCTTGATTGGTCATTTTCCTGGATTTGTAGGCAGCTTCATCTCCACCATTTCTCTACTCAAACCATGCATCTCATTGTAATCCCATGCAAAGCAGTCCTTGAATTATTTAAGTAATTTGATCACTTGATCCTTCATCTGGCTATCGATCTTGGTGCTGATGTAGGTAATTCTCTTAATCGAACTATCACCCAGGTCAACTTCCTCCAAGGGATCTTGTGCTTGCATCTTCAAAACATTGTCTCTTGGATTTTTATCAAACCCAAAGGCTCTTCTTCGTATATACAATCAAGCCTCTGGCTTTTTGAAGCTATTTTTTGGCTTGTGTCTCCAAGCTCTTCCACCATGATGGCCTCAGGTGCCATATTTGAAACATCTTCAACCTCTAAAGCCGCCTTTATTCTATTTTCGGCCATATAGGCCAAAATCCTTGCCAGAGCATTTGCCTCAGGCATCATCTTGATTTCGTCCTTCTTCCCGCCCAGTGGGCTCAAACTCCCCTTCTACAGCTGGATATGTGTCCAACTTTTCTTGGTCCCAAATAAAACCATGAGTGGGGTGTAAAGTCAAGAAATTGATTGCATCAGGAAGCGACTTAAAAACTGCATCTTCTGGGTCGCACGGTGGTATAGTTGCAAATGCTTTATCAAAATTATTTTGATTCACCACCTTCACATCAGAAGTGAAATGGCTACGATCTTCCTCTACGTTTTTAACAATCCCATCCTGACACCATATGGACACACGTTAATGCAGGGTCGATGGCACCACCCATATTCCATGTATCCATTCGTGCCCCAACAACAGGTTGAAATTTTCTTTGGACGCTATCACCATGAATAATAATGGCCTTAAAGTTGAGCCAACTGACAGATTTAGTTAAATCACACCCAATATGTGGCTTATATTTCCTTCATAATTCGACAGAACAATATTGTATGGTTTAAGGTCTGTGTTGAACTTACCAATTTTCTTTAGCAATGATTGTGGCATCAAATTAACGGCAGCACCACCATCAACGAACACCTTGTTCATAGGGAATTCATCAACCTTAGCCCTTATAAACAAAGGTTTGAGATGATACATCATGTCTGGTGTAGGTTTCTCAAATGTTGCATCTTTCTCTTCTACCACCCCATTGTTCATGACATAGTAACACATAGGTTTTTGATCTGCTGATTCCTCACACATGTCTTCTTCCTCATCCACAGATGCCTGAGGCAAACCCATATTCATAGGGAAAAACTAGCACAATATTATAGTGGATTATTAAACTGTCCTCTGTACTATCTTCAAAACCGTCTGACACTTCATCATCCATGTTGTCACCACCAAGATCTTCAACCTTCACTAGAATTGTTGCACTCACAACTAGCATCGACATCCTCTCTTTGGCCGGTCGATGTTGTACTTTTTTCTAGCCTCTTTCACCCTTTTGTGGAACAACTTTTGTTGCAGCATCTCTTACATCTTTCTTATTCCTCTATTGTGGAATAAATTTTATTGCATCCTATCTTGTATCTTTCTTATTCCTCTAAAACCTCCTCCATTGGGTCTTCGTCATAGGATTCTTCCCTTTGTAGGTGGAAGGAACATGGTAATTCTTTGAAGTTGGAACCAGGTACTTCTTTGAAATGATCCCAGTTTCAGTAAGTTGGGTTGAACTCAATCCTTTTTCCATCATCTCCCATTTGTGAGTCAAACCTGACTCTTTTTTCACCACCTTCTAGTTTTGGTTTTACCCCTTAGATAAAAGGGACGAACCCAGTTATTGTTGGGCATATTAGTTGGTGGCACAAACATTCTTAGATATGGAAACTTGGGTTTCTCTTGAGGCACTTGAACATTATTTGGCCCCTTAGCATGGTCGAACACCACTTTTGGATTTTTTTACTTGATGGTGCTTTTTCTTCAGCGCCTTAATCTTCTTTGCAGTTTCTTTGTCATAGATCACGTTATAGTTTGGGCATAACATGGATCTAGAATTACTCAAATTACATCTGTTCAGAAAATCTACTAACTCCTCTTCAGGTTTAGGAAACACGACCTTCATCAATTCAACCACTGTTTCCCTAGACAATTTTTCATCCTTATAGTCTATTTTTTTCTTTGTCGTCCTGATCACCTCCAGGCTTTTCAGCAAAATCAACCATCATCACTTCATGTGGCTTAGACAGATTGTCATTGCCACTTTGGAGACCTTCAGTAGCCTCGACTGTTGTAGCCACAGCCGGTTCGCCTTTAAGACCATCAGTAGCTCTGAGCATCAATATTGCTAGTGATTTGATAGTGTCTACCTATTCGTCTATGAGGACCTCAATATCCTCCATCATCAACAACTTCACACGGATCCACATATTGTGCATCAGCCACATGTAAGAGATCCGAGTCGATCTTCCTAGCATTCTTTGGTTTCTCACCAAATTTTAGTTGATCGTCTTTCAAAGCCTTTTGAATCAAATTCCTAAAAATAAAATACTAGGAAGTATTATGACCCAAAAAATTATGATATTTACAAAAACATTTTTTTTTGTTTTTTCTATAATGGTGGTGTCTTTTGAAAATGTTTCAAAGAGGTGTTGGTGTATAAAATGTTTTTGTTGTGAGCAAGCGAGCAACTAGGAGAGAATCTACCTACTCAAAAAGGTCTTAAATGTTCTTTTCCTCCCCCTTTAGATATTTCTATCTTACCATTGATTTGGTAAGAAGCCCCATCGTTTGATGTGAAGGGACGGGCATGGGACGTTTCTATAGTCATAAAAGGAAACCTATGGGACATTTTAACAATGTCGTTTTAGGGACTAGATCGTTTACCGAAGGCAACATCGAGGGTCATCGAGGGACTACGATCTTTTATCGAGGGTCTTTGCTAAAACACCCATGTTCGAGGGACATGGCTAATTTCTGAGGCAACAAGTGAGATTATCCTAAGGGTGCATATGTGAATAGTGTGTTTGATTGCATCCATTTAGTCTTTGATTTTTGGGTTATCTATTTGATGTTTTCATGTCTTGCCATACAAACTCTAATTACTAACAATATATGAAAGCGATATAAGTGCGGAAAAATAAAGTCCTACACTATTACATCATTAAGGGGATGGGGTGTACAAATTTATAAATGGAGATTGCAAGAAATTAAAGTCCTAATTATCTATTACAACCACATTGAAATAATACACAAGAAATGTAAAATGGGTTTGTTTTGTTTAAGTAAAGAAGTTAGTTTACTTAAGAAAATATTTTGATCTTTTTGTTCTAAAAGAAATTAAATAAAACATGTGAATATGAAATATTTTTGGTGTTTTTGGTTATTAAAAACTAACATAAGATTAAAAAGAGAAAAAGGAGTCAGAATCAGCACATTGCTGAAATGAGAAGGAATAGAAGTTCTGACTCTGATACGCTGCAAGAGAGATAATGTTAGTAGGAAAGTAGAGGGTCAGAAGTTTTGGGCCTGGGTACACAAAGTTCTGAGGTTGCTGGGAATAAAGGAAAACCTAGAAGTTCTGATTGTTGAAGGGGTTCAGAAGCTATAATATAGCAGGGAACCTAGAAGTTCATATATCACTGACAAGTCAGAAGTTCTTCCTGTTTGAGAGAGTGAGGTGATAATGTTGTTGGGTAAGGTTGTATAGAAGTTCTGATTTAGGAATATTTTTTGATAGGTAAATGGGTGAACATGTGACTAAATAAACCTAAAAAAGAAGCTCCTGGGGCTAGAACCCAGGACCTTTAGCACTAATGTCTTATACGCACACACTGTCTACCACTGGGGTGGCTGTACATCCGGTATCAGAAGTAAAAGCATAAATATGTATCATAAAGTAAACTCTGATGATAAATTCCAACTCTTTCTCCACGCCATTCAGAGAATCTACAGCTTAGTCATTTCTCAAGAAAATAGAAAATGCACACATAGCAGTTATGGCAGCTTCCATCATGGTTTCAGAAATATAAAGTATCAGAACTGTACATCAGAAGCAAGTATGAATTTTGTTAATCCTAATTCTGAATCCTAATTTCCTCAAGAAGTTTTGAACTAAAATTCTCTCTACTTAGATAGAAATACATGCAATCTGTGAATATGTACAGAATCAAAGCCAGGATGTCTACATTGTATTTTAAACATGCAAATCTAACAATGCCTAAGTAATATGATGAGAGTCAGCAGAAGCTTACCTTGCAGACTGCTTGTAATGTTCTTATCAGCTTCCTCACGTGTTCAGCAGATGGGAACAACCTTTAACTTGGGTTATGAATGGTGTGTGGATGATTTGGTCAAGAAAAACTTTAGGGAAATTGGAGTTTGAATGCAAGAATAAAATACTAACAGGTTTTGTATTTGTGTTTGCAGTTTCAGATTTCTGGAATTTTTAGCAAGGTTTCAAAGCTTTTCCTTTCAATTTTTCTCACCACCCTTCACAGTTGCAAATGAATTTCAATTTATAGGCAAGAATTTTGGAGCTTGGAGAAGTAAAAAGTACCATCATCATGCTAGCGTGCTGGCATGTTCTTGAAGCAAGATAAACAAGTATGGTGGTTAGAAGCTTTTAGCCGTGCCTAAGCTGGATTTGTAAGCATGAATTAAGGAAAAGTATCCTCAAAAGAAAAAGCAAAGCATGGATCCCACATACTCTTGTATAAAAGTTTTCTTTTTTAAGGACAACAATGTACTTCTATGTCACACGTGGGGAAATCCTTTGGATAAAAACTCAAAAGTGGTTGTGAGCATTAAATGATGATGAGATTTATAAAACCAGAAATATTGTGATGTGAGATTATGCATCATAGCTTAATTCTGGGTCAGAAGTTCAGCATCAGCGCAACTTAGAACAAACATCCAACTTTTGATCCTTGAATCTCTTTGCTCCAGTATGTTCTGAGCGAGTTCTCAGACTTTCCAGAAAGCTTATGACATGCTTTGTAAGCCCTCTTTGAATTAATCTTGCAACTTCTGACTAAACCTACGTGAAAATTGACCCAAAAGTTGTAGACAACTTCTAACTTGAAAATGCTCAGAATTTACTAAGTGCCTAAGCTTCAGAGACGTGTCTTTGAAGACGTACAACTTGAAATCCCAACACTTCTAGAAGAAGTTATGTTCTACAGTGTTTTAGGTCTCATTGATATCTAAAACTCTTGAGTTAGAAGTTCTTCCGAAATCGGCTAGAATCATGGTAATAATCTAGTCAGAAGTTATGAGCTTGTCATATATCTTAAATACTTAGAAAAATTCTAAATACTTAGAATTTTGACTTTTCCAAAGTAATTTTGACTTTTGAATTTTCTTGATGAAACAAACTCTATATTTCAACATGTCTTGATGAAATATGACTCTTGAAACTTGCCTTTGATCCAAAAGTCAAAGTTTAACTTTTCAATATGCAAATGACCATTTTGCCCTTGTGAACGACTTTCTTGGGAAATTTGTGATGCAAGGCTTGGAATTGGATGGAAGTAAACCTGAGGATCTAGGGTGATCCTTTGAGAAATGAGAGGGAAAATTTTGGGGTACAACAACTTCCCATGTTCAATCTTCTTACGTTTGAAGAGTTAGATTGGCGAATCTGCCATTCATGACTTGAAGGTGGAAGATGATTGAACATTAGAGTGCCCGGAAATTTGCACTCGATGATGTGGTGGTTGATTGTGTAGGGAATGGCCTTAAAGATGGCCATTTGGAGAAATGATGGATAATTGTTGGAGATGGGCTTAAAGATGAAATCCAAAGGTGATTATTGACGCAAATTAGACTAAGCCTAAACTTAACTTCAACTGGAAAAGAATCAGAATAAATCTTGGAGCGATTTATCTGAACCAGAAGAAATGTCTATCAGAAAGAATCAGGATAAACTGTTGATAGATTTAAACTGAACCAGTAGAGGTCTTGAATTTTCTTTAACTGGAACGAATCAGAATAAATCTTGGAGCGACTTCTGAACCAGAGAAAAATGTCTGCAAGAAAGAATCAGGATAAACCGTTGAGAGATTTAAACTGAACTAGTTGAGATCTTGAATATTCTTCAATTTATGATGGGCCTGTGTAAGGATGCTTCATGATTAATCTATATAAAACTGCATCTGGAATTGTCTGAGAAGGAACCTGGGTAGGATTACTTCATGATGAAAGCCTGGATAGTAGGGCTACGAGAAGGAACCTGGATAGTACGGTTACTTCGAAATGAAAGCTTGGATAGTAGGGCTATGAGTAGGAACTTAGGTAGTAGGGTTACATTGAAATGAAAGCCTGGATAATAGGGCTATGAGAAGGAACCTAGGTAGTAGGGTTACTTCGAAATGAAAGCCTGGATAGTGGGGCTATGATAAGGAACCTGGGTAGTAGGGTTACTTCGAAATAAAAGCTTGGATAATGGGGTTATGAGAAGGAACCTAGGTAGTAGGGTTACTTTGAAATGAAAGTATGGATAGTAGGGCTATGAGAAGGAACCTGGGTAGTAGGGTTACTTCGAAATGAAAGCCTGGATAGTAGGGCTATGAGAAGGAACATGGGTAGTAGGGTTGCTTGATGATGAGTCAGTGTAGAACTGCATCTGGAAATGAGAAGAAACCTGGGTAGTAGGGTTACTTTGAAATGAAAGCCTAGATAGTGGGGCTATGAGAAGGAACCTGGGTAGGGTTGCTTGATGATGAGTCCGTGTAGAACTACATCTGGAAATGAGAAGGAACCTGAGTAGGGTTGCCTCAGCTGGTCGTGTAGATAATTTCCCTGACTTGTTACAAGTATTAATCTCTGACCTTGACGATAGCCATCTGTTGATTAAACTTTTCTTGAAAAAGGTAAAACATTAACTGTATGCAATGTCATGATGTATGAAATGCATGGTGCAATGATATTATCAAAATAAATGAGATTGTGTCTAGGATGTATGAAATGATGAAATGTTATTGAAGTGTATCTTTGTCTGGGAAAATAAATCCTTGAAAAATGCTGGGGAATTAATAAATCCTGGACTTCTGTCGAAGAGTAGGTGCGTCTTCAAATTTTGCTTAGAATGTTTCCACCGGGGATTCATGTTTTGTTGTTTAAGGAGAATTCCACAGGGGAATGTCGAAAACTCTGTAGAGAGTGTTGATTCCTATTTGGGGAAAAGAGTTTGGGAGTCTCGGTTGTTCGTTACTCTACTGGGGAGTCATCCCTTGATGGACGAAGTTGAACTGATATTTGGTCGGGTCCAGACTTCACAGTAACTTGTTGGGGATTGTAGAGTAGTCTAATGGGGAAGAGGAGTTGTGATCCTTTGATTTGTAGTAGTCGGAGAGGCAAACTCAAGTTGGGGAATCCGTAGTTTGTTGGGGAAATAAACCCTATTGTCGGTCTGTTGGAGAGGTGTTTTCTTCACTAGGGAAAATCCTTGAGGGTTCTTGAGGTCGACTCAACTGGTGAGAAGTTTTCAAAGATTGAAACTCTGGCTGGGAGTCATCCTCTGAGAAGGATCTTGGGGAGATTTTTCACTGCTCCTAGTAGTAAGTGTTTGTGGCACTGCCAGGAAATGTTTGACTATACATAACCCTCTGTCGGGATTTGCGTTCAATGCCCCAAGTGATTTAGACGGAGACCTGCCCCCGGTTATTCAACATTTCTTTTGGAATTTTGACTTGACTGCCCCAGGTGTGCTGAATAGTGACATGTCATTCCCCCTTGTTTATAGGATATTTGTCATTGGAAATTTCATCCCACTTGAAGTGAGTTTGTTCACTGAGAGAGCTTTCGTTCAACGAATATTCGTTGTGTGAATTTCTCTATTGTTAAACAAATAGCCATATGCAAACAACGATATTCAAATAATGCAAAGTTTATGCTTGTCTTGAAGTTTTGAAAATGTGTTCTAGAAAGTAAAGAAATTTTGTAAGAAAAATTCAACTCAGGATTTTGAGTAGAGCCTTACAGGAGTCAGGATACCTTTTGTAACAGTATGCTTTTTAACTAACCCATGCTTCAATTAGGACTTTTGAAGGGTTGTAGCGTGACATGGTTCAAGGTTTAAGAAATAAAGGATTAGGCTAAAAGTGTATTTGTACCCGCCCGTTCTTCGTGAGGTTCTTCAGTCCTAAACTCAGCTAATTGTGCGTTCGAACTCCAATATAGTCTGGAATGAAGTTTTGGTAATGGTTCAGACAAGTTAAGTTTGTCAGAAAGCAGTCATTTTTCGTAACATTTTTCATGTTGTTAAGGATTTGTCATGACCTCTTTCTTTTGATTTATTATCCCTGGTTTTTTTCCTGTCTGTTCTTGTTTTGAGATTACAGTCAGCGGGATGCCCCCGTTTTTTTTAAGTCTCTTTTATAGGTTTTGACTTAGTGGGCTTTTTTTAAAAGATAATGACTTCCTATTGGTAGGGAACCATCTTTTGATTCCAGAGGAATGTTTTTGATGTCATTCGTTGTATTACGGGATGAGAGCTTGCGGCTAAACGCGCGTTTGAATTAACTGAGAGACTACCCTGCCCCAGGTTTTGATTAAAGGTTTCAATTTGTGTAAAAAAGAAAACTTCAACTTCTTTGGCTCGAAGGGGTTGACTAGGGATTATCTTCCTTATAACTCCAGTGTTTAGGATTTGAAAGAACACGTGTACATCGTCAGCAAGGTCTGCTCAAAAGCATACTGTATGAGATTATGGCATTGTTTTCGTCATCCTCCCTCTAAAGGCTTGTAACTTTTAGCAAGAATAAAAAAGCATAGTTTAAATATAGTGAAAACGAATGGATAAATTCAAGACAAACATATTCAATGCATTAATGAAACAAAGTTTGACATTAATAGATAATTGTTTGAATAACAAAAGAGATTACAATTGAAAATTCAAACGAACAAAAAATTTCTTCGCCCAGATCGTTGCTTCATGTGGATGCCCTTGAGGGGTGATAAAAGAGTTCCAGTTGATGGTTTTGTGTAAACTCCAACGCTCCTTCGTCAATTAGGTCTTGAATCCTTTTCTTCAGAGTCCAACAATTGTTCGTGCCGTGCCCAGGACTATCAGAATGGTATGAACACCTCTCATTGGGACGTTAACTAGGAGCAGCAGTGTTGGGATTCCGGGGAGGAACCTTTAATGTAATCAGGTCCGCCTTCAACAAGTGTTGTAGCACCTGAGATAGCGAAATGCCAATCCTGTAAATTGTCTCTTAGGTGCAGCCTCCTTGCGCCGATTCCTTTGTTGTTAGCGAGGTTGTTGTTGGACTCGAGGCACAGTAGCAATTTAGAACAATCTACTTTCCACCACACTGGATCCTTGTCTCATGGGAGGCTGAAAGGTGACTTGACCCCCAATCTTGACCGTTTGTTTCATACGGTTGCAATCGTCTTGATGAAGTTGGTTGACAAGAACTTTCAACTCTTCTTGTCCTCGAGCCAGATTTTGGATAAGAGCCATCTGGCCCACTAGTTGTCCCATCATTTGGACCTTTATTATGGCTATCTCGGTTTGTAGCTGCTCTAGCTGGTCATCTCTGTCATCCCCAGGATTTCCAATGATTATGCCCCTGGTGAGGAGAGTTTTCACCTCTTCTTGTCCCTTGGACAGATTCAAGAACATCTATTGAAGTTGGGCATTTTAAGTCTGGATGTCTTTCACCATTTGTTCCATATCCATCTTACTGAAACAAACAGTAGGAAGATAAGGAGGCTCGTATGGGAGAAACCTGTCATGATATGATGCATGATATGTGGATGCATGTTTTCAAGGATCTCGCGGGGTTAGTAGTCACTTACAGTTTTGATTGGAGAACTTTGTATTGATGGATGTCCTTCCACGATAATTAAGCTCACCATGTCAAGTGGGTTGTACCCCTTGACTCAAGTTGTTGTACTTGATCTTTGACGGCGTTTGGTTAGAGGAAAATAAATCCTCTTTCCCCTTGCTAGACGTCTGGTTCAACGTGACCCTGCATCATAGATCCTTGAGATCCTTGAAATGGTTATTTAAAATGCTATGGTATGATGTTATGATGTTATGTACAAGTATGCAAAGCAAGCAAGTTGTTATTTACAAATAATCACATACACACAAAGCAGATAAGTCCTTAGGTTTAGGCTTGCATGGGTTTTGTAGGTAAGTACCCTCTTGAAGCTAGATTGGTTCAACCTGTCCTATAAATAGTAACCGGGTTCTAAGGGATCTCAATATCACTAACCTTTCCCTTAGGCATTGTCTCAGCATAATCAATCTTTTCTTGTGGCCGGGATATCCCAAAAGTCTAGTCTCAATGAGTGTAGTATCGAGTATCAACAAATTTTCAGCTTTTCACCGAAACCGGTTACCTCACTACGTCCTAAATGGCCAAGTTTGTTCAATTAAGGTTCTAAAGTCAGTTAGTGCTTCATGACGCCACTCAGCAGCCATGTATTCTCCTTTATTCAACACAAGGGATACCGGTACCAGGCTTTATGGTCTTTTGGAAAGTTGTACTATTATCTGGTCGAATCCAGGCTTTATAGTGTCTTTCTGGGGATCATGGTTAATTGTTATCTAGCCGGGTCCAAGCTTTACAATATACCGTTTGAAAACTATTATCTGGTCGGGTCCAGGCTTTGCAGATTTCTTTAAGATAAAGTTAATTGTTACCTGGTCGGGCCCAGACTTCACAATAAACTGGTTGAAAACTGTTTTCTGGTCGGGTCCAGGCTTTGCAGATTTCTTGGATGAGGTTAATTGTTATCTGGTCGGGCCCAGGATTCACAATAAATTGGTTGAAAATTGTTTTCTAGCCGGGTCCAGGCTTTGCATATTTCTTTGAGATGAAGTCAATTGTTATCTGGTCAGGCCCAGGCTTCACAATAAACTCGTTAAAAACTATTATTTGGTCAGGTCCAGGCTTTGCAGATTCCTTTGATGAGGTTAATTGTTATATGGTCGGGTCCAGGCTTCACAATAAACTGCTTGGGGATTTAGTTGTTATCTGGTCGGTTTCTAGGTTTCACAACGAATTTCTGAGGATGATTGCTATCTGGTCGGCTCCAGGCTTCGCAATGATTTTCTTGAAAGGATGGAAATGAGGATTGATATTTGGTCGGGTCCAGGTTTCTCAGTCCTTTGTTGGGGATAGAGAGGCAACTCTACTGGGGAAAGGTAGTTCAACCTTGGTCGGGTTAAGTTTAGGTTCTTTTATATATTTGAAGAATTAGGCTATTATCTGGTCGGGTCCAGGGTTCATAGCATTTTGAGATCACCTGTTATCTGATCGGGTCCGGGTTTTAGTAACTCAAGAAGTCAAACTGTTATCTAGTCGGGTCCAGGCTTCAGTAATTACTTTGAAAATTGTGCTAATATCTGGTCAGATCCAGGCTTTATAGCATTTCTTGGTAAAGGCTTTGGAATGCTTTACTGGGGATTAGGGGTTGTGGACCTGTGGTTTGTAGTCATTTGAAAGGCGAATTCGACCCGAAGAGTATAAGCTCAGTCGGATAAGGCAAAATTAGCTTGGGGGAATACAATCAACTGGGGATGATGGGCTCAGCTGGGAGGATAAATTCTGTTTGGAGAAAATAGCCTTGGTCAGAGAAGATGTACTCAGCTGGGAAATTTGGACTCAACTGGGGAATTTGGGTTCAACTGGGAAGGATACATTCAGCTTGGTAATTTGTACTCTGCTGGGGAATAAAATCCTGGTTGGAAGATATACTCTGCTTGGGAATAAAATCTTTGGTTTGGGGAAGGTATACTCAGCTGGGGATGATGGGCTCAGCTGGGAAATCTGGACTCGCTGGGGGGGGGGGGGTATATACTCAGCTGGGGATGATGGACTCCACCTGGGGATAAGGGCCTCATTTGAAAGATATACTTAGCTGGGAAAGATGGACTCAAGCTGAAGAATTTGGAATCACTGGGGAGTTTGTACTCGACTGGGGAATTAACTCTGGTGGGGAAATAAAATCTTGGTTGGAAGATATACTCCGCTGGGGACGAAAGCCTCAGTTGGAGAAGATGTACTCCGCTAGGGAATTAACTCAGCTGGAGAATTTACTCCGTTTGGGGATAAAACCCTCGTTTGGAAGATATACTCAGCCGGGGAAGATGGGCTCAGCTGGGCAACTTGTGGTGTCTTGATCGTTGTATGTTGAGAAATTTGCCCATGGCTGGGGAAATAAATTGTCAAGAGGTTGGGACTCTGGCTGGGGATTATCCCGTGTAAGGAGATTGTGGGCAACTCTGTTGGGGAAAGGTTTATTGTCACCGCCCCGGTGGGGATAATGATGATGAGATAACTCTGTGGGGCTATTTCTCATACATTAAAAGAGATACTTACTGTTGCTGTATGCTGATGCTTAGTTGATGTTATTTCTTGGCAGGACACATGTGCCAAATAGCTTTAATTTTGTTCATATGCATATGTTCATTCAATTTTAGTCATTGGACAAATTTTCATTCAAAACAGAGATAGAAAATTTTGCACTTCAAAGTGTATTTGTATTGATACTTTGCCCATGAATAGTCGTTTCTGTACATAGAGACGAAAATCCTAGTAAGAGGAAATCGCCAACAGGAAAACAAAAATTGAGAATGAAAACAAATTGCCATATGAAATGATCTTATTTCCTTTTGACTCTATTATTGCCCCATATGTCTTTGAATATCTTTTGTCGTTGATCGAAATTGATTGGATTGATCCTGGACCATTTGAACTCGGGCCTTGGTGATATAATTGACCGTGTTGATTTCATAGGACATAGTCGTACGCTTTTAATCCTTAATTTTTTCCTGAACCGCCCTTTTGGGTTTTCAGTTCACCAGGATACCCCTTTTTGCCCAAGTCGCCCTTTCAGGTTTTCAACTTGCCGGGTGTACAATCTTTTGCATATATCTCTAATTTTTGCCCAAACCTTTTGGTTTGCCGGGATGCCCTTATTTTGCTTAGGTGTGTCAATCTAACGGGTCTCTCATGCGTAGTATTTTTTAACTATGTCTGCATTTATGGGATGTGGTAAATCTTCACCATCCATGGTAGTCAGCATCATGGCACCGCCAGAGAAAACCCTCTTGACAACAAACGTCCCTTCATAGGTGGGAGTCCATTTTCCTCTGGGGGCACCTTATGGTAAAATTATGCGTTTTATCACCAGGTCACCAACTTGATATACTCGATGCTTGACCTTTTTGCTAAAGGCCTTGATCATTCGTTTTTGATACGTTTGACCATGGCAAATAACAGCTAATCATTTTTCATCGATCAAGTTCAGTTGATCCAATCTCGTTCGAATCCACTCATCTTCGCCTAGACTACCTCAATCATAATCCTCAGCGAGGGAATTTGAACTTCTACTGGAAAAACAACTTCCATGCCATAGACTAGAGAGAAGGGAGTTGCCCCAGTTGATGTTCTGGCTAAAGTACGGTAGCCATGTAGAGCAAATGGTAACATATCATGCCAGTCTTTATAGGTCACTACCATTTTTTGCATCATCTTCTTGATATTTTTGTTGGCCGCTTCGACTGCGCCATTCCTTTTTGGTCTATGCGGAGAAGAATTGTGATGCTTGATCTTAAATTGAGTGCACAACTCAGTAATCATAACATTGTTAAGGTTAGTCCCATTGTCGGTAATGATCCTTTCAGGAATACCGTAATGGTAGATGAGGTTATGTTTGGTAAACCTGGATACCACATTCTTGGTTACTGATGCATAGGAGGCGGCTTTTGACCCATTTGGTGAAATAGTCAATAGCAACAAGGATAAAGCGATGTCCGTTGGAAGTTGTGGGCTTGATCTCTCCAATTATGTCAATACCCCACATTGCAAATGGCCATGGAGCGGTCATGACATTCAGAGGAATCGGAGGTATATGGACTTTGTTAGCATAGATTTGACATTTGTGACAAGTTTTTGAATGTTGATGACAACGATCTCCATCGTTGACCAATAGTAACCTGCTCTTAAGATTTTCTTAGCCATCGTATGTCCACTTGAGTGAGTACCGAAAAGGCCATTGTGCATGTCTCCCATTATTTCCTCTGCCTCCTTCTTATCCACACATCGGAGTAGAGTCGAGTCATGGTTGCGTTTGTACAATATCCCGTTACTTAGGAAGAATTTGGCTGAAAATCTTCGTAAGAACTTCCTATCATTGATAGATGCTCCCTCTGGATACTCTTGTGCTTCAAGGTATCTCATTACCTCATGATACCACGACTTTTATGTATCGGTGTCAAGCTCATAGCAATGTGCAGGTTCATCGAATCTTTCAATTGTAATCATAGGGGCTTCGTTATCCCATCTGACTTTGAACATTGAGGACATGGTTGCCAAAGCATCAGCCAACTGGTTTTCTTCTCTAGGGAAGTGCTCGAACGTGATTTCTTCGAAGTAAGGAATTAGGGATAGCACAAACTCCTTGTAAGGGATGAGATTAGGGTGTTTAGTGTCCCAATATCCTTTTACTTGGCTAATCACCAAGGCGGAATCTCCAAACACATCCAAATGCTTGATCCTTAAGTCAATGGCAGCTTTCAGACCTAAGATGCATGCTTCATACTCAGCCATATTATTTGTGCAATCGAAGCATAGTCTAGCAGTAAAAGGAGTGTGGCAACCTTCAGGAGAAATGATCACAACACCAATTCCGTTACCTAAGGCATTGGAAGCCCCATCGAATACCATAGTCCATCGGGATCCTTGTTCATGTCTGTCATACGGTCCAGGTTTTGCACAGTCGGTTACTAGCATAATATTCTCGTCAGGGAAGTCAAAGTTCATTGACTGATAATCATCCACAGCTTGATGGGCCAGATGATCTGCTAGTACACTTCCTTTGATGGCTTTTTGATTTGTGTATTGAATGTCGTACTCAGTCAAGATCATTTTCCATCTGGCTATTCGTCCGAAAAGGGCTGGTTTCTCAAAGATGTACTTAATCAGATCCATCTTAGAAATCAACAAAGTGGTATGAGTCAACATGTACTGCCTTAGCCGGCGAGCATCCCACGCTAAAGCACAACAAGTTTTCTCGAGCAGTGAACATCTGGCTTCAAAGTCGGTAAACTTTTTGCTTAGGTAGTAAATTGTATGCTCTTTTCGGCCAGACTCGTCATGTTGGCCCAAAACACACCCCATAGAATTCTCTAGTACTGTCAAGTACATGATCAAAGGTCTTCCTTCAACTGGAGGCAGGAGAATAGGAGGTTCTTGTAGGTATTCTTTGATTTTATTAAAGGTAATATGGAATTCATCTTTCCATTCGACTACCTGATCTTTCTTCAAGAGTTTGAAGAGTAGCTCACAGGTAGCAGTTAAGTGCGATATGAAACGGGCAATGTAATTGAGATGACCCAAGAATCCTCTGATTTCTTTTTCAGACCGAGGGACTTGCATTTCTTGGATGGCCTTTATCTTGGCGGGATCAACTTCAATGCCTTTATTGCTAACCACAAAACCTAGAAGCTTTCCAGAGCGTACTCCAAACGTGCACTTGTTAGGGTTTAACCTCAGTTTATATTTCTTCATCCTTTCGAATAGTTTATGCAGGTGATCGAGATGTTCTTCTTCGGTTTGTGATATAGCAATCATATCATCCACATATACTTCTATATCATGATGAATCATGTCATGAAATAAAGCGACCATAGCCCTTTGATATGTTTCCCCTGCATTCTTTAACCCGAAAGGCATGACCTTGTAGCAGAAGGTGCCCCATTGTGTAACGAAAGTATTTTTTTCCATATCTTCGAGAGCCATCTTTATTTGATTATAGCTTGAGAAGCCATCCATGAATGAGAAGACTTTATACTGAGCAGTGTTATCGACTAAGACATCAATGTATGGTAGAGGGAAATCATCCTTGGGGCTTGCCCTATTCAGATCCCTATAGTCTACGCACATGCAAACTTTCCCGTCTTTCTTTGGTACTGGCACTATGTTATCCACACATTGAGGATAGTATGTTATAACTAGGAATCCTGCATCAAACTGTTTCATTACTTCGGCCTTGATCTTTTCAGACATGTCAGGCCTTATGCGACGAACTTTTTGTTTAACTAGAGGGCAGACTTCTTTCATAGGCAGACGATGAACCACAATGTCGATATCCAACCCAGGCATATCTTCATACGACCAAGCATATACTTCCACATAATCGTGCAACATCTGAACCAAACGGATTTTAACACTGCTTTCCAAATTAACACCGATCCTGATTTCTTTCTTATCTGACTCAGTACCCAAGTTAATAACCTCAATTGACTCTTCATGTGGTTGAATAGCTTTTTCCTCTTGTAATAGGAGTCTAGCTAGTTCTCCTGGTATGTCACAATATTCCTTGCTTTCGTCTCGGGCTTGATTGATAGGATATTCAAAGTCATAGTTGGAAATAATAGAGTTGTCAACAATAGAATCCAGTGTGGATGTAGACCTACAATAGTGTGTGTGTGTGCACATATGATACATGGATATTTTTGGAAATGTTTTCTGAAAGAAAAGAAAGACAATGAACACAAATATTCGAATGCAAGAGAGTCCAATGTACTGAATGATCATATGATTTGATGAACAAAATATAAAGCCTTTGACAAAAGGACCAATGTTCCCCAGGCTAGGCACATGGCTTAAAAGTCAATTATCAAAATATTACAGACAACGAGTTGTCAAATTGACAGAAAAAAGCAAACAGTAATTACTCCTCAATGAAAGAAATAGGAGTGAAATCCTTTGCATGCCAGTTGTTGGGCTTCCCTTTGGTTGTTGGGTAGATCCATTCTTCAAAAGCACACTCATCATCAGAGTCCTCTACAGCGTTTACTTCATGTTTTTTGAGGTGGAGAGGCGGCTTTCCAGTACGAGCACCTCTAATTTCTTTCTGAGCTTTGGAGGTGAAACCTAACCCAAACTTGTCTGTCTTGAACGGGATATCGAGGAGTTGACCCCACATCTCATTGTTTCCTTCTTCTACCACAACACAGGCATCGTTAAGAGAAACCATCTTGGGGATAACTTTATCGGCTCTCGAAGTGTCGGAGGAGATTTTGGTAGTGGCTACAACTTCAAACGTCTGGCAAGGAGTCTCTATGAATTCGCCATACATTTCCACGTACTTGAAAGAATTGAGATGGCTTACCATAAATTCTTCTTCACCGCAAACAGTGACAACCTTCCCTTGAACTGGGTATTTTAACTTCTGGTGCAGATTAGAAGTGACTGCACCTGCCCCATGGATCCATGGGCGCCCAAGCAAGCAAGAATATGCAGGCCGTATGTCCATTATATAGAATGTGGAGTTGAAAATCTGCGAACCAACCTTAATTGGGAGATCCACTTCTCCATGAACCATCCTTTTCGATCCATCGAATGCCCTCACAACAATATCACTTGGCTTTAAAACCAAACCTTCACAGTCTAGCCGATCTAAAGAGCCTTTAGGTAACACATTTAAAGATGAGCCTGTGTCCACCAAAACATGTGCCACGATGGTCCCCTTACATTCAACAGAGACGTGCAAGGCTTTATTATGACTCTTTCCCAAGGGAGTTAAATCTTTGTCAGAGAACCCCAGACCATTGTCGGCTGTCAGACTTGCTACGCAGTTCTCAAATTGGTCGGCCGTGGTTTCCTGAGGCACATGAGCCTTTTTCAAGAACTTAATCAAAGCTTGTGCATGGGCGTCAGAACATAGCAAGAAGGACAACATTGATATTTTAGAAGGGGTTTGCCCCAACTGCTCTACTATTTTGAAGTCGCTTTTCTTGATGATCTTCAGAATCTCTTCCATTTCTTGAGTGGATGGTTCTTCCATAACAGGCTTTTTAGCAGGTACCTTTTCCCTAGCAGGCTCACTTTCTTTCTCTTTCCCTCTAGTACTGGCACCAGCATTGCCATTGGTTATGCGGATTGGAACTATGGTAGTGGTTGGTGGTGAGATATTAGGGGAGAAGACCCTTCCAGTTTTTGTGACCTTACTAGAACCAGTAATATTAGTAACACCAGCTTTATTATCATCAATCCAAGAATCTTGTTTTACCCCATGGTAATAAACCTAGGCACCATAATTCCACAGTACTGCTTTATCAGAGGTGTATGGAACAGGTCCGGAAATAGTGATTATGAGAGGAGCAATGATTGGATCGTTCGAAATCCTGATAGGACCTTTGGATGAGATCCTAAGAGGTTTGATTGAAATTGTTATGATGTCCAAATCTTCAGCTTTGTCGATTGAATTTTTGATTGCGGGAATCTTTTCGAATAGAATTTAGCGACTATCCATTAGGCGTTGTATACCTTTCTTCAGTTCTTCACACCCATCGGATTGTCTCATACATCCCACGCAGTTCATTCCACAGCCAGGGAAAGTCCCAGCTTTCAATAGATTGCTCTTGATTACATTTAATGGAGTAGTTAACTCTTCAACAGAGGCAATGAGAGTTGTATCTTCGACGGTATTAACGCCTTTGTCGTGCTTCAGCATTGGAGCGATAATTACATTTAGCGTCGGAGGAGGATCAAATTCAATAGTCTTGTTGTCAATTAGGTCCTGGATTTTGTTCTTCAAAGCCCAACATTGATCAGTCTCATGCCTGAGGCTGTTTGAATGGTAAGTGCACTTTGCATTTGGATTATATCTCGGCGACGAGGTGGCAGAGTTGGCAGGAGGATCCCGCAATGTCACTAAATTGGCCCTGAGCAGATGTTGAAGGGCTTGATATAATGACATGCCTAACCTTGTAAACTGTCTTCTTGGAGCTTCAACCCGTTGATGATTGGTAGATGGTCTTTGAGTAGCAGTCGGATTGGAGATTCAGACAGCATTGACAGACGGATGACTATTCATTTTGGTATGGGCCTTTGCTCTATACACAACATTAACTTCTTTCTTTGCGGCAAAAGGTTTCTTGACCGGATTGGGAGTGGAAGTAGATGCCATAGAGATATTTCAACTTTTAATGCCACTTTCGACTCTTTCACCGGTTAAGATCAATTCGGTGAAACCAGAAGAAGAGAAGCCAACCAACAGATTAAAGAAAGGACCAGATAATATGCTCATGAACATGTCAATTTGTTCCCTATCAGGCAAGGGAGGTTGGACCCTACATGCAAGGTCTCTCCACTTCTGCACATACTCCTTAAATCCGTCATCCTTCCCTATGGCCATATTTTGCAATTGAACCCTTGTCGGTGCCAAGTCAGCGTTGTACTGATATTGATGGTAGAAGGCAGTAGCTAGACTTTCCCAAGTATTTATGAGAGAGCCATCCAACTGATAAAACCATTCAAGTTGTGTTCCAGCCAGACTCTCTTAAAAAAAGTGAATCCAAAGTTTTTTATCTGCAGTGTGCGGTTGTATCTTGCGCATGTAGGACTTCAAATAGAGCTTTGGGCAAGAAACCCCATCGTATTTTGCAAAGGTTGGTATTTTGAACTTGTGGGGAATGACTACCCCGGAGATTAAGCCCAAATCGTAAAAATTTAAACCGGGAATAGCTTGGATTTCAACCGCTTTCAACCTGTCTTCTAGCTGCTTGTATTTGATGTCCGCGAGTGGATATTGTTCATTGCAATAATCATCATCAGATTCTTGGTCATTGATACAGTCGTCCTGCGTACTCTTGACTTCACCAATTTGGTTCTTGTCCTCTTCGGATGAATCCTCCTCTATTGGAATTTGACGAATTGTATCCTTGAACCTTTTACCCATGTTGAGTATAGATTTTTTCTTTGGCTTCTTCTTAGCGGACAACAAGGCCATCATATCCTGCTGCCCTTTGGCCAGGGCGAGTAAGGCTTCCTGAAATTGAGAATTTTGGGCCTGGAGTTCGGTTACAGTTTTCTCTAGATCCATCTTGCTGAAATAAACAACGGAGAGATAAGGAAATTTGTTATGCAGAAGCTTGTCATGTCATGATGCATGAATATGCAATATGCAAATGATTTCAAGGATTTAAAGGATTTAAATTTGTATAGACAAAGAGTGAACAAACGTTAACTTTGCATTAAAGAGTTTTGATTTGAATACAAACATGCCTCTTGGGCTTACAACAACAGAAATATAAAGTAAACTCCTAAGACAGAAAAGTTGTGCGTATCCTTTTTGGCGTAATGTAGGTGTTTAAACTCTGTTATTCATGAAGCTCCCTTATAAGTTCTAATACCTTCTTCTCGCTCTCATAGAACTTAGCTTCAAAGGTGTATCGCTCTCCCCGTAACTGAATCCAAGATTTTTGCAAATCTTCAAGAGAAGTAGGCATATCAGGATAGAGGATTGTATGTGGAATGTCTCTTTCAACTACTGGCTCCATGGTAACAGGTAAGACGGCTTCATAAGGCATCTTAATACTTTGAGCGTGAGCCATCACCCATTTAAGATAAGGGTCCAAAGGAATGGAATTCTTACGCCCCAACGTCTTACTATCAACCTTGTTAACCATACCCCAAGCTCGTATAAATCTTTGACGGTAACCTTGGGTATCACTTTCGTAGTCAAATGCAATTTCTTGGATGAGTACCTCATGAGGGCCATCTCTCCTGGCGTATCCAAATTGTCTCAAATCTAAACAAGGGTTGTAAGTAATGCCTCCCCCAATGCCAAGTAGAGGGGCATTAGGGAATTCCCCACAGCGGTCAATGATAGTAATGTCTTCTAAGGAGCGATAATACCAACGGATATCAGCATGTGAAAGTGACATCAATCGTTTAGACCACCTTATACCTTGTTCATTCTTCACCACAGATCAAGGTAGGTGCGAAATAAACCACCTAGCCAAAAGAGGAGTACAACACATCAAAGCCCCTATTTTCTTCAAACTGCGAGAGTGAAGAGAATGCAAGATGTCTCCAAGTAATGTAGGCATCGGATTACGAGATATGAAAACCTTGATTGCATTCACATCTATAAATTGGTCAGGATTTGGAAACAGTACCAACCCATAGATGAGAAGAGCCAAAATTTCCTCGAAGGCTTGTAGATCCAAAGTATTCCAACACTCTTGAGCCTTCTCTAATAAAAACTTTGCTAGGAGCCCTTTAACACCACTCATTGTTACCCAATTTGCTACTATGTTAGATGGCTGCAAATGTAGAGCTCGAGCAATTTCCTCAGGTTTAGGGTCTCTTTCAATACCTTGAAAGGTAACTGATTAAGAACAGGGATCCCCATGAGTTGAGAAAATTCTTCTAAAGTGGGAACAAGTTGGTAATCAAGAAAAGTGAAGCAATGATGCAAAGGGTCGAAGAATTGGACAAGCACCTTTACCATATCTTCTTCAATACTTGAGGTAACTAGACTAAGGAGTCAACCATGTCTTTTAGTGAACAGAGAATCTTCAGGGACCCTTGATACTAAATCCTTGAGTTGTGGAGGTATCCTTACGAGGCTGACTTGGATAGTGCTTCTACGAGGGGATTCCATGTCCTACAAAACAGCACAAAGATAAATCCAAAAATCCTTGAAATGGTTAGTGGGAATGATATGATGTTTATGATGCTTATGATGTTATGTACAAGTTTATATACAAAGCAAACAAGTTCTTAGTTTAGGCTTGCATGGGGTTTCAGGTAAGTACCCTTTTGAAGTTTAGTTGGCTCATCCTGTCCTAGTTAATAGTAATCGGGTTCTAAAGGATCTCAATATCACTAATCTTTCCCCCAAGTTTCATTCAATAAGAGATTAAATCGCAACCAAGCAAAACTTAAGAGTCAAACCTCAATGAGTGTAGCATCGAGTATCAACAAACTTCGTACTACACCAAAGCCGGCTATCTCGCTACTTCCGAATGGCCAAGTTGGTCAAGTAAGGTTCTAAGGTCAGTTGATGATTTACGACACCACGCGGCGGCCCCGTACTCTCCTTGACTGAATCAAGGGTTACCGGTACCAACCAAAGTTCCATATCAACGTAGCTACTGCTTCAATCGTGTCTGTATACCTCGCACAGTTCCCTCACAGTTTATTGCTACTTACCTAAAAGGTATCCCCAAATCCGGGTGCAGGATTTAAAACAAACCCAAACAAGGAACCAAAATGTAAATCAAACAAATCAAGTGATATAAGCAAGTAAAAATGATTTAGCCCTAAGGTAACCCCACTTTTATTATTAGTTTCCCCAGCAGAGTCGCCAGTTCTGTGATACGGTGGGAGAACTGACTTGAGGGTTTGCGTTTGTATTCACAAATGTTGCGGTTTAGTAAGAGTCGCCACCGACTTTTCTTTTATCCAATAAGGAAAGGTTAGAAAGTACGGGAAAGACCTTTCGAGATTTTTTCTTGAGTTCGGGGGGTAGATTATGAAAAGGGAAGGTATTAGCACCCTTTCCATCCATGGTTTTCCATGGGCTCTTAGTTACTTTCTAGATTACTTGCTTTTGTTTGAAAAATGTGCTTTGTGTGGTTTTGAAATTATTTTGAAAAGATACCTTCGTTTAGGAAAACTTTGTAATAGTTCTCGTTCGTAAGAACGTATACAAAGTGTTGAGCTTTTGAAAAATATTTCAAGTTTTGGAAAGATGTGTGTGATTGTTTTGAAAAATAGCAAGGATGTTTGTTTTGAAATTGAGCAAATAACTAAAAGTAATCTACCTACTCAAAAGGTCTTAGATGTGTTTTTCCTCCTCCTTTAGATGTTGCTACCTTACCATTGATTTGGTAAGAAGCTCCATCATTGGATGTGAAGGGACAGGCATGGGTCATCGTATGACCATAATAGCAATGTTGTGAGATGACTTAACACTTTTTCTTTAGGGACTAAGATCATTTTGAAAGGAAACTTTGATAGTGTCATCGAGGGACTATGATCTTTTTTCGATTTGTTTGTGCTAAGACCTCCCACATGCATAACATGGCCATTTTTACAAGGCAACAAGTGGAATTACCCTAGGGGTGTAAGTGTGCGAGTGTGTTTGATCACATGCATAATTTATCTTGATTAAGGTGATCTATTTATCAATTTCATATCTTGTCATACACCCTAATTACTAGCGTATATTGAAAGCAATAATAGTGCGGAAATGTAAAGTCCTATGCTATTACAAAGTTTAGGGGGATGGGGTACATATTTATGAATGAGATTGCAAGTTAAAAATTCTAGGTTACTATCACAACCATATTGAAATAGATAAGAATGTACAAGAAATGTAAAATGTTTGTCTGTTTAAAAAGGAAAAATAACTTTTGTTTAGGAAAATATTTTTGGTGTTTTTATGTTAAAAGAAAACATAACATGCAAATATAAAATATTTTTGGTGTTTTTTGTTTTGATTAATAATAAAAAATATGACAAAATAAGAAAGAAAGAAAACATAATCAGCGCAAAGTGCTGAAAAATAAAAGAATTCAGAAGTTCTGACTTTGACGTGGCTGCACAAACAGAAACAGGTTAGCAAAAATATGGAAGTTCAGAAGTTCAGAAGTTCTGATGCAACTGTCAGAACATTGCCTTTCTCTATGTCAATCAAAACATCTGCAACTTAGTCATTTTCAGAACAGAAGTTGCATGTATGATAGTTAAGACAAATTTCATGAAATATCAGAAGCACAAGTCAGAAGCAACATGCATTTGCTGTTTCTAATTTTGGGTCCTAATTTATTTATGAATCTCTGAACTGGGATTTCCTCTACTTAGGCAGGTAGGTGCACAAATTTTCAGAATATGTACATTATCAGGATCAGAATATCTACATTGTGCTAAATATGCAAAATCTGACAATGCTTAATCAGTTATGGGGAGAGCCAGCTGAAAACTTACCTTGCAGCTGGAAGGGATTCTGTGAACTGGAGAATGTTCTTGAATTCTAGTGATGTTCTGAGTAGCTTTTTTTACGTACTCAGTAGGATGGGAATTGGTCAATTCTGGAATAGCCCAAAGGGTGATATTCCGACTCCTTGGAGGTGGAAGTGAATGGAGTTTGAATGGCAATAAGAATACAGAAGTTAAGGTAACTTCTGATGCATGAATCTGCAGCTATGTGGGTAGCTTTAGTCAAGAACACTTGAGGAAAAATGGTGTTTGAATGTCAGGAATCAATGCTAAGATTTTGGGTATTTTTGTGTTTATAGTTTCCTGGGTTCTTGGAATTTTTGCAGTGATTCAAAGCTTTCTTTCTCAATTTTCTCACCTGTTTCACAAAATTTTCTCTCTTTCAATTTTTTGGACCCCTTTCTCAGTGGTCAATGCAATTCTATTTATAGGCAACATTTTGCAGTTGGGGCGGTCAAGTGGAACCAACATCATGTGCTAGATGCTGACTTACTCTTGAAGTAAGCTTAAACAAGTGGGGGTTCAGCGTATTCAAGTTGGATTTGGTAGCGTGAATTAATGAAAAGTAGAGACAGCGCGTGGGTCTAGCACACTTTTGCACAGAAATTTGTCTTCTCAAGGCAGTAGGGGTACACATCGTGTGAATCCCTTGGATAAATACTCAGAGGAGGTTGTGAGCATTAAATGAGTTCCCATGTGAAACTCTGCACCCTTGCTTAACTCTTAATTGGAAGTTTTGCTTCAGCGTAACATATCATCTTTTGATCCTCTCATCTTCTGACTCCAGCATGTTCTGAAGGATCCTTCAGAACTTCCACAGACTTGCAACACGCTTTGTTACTTTCTTTGTTTTAACCTTGCAAACTCTGACTGAACCTTTGTGAACTCTGGTCTAGAAGTTCTGACCAAATTTCTGTCTTGAGAAATATCCATAATATGCTGAGTATGAATACTGACTCAGAAGTTCTCAGATTGTTATATTTCTTAAATACTTAGAAAAATTTCTAAGTTTTTAGAATTTGATTCTTCCAAAATGAAATCTGACTTTTTGAAACTCTTGATGGAGTAAACTTCATATTTCAACATGTCTTGAGAAAATATGATTTTTGAGATTTGATTTTGATTCAAAAGTCAAAGTCAGACTTCTTAGTGTGTAAATGACCATTTTGCCCTTGTGAATGATCTGCTTGGAAAAATTGGCAATTCAAGGCATGGAGACTTGATGAAAGTAAACTTGATGATCCAGGGCGATTCCTTGAGAAATGAGAGGGAAAATTTTAGGGTGCAACAATGTGTGTTGTACCCCAAAATTTTCCCTCATGTTTCCGAAGGTTTTTTCTCTTATATTGGTGGTTACAAACACTTTCCTAAAGAAAATGAAATTTTTTAATTTTAGCAAAGTGTTTTTAGGTCAATGGATTAATTTCTTGGACTTCAAACATCTTCCTAAGCCTATAGAGGACCTCTAAAATTATTCCTGTCATGCCTTGCATTTGCTAACTATATTATTCATATTTATTTTAATTTATTTTAAATAAATATAAAATAAAATGTATAAAATAATTGGAAATGGGATTTAAGCTTTGGGTTGACGTTTTAGATAGCCTAGGCCCATAAAATTCCGTGCAAGGAATTTCCACATTCATTCAAATTCAAAAAGGACAAGATTCCATGTCTTTGGCAAAGTTACAAAACATCATTCATGGCTTTAAAAACACATGTTTATGGTTGTTATTACCTTTGTTATCTTGTCTCCTCCCTCCTCTCTATATAAAGGACACATTAGCAAGCTTCAAGACACATGATATACAGCCTGGAAAAGCTCTACAGATTTTGAAAAAAATATCAAAGTTGTAAAATTCACATTTTTAGGTTCCAGCCTTCCTGAGTCCAAACAAAAGATCCAAATACATTCCTGGAGGCTCCCTGAAGCTTTTGCAATCGTTACCAAGTCCTGAAATATCACAAAACTCCTTAATAAGCTCCATTTTTATATTTTCTAACTTGTTTCATGCAAATTCGATGCATTACATGGCCAGAAGTGTACCAAACACCATCAGATCTAGCCTTCAAATCATAAGGGGTCTAGATCTAAATGCTTCAATTTGAGATCCACCATGCATCCTCAAGGCCTCATCTCACCTGATCCAACATGGCCTGGGCTTAACATTCACTTGGGCCTAGCAAAATTCAATTTCAGCACCCCCTTTTCTCTTTTACATATCTAGGTCCATTTAACATTTTTTGTATTGTTTTAATTTCTTTTATTTTCTTTATTTAATTAGACAAACAATAATATAAATAACTCAGAAAAAAATTAGGCTTTAAGTTTTTAATTAAATAATTAATTTCTTTAATTAATTAATTAAATTTTAACTATTTTCCTAATTTAAAATGAATTAGAATTTAGGATTTAATTTAATTTTAATTATTTTCTTTTCATAATAAAAAACTAAAAAAAAGCTTAGACTATTTATATTAATTTAATTTTCTAAGTAGACTTTAGAATAATTAATTTAGTTATTTTCTTAAATAAAAAAAGATAACAAAAAGATTTTTCTTATTTCATTTAGATTTTCTTTAGGTATAGACGTACTTTCAATTTTTCGCGCGTTTATTTCCTTTCGCATTGTTTATATTATTGTAATTGCTGTATGGGATGTAATAGATGATAAGTAGACCCTTTTTATTGCTTTATTTTCTTTTCCCCAATTTCTTTGGAATGTAAATCCCCTTCCCTGAAGCCATGTAATAGTCTAGATTTATACTTTCCGCGCTTTATTTTTCTGTATATTTTAACTGCTAGTAACTAGACATGTATGGCAAAACTGAAATCAAAACGGTAGCAACCCTAAATGCGCAAGATAAATAACTGAATTAAACACAATTGCACATGCGCACCTCTAGGGTATCCCACTTCAGTTGCCTTCATAAAACGGTCACAATTCTCGAAACATGAGAAGTTTTAGTGGTTGTCCTCTAGTTTGAAAGATCACAAGTCCCTCGATGACCCTTTCGATAATGCCTCGGCTAAAAGTGATCTTAGAAACATTAGGACAATTACTAAAATTTCCTGCCAAGTTGCCTTCGTGACCGTAATGTCCCTTCGATGTCCCTCATACATCAAACGATAAGGCTACCTACTCACTAATATTAAGATAGCACTGTCTAAAGGATAAGGAGGAAAAGAACAAATATTTTTTTGAGTATAAGTAGACAGTTTTTAAAACACAGAAAGCACAAAGTTATTTTAAAATGAGAAAACCTCTAAGAGCCCGTAGAAAACTACAGATGGAAAGGGTGCTAACACCTTCCCTTTCAATAATCTACCCCCTTACTCAAAAAATTCTCGAAAAGGTATTTTTCTATTCTTTTCACCCTTTTCTTTGTTGGATAAAAGAAAAGTTGGTGGCGACTCTTGCTTACCGCAACATTTACAAACACATACGCAAAAACCAGTATATAACAGTCGGTTCTGCCACCGTATCACAGAATTGTTGACTCTGTTGGGGATAAATAAAAAGTGGGGTTACCTTAGAGTTTAGTTCATTTTAAAATTGCTTTCATTGTTTGTTTTTATGTTTCACTTTTGAGGGCTTGTTTGGGTTGTTACTATAGATCCTACACCCGAATCTGGGGCAGCTTATTAGATAAGTAGAAATAAATCATGGAAGTTGTACGGCGTAGACAGATATGGAAGAAGTGATAGCTACCGTTAGCGTGATACTCTGGTTTGTACTAATGTTCCTTGAGTCAGTCAAGGATAACATTAGGCTTCCCTAGTGACATTAAGCTCTAACTGACCTTTAGAACCTTTAATTGACTCATCCTAAGCCATTAAAAAGTAGTGAGATGGCCAGATTTGGTTCCGACCGAAGATTGGTTGATACTCGATACTACACTCATTGAGACTATACTTTTGGGATATTCTGGCCATAATACTTTGGTGCTTAAGCTAGAACAATGCCTAAAATAAAGGTCAATGATATGAGACTCCTTAGAACCTGGTTACTATTAATAGGACAGGTTGAGCCAACTAAACTTCAAGAGGGTACTTACCTGCAAACCCCATGCAAGCCTAAACCTAAGACTGCTTGCGTGACTATTTTGCTTTCAACTTGAACTACTTGCAGGGTTTTATTATCTAACAACATGATTTCCTTCCAGGATTTGTTCACAGTCATTATCCAGTAACATGGACTTCTTAGACTCACTTGTCTTCATCACCTTACATTTTTTGCTTAACGCATAACATACACATCATAAACACCATACCATAACAAGGATCTCAAGGGTCTGTGATGCAGGTTATGATGAACCAGATGTCTAAACAAGGGGCAAGGGGATTTATTTTTCTCTAACCAAATGCCTTCAAAAGACTAGAATACGACAACTTGGGTCAGGGGCTATGACCCACTCGATATGGTGAGCTTGACTCTCGTAGAAGGACTTTCAACGATGCCAAGTTCTTCAAGCAAAGCTTCAAAATTCAACTTCTGACATTTTCTTGTTTAACCCGTGAGGTCCTTGAAAACATTTGCATATCATACATGTCATTTCATAATAGGTATTCCCCAGGCAGGTTTCTTATCTTTTCGTTGTTTATTTCAACAAAAAGAAATGGATCTTGAACAAATAGTTAAAGAACTTCAGGCACAGAATGCTCAATTCCTAGAAATGTTCCTGAATCTGGCTAAGGGACAAGAAGATCTAAAGGCTCTTGTTCTCAAAGACCATAAGAAAAAGGCAAAGAAACCAGTTTGTGTTTTGAGTGTGGGAAGAAGAAGACCAACTAACCGAGATCTAGATTTTGCAACCCCATCAAAGGGAGGGTGTTGTACCCCAAAATTTTCCCTATCATTTATCAAGACTTTTCTCATAAGATTTCTTTGACTCAAGACTGGATTAGGGTTTGGTCAGCTTAAGACATCTCACCATGCACTGATGACCCCAAATTAGGGTTTGGGGTTGCATAAGGATTTTTTAACTATCAATGCTTCATGTGACTTTCAAACATCATTATGGACCCCTAAGATCACTCATGACAAGTTTCAAGCCTTGAACCACATTTTTGATCAGTTAATTGGACAGTTGACCTAAAAATTAGCTATATTGGGGAAAAAGTCAACCATGGCCAATTTACAGTAAAACTTCATAATTTTTGATCCACATCAACATTTTAAACTTATATGTATCATTTGGTCAAGTTTGGATCACAACTCCCCAAGAAATTTGATCAAATCATCAAAAGGGAAAAAATGGTCAAAATTAGGGTTTTGACTGAGGAAGGGCAATTTCTGATTTTTAACCTAGCAAATGACCAATTGAGTTAAGGCATGATTTCAAGGATTCAATTTCATCATCTTGACCTTATTACATGGCTCAAAACATCTCAATTCCATTGGATTGACAGATGAAATTTGCCTAGACTTGCAAGCTTTTGAGGAGATTGTGGCTCTTCTTATCTATGGGATGGTCTTGTTCCCCAATCCTGACCAACTCATAGATGTGAGTGCCGTCAAAATCTTCATGTCACGCAATCCAGTGCCTACATTACTAGGGGATATCCTGCACTCTTTTCACACTCGTACAATAAGGAAAAGAGGTGTCCTTATTTGTTACACTCCCCTCCTGGCAAGATGGTTTATTTCTCATCTTCCCCAATCAGTCTTAAAAATGAGCAAGGATTAAGGTGGTCACAAAGGTTAATGACACTCAAACATTCAGATATTCATTAGTGCTCTCCATCCAAAGAGAATGTTATCATTGTTGACCATAGTGGGGAATTCCCTAATGTCCCTCTACTTGGCATTAGGGGAGGCATCACCTACAACCCATGCTTATCTTTAAGACAGTTTGGTTATGCCCGAAGGGATGGCCCTCATGAGATGCTGATTCAAGGCTTGGTATTCGACTACGACAACGATGATCAAGGACTTCGCCAGAGATTCATCCGAGCGTGGAGGATGCCAAACAAGGTGGATAGCAAGACTTTGGGACACAAGAATTCCATCCCTCTTGAGCCTTACCTCAATTTGGTACAAACCCGCGCTCAAAGTCTTATAATGCCTTATCTTTCCATTCTCCCAGTGATTATTGAGCCTGTTAAGGAAGGAGAAGTTCCATACATTATCCTACATCCTAACATGCCCACATCTCTTGAAGACCTACAAAGGGATAGGATACAGCTCAAAGGAGAGCGAGATGAAGGGGTGAAAAACACAAGAAGGGGGGGGTTGAATTGTAAAACTGGAAACTTAAAGCAAATGACAAGGTATTTTTATCCTGGTTCGTTTGATCTCAAACTACTCCAGTCCACCCGTTCAAGGTGATTTCGCCTCTCTCCAACGAGGTCTTAATTCACTATATTCAACTGAATACAAATCTGCTTTAGCAACTGCTAAAACCTTCTTGATTCAAACCACAATCCGGTTTGTCAAGGCAACACTTTCTTACAAAGGTATAATCAAATGTGTGTGAATGTTTCTACAAAAACTATATCACAACTGTGATGTTTACACAAATGAAGCTTAGAATACTAAGTTGCTAAACGCTAATAGAGTATCAGAGTTTGGTGGTTTAGCAAAACTTGGAGAGTGAAGATTACTGTTCAGCTTTTTGCGTGTAGAGAGTTTGGAAGCATTAGCCATTATAATCTTCAAAGCTTGGTTTATATAGCACTTGAGAAGATGAACGTTGAAGCAAATATTCTTGATTCAATGCTATTAACAAGCTTTCCTTTCTGAGCAGATCTTGTCTAGAATGATGCCGTTGGTATTGATTAGCTTTCAATGCACAGTACCGTTGCTTCTTCAATGCACGATCTGGCTTGGCTCATTCTGATTCTGCTTTGCTGCTGATGAACTGATTTGATTCTGTATCAGAGTATTTTACGCGCAGTTCTGTTCATCAAGCTTCAGCATGTGCAAGCGTTGATCTTCTGATCTTGACGTTCTGATTCAGCAACTTCTGATGCTGATGCACAAACTCATATTCTGATGCTGAAAACGTGATCTTGCTTATTTTAATCAGCATATCTGCAAGTCAGAGCATAGTAATTTTAAGTAGCATATAATTCAATCATGAAATATTTAACTACTATATCTTTTCACTTTGTTATCATCAAAACTTAATTATAGGGTACTAGATTCAAACATTGTTCTAACACGAGATACTTTCGAAGCCCAATTCTACACGAGCGAGAAGAAGGTTTTAGAACTCACTAGGCTACTTCATGAGGAGTAGACTCTAAATGCCTACATAGTGTAGCGGTAGAAATGTTCAAGACTAAGCCCTTGGATTGACTAGACTTTATACAAATCAAAATAAAAATCGCCACCGCGCTTTATTGTTTCCAAAGGAATGGGAAAAGAGTGAATAACCCAAAAAAGGGGGAAAGATTCAAGGTAATGGGGTTGGTTATGCAAAGGGAAGGTATTAGCACCCTAAAAATCTACGGTACTCCGCAGGAACCTCTTTGAAAAATCGGTATATTTTGGTTATGAAAATATGTTATATGTAAAATGGATGGTGGAGGTGAGAAAAGAAATATTTTTTATGATTTTTGCACCCGCCGCGGTTGGGAATCTTTAGTGCCTACGTACCACCTTTCGTGCAATAGGGGATCAGGGTACACGTAGTTCCTCTTCTAAAAAATTTGAAACACAAGTGTGTTGGTTAATTTTATGAGATAAGACATCATCGTCATTGTCCGTGTGGAAAACGTACTTACTACCCACAATCATGAGAAAGGAGAATTTGCATCATCTCAAAGTGGAGGATATGGCTTGGATTTTAAAATCAACAATGCCTCACTCAACACCCAAGTGGAAAATATCTTTCTTTACTACATATTGTAGAAGTATAGTTGTTTGCATCACTACAAGGATTGACAAGAGTCTACTCTCTTAAGAAAAGTTTTAAAATGAAAAGCCAAAGTGGCAAATATGGTTTAAAATGAGATTGATTGACTTTTAGTCTTCTCACGAAAAATGTCAAGGTATTATTAAGTTGATTGAAATTTATTTATGAAAATGTTTTGAAAATGAATGGACCTAAGTCCAAGTTTATTATGAAAGTGTTTCAAGTTTCAAAACAAGAAGAGTTTTCAAAAGGAGGGAGAAGATTTTTTTTGAAATTAAAGAAGATGGGAGGAGAAGAAGAGATTATCCTAAAGCGTAAGGTAAAATCTAGGGATAAGGACCATCTAACCAACAAGAAGCCAATACTTGACATTATGAGTCAACATAGAATTCCCATTCTTTGGATTGAAACCAAGCAAGAAAATATACTAGACCTCTTGAGAGAACCAAACTTCAAGTATATTAAGTCTTCGCAAAAATTGGGCAGAGTAACGGCTGTATACGGGTGAATTCCAAATTACAAACGAAGTATGTAATCACAATAACCTGCACACAAAACAAACAAACAACCCAATGTCTTGAGGTAAACCTCAAGAACTCCAGACAAAATAATGAATTAAGGTCACAAGGTCTCCAAGATAGGCCAAGGTCTCTAATTCTAAGTCCAAGAAGTCCAATGCTCCATAATGCCAAGGATAGTAACCAAATAGTCCAAGTATCATTAAATTTTTTTATGGTTCATGTTGATTATTAGGTGTCTTTAAAATGAAAAGAAAAGCTCAAGTGAGAAAAAATAAAAATGACATAAAAATAAATGCTCAAGTGAGCAAAAATAGAAAATGGCATGAAATGTAAATGCTCAAATTAAATGGTACATAAAGTATAAAAAATAATAAGCATAAAGTAAAATCAATTGTTAGAAATTAGTGGTTAGTTGGATGATCATCTTGAAACTTGCATTTGGAACTCATTAGAGGATTGGTAGGACCAAAGCCTCCACACAACAAGTTGCATTTGCTTTTTGTCAAGTATATCATCCATTTTGGAATCCTCAAAAGTAACATGTAATGATCAATGATGTTTAAGTGATCCGCATTGACCAAAGGTGTTGTATATCCATTAGAGGATTGGTAGAACCAAAGCCTCCACACAATGAATCTCAAGGTTATTGGATCAAAGAGATCAAATTAACATACTTGGGCTTGCAATCATAAGTTTGGGCCACAAATGATCATTTATTTGAATCGGGAAAAATTTAGCATTATGTTAAGCAATCGTAAGTGGACTTATATAGAAATCGCACCTATTTTGAGGCCGGTCAATAGCAATCTATGTACTTCATGTTTGGATAAATGATATAGAGATCACCATCCTTTAACATGTAGCACAATTAAAAAGAAAGGGACAATATGATGAGGGAGGGGAATGATAAGCTAATTTGGATTACCATTTCAAAATTCTTTCATCTTTAAATTCAACCACTCCTCTAGATGGATTAAAGTACTAAACATATCATTAATCCAAAGCACCAAAAATGAATTAAATAATTCATTCTTAGGTAGATTTGAATTGATGAACATTTATCCAACTTCATCTACATCACAAAGTTCATTGAGTTTAAAAACAAATTGGACATTTAAAATTGCAATCTAAACTATCCATCAAAGAGAGTGCAAAAAATATTTTAGTCAAAACAGTCCCAAAATAAGGCAGCAAAAGAATTTTTGGCACTATTACAATCAATTGTGCCTAGACAGCAACCTATTGCATCAGTGCAGTTTTTTATCAAATCAATTTTCTGGGACAATCAATTTCAATGTTACAACAATTGATTGCAATCTGTTAAAAAAATTAGTAGAAAACAGCATTATAAAGATCAAATTCTTGTTCCAACTTTTCATCAAACACCTCATGATCATGGATCCAATTGAGCATGAAAATTCCAGCAAATTTTGAGAAAATAGCACTAATGGAGTTATGAAACAGTGCTCAATGAATCAAAACCAGAAATCCACAAGAGATCACATTGTGAAAGATGATGATCCAACTTACCAAAGGTAGAATTAGAGAATTATCAAACAACTTCCAGAATTTACTTCAATTCAACAACAAGAATCAATCACCAGAGCTTGGATGTAGAGAATTAATGGAGAAAAAATGTTTGGATGAAGGTTTAGCTCAAAGATTAGTAAGCTTCAATGCAAAGCTTACTAACTTTTTTGAAAATGGAGCTTTGAGTGAATTTGGTATATTGAGAGATTTTTTAGCAAGAAGATTTTGGCTGTAAAAAGCTTATGATTTGAATGAAATAAGGTCTCTATTTATAGAGTTTTAGAATTGGGATTAGTGGTAATTTGGTAATTGATTCTTGGAGCCAAATTTGAATTAATGATATAATTTCAAATTATGCAGAAAAAATTGGAGCCAAAATGATAACAATTTGAATTTGCTGGCTTTTTTCAAAAAACACGTGCATTTTGCCATTATAAGTCGATACATAAGGGATATGTGTCGATACATCCTAGCTGCATAACACGACATGTGTCGATACATGCTTTTATGCGTCAATACATACTATTGTTTCAACTTATTACAGAACCACATAAACTGCATGAGTCGAAACATAACACGTATGTGTCGACACATGCTAGTTAAACAAACAGGATGAGTCGATACATACATGCATGTCTCGACACATGTTGGTTATTCAAGTAGGATGAGTCGATACATACATGCCTGTTTCGACACATCCTAGCTATAAAAAACAAAATGAGTTGATGCATACCTTTATGGGTCGATGCATGCTGGATTTTTTTGCCACAATAGGATCAACCAACTTTGCATGACCTTATTTGGTGGATGCTTCGACTTGGTACCTATAAAACATAAATTGTGCAAAGACAAAGACAAATATTTTTTGTATTTTGGTTAGAGGTTAGTCAACAACACATATACAAGATATACAACCAAGGTGTCTGGAAATTCCTCAAGGGCAAACTTAAAGATAGGAGATAGAGCAAGATGAAGAACCAACCCTAATGTGATATTGTCATTGATCAAGTTAACATGATATGATAGGGGAATCTTAGGGTAAAAAATTGGGGTACAACAGTTGTCCTTATTTAAGTGTCTTCTATCCGGAGATACGAAGGTTAAAATCTTTGTGTCGACGCGATTGAAGATACTTAAATATAAAACAAGCCCTATTTTTGTCTCTAAGAGGCCATGCAATGCTTATGATTATGAATGCATATGAATAGAACAAAAGAGACGCAAAGTAACATTGGGGATGCAACCAAAATGAAGAAACAAAGGAGCAACCCCCCACCAGGAAAATAAATCAATGGTGGACCAAAAGAATTAAATCAGAGAGGAGGATAATAAGCATCAACGTTCACTGCCGATGTCTACCAACGTTCACTTAAGGTAGATAGAAAAAGATATACCGACTCATAGATGACGGTAAACTACCAACTCAATAGTTGAAGGTAGAAGAGAAAATATATCATGCCATCGCCGTTCACTAACGAGGAACTAACACCGTTCACTGATGATAGCAAAAAGATAAGAAACATCGACGTTCACTGCCGATGTACTACCAACGTTCACTGAAGGTAGATTTGAAAATATCACACCATCGATGTTAACTAACGAGGAACTACCACCGTTCACTGATGATAGCAAAAAGATAAGAAACACCAACGTTCACTGCCGATGTACTACCAACGTTCACTGAAGGTAGATTTGAAAATATCATCCCATCTCCGTTCACTGACGAGGAACTACCATCGTTCACTGATGACAGCAAAAAGATAAGAAACACTGACATTCACTTCCGATGTACTACCAATGTTCACTGAAGGTAGATTTGAAAATATCATCCCATCACCGTTCACTGACGAGGAACTACCACCGTTCACTGATGATAGCAAAAAGATAAGAAACACCGACGTTCACTGCCGATGTACTACCAACGTTCACTGAAGGTAGATTTGAAAATATCATAAGTTTTCCCAAAATTCTGGTATTTCACCTGGAACAGGTCTCAACTTCTTCTTTAACCAAGTCACTTTGCCTGGAAAGGGTAATATGCAAACTTATCTCAAATAAAGAGACATCCACTCATTGTCAAGGGGAAATGCAAAGAAAGATGACTTTCTTGGGATAGAAATATGGCTTCCTGGGGAAAGAGATATGACTTCCTGGGGATAGAGATATGGCTTCCTGGGGAAATGCCACGGTATTCCTGCTGAGGAGATAAAGTCTTCACGTGCAAAATAAATGCACAAACCAAAACTCAAAGTTCTCATAAATCCAAAGTAAATAATATCATCATGCAACCACGGATCCAAATAGAAATAAACTGGAGCAAGACGGCCAACAAAGATACATCCTTTGAGAAATAAACTCAAGAGGGAAAACCAAATCCAACTAAGCAAGGAGCGCTGCAGGAAGGTTAGAACACAATGCAAATGAAAAATGGTTTGTGGCAATGCATGATGTATGTATGAATGTATGAGTGATATCGTGCATATGCTGGTAAAAGGATACATAATCAGCACAATCAAACAAAACAACCTCGAGTACCAACAACATTGGGCTAAACTTCAACCAGAAAGATCAATCCAAGAAAGATAAAAGCAACCGCGGAAACCAAACCTATTTCCTGCCTAACTTCACTGAGGAGAAACATGATCCGGATGTAGCTTAAATCAAACAGATACCGGGATAGAACATCTTTCTTCCGGTTTCATCGAAGAAATTAGTTTTTTCAAAAGCAACATGCCTACTGGAGATTGCAAGACCAGCCTCAAATAAAGCAGACTGACGCCGAGACAATCAAACCTCACTAGGGAATTCAAATCTACCTCCCTGGAGAAAAAACTACAGATTGAAAACTTTTTCATCATGAATACTCATTCCAATAAGAGTTGCCCTGGGATAACCTTCCCGGGGAATAGCGCACAGACTTCTATGGGGAAAACAAATGTTTCACGGTCCGTACTCCTACTGGGGATTTCAATACTGATCTTGAATAAGGCAGATGGAAACCAAATTGTCAAAACATTCACTGGGGAATTCAGGCCCACTTTGAAGGAAGAAAAACATACGGACTTCACTAAGGGAGACAATGCTTCATCATCGAGACATATACTAGGGTTTCATGCTGACTTCAATAGGGAGGTCAAAACCACATCATCAAGGGGAAACCAAGATACGTTCTTCACTGGTAAACTGGAGATACATACTTCACTGGGGAAACCAGAGATATGCTCTTCACTAGAGAAACCAGAGATATGTTCTTCACTAGGGAAAGCAAAGATACGTGCTTCACTAGGGAAACCAGAGATACGCTCTTCACTGGGGAAACCGAAGATACGTTCTTCATTGGGGAAACCAGAGATACATTCTTCGAGAGTAATTATTGCACCAATTTCTTTGGGGAGAAAGGACTTCTATCAAATAAACGAGGCCTTTACTGGAGAATGTTGGATTGAGTCTTCATATCATCCTATTCAAACAAAAGATGCCCTGGTATAGTCTTCTTGGGAAATCAAGAAGTCAACACTAATGCCAATACTGCAAAAAGAGCGATATCTTAGCACACCAAGGGAATAAAACCTTTCATCATATGAGGGAAACCTTTGCTGGGGAATCTGAGACGGAGTCTTTGGACCATGCGAACCCAAAATCAAAAGCAAACCAAGACTTGTCCGAGGATAATGGGATCACAAACCTAATACTGCACCTTACACCCACTAGTATCATCTTCAAATATCTGAGAAACACACAACGATTGCGCACACCAACAAGATGACCTGAGAAAATCCTTCATGAAGGAAGTAAATCTTCTTAAAACAACTAGAGTTTGTTCATTCCTGGGATCACCATTTTTGTTGTCATTGTTTCATCACGAATCCCAAAGTAAATTAAATTATAAAGATGTCTCTTTTTTTTTTGAAAAGTCAATTTTGCTTTTTAATCTTTTTGCTTTGAAAGTTATTATCAGTAATAAATGGAGTCTTTGCAAGCTAAATAAAATAAGAACACAAATAATTGGGAAAAAGCTCGAATTTTATTAATAGAATGGTAGTCTGCAAATGGCGAGACTCCATGGATGATTACAAAGTTTGGGAAATGGTAATATATAATGGAAAAGATACATTGAGATACAATGACCACTATTCTCCCTAACAACTTTTGAAATCCTGAGCAGCAGCTTTTGTTGAAGTATGGTGAGGATCCGAGAAGATTGTTGCTTCAACGATCAAGTCTTGTCTGACGTGGTTACTTGCCAAGAAAAGTCCCTAACTTTTGCCTAAGCTGCCCTTGCGGGTTTTCAACTTAGCGAGAAATTTATTCTGTTTATGTCTCTAATTTTTGCCTAGACTGCCCTTTCGGGTTTTCAGCCTACCAAGACGCTCCTTTTTGCCTAAGCCGCCCTTTCGGGTTTTCAACTTAGCGAGTTGTTCTTTTATTTCTTTAGGAGAAATATTTCTTGATTGCGTCAGCATTCATGGGACGTGGGAACTCCTCTCCATCCATAGTTTCAAGAATTAATGCACCACCAGAGAAGGCTTTCTTGACAACATACGTGCCTTCAAAATTGGGAGTCCACTTGCCCCTAGAATCATTGTTGAAAGACATGATCTTCCTGAGCACGAGGTCGCCTTCTCTGAATTCACGAGGTTTGACCTTTTTATCAAATCTTTTCTTCATTCTTTTCTGATATAACTGCCCATGACATAAAGTTGTCATTCTCTTGTCTGCAATCAAATTCAATTGGTCAAACCTGTTCTGGACACATTCAGCCTCTGTCAACTTGGCTTCCATTATTACACGCAAAGAGGGAATCTCAACCTCAACAGGGAGTACAGCTTCCATTCCATATACCAGGGAAAACGGAGTTACTCCTATTGAAGTGCGGACAGATGTTCGATATCCATGTAGAGCAAAAGGGAGCATTTCATGCCAATCCTTATAAGTAACAACCATCTTCTAGATAATTCTCTTGATATTCTTATTAGCAGCTTCAATTTCCCCATTCATCTTTGTCCTGTACGGAGATGAATTGTGATGGACAATCTTGAATTCTTCACACAGTTCTGTCATCATCTTGTTATTCAAATATGAGCTATTGTCAGTGATGATTCTACTCGGCACACCATACCAGAATATAAGATTGTTTTTGATGAAACGCACAACCACCTGTTTGGTAACATTGGCATAAGAAGCAGCCTCTACCCATTTGGTAAAGTAGTCAATTGCTACCAAAATGAAATGGTGTCCATTTGAAGCTTTGGGTTCTATCATCCCGATCATGTCTATACTCCACATAAAGAAAGGCCATGGGGAGGAAATCACATTGAGAAGTGTCGGAGGCACATGGATCTTGTCTGCATAAATCTGGCATTTATGGCACTTCTTTGCAAATTTGTAACAATCAGATTCCATTTTCAACCAATAGTAACCTGCCCTTAGCATCTTTTTAGCCATCGAATGCTCATTAGCATGAGTGCCAAATGAACCTTCATGAATCTCATGCATCAACATGTCTGCTTCGTGTCTATCCACGCATTTGAGCAAGACCATGTCATAATATCTCTTGTATAACACATTCTCACTGAGGAAGAAACTGCCTGCCAATCTTCTCAGTGTCTTTCTATCTTTCCTCGACGCACCAATTGGGTATTCCTGAGTCTGAATAAAATGTTGGATATCATAATACCAAGGTTTTTCATCTGCTACCTCCTCTGTTGAAAACACATGAGTGGGCCTATCCAGCCGTCGAACTGTAATACGGGGTATATCATTCCAAGTATTCACTTGGTACATGGAAGCCAGAGTTGCCATAACATCCGCCATTTGATTTTCATCTCTAGGAATGTGATGGAATTCAACTTTATTGAAGAAGGGTAATAATCTTATAGCATAATCTTTGTAAGGGATCAAGCCAGGGTGACGAGTATCCCATTATCCTTTAATCTAATTTATTACCAAAGCTGAATCACCATACACATCTAGAATTTTGATTATGAGATCAATAGCTTCTTCGAGACCCATGATGCAAGCCTCATATTCTGCTATATTATTAGTGCAATCAAATGTTAACCTTGCAGTAAAAGGAATGTGTGATCCATGAGGATTGATGATCACAACACCAATTCCTTTACCATAAGCATTCACCGCTCCATCAAATACCATACTCCAACGAGATTCAGGGTTGGGGCCTTCCTCAAGCAATGATTCATCACAATCTTTCACTTTCAGGAACATCACATCCTCATTGGGGAATTCATATTCTGCAAACTGATGATCTTCCACCGGCTGGTGAGCAAGGTAATCTGCCAACGCACTACTTTTGATAGCTTTTTGAGTGTGGTATTCAATATCATATTCAGATAACAACATCTGCCAGCGGGCAATTCTCCCAGTAAGAGCAGGCTTCTCAAAAATATACTTGATTGGATCCATTTTGGAGATCAACCAAGTGGTATGATTCAACATATACTGCCGCAAACGCTTTTCCGCCCAGGCCAAGGCGCAACACTTTTTTTCTAGCATGGAATACCGCAACTCACAATCATTCAACTTCTTGCTGAGATGATAAATGGAGAACTCTGTCTTTCCTATTTCATCCTGTTGTCCCAAATACAACCCATGGATTCATCTAACACTGTTAGATACATAATCAACGATCTTCCTTCTATGGGAGAGAGCAAGATAGGAGGTTCAAGCAGATACTCTTTGATACTCTCAAATTCCCTTTGGCAGTCATCCATCCACACACAACCTTGATCTTTCTTTAAAAACTTAAAGATTGGTTCACACTTTGCAGTCATGTGGGAAATAAATCTGGAGATATAATTCAAACGCCCGAGGAAACCCCTGACTTGCTTTTAAGTTCTTGGTGCCAACATTTCTTGAATTGCTTTGACTTTACCAGTGTCAACTTCAATTCCTTTCTGGCTAACAATAAAACCCAACAATTTCCCTGATCTAACTCTGAAGGTGCATTTATTTGGATTCAAGCGGAGACGATACTTCCTCAAATGCTGAAACAACTTCAATAAATCTTTTATATGCCCTTCTTGAGTTTGGGATTTGGCAATCATATCATCAACATATACTTCAATTTCCTTGTGCATCAGATCATGTAATAGGGTCGTCATAGCCCCGAAGGGCATCACTCTGTAACTGAATGTTCCCCAGGGTGTGATAAACGTTGTTTTTTCCATGTCCTCTGGAGCCATTCTTATTTTATTATACCCGGAAAATCCGTCCATGAACGAGAATACCTTGAATTTTACTGTGCTTTCCACTAACATATCAATGTGAGGCAATGGAAAATCATCTTTCGGACTAGCTTTATTTAGATCTCTGTAATCTACGCACATGCGGACTTTTCCGTCTTTTTTCGGTACTGGGCTAATATTGGCAATCCATTGAAGATATTCTGACATCACAAGAAGACCAGCATTAATCTTCTTTAGGACCTCCTCTTTGATCTTTACTGCCATATCTGGGTGGGTTCTTCTCAACTTTTGTTTAACTAGCGGACACTCTGGCTTCAACGACAAATGATGCTCGACAATGTCTATATCTAGACCAGGCATATCTTGATAATACCAATCAAAAATATCCATATACTCTTTCAACAACTCAATCAACCCGCTCTTCACATCGGGATGCAACGATGCTCGAATCTTAACTTCGTTCGGATCTTCTTCTGAACCCAAATTAATCACTTCCAAAGGCTCCTTACATTGCTGAATGGTATTTTCCACGTGCTCAAGCAACCGTGATACCTCTTCTGGAATCTCATCATAATATTATTCTTCAGCCCCAAACACAGGACAATCAAAGTTGGGAGAGGGTGCAGGGTCATTGTATTCAACGGGTTTTTTTAATTAATCTACACATGTGATTTATGATTGCTTTTAGAAACTGACACATATAACAAGTGATCATGCAGATTAATTTTCAGTTATTATTTATTTTGAAAGGGTTTTTTATTTGATTACCATTTCCCAAGAACAAGCAGAAAACAAAGACATAATTTTGGAAGCAAAGACAACTTTTATTAATGATCTTTAAAAATCAAAGTAAACAGATAAGTCCATACAATACTTTCACCTTAGGCAGAGTGAAAGCTTTTCAAAAGAAAGAAACAGATTAACAAAAAAATTACTTTGAAATATGTATGCAAGAAGGAACATCAATGATGACCCAGTTCTGAACTCGGACTCCATGCGTCACAAAATTCAGCACTTCTTGCTCTGCTTCATCCTCTTCAACAACATTAATTCCATAACCAATTGGATGGAGGTAGCCTCTGCTGCGGAAAACATCATGATAACTGTTCACAGAAGACTTTAACTTCAAACTTTCGTCTTTTCCAATATTCAAAGAGAAACCCAAACCAAATCTGTTTTTGTTCACGGGTGGTTCCACCAGTTGTCCCCAAACTGCATTATGACCATTGCGCACAACCTGCTGCGCGTCCTTCAGCGAAACCACAAAATTATCATTCCTCCTTATGTTGTCAATAGATAGGGCTTGGAACCGGGTTCCAACAGCAGCCTCATCCGCTTCTACGATACTGAAAGAGGATAGATGGGATATCAACAACGTCTGTTCCCCATTTATGATCACTACCTTCCCTTCACGCACAAACTTTAACTTCTGATGCAGAGTTGAAGTGACAACCTATGCTTCATGTATTCATGGCCTTCCAAGCAAACAACTATATGCGGGAATAATGTCCATGACCTGGAAAGTTATCAAGAACAAATGTGGTCCTATATGGATGGATAAGTCCACTTCACCGATGACTGATTTCCTCGACCCATCAAAAGCCTTCACAATGATGCCACTCGGGCGCATAGATGCTCCTTGATACTTTAACTTCATGAGGGTACTCCTCGGTATAACATTCAGCGCAAATCCGTTATCAATTAGCACATTGCACAACAAATCATTCTTGCAGTTCATAGATATGTGGAGGGCCAGGTTGTAATTCCTCCCTTCATCTGGTAACTCATCATCACAGAAACTCAAATTGTTACATGATGTAATGTTTCCAATTACGCTGCTGAATTGATCTAACGACATGTCATTCTCCACAAAAGGTTGGTCTAGTACTCTCATCAGGGATTCTCTATGAGCATAGGAATTCATCAATAAAGCTAGGATAGATATCTTTGAAGGAGTCTGCAATAGCTGATTTACAATCTTGTAGTCGCTCATTTTAATTATCTTCAAGATATCATCCACTTCTTTCTCTAGAGTAGCTCCACTAGTCCCTCCTGTAGCCCTCTTAGGCTCATCATTATCAGCAGATTTCTTCCCAGCAACAACATCTCTTCGAATCACCGGCGCAAACACACGACCACTACGGGTCACCCTGCTATCATCAGCTATATTTCCAACATCTAGTATTGATTGGATGGGAATCTCCACCCCATCTTCCAAGATTGTAGCATTGTATTTGTAAGGCACAACCTTATCTGATTCATAGGGAACAGGACCTGGCAGGCTAATTATCAATGAGGCAACAGTTGGTTTGCTATAATGCTCCACCTCGAGATGAGTGGGTGCACCAAAACAAGGTACAATGACATTCACCCCTTCCTCAACACAATCAGCCATCAAAAAGTCATTTCCAGCAAACAAATATTCGTCTGAAGATAAATACTCATCTGCGGAGGCATACTCTTCCTCTGACTCTTCTTCCATCAAACAAACTTCAACCATATCAATCTCATGATAATCATCTCTCTGACCTGTGATCTTTATAGTTCCATTGTCTAATAGCAACTGAACACCTTCCCTCACAATAGAACATCCTCGGGGGTCTCGACAACAAACTATGCAAGATCCATATTGGTGTTCCACCTGACCAGCAGTACGACAAAAGGTAGCATGCAGTTGCACTAGATCCTCATTCAAATGATCCACATCAAAAATCCTAAATTCACCCGGAAATCCAGAAACCATATTCACTTCCTCTTCATATTCTTCCCTAGGCCTGATTATATGGATTAAACCTTCATCCATCATCTCCTGCAAATCAGCCTTTATCTTTTTGCAACCCTGTATATCTGTACTGCAAATAGCACAACCGACATGGTCATGCGTATAATAATTGAATTCACAGAGGTCTGCGTGCATCTTCACCAAATCTCCTCTAACCAGATTAATGTCAAAAATCCGAAAGTCGCCTGGACAACTGGCCACCATATTTACAACATTCACTCCCCCGTGCTTGGCTAGAGGATTATCTTTCACATTAGGTCCCACATCTTTGAAAGATAAGATTCCAGACTTCACCAACCTTTGCACTTCAATCCTCAAAGGATAACAATTCTCCACATTATGCTCTGATGCTCTCTGATGAAAGGCACACGTCTGGTCTGCTTTGTAATACCACAATAATGGTGATGGTACAGCTGGAGGTGGTCGTGTCTGGACCAACTTCTTCTGAATCAATGCTGGTAGTAGCTCTGTATAGCTCATGGGAATAGGATCATAGTTCTCCCTTCTCGGATTATACCCTTGATTCCCCTGTTGGGACGGTCTCTGATAAGCAGCAGTATTCAGAGCGGCATTTATAACAGGAGTAATTGAGGCGACTTGCTGATGACGCTGATAATTATTTATAGGAGATTTTACTCTTGTCTCTTGCATAACAGCATTTGCATCTCCTTCTTTCTTCTTTGTAAACCCATAAGATTGCTTCTTCATACCTCCATATCCTTCACCCTTTGTCAAACGTCCTTCTCTTACTGCATCTTCTAGGAGGATACCCATTCCTACCATCTCTGTAAAATCACTTGGGGCACTGGCTACCATTCTTTCGTAGTAGAAAGCTCTCAGCGCCTTCAGAAAAATCTTGGTCATTTCCTTCTCTTCCATGGGCAGAATCACTTGTGCAGCCACTTCGCGCCATCTCTGCGCATACTCTGTGAATGATTCTCTGTCTTTCTGAACCATGGCCCTAAGCTGGTCACGGTCAGGCTCCATGTCCACATTGTACTTGTATTGCTTAACGAATGCTTCTCCCAAATCATTAAAAGTATGGATGTTGGCGCTGTCCAAGCTCATATACCATTTCAACGCTGCGCCAATCAGACTATCCTGGAAAAAGTGAATCAGTAGACGCTGATCATCAGTATGGGTAAACATTCTTCTTACATACATCACCAAATGAGCATGAGGGTAAGTGTTGCCCTTGTACTTCTCAAATTCCGGGACTTTGAACTTAGCAGGAACTTTAACATTAGGGACCAAACACAACTCATTCACATTCTGCCCAAATAACTCTTTTCCCCTAAGAGCCTTCATCTCTCTTTGCATTCTATCAAATTGTTCTTGGAAATCATCCATTCTGCCATAAAGACCCAAGCCTTCACTTGGAGAAGGGAAAGGACGATACACATCTTCATTAACAAATGGAACCAAATTCACCGAAGGAGGTGCAACAGGAACAATATGCACCACAGAAGGTGCAGGAGTAACAACATTTGGAACCACTGGAGCATCTTGAGGGCCAAGATTGAAACCTTCAGGTGCAAAATTCTCTGGCGTTCCCCACGGATAACCCTGAGGCACACGGTTTTAAACAAAAGCCAGAGTAGCGGATACAGGAACAATAGGAACTTCAGCATTTGCCCTTTTTGGTTAAGGTTGAACACTCGGTGGCTGATTCTGAGCAGCCACCAGAGCTTCCATTAGAGTAGTCAAATTGGCCAAGCCGACCTTTAAAGCAGAAACTTCTTTGTGCAGCTCGCGATTCTCCTGTTCTAAGTTGTCCATCTTCTTTTTGAAGTTAGCTCGAGTGTTGTAGTGATGAGTCAGCTTGCTGAGTGAAGTAAAAAAGATGAGTAAGACACCTGGATATGCATAACAAATGCAATAAAATGTACAATATGATGCATGATATGCAATGCATATGAATATTTTTATTTTATTATTTAATGTTTCAAGGGATTTAAGATTTATAGACATATTGCAAACATCCAAATAATAAAGCTTTTGAAATACTGAAAATTTTTATTATAATAACTTCAAAATGGATTACAAATTTCAATGATCCCAAATACAAGATGAAAATACAATCTAAAATCCTGAGAAGAGGAACTAATGGAGATCAATTTGTACGCTGGCCCTTCCCTGTGAGCCAGACAATCTGAGCTCTCAATCTCTGGTTTTCTTCCACATGTCGGATGGCAACCTCCTTCCAATTATCTGAAGTAGGAAGTGAATAATCAGCACCTGTTTGAGGCCTAGGAGAAAATTAATCCCCTTGCCTCTCCATAGACTCCACCGCTCGACTCTCAAGGATCTCGATCAAATCATCTTTCTCCTTCAAGTCTGCTCTGTAGGAACTCTCTAAAGTCTGGAACTTATTCTTCCAAGCATCCCTTTCCTGTTGCATCCTAACCAAAGCAAGCTGCAGCTCTTCCAGATCATCTAATACAGGAGGAGTGGTCTTCACAAACAAATCAGGCATGGGTGTCTCCCATGTATACGACATCTTCAATTGAATGGCTCTCGATCGGACCCACTGAAGATATGGCTCTAAACAAACAACACCTCTAGGTCCCAAATCCTTCCTAGTCTTCTTATGAATGTGACGCCAGGCCTTCGCAATCTGCTCCCTAGATTCCCTGTGGTCTTCTCCTTCCTTCAGAAAGAAACTACTCAGATGAATATTATTTGGTTTATCCCTCATCGGGTAACCAAGTTGTCGTCGTGCAAGAACAGGGTTATAGTTAATTCCTCCCTTTGTACCAAGAAGAGGCACATTGGGGAAACTACCACAACTGTTAATAATCTCCACATCCTGGTAATCTCGATGATACCAATCAATATCCGAGTGAGTAAATGCCATAATATTAGGAGCCCAACGGGGTTCCTTCTTGACATCCCAAAAAGCATCAGACTGAGGCATATGAGAGATAAACCACCGGTACAACAAAGGCGTGCAACAAATAATCATTCCCCCATGGTAGGAACTCCGAAGATGAACAAAGTAATAAGCATCACCCAATAGTGTAGGAACCGGGTTTCCAATCATGAAAATCCTGATAGCGTTAATGTCGAAAAACTTGTCCATATTAGGGAATAAGAATAATCCATAGGCGAGTAAAGCAAAGATGGCCTCAAAAGCAATCGTACTTTTCATCCTGGAAAATTAACGAGCTTTCTCCAATAAGAACTGAGCTGGTAATCCATTAATTCCTCCTTTGGTAGTCATATGGGCTTCCACCTCAGACTTCCCTAGATGAATCAAAGCAACAATCTCATGTGGTTTTGGCTCACCCTCCAAACCAGTAAAAGGAACACGATCAGTAACAGGTAAATCTAATAGATAGGAATACTCTTCAAGTGTTGGCACCAACTGATAATCGGGAAAAGTAAAGCAGTGATACATCGGATCGTAGAACTGGACCAAGGTTGAGAGAATACCCTCCTTCATCTTAAACTTCATGAGAGGAATAATGGATCCATACTTCTTCCGAAAGTATGCAGAACACTCAATCTCTGGAATTAGACTGATCAACTCATCTATCTTGGGATCCTTGAAACTGTATTTACCAGTCTTTCTCTTTCCAGAATCCATGGTTAAAATTCCATGAGATATTCACAAATAGTCAACCTTTAAATCCCTTAAAATATTGTTTTCTTCAAAAGATGCTTATGGGTGGATGGATGCATGATGCAACAATCACACACAAGATCACACCTATAGGGTTCATAGGTTCAACATCACGAGCATGAAGTCGAAGGTACTACCCATAAGGTGTTGGTCTAAAAAGTTATCACCTGCCGAACAAGGTTCTAAGAGGTTCCCATAGTCTACATCCTTCCTTCGGATATTACCAACTTCACGATTAACTCGGTAATTAGTAATATTCTCAATAAAGACTCATCCGAGTGTAGTATTGCCTGACAACTACTTCCGGATTACTCCGTCATAGCTTTTGCACTACACCTAAAAGGCCAAGATGGGTTAGGTAATCTATGGTCCTCAGCTTCAGCAGGCTCCCAGGTCGAAAGCAGTACGTCTTCCCGATTACTCAATAAACGACACTACAGTCAAAGGGGCCTCCACTGAGTAGGGGATCTCATGCCTCCTTTTTTGGGATTACTCCCTCAAAGTTAACATGACTATACCGCCCGTCCTATCTTAAAGTTTGCCTAAGTCCGGATATAGGACTTATGAGTAATCACCAAGCACCCTGTAAACCAGGAAAATCCAGACAAACATATATACAAAATATAACACATAACCACAATAACACATATACAAATATAAACAAAGATAGGTTTAACCCACTTAGGGATGGACCAGCAAGAGGTCAATCTTTCCCCAATGAAGTCGCCATTTTATCTGTAGCGGTAGAAATGTTCAAGACTAAGCCATTGGATTGACTAGACTTTATACAAATCAAAATAAAAATCGCCACCACGCTTTATTGTTTGCAAAGGAATGGGAAAAGAGCGAATAACCCAAAAAAGGGGGAAAGATTCAAGGTAAGGGGGTTGGTTATGCAAAGGGAAGGTATTAGCACACTAAACATCTACGGTACTCCGCAGGAACCTCTTTGAAAAATCTGTATATTTTGGTTATGAAAATGTGTTATATGTAAAATGGATGGTGGAGGTGAGAAAAGAAATATTTTTTATGATTTTTGCACCCGCCGCGGTTGCGAACCTTTAGTGCCTACATACCACCTTGCGTGCAATAGCGGATCAGGGTACACGTAGTTCCTCTTCTAAAAAATTTGAAACACAAGTGTGTTGGTTAATTTTATGAGATAAGACATCATCGTCATTGTCCGTGTGGAAAACGTACTTACTACCCACAATCATGAGAAAGGAGAATTTGCATCATCTCAAAGTGGAGGATATGGCTTATATTTTAAAATCAACAATGCCTCACTCAACACCCAAGTGGAAAATATCTTTCTTTACTACATATTGTATAAGTATAGTTGTTTGCATCACTACAGGGATTGAAAAGAGTCTAATCTCTTAAGAAAAGTTTTAAAATGAAAAGCCAAAGTGGCAAATATGGTTTAAAATGAGATTGATTGACTTTTAGTCTTCTCACGAAAAATGTCAAGGTATTATTAAGTTGATTGAAATTTATTTATGAAAATGTTTTTAAAATGCATGGACCTAAGTCCAAGTTTATTATGAAAGTGTTTCAATTTTCAAAACAAGAAGAGTTTTCAAAAGGAGGGAGAAGATTTTTTTTGAAATTAAAGAAGATGGGAGGAGAAGAAGAGATTATCCTAAAGCGTAAGGTAAAATCTAGGGATAAGGACCATCTAACCAACAAGAAGCCAATACTTGACATTATGAGTCAACATAGAATTACCATTATTTGGATTGAAACCAAGCAAGCAAAGATACTAGACCACTTGAGAGAACCAAACTTCAAGTATATTAAGTCTTCGCAAAAATTGGGCAGAGTAACGGTTGTATACGGGTGAATTCCAAATTACAAACAAAGTATGTAATCACAATAACCTGCACACAAAACAAACAAACAACCCAATGTCTTGAGGTAGACCTCAAGAACTCCAGAAAAAATAATGAATTAAGGTCACAAGGTCTCCAAGATAGGCCAAGGTCTCTAATCCTAAGTCCAAGAAGTCCAATGCTCCATAATGCCAAGGACAGTAACCAAATAGTCCAAGTATCATTAAATATTTTTATGGTTCATGTTGATTATTAGGTGTCTTTAAAAGGAAAAGAAAAGCTCAAGTGAGCAAAAATAAAAATGACATAAAAATAAATGCTCAAGTGAGAAAAAATAGAAAATGGCATGAAATGTAAATGCTCAAATTAAATGGTACATAAAGTATAAAAAATAATAAGCATAAAGTAAAGTCAATTGTTAGAAATTAGTGGTTAGTTGGATGATCATCTTGAAACTTGCATTTGGAACTCATTAGAGGATTGGTAGGACCAAAGCCTCCACACAACAAGTTGCATTTACTTTTTGTCAAGTATATCATCCATTTTGGAATCCTCAAAAGTAACATGTAATGATCAACTATGTTTAAGTGATCCACGTTGACCAAAGGTGTTGTAGATCCATTAGAGGATTGGTAGAACCAAAGCCTCCACACAATGAATCTCAAGGTTATTGGATCAAAGAGATCAAGTTAAAATACTTGGGCTTGCAATCATAAGTTAGGGCCACGAATGATCATTTATTCGAATCGAGACAAAATTTAGCGCTATGTTAAGTAATCGTAAGTGGACTTATATAGAAGTCGCACCTATTTTGTGGCCGGTCAATAGCAATTTATGTACTTCATGTTTGGATAAATGATATAGAGATCACCATCCTATAACATGTAGCACAATTAAAAATAAAGGGACAAGATGAAGATGGAGGGGAATGATAAGCTAATTTGGATTACCATTTCAAAATTCTTTCATCTTTAAATTCAACCACTCCTCTAGATGGATTAAAGTACTAAACATATCATCAATCCAAAGCACCAAAAATGAATTAAATAATTCATTCTTAGGTATATTTGAATTGATGAACATTTATCCAACTTCATCTACATCACAAAGTTCATTGAGTTTAAAAACAAATTGGACATTTAAAATTGCAATCCAAACTATCCATCAAAGAGAGTGCAGAAAAATATTTGAGTCAAAACAGTCCCAAAATAAGGCAGCAAAAGCATTTTTGGCACTGTTACAATTAATTGTGCCTAGACAGCAACCTATTGCATCAGTGCAGTTTTTTATCAAATCAATTTTCTGTGACAATCAATTGCAATGTTACAACAATTAATTGCAACTTGTTAAGAAAAAACAGTAGAAAACAGCATTTTAAAGATCAAATTCTTGTTCTAAGTTTTCATCAAACACCTTATGATCATGGATCCAATTGAGCATGAAAATTCCAACAAATTTTGAGAAAATAGCACTAATGGAGTTATGAAATAGTGCTCAATGAATCAAAACCAGAAATCCACAAGAGATCACATTGTGAAAGATGATGATCCAACTTACCAAAGGTAGAATTAGAGAATTATCAAACAACTTCCAGAATTTACTTCAATTCAACAACAAGAATCAATCATCAAAGCTTGGATGTAGAGAATTAATGGAGAAAAAGTGTTTGGATGAAGGTGTAGCTCAAAGATTAGTAAGCTTCAATGCAAAGCTTACTAACTTTTTTGAAAATGGAGCTTTGAGTGAATTTGGTAGATTGAGAGATTTTTTAGCAAGATGATTTTGGCTGTCAAAAGCTTGTGATTTGAATGAAATGAGGTCTCTATTTATAGAGTTTTAGAATTGGGATTAGTGGTGATTTGGTAATTGATTCTTGGAGCCAAATTTGAATTAATGATATAATTTCAAATTATGCAGAAAAAATTGGAGCCAAAATGATAACAATTTGAATTTGCTGGCTTTTTTCAAAAAAACACGTGCATTTTGCCATTATGAGTCGATACATAAGGGGTATGTGTCGATACATCCTAGCAGCATCACACAACATGTGTCGATACATGCTTCTATGCGTCGATACATACTGTTGTTTCAACTCATTACAGAACCACATAAACTGCATGAGTCTATACATAACACGTATGTGTCGACACATGCTAGGTAAACAAACAGGATGAGTCGATACATACATGCATGTGTCGACACATGTTGGTTATTCAAGCAGGATGAGTTGATACATACATGCATGTATCGACACATGCTAGCTATAAACAACAAAATGAGTCGATGCATACCTTTATGGGTCGATGCATGCTGGATTTTTTTGCCACAATAGGATCAATCAACTTTGCATGACCTTATTTGTTGGATGCTTCGACTTGGTACCTACAAAACACAAATTATGCAAAGACAAAGACAAATATTTTTTGTATTTTGGTTAGAGGTTAGTCAACAACACATATACAAGATACAAAACCAAGGTACCTAGAAATTCCTCAAGGGAAAACTTAAAGATAGGAGATAGAGCAAGATGAAGAACCAACCCTAATGTGATCTTGTCAT